>CM022105.1:1050800-2250800 GCA_011114355.1 Carex littledalei
AATGTTCAGATCAAGTGATTTTCGAAAAAATAGTAAAAAAATTCGAAAAAATGTAAAATTTGGTTTGCAAGTACATATTCATTTTATAATCATGTTGAACGGTTCGGATCGACCGTTAGAATTTTAAAAAGTCAAATTTTGAGCCGTAGTACGGACCCAATTGGTGCTATGCATAGCACCGTAGCCTCACTCTTTCGTTTTTACTAGTCCTAGAAATTAGGTATCTTAACTCATTTTAAGAGTTCACTCACACAAGTTTTGTGTGAGGAACAATTTACATGGTTTATATGATTGAAAAACAAAGACCATTGAGAAGCTTGTAAAAATTAGCCAACATCATTTTATATAGTAACTTTCAAAATAAGTTGATTCTAAAATTAAAAACAAAAAATAACGATGGATAATTTGGATAATATAAGAGGTAGTTCTCTGGGTATATATATTTTTTACTTTGTGAAATCAAAACCAGTGTTTGTAAATAACGAGTATATATTTGTCGGACGAACAAGATACCTAATTAGTATGCGGCTAATTAATCAGAATTTTGCGAACAATTTTACGTTTTCATTAATGTACATATACAAATAATTTATTAAAATATCAATTTAACTCATCAAACTTATCAAATAAACTTATTTTAACTTAGTTTTCTTATTACTTAATAAAGTTTTATGATATTGTCATTTAGAAAAATTTAGATAAGACAAGAAAGCATGTAACAGATTAATCGGACAAATCGGCCAAATTGACAAACTAAATGACTCAATAGTCAATATATAACGGGTCATGACCTAATAAATGACTGGCTAGAAGGCCTACAGGTAATGTAATCACAAAAAACGATTAAACGGAAATAAATGGTCAATTAAACAGGAATAATCGGAAATAATCGGCCGATTAATCGGAAAAATCCGCAAACACACCTCCATCAAGTCAATTTGTGACGATTTGACCACTGCCACCGACTAAACGCCGATAATTAATCGCCGTTTTGTCCGTTTTTTACAATACTGATCAAAACTACTCAGCATTTTTATAGGGGTAGAAAAAAAAACTGCTCGCTCTTTTTTGACTCTATGAAGTCAAAATTACTCGTCTTTTTTTTACTTAATTTATGAAACAAAAAATAAACATAAATATACAATACTTTTTTTTTTATTAAATAGTCCATGTGGTGTATGAAATCAAAACTGTCATATTAACTTAATCCGGTACCAACTTCCTCGTCCCTTTTTATAGGAAAGCGCTGAAGATAGCAATCAAGCCATTCCGATTTAGAAACAAAATTTCTTTCGGAAGGCCGAGCTGGAGCCACAGCGTTAAATAATAATCGCTGACGTGTGGGGACTACTTGGGAATTTACCATATTTAAATTCCCCAGTTTCCTATTTTAATTTACGGATGCAAAAATGGTCTTTTCTACTTTTACTTTGACCAATAAGGAATTACGCCTTTTCTACATTTCTAATATTGGTTCTAACCCTCCTTAATTACACGTACGTCTCTCGCATCAAATCCTCTCCTCTTAATTATATTTCTCCATTTATCTCTTAGCTTGCTCCATGCATGCCAAAACCGACAGAAGGAAAGGAAAGAGAACAATATCATCTTCTAAAGTATATTATATTATGGTTAGGGGAAAGACGAAGTTGAGGCTAATAGACAACTTAACGAACCGTCAGGTGACCTTCGCAAAGCGAAAAAATGGACTGCTCAAAAAAGCTAGGGAGCTCTCCGAATTGTGTGGGGCTGAAGTGGTTGTCATTGTTTACTCTCAGAGGGGAAAACTTTATGTATACTCCAGCAAAAGGTACGTAGTTAATTAATTATATTCCGTGTTTTGGTTTGAATAATATATATTGGATATTAGCTAAGGTCATACTGGTACGACCAACATCTTGATACTACTAAATCAGTTTTGCAATTTTTAAAGTTCAAAAAGTCGATTTGAAATACTCAACGTGTTCTTCATATTAAAATGTATTTGGAAATCAAATTTTACATTTTTTGAAATTTTTTTTTACTATTTTCTTAGAATTTCTAAAAATTATTGTTTTAATAATAATAAAATAGGAAGCTGATAATAGTACCCGCGCTACAGTACCCACACTTTACCCGCATAATAACTACCATAACTATCTGGGGGACCACAAAAACTCCAGCACAATTTTTTTTTTCTAAAGTATTAATATATATGCAATAAAATATGTATACATATGCACGGAAGTATTTATACCTATGAGGTGAACAATTTTTACGTAAATAATTGTCTCCCAATCAAATCTCCCAAACGTACCCGCACCATAAATACCTATGGGGGACCATACACGTTTTTAGAGGTGGATTTTTTTTCTCTGTTCAATGTCGTCCATATTTCTAACAATCTGTGAGGAGTTTTGCAAATCTAAAACCACGAACGTCTTCTACGCAATTTTCTCTTTCAAATGAGATCCATGATGACGTACTTTCGGACTCATCGCCACACAAGTATTTACACCTCGACGTGCAAGTATTTATTTCTATACTTGCAAATAGTTTTTACATATGACACTAGATGACGTCTGCAAGTATTTATACCTATGTGGTCAACTATTTTTGTTAGAGAAAGGTTGATGCGGGGATGATTGGGTAAGGTTGATGCAATGATACGGGGTCCCCACTACTTCATTAGAGGAAGGTTGACGCGGGGACGATTGGGGGACTGGAAAATGGATGATCATAACAAGTTACGCATCAAAGTATTAATATCTTATCTTCCAAGTATTTATATCTACGAAGGTTGACGCGATTTATATTTATGAAGGTTGACGCGGGGACGAGTGCATGGACTGTGAAAGGGGACCATATAATTAGTGGGGAACATAGAGGAAGGGTGTTGCTGGAATTTTAGAATAATAATTAGTGGGGAACATATAATATCTTTTTAGAATAATAATTAGTGGGGACCATATAATTAGTGGAGACCATAGTACATTATTCCTCTAAATGCGGGTACTGTAGCGCGGGTACTAAAATAATTATTCAATAAAATAAAGGGTTAATTTCGCTAGAGGTTACTGAACTTTACTCTTTGTCACGAATTAGTCACTCAAGTTCGATTTATATCTTAGCAGCTATTGAATTTCCTATTGTTCAAATCAAATCACTCAGTTAATTTTTCCATCCAAAATACTAACAGAATCTGACGTGGCTTCCAACTCATCATGCTTGATAAATTTTGTAACTTATTTTGGGACAAATTATTTCTAATCCACTAACTTTTCCTCTTTATTTCCTCGCTCTACCCGAGAAAAAATGAATAAATGTTAGTGTTTGAACAATGAAGTCTTGTTCGTGCTTTTTGTAATTAAAACTTAATTTGATATTTGGGTATTTTGCTACTAGAGTTCCGTCAGGGTCATTGACCACCGCTTGTTCTCAATCTAGTGAAATCAAAGTTGATTTTCTTATAGTAATTTTGTATGCATTTTTCCTTAATATGTGCTTGTTCAATGCTCCCTTGATTGAATCCAATCATGTACAGGACTAGTTCTTCTAAGTTTTAACTTTCTTTCCGTTTCATCGATCGATCAGTCTTGTACTGCTGAATATGCTGCCTGCCCAAACACCACTGAGAAAACCAACCAATCTGACAGGTCCATTCCACCTTGTCCGGCAATGCGAGATAAAATCAAAATAAAAAGGGAACAATTATATAAGAAAATCCAATAAATTGCTTTTCGACTTTCCTTCTACGTTATCGTCTAAGATTGAGATCGATTTCTTCATTCTCTTTTGCATGCTTTGGACGTCGATGGGTGACAAAGGGAAAGAGAGACGGACAAAATGAAAATAAGATTCATTATGTGACAAAGGTAACTAGGAAAGAAATCAGGCGAGAATCCACTGTGACCTTAGCCAATCTCTGTATATTGAACGTACTTAATTCAAAACTCAACTCAACTCTAAAATCCATCAGATTGGCTTCAAACGACGAATCCAAACCGTTGAAACTCATCTACCTTATGAGTGATGCGTCTACTTGCGAAAATTTTAAATTTTCGAACTAATTTTGTATAGAGTTAAGTGGTAAAAAACGTTCAAAAAATCAATGCATTAAAATTAATTTATGAACCTTCTAATTTTGACCGCTTGACTTTATACTAAATTAATTCAAAAGTTTAAAATTTTCGTATATAGTCGCATCACTCGTAAGGTAGATGAATTTCAACTGTTTGGATTTATCGTTTGAAGCAAATTCGATAGGTTTTAGAGTTGAGTTCACAAAGGGCTTGGTGAACTTAAGAACATCGTAGTTCTACTCTATTATTATTTTTATTATTATTATTATTACTACATCACAATTGAAATGTTAAAACTTTTGAAACTCTGCACCATTTCATTCTTCAATTCTATATAATTAAGTATCATTTTCTTTCTTCTATTGTACTTCTAGCAGCATGCGTGAAACAATTCAGCGTTATAGGTCATTTAAAAAAGGAAATGACAACAACAAACCGGAAAAAGAGGACATATTGCAGGTATTGGAATTTTTATTCGAATCAAACGGTTATATATGTACCTGAATCTGGTACCCAGTATTCACTTCACAGAGAAGGTGATATTAGTATTCTAAGCTTAAAGCAAGCTTTTTGTTAAATTATAAAATTAAATCAATTGCTACTTTCTCCATAAGGAGAAGAGTGGCATACATCAGAGAGCATCCTTCTTTCTTCTTTATAAGTTTCTAAATGTATTGGCCGTAGAGTGAGGACTGCAATAAAAACCAGCACCAACATCAATATAACTGTATGGCGACTTAGGAAGTAGGAATGTCATGTAAGGTTTTAAGAGTGTGGATGAATCTCTCATAGCCAGAACAACTTTCGAAATAATGGTTACAATCAAAATTAATTAATAGTGTATCCCAGTTAGGATAATTTTCTACATTAAAAAAGGACTAATTTGTCATGTATCCTAAAAAAGTTCTTCAAATTCTTATTTATCCCTTTACTCTTTATTAGATCTAATATGTTTTCCAATTTTTTCTTAACTATCTCATGACATAATAAAGAGAAAAGGAGTAAATACATTAAATTAAAGAACTCTTTAAAGGTATATGAAAAATCAATTATAAAAAAAAAAGAGCATCATCAACTTCCCCATGATATGGAGAAGCTGAACTATGTTAGAAAAAATTTAAAGCTTTTTGTTCTTTCTTTCTTTGGTGTTACAGTTGCTAAACTTGTTAATTTATGTCAATACTTATGTTCATTTTCATTCTTTTACTTTTACATAGGTAAGTGTCATTTAAATGCATTGTTGATCTTCTCCTAGAAGATACCATTAACGTAGACGTCATGTCTGATTCTACAACTTAATTATTGCTTTGTCTGGATTCATAGAATTTGAGTTTCAGCTTGTTAAGGCGCATACACTTTCAGATATAATTTCAAGTTCTTGCAGTAGATAATTTAAACTTCCATTTGATTTATGCAGCGTCTGAAGGAAGAAACTGAAAACCTGAGTCAGAGGATTGAGATATTGGAAGAAATCAAAAGGTATGCATATCCGGTTTCTTTTTTACTATGTTTGCTTGTTCTATTTTTTTTTTTTTTTGAAGTTGCATGTAACTCGGGAGTACAAATTGTTGTAGTAAGCTTTCTGGTGCAGATCTAGATGGATACCAAGCAGATAAATTGCATGAACTAGAAACTGAGATAGAGAAGGGCTTGCACAGCACCAGACTAGCAAAAGTGAGTTGCATGATGCAGTTTATTTTGTAAATTAATGACAACAGAGAACTACCTATAATATCAGGTCATGCATTGGAAAACTGAACTTCCATTTTTATCCAAATTCTTGGAGCATATGATCATCCGTTGGATTATGTTTTAATTCAACAAAGCCATTATTGTCGGGCCTATATGCAAAATGCAATATTTTTTATTATTAATATTCCAAAACTAAGCTCACACCCTAAAAAATATTATGCCTCAACTTTACATTATAAACCTTTTATCTAGGTAGATTAATTCTAGCATGAAATATGCAATAAATAATTGTACATAAGATGACTTTCATGGTGTCAATGAACTCTTTTATCCGTTTATCTGACTCATATCATATTTGATAAGATGGTTATGGATAAGAATATTTTTTTCATTAATCTAACGGATATGAGTAAGGGTAAAATTTTTTTATAGCTTATCTGGTAAGGATACATGTAAGAGCTACTTAATTTGTACTCATTATTCTATATATAGGATAATTGATATATATAAAATTATATATGATAAATTTTGTACATGTACGTATAACTATATATTTTTTATTATTACACTTTGATTGATTTATACAGTGTTTATATAATGTTTTACTTGATTATTTATGATAATTGATTTATATAACATTTTATGTAGTTTTTGATTAGTAATATGACTATTAAAATTTATTTGTGCGATATTTTATATCATTTTACTTAATTAACAATTTATGTTTTTAAAATAATAAGATAAAAATTATAATTTTATATTTTATGATATTATATACATACTTGATTTTCCAAATATTTAATGATTTTTGATATTTTTTAATTAAATTATATAAGTTATCAGTTTATTCAATAATTATCTACTATTTGTTTCGTTACCCATTATCTTAATTGGTAAGTATAAGATATTAGTAAGTCTAATTTTATACGGACATAGGGATAAAAATGCTTTGACCCGATCCATACCGTATCCATTGATACCCCTGTTTATGTTTGGTGGGCAGATGCAAATTGGAAGTGTTCATCTCTCGTTAGTTCTATGCGCTCACTATTTATTTTGAAATATCGTTAGATAAATTATTATCTATATTATTAAGTTTTTTTTTCTTTGTTTTTGTTATTTAAAATCTAGAGCCAACTAATACAAGATGAAATAGAAAAGCTTCAAAACAAGGTAATGTTTAGCTTTCATTTGTATTGTCTAATATTTAGGCAACTTAATTCATTAAGAAATATTGAGATAATATCTGTTTTTGTTTTGTTTCTTAAACAGAACAATATGTTGACCAAGGAGAGTGGAGAACTGCATGAAAAGGTGAAAGGTTCTCATATGACTATTTCTTTAGCAAAAAGTGGGGTTGATCCCCCGCACTGATTTCATTAAAAACTTGTATATATAATTAATAATTTACAGGCAGCGGTAAACAATCCTGCATTCATCTTTTTGGTTAGTGTTGAAATACTGACCTTTAATAACATAGTTCCCTACTTTCCTTCCCTGCCCAACCCAATAAATTGGTACGCCCTAAAGGATTTAAAAAGGGAAAGAAAAAAAAAAAAAGGCAAAGAGACCCAAAAGAGATAAAATAGGTAAAGTAGCATACAAACCAGCATAAAAAGAACAAAATAGAATAGCAAATATCAGCAAGTTAGTATGAACGAAATCTGCATGCTACTCTGAAGCACTAGTCTATACTCTTATATACTCCAATTTCACTGGGCTCCCTCCTTTTCTATGCTCCTAGCCTCCTGTCCAGAACATGATAGCGTGAGATAATCAGTGCAAGCAAAGTGCTCCCAAGGTTTTGGTACTTGTGCGTCCTTCGAGTGCAGGTACTGAGTCGGTTGTGTTCCCATATTACTTAATATATTGCACTAAGGGTGTGCTCCACAACCAGAGGTGAAACCTCATTGTTAGAAGTAAATGTATTAGCTTCTGTTGTATAGGATTCAGTTAGTTACATTTCAGTTATATTCTGTACACATTGTATGTTGCCTATATAAGGCTGACCATCCCTCTGTAATGTACATCATAATACAAAAATTATTTTCTCAGCTCATCTATCTTTTATCTCTATTTCCTCTCTATCTCTATCATGGTATCAGAAGACCTTCTCTAAATCGCTGATCAAGATTGTCAAGATCAATGGCAACTGACAGCGACACCTCTCAAGCTCACCCTTCCCCTCCTCCTCCAATTGATCCTGTGATTCAGATCACGATTCCAGTCTCTACTAAACTGGATCGGCAAAGTTTACCTCCTCACAGTGATCTTACATTCTGATTTGGGGTGAACGTTTTCGTCAAAAATCAACAGTTCAACACGGTACTTACCTCGTCTCCCTGCCAAATAGTAATCGTTCCCCTCAGCTTCCTCTCCGTTTCCTCCTTCTGGAGCAGATGAAATCGCCCTGACCGGGCGGTCTGAGGTGAAGTTCCCCTCCGCACAGTGAATCTCACTTCCCCTCCCTCTACGTACCTCCAATTGGAGTGAGGCCTAAGTAGCGTGACTCCCAATCATGTCAGGTGGTAATTTCTGGCAGTTGACCCATATATATATATATATATAGCTGTTGTCGGAGTGGTATCTAATTAGTACGCTAGATGTTGCCCCATTAAAAACTGTGACAATTAGAGAGCGATGAACCAAAACAAAGACTTTTTTAACTTTTAGAGGAAGTGCTGATAGATATCCAGAAGGTAGTAAAAATTCACTTTGACCTCCACCATTATTAATTGGGAAAGAGACAAATTATGGAGCTGACAGTGAAAGTCTATTATATTTATCTCCTCATGGCCAACCCCCAGCATATAGAGTGTAGATATTGGGTGTCAGATATGGGGTTGATTGGATGAAGGTGTTGCATCTCTTCCTGGCCTCTGAGTAGCCCTCAAAACTGGTATTCTCATGAAAAGAGGCTGAGATTTTGAGGTAATGTCTAAGAAGAGATGGCAGAGAGGCTAGGAAAGTGTGAGCTGAAGGAAAGTCCCCTGCCCACTGTGCTTCAAATTCATGGCCACGTCCCATTTAGGCCCTAGCTAGCAGAGAAATTAGTTCAAGTTACTTGACGACCTGTTACCAAAATGAGAGGCCGGACCAAGTTATGGATCTTTGCTTTGATTGTTTGGCACCCATAATTTGCTCTCAAAGGCATTTATGAAGTGGTGTGAGAAAGAGAGCCAAGCCCACTTTAATTATGTTGCTCTAAGTCAATCCCACCAACTCCTTCCAGAGTTCGGACCATCTCACGAGTGTGATATCTCATATTTTGCATGACCGACGTGTCCGGTGCCTAGTCGGAGATAGCACAAGGGGCAGTATTATTTGAGCTTTGAGATTCGTGTAGAACATATTTGAATGGATGAGATATTCCAAAATGTCACGCAAAATATGAGATATCTCAGAGGATGCGAATTCCCATCTCACGAGGTATGCATCTTTTTTCTGATATATAGACTTGTTTTCTTCCACTTGAATTTTGGTTCTGATGCTATCCTATTCTTTCTTGATACAGAATATGCACCTATCTCTATTAGGGGTGCTAATGAGCCGGATCAAACCCAAACTCGGCCCAGCTCTTTCAATCTTTCATTAAAAACCCGACTCAGTTCAGCTCAACTTTGAAGGGTAAAGCCCGACTCGGCTCGGTCCACTGGATTCTCTAGGCTCGGCCCGAACTCGGCTCAAACACAGAACTCATCTCAAACCCAATTGATTGTAGTATATTTCAAAAGCCCGAACTATACTGCTACATCAATCATTTAGAATTATTCAAAATTGATCCGTACTAAATTTAGTATGCTGCTATATCAATCACGATGCAATGTTGTAATTTTCTTGCCGAGATGATGTAGGTTGACATTTAGCTCAGACCATTTTACTGTTAGAAGATATATTTCTTGTTAGCAAACGTTCGGAGGCAATTTTTCAATGTTATCAAAAGATCGGATATTGGTCTGGTAAAGTTCGTGTTGATGGTTTACTGGTTTGATCGATAACTCAACCGATCGCTGGAAGGGAATGATTCGACTTGGCACGGCTTGGATCAGATCGACCCGACTCGATTAGGGAAACAAAGAATTATTTCGAGTTCAAGCCGAGTTCGAGCTCAACTCGAATTGAGCGGAGCTCAATTTGACTCATTTAAAAGCCCAGCTCAAAGTCCATGAGTCGGCCCGACTCGTTTAGCAGGCCTAATCTCTATGGGAACTGACCTGAGATGCAATATATATAAACGGATGGCCCAGATTAATTTTAGATGGTTCAAACTCAATCCGGTGTCTATGAAAACTATAAGGAGTCTGTTTTGAGATTCATGCAAAATTAAAAGACCGATCCATATTTAATTAAGGGGGATCCGAATTCCTGCCATAGGGCCATACACCGAGTGCGGTCATTGGGTTTGGAGTGAGGTTGTGGGGGGAGCCGTTGATGTTTTATGCTAAAATAAATAGTTTTACATTATCTTACATGATGTTTTATGCTAATAGTGAAAATTTGCATACTTTATCTTACATGATGTTTTATGCTAAAATAACATCTCTACTCAATTTCAGTTACTTCCACTAAACAAAGATACTGAAGGCTCAAATATTGAGAAAAATTGTGTCAATCCAGCACCTAGCGGATGTTTTGAAGTGCAAGGATTGGATGCCCCATCCGAATTTCAAACCTGCAACATACCATATAAAGAGTATTGTTTTTTGCCACTAAATCAAAGACTGACTCTCCCAACACCTAACAGATTAATTAATGACAACATTGAAGCTAATCTAGCACATAACGGATTAGATGACAACATTGAAACTACAGTATCTAGGAGATTTATTGAAGCTCAAGCCTACCAAATGCAACTTCTTGAACCAGGATCGGGATTTCAAAATAACAACGTAATACAAGAAGAATATTGCCTTTTGCCACTAAATCAAAGACCAACATCTAACATATTAATTAATAATAACATTGATGGTAATACTCCAGCACCTAGCGGATTAGATGACAACATAAATGCTAATCCGGCACCTGACATGGTACACGTAGTAACCGACTTGAACCTTGGATTGCATGGTCAAGGTGGAAATAAAATGTGAATGAGACAATAAACCCCTGCTGGGTCTCAACATTGTCAAAGTAAATCGGACAGTCCGGATCTAAACTCAAAATTGATGTTTTCTTTGTTTATTTTCTTTGTTACTTTATTCATGAGGAGCTAAATTTCTCATCTCTAGAGTGAGTGTTGTACTTGAATTCTTATGATGTTTAATTGAATACTTGTTCGTTTTATTATTTCATTTTGCAATTAAATCTGAATTCCTTCTGTATTTTATCTTTTTATTACTACCTAATCCGCATACCATTGGTAGCACAATCGTTGAGTTTGTGTGAGGAATGACATGTAAGTATTGTCACCAAGACTATTGATTTTTGGCAGCGGTTGAGAGACATTATATATGAGGCCCTTTGATAGGATAAAATAAATTGTATTTAGACTAGGTGAAAAATTTAGAAATCCAATAATATTGGTGGGGTCTCTAGAATTATTTCAACCACAAAGGGTATAGGAAAGTACGAAGCTTCAGAACTAAAAATCCTTGGTCTTGGTAATTTTAGGACTAATCATCTGATTAGAAAATTCTCATATTGTAAAACTTAAATACCCATATACAGTATGCGGCAGTGACAATACCGTATATGAGATACTGCGAGTCATATATGCGATATTGCAGAAAGTTAAAACTTGTATCAATTTTACTGATATGAAGGATAGGAAAACTTAAACCTTAGAGGCCTATTTCCCATTGTTTAATTCTAATTAATTACTAGTTTGATCACCAAAAACTCAACTAAAACATCGAATCAACCTAAAGTAGTGCATTGTTATACCTTAGTACACAAAACTATCATTGCGGATCAACACCCAATCTGTGCTACACGGTAGAATCATGCACTTGTGATTATGATATAATCGTAAGTCTAATTAGGGTTTATAAATATTAAAAGTAGTGGTTCTCATTTCGAGTTATCAAGCTTTTTAACGTTGTTGCCGAAGATAATGTAAGGACTCCTAGAGGATCTTACATTGTTATTAGGTATCTAACATAGTAACTGAAATTAGGTTATAATTTAGGATTTTCAATTTCTGCACTTTACTTTTATTGTCATTTATTTTCTGTCATTTACTTTTATTAATTTACTTTTTGTTAAAATATAAGAAAATTCAAAATAAAATTAGGAGTAGAGTAATTTAGGAATTTATTTTTAGCATTTTAAATTTCTATATTTAGTAGTAGACTACTTTAAATATCTTCTTTGTAGGTAAACGCGGGCAGGGGCTTCTAAGCTTCGCAAGACCAACAATTTCAACAAGAAAGATTTTCCTCTCCCATCTCCATCTCCTTAACCCAAACAAAAATCCAAATACAAACCCATAGTCGGTACAATTGGAGAAGAGTCAAATCTCAAGTTCCAGCAACATGAGTTCTCCTAGCAATCCTTCAACCAATACCGATCCAACCAACAATATTCCACCACCACCACCATTTGTGGTACCGGACCCAACTCATAACACCATCCACCATGTACCCACCCCAACCACGATGGTGGATGGAAAGATGTCTAAATCACTCAAATACTTCGTCCTTCCACACGAAAGATGAGGATCGAAATAGCATCAAACTAACCATCGTCGAATCTAACAACTTTGAAATCAAGAATTCCTACATCAACATGGTGCAAAGGAATATCTTTGAAGCGAGATCTGATGAGAATTCTCACACTCATCTCAACAAATTTAGAAACGCATGCGACGCAATTAAAATCAACGGGATCAAGCAGGACGCCCTCCAACTTTGTCTCTTTGTTTTCTCTTTAGGAGAGCGTCTACAAGCATGGTTGGAGACATTAGAGCCCGGTTCGATTAAGAACTGGACTCAAATGACTAACGCCTTTCTTGCAAGGTACTTTTCTCCCGCCAAAACTGCTCAATATCAATGCTAAATCACTACTTTTATGCAAAAAGAAGGAGAATCCCTAAGCGATGCATTGGAGCATTTCAAGGATCTTGAGAGAGAATGTCCACACCATGAACTGGAGAAGTAGCTCATTGTGCAATCCTTCTATGACGAACTACTCCCTTACACGAAGCAATCATTAGAGTTGTCCGTCGGAGGAGGTTATGAATCTGAATGTCGCCGAAGCAAGAAAGATCTCACTAACTTATGCCAAAATTAGAACTATTCAGCATCGGATCATAACGCGATTAGAAGCGCAACACCGGGCAGATATGAAGTCATCGACATCACCCACCTGAATGTGAAGATCGATGCCTTGCATAATGTCATTAACGACCTCTCAAACCAAAAGGTGACTGTGGCAAGCGTTGTATTATGTGGATCTTGTGGAGAAATTCACAACACTGATGACACATGTCCAATTCTTACAGAAGTAGAAACGGAACAAGTCAATGTGATAAACAATTCCTATAAGCCTAACAATTTAAACGCTAACACTTATAATCCAGGTTTGAGCAATCATCCGAATTTCTCCTACAAGAACGATCAAGTAGCTGCAAACCCATCAAACTATCAACAGAATCGGCCATAACAACCTTACCCACCACGGCAATTCGATCAACAACTGCCTCGCAAGCCGTACCTTGAGTACATGCTGGATAAATTCTTTAACAAACAGGAGAAAACAAATGGTGAGATCACTTCAAACGTAAATGCACTAGGAGAACGAACCAAGACCCTAGAGAATCAAGTCGCCCAACTAGCGAATGATTTTTTGAATTTCTCAAGAGGTCGAGGGAAGCTTCCGAGATAACCAGAGGTCAACCCACGAGAATCATGTCGATGCATTATGACTAGAGACGATCACCAATGTGATGCACTTCCCCTACCAGAGGAAGCGTCATATCCATCAACATCCAACAAATAAGCTAGGCAAGGTTAAGCTAAAGACCTAAAATAAGCGTTGTGTGGGAGGCAACCCATGAACTTTTAGTTTTTTTGCAATTTGAATTTTTAGTAGAGTCAGGTCCGATATAATCATAGGGTACTTACATAACTGTACTGGCAGGATTTATCAAGGAATTGACATTTGGGAAGAAACCAAGGACAAGAAAAGTCATCTTATGTTTAAGTACTAGCCAGTAGTGTTATGAAACGGGCTAGGGTCGGGTCGGTCTGGTCCAAACCCGACCGGTCCCCGGGTTGACTCGGGCACGGGTTAGCCCGGGTCAACGGGTTGAGTCGGGTAGGGGGGTCGGGTTGGGGTTTGAGTCGGCCGACCCTTACCCGGTGGGTTAGGTCGGGGCGGGTTGGGTCGGGTCGGGACGTCGGTCCGGTCCGGGTAGGTCCGGTTCGGTTTTTTTTTTTTTTTCTTTTCTGTTTCTGTTTTTTGTTTCTGTTTCCAGAAACGTTTTTGGTTGTTTTTTTTTCAGTTTTTTTTTCCTTTTTTTTTATTTGAACTCAATATATTTTTGTTATAACAAAATCAAATTAAGTTAAAACCGAATTTTGTTAAACCAAATTAGTCTAAAATCAAATTATTCTAAAACCGAGATATACCGAATTAGTTTAAAACCGAATTATTTAAAAATAAAAGTTACCCTCCTCCTTTATTCCGGGCTTGGGACCGGCTATGTAAAATAACATAGGCGGAGTTCTAACTTTTTTTTTTAGTAATTATTCTTTAAAATGAAACAATTGAAATATTTAGAAATTATAATTTAAAAAAATAACAATAAAGATTAAAAGAGGTTAGAATTTTATACCGACACTACATATCTAGTAGTTGTTGTGCATATACCATAGGTCGTTCTCTTGCTCACCGTTCGAATCTTCGTTAGGCTCAGGTCCCTCGGTACCGCTTTCTTGAGTGTCGACACCGGATGATGACGCTTCCAATTCCATGGCATGTTGCGTGCGATTTTCAGCATCAATCCAGTCTTTCAAGCACACAGGTCTCTCGAAAACATGTGCACCCAGCTTACTTCGTTTATCGGTGAGGATCCTATTCGCCGAGCTAAAACAGGATTCGGAAGGGACGGTTGAAACGGGCACGGCAAATATGTCGCGGGCCATCATCGCCAGTGTTGGATAGGCAGTTGCATTCCTCCTCCACCAATCCATGAAGTCAACTCCTTCATTTTCATTTTCGTTGGATAGGCAGTTGCATTCCTCCTCCACCAATTAAATTAAATCTAAATTGAATTCAAATCTAAATTAAATCTAAATTAAAGTAAGTAAAAGAAAAAAACAACAAGGCTCATAAGCCTCTGCCTTTGCCGAACTTCAAAAGAAAAAAGAAAAAAAAAAACAAGGCAGTGAAGGCTGTGAAGCCTCTGCCTCCTTGGCCGAATTTCCAAAGGAAAAAAAAAATACAACCCCTCTGCCTTTGCCGAACTTCAAAAGAAAAAGAAAAAGAAAAAATAAGTCTAATTCAAATTAAAAAAAAATATTTAAAAAAATAAGTCTAATTCAAATTTAAAAATTAAAAAAAACAAGTCTAATTCAAATTTAAAAATTTTAAAAAAATAAGTCTAATTCAAATTTAAAAAACAAGTCTAATTCAAATTTAAAAAAAATAAGTCTAATTCAAATTTAAAAAATAAGTCTAATTCAAATTTAAAAAAAATAAGTCTAATTCAAATTTAAAAAAAATAAGTCTAATTCAATTTAAAAAAACAAGTCTAATTCAAATTTAAAAATTAAAAAAAATAAGTCTAATTCAAATTTAAAAAATAAGTCTAATTCAAATTTAAAAAATAAGTCTAATTCAAATTTAAAAAATAAGTCTAATTCAAATTTAAAAAAACAAGTCTAATTCAAATTTAAAAATTTTAAAAAAATAAGTCTAATTCAAATTTAAAAAAAAAAGGTCTAATTCAAATTTAAAAATTAAAAAAAAAATAAGTCTAATTCAAATTTAAAAAATAAGTCTAATTCAAATTTAAATATAACTTGTTCTAACTTATTTTAAAAATCAATTTTACAACAACAACTTATAACTCTAACAAAATAAAATATTTTCAAACAAATAAGTCTACCAAATCCAACATATTCAAAAATAAAATATAAATCCAACATATTTATCTAACAAATCTAACTTATTTATCTAACTTACCTATCTAACATATTTAAAAATTAACAAGAATTTAAAAAATAAAATCTAACATATTCAAATATATTTATCTAACATATTCAAATCTATTTAAAAAATAAATCTATTTATCTAACCTATTTATAAATAAAATCCGAATTTTAAAAAGTAAAATCTAACCTATTTCAAAATAAATCCGAAATTCAAAATAAAATACAATAATCTAACAAATCCAATAATCTAACATATTTAAAAATAAATCTAAAATATAACATATTTCAAAATATTCAAATGTAACCTATTACAAACTAAATATAACATATTTAAAAATAAATATAACTATCCAACAAATTCAAAAATAAAATATAACTTATTTATCTAACCTATTTAAGATAAATCCGAATTTAAAAAAATAAAATCTAACCTATTTCAAAATAAATCCGAAACTCAAAATAAAATACAATAATCTAACAAATCCAATAATCTAACATATTTAAAAATAAATCTAAAATCTAACATATTTCAAAATATTCAAATGTAACCTATTACAAACTAAATATAACATATTTAAAAATAAATATAACTATCCAACAAATTCAAAAATAAAATATAACTTATTTATCTAACCTATTTAAGATAAATCCGAATTTAAAAAAATAAAATCTAACCTATTTCAAAATGAATCCGAAATTCAAAATAAAATACAATAATCTAACAAATCCAATAATCTAACATATTTAAAAATAAATCTAAAATCTAACATATTTCAAAATATTCAAATGTAACCTATTACAAACTAAATATAACATATTTAAAAATAAATATAACTATCCAACAAATTCAAAAATAAAATATAACTTATTTATCTAACCTATTTTAGATAAATCCGAATTTAAAAAAATAAAATCTAACCTATTTCAAAATAAATCCGAATTTCAAAATAAAATACAATAATCTAACAAATCCAATAATCTAACATATCATATAATCTAACATATTCAAAAATAAAATCCAATAATCAAACATATTCAAAAATCTAACATATCCAACAATCTAATATATTCAAATCTTATTATCTAACATATTCAAAATTTAAAAAATAAAATATAACATTTTTATCTAACAAATCTATTTATCTAACCTATTTATAAATAAAATCCGAATTTTAAAAAGTAAAATCTAACCTATTTCAAAATAAAATCCAATAATCTAACATATTTAAAATTAGAGAGAATCGGTTATATACTCATCAAAAGTTTTGAATTTGGATATTTGCCCATATCCTATTCAAAATTTACCTCAAATTTGAATAGGATATGGGCAAATATCCAAATTCAAAACTTTTGATGGGTATATAACCGATTCCCCCTTAAAATTAAATCTAAAATCTAACATATTTCAAAATATTCAAATGTAACCTATTAAAAATAAAGATGACATGTTTAAAAATAAATCTAACTATCCAACAAATTTAAAAATAAAATATAACTTATTTATCTAACCTATTTAAAAATAAAATCCGAAGATTAAAAAATAAAATCTAACCTATTTCAAAATAAATCCGAATTTCAAAATAAAATATAATAATCTAACAAATCCAATAATCTAACATATTCAAAAATAAAATCCAATAATCTAACATATTCAAAAATCTAACAAATATAACATTTATTCGAACAAACAAATATAACATTTATTCGAACAAACAAATATAACATTTATTCGAACAAACAAATAAATCTAACATATTTCAAAATATTTCAAAATATGTAACCTATTAAACTCTAATTTGAACAAACAAATATAACTTCTAAAAAAAATCTAGCTTATTTATCTAACAAATTTAAAAATAAATCCGAATTTAAAAAAGAAAATCTAACCTATTAAATATAAATCCGAATTACTCAAAATTACTAACAATATCTAACAATTACTAAAAATTATCTAACAAATACTAACAATATCTAAAAATTACTAAAAATTACTAACAATTACTAACAATTACTCAAAATTACTAAAAATTTCTAAACATTACTAACAATTACTAAAAATAAATCTAACCTTTTAATCTCGCGGAAAAATCTTGCGGGAGGTGCCGAATTTCGTAATTCCTCTACTTTCGTCTTTCGTAATTCCTTTGAGTATTTGTAGAATGAAATAAATTGCAACTCTTTTTTTTTAAACAATAAAAATAAAATTTGAGAATAATAAAAATATTGAGAGTATGAGAATATGAGATTGAGAGAATGAGAGATTGAGAATAATGAGTATGAGATGTGAAAATGTATGAAGAATGGGGGTGTATTTAATGGGTTTTTTTTTGGGGGGGAAATTTACCGTTTTTTTTTTTTAATTTGAAAATTTTCGGTGGGGGTCGGGTTGGGACGGGTCCCGCCGGGTTTGGGGGGGGGGGGGGGGGGGTTAGGGAGGGTTAACCCGGGTTAGGGTCGGGTTAACCCGGGTTACGGTCGGGTTCACCCGGGTTAGGCCGGTTTTAGGCCGGGTTTCGGGTCGGGTTTAGGCCGGTCCGGATCGGGTTCGGGTAGGCGGGTTGAAACGGTGGGAGTATGGTCGGGTTTCGCCCAGAAAACCGCATCCGACCCGTTTCAAACCCGACCCAACCCTTTAAGACGGTTCGGATCGGGTTCAAGGTCGGGTCCGGATCCCGGGTTTGGTCGACCCGGTCGGGTATAATCAATACACTACTAGCCAGTACGGTATCATTCCATACCGCACGCAGTATAGTGCTTAATTTTTTACAGTCAACCAGACCAACCCTTTACCATAAAATATTGAATAGTTTGTACATGCCGCATGCATCGTACCCATGCCGTATACGATATAAGGTAGAATGAATTCAAATAAAAAACTTAGAAAAATTCGCGAAGTCTCTATACGTGACATAGCACGTGATGCCACGTGCGCCGTGTCTATGTCGTACGAGGATATTTTTTGATGCAATTTTATTTCGGATCATCCGAAAATAGAGGCAGATATCATGGGAGTAACTACCCACTATCCCACTCTGCCACTAGTGCACTACATCCACTACTTTTATGACTTGCTCTCGTTTATAAGAGCATTCCTCCCTTCTTCTTCCTCACAATCTAATCAAACCTTCTGAGTTCTTCTTCTTTCATGCAAGTTTAAAATTCTGCTAAGTCCCAAGACCACACGCCACGTTCCAAGCCGCACAAGCCAAGCCGCTTACATGCTACATCAGAACTATTTGAGTTCTTGGTGCGATGTTTTAAATAAGAGACCGATCACTTGATATAGTCAAGTCCTTTATTTTGATCATTTTAACAATTTTTACAAATAAAATTTACAATTCAAAATTATAGACATGATTTTTAAATGATGCATGTATTATGTTATAAAAATGATAAAATTTGATGTATATTTATTTTCAACTATTTAAATTTAACGTATTTTCATACATCATCAAATATTAAAGGTACTCAAGTTGTTGTATGAAATTTTGATTTAAAGGATCCTGCTGATTTAAAGGATACATTGCATTTATAAATTGCATATATGAATGTAATTGTTAGACTATTGTATGAAAACACACTTTCCTTTTTTATTCATCTAAATTTTTTATTAAAAAAACTAAAATTGCATATATAAATCTAAAAATTATATAGATTTAAAAAAGGAAAGTGTGTTTTCATCACAGCCACGAAATTAAATGACATATTAATTGTTTCCAGCACATAAAATCCACCGCAGACTCATATGCAGTTTTTACGAATGTATTTGAAAACACTACTTGTATTAATTCAGTTTTTTTATTTTGATAAAATGGCGACTACGAAAATTAACTCTTTTTTTACTGTAAAAAAATCATTCACTGTACATAAATATTCACAGTTCAAACAAATTACAAAATATGCTAAATATTATTTTTGTACGGCCATAAAACATGAATTGTCTAATTTGTAGCTCATATATGCATGTGAGTTGTGACCGTAGTAAATTAATTAGAAAACGTGGTCACATACAACACAATTAATAAGCGTGGATGAAATTAAAGCTGCATATATATGGTACAAGTGGCGCGTGAAAATACTATAATATCCCCAATTAGTTATTAATACGAGCGTGCTTAATTATAGTCATAGAATTAATCATAGTGCTGGGCCTTGTCCCGTTAATTTTCTCGGGGCATGGTGATATGTCAGGCTGTAGGAAACAAGCAAGAGCAAGCAAACAAGATTTTTTTTAAAAAATCTTGCTACTCAATCAAGGATCTACTAATTATATGAAGATCAATTAAACCATAACAACACAAGAGAAGGCATATATAGGTTTTACCTCTCCAACCGGAGCGAGATAAAGTTGCTAGCACCACGTCTCCAGGCTTCTAATGCAAGAAGCCTCCACAGATTAATCCACCAAAATTTGATGGAGAAAGACTTGATTTCTCTTGCCAGAGGTAATCTCAAATTTACTCTTTAAATCATTTTTCATCTTCTTGAATCAATCAACTTTTGAATGAATCTAAGGTTAAATCAAAAGCTCAACGCATGAGCAAAAGAAAGAGAATAAAGATAGGAGTAGATCGGTTTGGTGGCCGACAACCTTTGGATGGTGTTCTTGGCCAAGTGGGAGAGAGGGGGGAGAGAGAGGGGTGAGAGAGAGAATGTGAGAGATGAAATGAGAGGGGTTTAAATAGCATGAGCCTATTTGGTCAATTACCAAATTGTCCTCAATTAATTAGATGATAGTAAGCAGCTCAAAATATCTATGGAAGGTTATTTGATAATTGCTCACATGAGGTGGTTCAATGGACTATTTAAGACTCACATCAACTAATCAACTAGCATTCTCTCAAGCTTACTTTTCTTCTCCATTTCTTTCTAGAAACCTTCCCATTTAGTTCTCACTAGCTTCTTTCTCCCTCCTAGGCCGAAATTCGAAATTCACATGGGCTCTAGCCCATTTTGTTCTCTTCCAATTTCGGTCCTCTTATTTAATTAATTAATAACACATTATATATACATCTCATGTAATTAATTAATTAATTAATTGTTTTCACGTGTATGTATAAAATAAAATTTAAATGTCTTATCCAACATGCC
Organism: Carex littledalei; assembly: GCA_011114355.1. Taxonomy (NCBI): domain Eukaryota; kingdom Viridiplantae; phylum Streptophyta; class Magnoliopsida; order Poales; family Cyperaceae; genus Carex; species Carex littledalei. The sequence goes on from CM022105.1 coordinate 1,071,742, forward strand.
TTTTTTTTTAAATGCCCCCCAAAAAAAATAACAAATATGCCCTCTGGTTTGAAATAATTTTAAAAATGAGCTAACTGCCCCACTGAGGGGCGGTCAACTCTCAATACCAAACCGCTCCTCAGTGGGGCGGTCAGCTCCAGACCAGGCTGCTCTTCAGTGGGGCGGTTTGCTATATAATATTTTTTTTAAATAAACCTGTATTACTATATTTATGTTAAAAAATTTGTTATAAGATGTATTATATATGTTATGTTGTTTTATAAATTTTTGTTGTAAATTTGTTTGTAATGTTTTATAATTTAGGGATATAATTTTATTTGTTGTAATGTTTTATAATTTGTTATATTTTTATTATAATTTTATTTGTTATAATTTTGTTGTAATGTTATAAATCTGGTTTTGTTCGACTAGATAAATCTGGTTATAATCTCTCCGGTCTCCATCATATCTCGTGATCGTCCCCGTCTAGGTCTGGCCATACTACATTTGAAAATATCAAGTTACTACATTTCTAACATATATTTACAATTTACAATAATTAATAAGAATTATTATTGCAAACTAAACTAAAAAATTAATAACACAATTTTGGACAACTTATAAACAATGTCTAAACAATTTTGGACAATTTATAACAATTCTAAACAATTTCTAAATAATTTTGGACATTTTCTAAACATTCTAAACAATTTCTAACAATTTCTACATAATTTTGGACAATTTATATTAATTCTAAATAATTTCTAACAATTTCTAACAATTTTTAAACAATTCTAAATAATTTCTAACAATTTCTAAACAATTCTAAACAATTCTAAACAATTTCTAATAATTTCTAAACAATTTTGGACAATTTATATTAATTGGAAATAATTTCTAACAATTTATATTAATTCCTAACAATTTTTAAATAATTTTGAACTCAAAAAATAAAATAAAAACATTGAGGGACTTACATGAAAAGTGTAAGACGAAAATCTGGAGTAAGAGAGAAAGAGAGGAGAGAGAGAGAGTGAAAAATTGAAATGAGTTGGGTGAAAAACGGATGAGTACCTTCCAATACATAGGCAAAACCAAACCGCCCCACGGAGGAGCGATTTGGTCTGAAGCTGACCGCCCCACTAAGAGGTGGTTTGGTATTGAGAGTTGACCGCCCCTCAGTGGAGCGGTTAGGTCATTTTAAAAAAAAAACAAATTGGAGGGCATTAATAAAAATTTCGGTCCAACATGCATATAAATTTATTTGAATATAAAGTTCATCATCTTTATGATATTTTATTTTAAAACCATCTCATAAAACTAAAATTAATTTCTCCAATTAAATTATGTGTGTCAGAGCCTATTATATAAAGCATGCGAATATGCGATCCTTGCAAAGGTTGGGCAGCGGCTTTAGTTACATCGTCTCTAGGGCTCCAGATGCATCTGCTTTTCAAGTTACTTTCTCAGCTACATCTCAAATTGAATTTAATAAGTTTGCGGCAGATTTTTAAAGCTGTGGTAAAAAATTATTTATTGCTCCATAATGAAATAATTTACGGACCGTTACTTGAAAAAAATGGATCCGCTCCACGAAAAACTGGGCCTTAGTGAATTATCAAGGCCTGTTCACAACAAGCATGCTAGATTAAACTTGAGAAATTCATCAAATTTTATTTGCTTAAATTTTTTTCTGTCATCATGTGTAGTTAATTAATTATTAATTATGCTAACAATTTTTGTCCATAAATTTTCTTTTGAGATTTTTTAACTAAATTTTGAAAATTTATTATTAAAATTATAAAAGATAATTACTGTCAAAAATCACCTTATATAATAAATGTTCATTCTAATGATTCCGAAAAGATAAAATTCCCCCCGTTGTTACCTTCAACTTGTGCACCGACTGCTTTTCTGTAGGCGATCCAAAAATTTAGAATTTGCATCTGAAATGTAGAGATCTGGCCCAATAATCCCCTGGTCCAATTTTCTCAGACTCTATTATAAAGGGCCTCTATATTACTTCTGGCTCAATCGGCCCGCTTAGGCCTGAAAATCTCTTATTCTTTTGTTTTCACCGATAATATACAAATACAAAATACAATGCTATCTTTCCAAACCGAAAGCAGCGCCTTTATCCGTTTATCCCTTTCCCACTCTCTTTTCCCCTACTTCCGGGGCAGCAGCCATGGCGACCTCGCTCTCCTTCTCTCACCTCCCTGTCAGAACCAAACTCCCCTCCTCTTCGTTCCTTCCTTCCATTACTCCTCCCCGCTTTTCGCATTCTCTTCGTCGAGCTGTCGCCATCAGCTCCAAGTCCATGACTGTCAGGTCCATGGCGCCTCCTAAACCTAGCGACAAGCCCAAGAAAGGTACTAAACCTATCACTTTCTTCTCTGCTACTTATAGTGGGCAAACTCTTACCTGATTCCTAGAATTTGGTCAAGTATTTCTTCAGCAAGATAGGGTCAAACTATGTACGCTATATGAAAAGGCTTACTCCCAAATTGGACCATTACAAATGTACAATAAGGATATAAAAATCTAAATGTGCCCAAAATCAACAAATTTCGAATATTTTACAATGAGACTTGATCTGACATTTGGGTCTGGTAAATACTTCTGGACTTGCCAGCAGGTCAAAACAGACCAGACACGCTTTATTTGTTTGAAAAAAATATATTCCAGCATGATCTGAACACAACTCAACCTTATACAACCCTATATGTTCCTGACTACTGCGGTTACCTAGTTTGAGTAAAATATGAAGTGATCCTTGAAATCTTGCGGAATTGCAACTCTGGTCCTTAAACATTGCTACATATTCAAGTCCAAGTTATTTCAGGGTTCCTACCTAGTCTTGGAATATTGCTGGACGCTCGCATGTTCTAATGCATTAAAAACCAATGGTGATGCCACACATACTGCTGCTTTTAATAGATTGCTAGATTAACTAGTTAAGTACATTTCCATGGAAAGATTAAAAGGTGATGTAAGGACTCCAATGTTTAAGTAGAATTAGAAAATGTAATTTAAGAGACTAAATGGGCAACCATCTGATACTTGAGAGACCATTTATGTAACTCAGAAACAGTTAATTTTCTATTGCTGTGTACTTTGCTATAATATATATATATATAATTTTTTTTTTGTGATTGTAGTGTCTGGCATAGTAAAATTGGCTTTGGAAGCAGGTAAGGCAACCCCTGCCCCTCCGGTGGGGCCTGCACTTGGTGCAATGGGAGTTAACATCATGTCATTTTGCAAGGAGTATAATGCTAGAACTGCTGATAAGCCTGGTTATATCATTCCTGTGGAGATTACAGTCTTTGATGTGGGTTTTATTTTAGTAATAGTTTCATTTCTCAATTATTTGTATGGTATTGCTGTGCATTTTGGTGGAGTGCCACAGCAAGGTACCATTCATTTTGTGCTTTGTACAGACAGAGAGATTCCCAACTAACTATGGTTTTCCAAATGGGCACCAAATAACCAAGACTAGTAAAAGGTTTAAAACATTGTGGTCACTACAATATCAAATCTGACATAATTTCGCAACTTTTCTAGTCTAAATTGTGCTGAAGCAATATAAACATGTAAAGTGAATTATAAAAGTGCATTGCATAATATGAGCAGGATAGGAGCTTTACTTTCATCTTGAAGACCCCTCCTGCTTCTGTTTTGCTCCTAAAGGCAGCTGGTATGTTTAAGTTATATTTGCTTAATACTAATCCTACAACTACTGTAAATAGACTTGTGGCTCTAATTTCAAGAACAAAATGTAAAAATTTACATTGGATACTTATACATAAAGTTTAGTTTAAGGAGAGATTCAGCACTCAGCATATTATTATCACAAAATATAACAAAGAAAATGGGATTGGTGAAAATGATAAAACATATGAGAGATGGGTAAATAACCTGGTAAGAAATTTAATGAAACCTGGAGCCTTGATTTAATCTTTTTATATTAATAATAATTTCACAATCAGTTTTATGGAACCAGACTCTACAATCCAACTATGTAACTGGTCTGTAATTTCTTGCCAAGTTAAAGTAGTTTCCTGCATGTACTGGTACCAAGTAAGCCAATATGAACCTGAAAGAGTAACTTTTACTTTTCGTGCCTTTAGCTAACTGAGTATGAAATGGGTAATGTAGGCGTTGAAAAAGGCGCAAAAGATCCAAAGAGAGAGAAGGTTGGTAAGGTGACGAAGGATCAGGTTCGGACAATTGCAGAGGAAAAAATGCCAGACTTGAACTGCAAGAGCATCGAGTCTGCAATGCGAATGATTGCTGGTACTGCAGCAAATATGGGCATTGACATTGAGCCACCTATTCTTGAACCCAAAAAGAAAGTCATTCTATAACTTGTGAATTGTTTGTATTCATGTGCAAGTTTTTTCTTTTTTTTCGTGAGCTGGCAATTGTAGATTTCAAAAGAAATGTAGCGTACATGTGTTTGTCTTATTTTTGTTGCCTCAAGTTACAAAATCTGAGCCAAAACCAACTTTTTGTGTTTCTATTTCTCAAGTATTGGACAATGGACAGTACACAATTGAACTAAGGCACCAAGAACCATCTACATAATCACTGGAACTGGCATTTTACTAGCACATAGAGAAACCATAATTAATCACCTGCTATGGACTGTTAAAACCAATCAGTATTGCACAGTACTGCAAGGAACTTTGACTGATTTTCTGTTAGTTAAGTGTCTTGTTATTAAACGGACTTGCTTTTTTTTTTTTTTTAAATTGTGTGTCTGGGCATCTATATAGGATCGGACTTCCTAATATTGCATGTAAAAATGGAAGATATATCAAAAGAAGACGTGTAAACCAAACTTTCAAGGAAAAAAATTGGAGCATTTTTTAAGTTGGTCTAAAAAAGAATGAAAATTTTGAGTAAAATGGACGGAGTCAAACAGAATAACATTCAATTTCAAAATAAAAAGATAACATTGAAATAGGTAATCTTATTGTTCCTTTGGTGGTGGTGATTGACAAAACGAATCGGATGTTTTATAGTTCTAACTGGGAAAAGAAGTCATGGTAAGTCCCCAGAACCAACATGTGTGGTGCATCAGCATGTATGGCTGCCTTAGATAGCGACCACACATGTACGGATGGGGTAGACGTATGTTCTACTGTTTGTGATAATCTCTGGATCAGAATTCATGTTTTAAAATGACAATTCAAAAAGAGATAATTATAATAATAAAAAAATTTACTGGGTTAGTTTACCTTGTGAATTATTGCATTGCTCATGCACTTAAGAGCTTGCTATTATTTCTATTTGCAGAGTGTGCTGCGTATTACCGCTTGTAAATTAATTGACATTCTAGGATTGAGGGCGTGCTAATAATTCGTCTACACTATTTCTGTTAGATTCGGATCGTCTATCAAATAAAGATTCCAAATTATTTTGTATTTTTGTTCATAAATATAAATTGTATATAAATTTTAATTTATATAAGTTCATATCTAAAAAATATGCAAGGATCACAATTGAATTTGCCTTGGCAGAACATGATTGCCAGTGACGTACTTGAGATGATGTGTGATCCGGAGGCAAAAATTCATTATTATTAGTTATTATAGGATCTTATTCTTTACCTCTCAAATATTTCCAATTGCATTTGGCCTAACTTTTCAACAAAAGAAATAAGTACAAAAGAGTTTCAGTTCAAACAAATATGCATCCCAGCTGAAACGAGTGTATCTTTTAGGAGGGACAAATAATGATTTGAAAATTCAATACAGCTGTAGTCAATTGTTGCAAAGTTTAAACTGAAATAGGTGAGTTTTCATTTCGGTTTAAAAAATGTGCATTGCAATTAAAAAAGAGTGTACATTGTATAAAGTTTGGAAACGTAGCACTCGAGCACAAATAAAATATGGAGACCTGTTGAGTTTTCCATTGTTATAACTTATAATACATGAACATTATTTATGTACACCAACATATAGCAACATTGAAAATGTAGCACTCGAGCACAAATGGTGAACAAACCAAATTGCCACAGAAATAATGTAAATACTTGTAAATTAAAGGTAGGTTTAATTTAATTCAAACCACTGAATATCTTATAAAATTCAAGCCGGTACATCATCACAAGAAGCATACTCTCTTGCAACATAAACGGGATCTCCTACCTTCACGAGCTTTCCATTCATGGTCCTTAGTAACGAATCTTGCCATACCATATTCTGACGAAAGTACACCTACAATGTAAAATATTCATGAATTATCCATGATAACAAATACAATAATAATATCCAGTCTTAAAACCACTTTTAGTATAATATTTCCTTTCTGAACTTCCTAGGATATGCTGAATACTCGAGCATTTTAAAAGGTTTTCGGCTTTTCGCTATACTTCACTCCCTTTTAAACAAAAAAAGTGTTTGTATAGTACAAAAATCCTTTGTTATGAGCATAGCTGTTGTACAAACAACAACTAGCACATTTAGGAATTTGTTTCTAACATTTGACATGTTTACACCTAGAATATGTGATTGCTTCTCACCAAAAATTTCCTTTTTTATCACACTAACCATAATTTTGAAATATTACTAAAGTTATAAAATTCCAAAAATGAAGAAATATGTTGCTACGTCTGAAATGGAGGGAATTTTTTTGTTAGCACCGTGCTTGTGAAACCGGGATACCTGTTTATCTGGACAATTTTTAAAAGAAAAAAGAAAGTTGAATAATTAAGGAGGCCATATTACCAATCCTTTTTGTTTGCACGCCGGGCGCAGCACATGATCCGACCGAAATTTCATCATGGTTTCAGTAGGTTCAGTGCCAGCAATTCCATTTTCTTGATTAATCGTCGGTACCTTTACATTATATTAAAGAACTGTTTTTATATATAAACATAGAAGTAGAAAACCAGATTGAATGCAAAAAAGTATTTAGTGATCATAATACTAACAAAATCCATTCAAATTGCAAGAAAAATGGCCTCAAACTATAAGCATAAATTAACTAGAAAAGCAACTTAAATTACAAAAATAACATTGAAAACGCAAAAGTAAATTACCTTACAACGGGCACATAACTTGACACCATTAAATGTTAAGTTGTTTATTTTTATTTCTTTCCACAAATCTTCTGAATATGGGTTGCACCCATCTACAAGTATACTGAAAGCATACAGAAATTCATAATTTAGTGTTTTACTCAAAAAGAAATATGCAAATATTCTCCATGGTAAAGAATTGGTGGGGAATTTAATAATACTCACTTTGGTCTAAAACGATTAATGTTAATTGGCTCATGGAGAACTTCATTCAAGGCATTCAAAGAACCCTGAAAACAAAACCGAAGAATAAGAAAAAAAAAATTGAACCTCAATCAACCCTCATTGACCTTTACTTTTAACTCAAAAACCTTAATCTCCTTCAACTTCCAAACAGATTACCTGGGATGCCACCAAGAAAGGATATCCATCAGCAAACAGGACCTTGTGCCCTTGTGCATATTTGACATCAACTGGTCTAATTTCTGAAGCTAAATTGAAAAAAAAGGGTGAAATTTTAAATGCAGTTTATCCAGTTAAATTTATTATAATTATAAACAGGTTCTGTGCCAATACCCTTTCAAAAACAATATTTTCATGAGCATTAGCTTAGTGTATCCCTTTTCCTGTGTTGAGATGTTTTCTGTTATTCAGTTTTGTAAAACTGGAGTTTTATGAGGTTTTGTATAACCAAAGGGAATTAATATTCAATGTCACTTTGATATTAGTAACAAACAGATCGGGTCCAGTGAATTAATAGTTGGTTACTTGCTAGCAACACAACCCAACTGGTAAACAAATTCCATTACAAGTAAACTACTAGACATGGCCAAAAATACTATGGTAATGATACTGGCCATTACAACATCATCCTTTCATAAAACATACTAGAGTCACTAGTGCAGCAATCAAAAAACAGAGGACAAGTATACAGAAATACCAAACAGATACAACATACCGGTCCAGAAGCGCACAAGGCGACTAGGTTTCCCAAGATAACTAGAGAACCAATCAGCTGCTCCGACTCCTTCGTCATGCGCTGGGCCTGACCACTCCCAAACAGACACCTCGTCGGCCACTGCATGCTCAGCAACTAGTGGGACCTTTAATAGGTCCATTCCCGGAGCCTTTATAACTACACAAGAAAATTGAACAAAATTGCAAAAAAAAAACAAAAACAAGCATCAATAGGACTTCAAAAATCATTTTGACATGACTTAAATGCAAAACCTCTGAGACAAGTACTTGGACAAAGTTTGGGGCTTGGGCATGACCAGATTAACCAAGAAAAAATTGTGTAGCTGTTTATTTAAGCCAAGTTGGGTTAAACTTAGGTTGACGAACAATTGCACAACTTACGGTCAATTGAGGCATATTAATCTCAACGGAGATGCACTGAAGACTGAACAACAGCAAGAATGGTAAAAAAAAAGTGACAGTCCATTGTGTGACATTAGTAGCTGACAGCTTTGCAATATATGCAGAAAAAAGGGATGAACAGTACCCATGTAAGAATCAACCGTAGGTTCCCAGCCTTCATCAAATGCACCATTCGGCATCTCTATTTCGACTAAAGCAAGTTTTGGTTCAACTCTTTGTGTATAGGCTTTTCCTTTTGAGTTAACCACTAACCACTGCCGATCCCATCTAAATCCTGATTTAAGTATGAAGACACTGAATTCAAATTTTTCTGCTTTGTGCTAATCTGGCCCAGCACGATAGCACAATACAAAGCCAAACTAATTTCCTATGTTTTGACTTTTACCTTTGTTTCTCTCTAAGTTGTTCAAGTGCAAATTGCACCCTTGAGATAAATTCAAGGAAAATTTGGGTTATATTGAGACCAAACCAAGTTTTCTTGAGATTGTAGAAATGAAGTTAACCTATGCTATTTTGGGTGTTAGATCGGATTATCCATGCTTATGATGGTTGTGTGGGGCCAAATATAATTTTGAGCGTTATTAGACTGAGAACAATCAAAGTATTTTTGTGGCCTGATCACAGAACTGACAGTTTAATTTATGCTATTTGAGGCAAAATTAAAAAATAATCCCACTTTGAGGAATAATTTGGGGTCAAACATGAATAAAGGCACCATAACAGTTGATAGCATACAATAGAATAGATACCTGCTGATTTTGGAATCCTGAGTAAACACAAAATAATAGTTAATATTTGAAGTTAACTGGTAAATCAAACACTTTGAGCTTCACTGCAGAGTAACATGAGAAAAGGTAGAAGGGAAAATAGATCCTATGCCCAAAGAAATGAAAAAGAAAAAGAAAATACCAGTGGGAGAAACAGGAGCCTGAGATAGAGAGATTCCCCGGCAGGACTTGATCGGGTAAACATAGATGCTTGACACTGCGGCCGCCGGTGCACCTCGGCCAGAAGCGCCGCCGGCGGATAAGAGGGAGGAGAGAAAGGATTTTGCATTCTCCATTGCAAGTAAGATGATGATGATGAGGAGTAAAGATACACTTGAAAGCCCATTTTATTTTATTTTGGGTTTTGTCGTTTTGGGTGAAAGACTGACTGAAAGGTCCATGTCCAGTGTCCAGTTCTCTACTCAATCTACACTGTCGTCTCCGCTGTAGGAATGAATACCCGACATATTTCATCATTTTTCATAAGAATAGAAACGAAAAAAAAATCAATAATTAATAAGGAAATTATTTTCTGCAGGATACATTTGGTTTTTTTCAGTATTAGTTATTAGACGCTTTCATGACAGAGATAAATTCTACTATTCTAGTGATATTTAATCCAATGAGGATTAGAATTCCGAAATTTTTATTAATATTAAAAAAAAATCAAAATTTAACAATCCGCACCTGTTTTCGGATTATTTTCAATTCTGCTAAATCCAGAAAATAATTCTTCAGATCCGGACTTACTTTTCAGAGAATAATTCTCCGGATTCAAAGATTTACTTTTCGGAGAATTATTCTCCGGATTTTATTTACTTTTTTTTCTTTTTTTAATAAAACAAAAAATGTTATGATTTATTTATTTTTATTGAAATATTAGAAATATTTTATATATTTCTTTGAAAATAGATGAAATATTATATAATTTGATTTATTAGAAAGACTACGACAAATAACCCTGATCAACATTTTTCAGGCCGGATTTTTTGCGGCTGTAAGAAAAATTAAAATATTTCTTTGTATGTTATTAAAAAAATAAAAATATTTTGAATCTGAGTTATTGATTCTGGTTCAAAATTCACTTCTGAGTAAATAAAAAAAATATTGTGGTCTAGTACATTTCAATTCTAAAATATTGTATCTATTTTGAAAAAAAATTGATATCAAATCATTTCGTGTCAGAGAAATTTTTTATTTTTTAGAAAATAGAAGAACCACAATATTATTTGTATTTAATCAGAAGTGACTTTTGAACCGGCATCAATAACTAAGATTCAAAATATTTTTAATTTTTTTTAACTCTGTAAGTTTGTATTGTATACATGAAGTCATGAACAATATATAAATAAGGACTAGAACTAGGATGTTCTTAAGTTCATTGAACCTCTTTATGAGCTTAATCCCAAAACCTATTGAATTGGCTTCAAATGACGAATTCAAACCGTTAAAAAAGATTTATTTCACTAGTGATGTGATTACATGTCAAATTTATAAATTTTCGAATTACTTTAGTATAAAGTCACTCGGTCAAAAAATAATGAAAAATAAACACATTAAAATTAACTTATAGATCTCAATTCCGATGCCGCAAACCCCTCTCTCGCTTCTTCCTTTCTCGACGATTCACCATTTGGATCAGAATGGATAGGATCATAGGAGGAGGGTGAGGAGAAGGGGAGGGAGTGCAGTGATGTGATGCATATTTGGAATTGAGGAGAAGAAAAAGTGTGTGAGACTCGTCGGGCCATCGAAATAGGCCAACAGAGGTGGAAGGAGCAACATAGCAAGGATGTCTTCGGTGTCCGGCGGGGGTAGGTGGGCTCTCAGCATGGCGTGTCATCAATCCATCTACAGTCATAAGTGCGTACTACCGATATGGGAGAGAGATTGCTTAAGCGTGGCTCTGTCGTCTAATGCGACAATTCAAGAAGGTGAAGGTATAGAGATCAAAGAAATTATGAGTAGTTAATGTTGAGAGTTTTAAAAAGAAAGAATTGAAAATGAACATTCATTTATATTATTGGTAACACGATGTAATTCTTCTGAAGTACCTCGTATGAAATGACAGGTGCAGCTGGATGATCTGATAGGTATTACTCTGGGTTTGTGATAACCATGCATGCATTCAATCGAGGCCATTTAAGACTTCTGATAAATTGATTTGATGGTCAATTAGTCACCTCTTTTGAACATTTTGTAGTCTTCCCGTTTCTGTCTGATAACTTGACTCACACTCTACAGCTTGGATTATCTGTGACAGGTACGGAATATCATGATGTATTATTGTTGTGTATTTTAGGTATTGGATTTTTGGATTAATTGGATACACTTTTCACTTTTAAATTTATAAATCTTAGTACACAATAATAGATCAGTTGCAGGCATATAAACTATCATTGTAGTAATATAGATATCAATCCAAAGATAACGGGAAATGTTATTTTCTGCTAAATAAATTAATTCTAAAAGGTGCAATAAAAGTAAAGGGGGTTTGTTGCAAATTTGGTTTTGTGGGTTCAATACCCGAAGGGAAATTTTAACTAAAACAAAAGCAATTCAAACAAACAAATAAAAGGAGTTTTGTGTTTCAATAGAGAGAAGTCTAGGGGCTATCGGTATACAATCACTTGGTTAAATCCACACTTAATTGATTTCTAAATTCATGTTTGCATTGATGGAGTTTCTAAGCCTAAAATATCATTAAGGATCACTTTTGTGAATTAATAACGTGCCTAAACAATTCGAGTTTCACGATTAAGTCATTCACCCTAGCGGTCTAGACCATAAACATATGTTAGCCTAATTTATTCCTAAATACCGGCACTTCACGATTAAGTCTTTCACACCAATATTCGGTTCAATCCTAGGGGTCCCAATTAAATATGAGGCTTCACGATTAAGTCTTTCACCTCAATTCAACCTTCGTTTCTTGTGATTCCAGACTAAGAATTAGATTTGGTCATTTCTAATCTCAAATACTAAGGTATTCATGTACATAATTGGTACCATCAATTTTTTCTACTCAAGTTGTTTAGACTTAAGCGGGACACTAATTAACAAGCAACACAAATCATACAATCACACGAATAATAAAATCAACAAGAACAATCATGCAAGCAAACAATCAAAATAGAGAAAACCATCCGAGTAAGGTAGATTTTAACACAAGTTCATGCTTAAAGCCTAAGCTCTTAGAGAGGAAAACTAGCCTCTCATGGGTGCGCTAACATCCAAAAGAAATACAAGAGTAAATATGATAAAAACTAAGAAAAACAAGAAAGAGAATAAACTACACCAATCTCTTTGCTTGCTGCCCTCGTCTTCACTTCGTTCCGCTCGAGCAACCTTCAATCCTCTGCTTCAATCGCCTTGATTCACTTCGAAAAGGGTGGAGAAATGTGGAGAAATTTTGTAGAATAAAAGTTAAAATAAAGATGGAATGATTGATATATCCCCGATAGATTCTCCTGCAGGTTGTCTCATGTTTTATATCAATTTTCGCAGCATGGGAAGTGAATCTAACGAAGATACGGTCAAGTTTTGGCAATAAATCGCATTGGTGCGGCCTTCTGTGCGGCCTAGTGTGGCTGCACAAACTGGAATTTCCTTCTTTTCTACGTTTTGGACCTTATATGGAAGCTCTCTAGTCTTGGGAAACAAAACAAGGCAATTAGGAAACGAATCGGTAAGATCTGGTCAATATGGCAATAAAATCTATCCAAATCTAGGCTGGTACGGCCATTGGTGCAGCTGCACAATTCTACATTCCAAATTTGAATTTGTTTCTTTCATGAAAGTTGTAGATATTTTTGTCCTGGTTCCGTCAAGTTTTGATTCACCCAAATTGAAGTTCGTATGACCAATATATGGCCAAAATACGAACTGTGTCGGTAGTTGTGATTTTGTGCGGCCGGATGTGCGTCCAGAGGAACCAGCACAAAATGGAGTTTTTAGGTTCGTGTGGCCCGCACGAAATGCTTGTATAGGCCGCAGAACTCTCTGGAAGAATTGGAGATTTCTCGATTTTAATTCTAAATTTCTTGTGCATCTTCATTTTATTTCCGTGTGGCCCCACATAATTCGTGCGGCCCGCACTAGACTATATTTTGCTACATGTCTTCGATTTCTGCAATTTAAATAAGGTAAAGACAGTAACTTGGTTTTTTGGTGATTCTATACTAAACTAAGTTAAAATACAAAGAATTTTTACAGTTTTGGAGGTGAAATTCTAACCGAAAGTATATATAATTGAGGCTTATTAATCATAACCATAATTAGCGAATAGTTGAAGATTAAAATGACCTTTGATACAATGCAAAATGGTTATTTCATCAGGAACGAAAGAAAAAGAAACCCAAAAACAGATTCTCTGATGTACGCTGCACAGTACACAATGTCTATATATCATTATATCCAAGAACATACTTATAATTTTACTATTAAATTTTGAATATGATTTCGTTTAAAAAAAATATTTATCGGGATTATCGAAATAATCACTGTCAAGTGATCCTCTTCTTTAGATATATCACTAAAAATTCCTGAATTTTTACAAATATATGATAACAGAGCATATGAATGTTTAAATGTACAATAAATTTATAAAAAGTATTTATTTAATTGACCATAAAAAACTGTTAAATATGGATCGTTATTGATATAAAACGGAATTCAGCTCTTCGCTAATTGCGAGGAATTCCGTTGGAGAAATGAAAAGGTAAATAAAAGATAGATATAAGATCAAATTTAATTCAAATCATTGGATTTTAAACGAACGGTGAAATTTGCCCGAAACATCCAATAAATTTTATACAACTAAAGAGGAAGGAGATTGTCCGTTGGTAGATGAGCTAAACAAAAGAACAAACAGATACAAGAGCATAGCCCAAACCGGGATGCATGGATCATGGATGTGAAAAATAATATCCAGGAAAAGAAATTAAGAATTAAGTTGGTGTTTAGTTGTGGACTAAAGCTAGAAGGTCTAAATTGATTATTTCAACTTAGATCGGTTTAAATTATTCATATTTGGTTGAGGTCTAAAGTTAGATCATGGCTTAAAGTACTTATTTGGTTAGAGTTGGTGGATGACTAAAGTTTTGGAAGCCTAAGTTAATTAATTATTAATAATAAGATACTAATTATATAATATATTACTGTATAGGGTATACTGTGGCTAGATGTGAGTTAGAAATGATATACTTAGTTTAGTCAAATTCTTTACCGAATGGGTAGGATTTTGTGTTGTTGGCATAGAGTAAGGCGAGATAGAGATATCTAGTATTGGAGATTGAGAGATAGTATTGAGAGAGTATCTTGTATTTTTTTTTTCTTTTCTTTTATAAAGCTGTTGTAATTAAATGTTTCAGTCAATGAAACGGGCATTTTTGCCTTTTTTTCAAAAGTTGTGATTTTGTGCGGCCGGTTGTGCGTCCAGAGGAACCCGCATAAAATGGAGTTTTTATGTTCGTGCGGCCCGCACAAAATGCTTGTACAGGCCGCAAAACTCTCTGGAAGAATTGGAGATTTCTCGATTTTAATTCTAAATTTCTTGTGCAGCTTCATTTTATTTCCGTGTGGCCCGCACAGACGCACCAGACTATAGTTTGCTCCATTTTCTCGATTTCTGCAATTTAAACAAGGTAAAAACAGTAACTTAATTCTTTAGTGCATTCTATACTAAACTAAGGTAAAATGCAAAGAATTTGTTACAGTTTTGAAGGTGAAACACTAACCGAAAGTATATATAATTGTGACTTATCAATCATAACCATAATTAGCGAATAGTTGAAGATTAAAATGACCTTAGATACAATGCAAAATGGTTATTTCATCAGGAACGAAAGAAAAAGAAACCCAAAAACAGATTCTCTGATGTACGCTGCACAGTACACAATGTCTATATATCATTATATCCAATAACATACCGACATTTTTATTAATATCCAAAGTTTAGTACAAATTAATAAATATACCCGGACTTCCGGGCTATAGCGAAAAATACCCAAGCCGGCCATTTTATGGCCGGCTATGTACCTTTTTTTTTCGTTTTAACCCCTATATATACCCTTTTTTCTCTCTCTCCTCTCACAATTCTCTCATCCCAACCCAATTCCGAATTCTCTTTTCTTCTTTGAGGTAATTTTTTTTTTATCTAATTTAATTTTTAATTTATTTATTTTAGGGTTTAGGGTTTTAGGTGTTATAATTTAGATTATGTTGTTGTAATTTAGTGTAATTAGCTAAGTTAACTAATATTTAGTGTAATTAGCACAATTGACCAATATTTATGGTATTTTGGTTTTTTTACCCTAATTATGCCGATTAAGCGTAATTTTACCGAAATTAGCACGTTTGACCAATTTTTAGGGTATTTTGGTCTTTTTACCATAATTAGACTGATTAAGCGTAATTTAGTGTAATTAGCACAGATAACCAATTTTTAGGGTATTTTGGCCTTTTTTACCATAATTAGGCTGATTATGCATAATTTTGCCGAAATTAGCACGTTTGACCAATTTTTAGGGTATTTTGGTCTTTTTTACCATAATTAGATTGATTAAGCGTAATTTAGTGTAATTAGCACAGATAACCAATTTTTAGGGTATTTTGGCCTTTTTTACCATAATTAGGCTGATTATGCGTAATTTTGCCGAAATTAGCACGTTTGACCAATTTTTAGAGTATTTTGGTCTTTTTTACCATAATTAGACTGATTAAGCGTAATTTAGTGTAATTAGCACAGATAACCAATTTTTAGGGCCTTTTTTACCATAATTATGGTGATCAAGCGTAATTTCACCGAATTTAGGTTATTTTAGATATCAGGATGCCTAGAGCACGGCCTACCCAGCGTCCATTAGTGGACGAGCCGATCAGTACTAGCAGCACGGAGCACATCAGTCCTCTCCTGTGGATTCCCCACAGCGAGCACCGAGTCTCACTGGCTTCTCGTGAGGTACGTTCCTTTTCTTATATTTTCATTAAATTTTGTTGGATTTAAATTTATTATGTTGTCACCATGCGGATTACATTTTTCAACGCAGGACACGGATCTTCTAGATGTGAAGTTGAGATGCGTTCACATGAGGTACTTCGAGGTGATGCGGCCGTACCTCTTCAACCTGGGTCTCCACCACGTTGTGGACATCGTGCGCACAGAGAAGAGCATCATCAATGCATCTCTCATCGCCGGACTGGTGGAGCGATGGCGTCCCAAGACGCACACGTTTCACATGCCTTTCGGAGAGATGACAGTGACTCTCCAGGATGTGAGTGCTCTCTGGGGTTTGGCTATCCGTGGCACACCCGTCGGCGGCGTCTCTGACAGCACCAGCTTCGCAGGTTATGTCGAGGAGTTGTTGGGAGCTGACCCGGAGTATATCATTGGGGACCGGGG
The DNA here is from genome assembly GCA_011114355.1 of Carex littledalei. Lineage (NCBI taxonomy): Eukaryota > Viridiplantae > Streptophyta > Magnoliopsida > Poales > Cyperaceae > Carex > Carex littledalei. Next base: position 1,088,300 of record CM022105.1, read on the forward strand.
GAGGTCCAAATTTCATCTGCGGATGACGAGGTTACGGCAGCACTTCATCGCGGGTCTTTCGGCAGATTCCACCGAGCAGGAGATTGTGAGGTAAATTTTATAACTTGTTTCTACTAATTGTGATATAATACGATGATTCTATTAGAATTTTTATATGTTTTGTATTGCAGATATACACGCGGCTACGTGATGGACCTTTTTGGTTCTGTCATGTTTCCGGATTCCAGCGGTGATCAGGTGCCGATGATGTATCTCCCGTTGCTGATGGGCATTGAGCGGCCGTCGTCGTACAACTGGGGTGGAGCTGTCCTGGCGCATCTGTACTCAAACCTGTGTCGCAGTAGTGAGGTAAGTCACCAACTCTTATTTTAGTGTAAATTATTTAATCAATCAATCCATCAAAATACACTGACGCGTAATTTTCTTGAAAATGAAGCCGACGGCGAAGCAGATGTACGGGCCGGTACTCCTGCTTCAGCACTGGTCGTGGTCACGTCTACCAGTGGGCCGTCCTATCCCCAATGAGGCGCCGGATTGGGGAGAGCCAGATGTGTTTCACTGCCCGGCATACGCCAAGAAGTGGCACGGGTTCCACCGCTACCAGGATCGGACCCACGATGCTACCGTTGGGATCAGGACAGTCCGGTCAGAGCTTCAGAGTTTGCCTGAGCCTCTTGTTGAGTGGACGCCGTACAGAGAGTTGTACGAGGAGTTCCTCTTGCCGGGCAGTGTGACTGACGAGCAGGAGCAGGCGATGTGGTTCTACCGAGGTCCGCTTATACATTTCTGGACAGTGGAGCACCACTACCCAGATCGGGTGCTCCGACAGTTTGGTCGAGCGGCGTTGATTCCTGCAGACCCATATTTGCCGAGTTACACGCACAGAGACGAGCACCAGTAAGTCGTAGTCTATTGTATTTATTAAATAAATCATATTACTTGATAGTTTTTTATTGCAACTAACGTCTTCTTTACAGCGTTACCCACCGAGCGCGGCTGGATAAGGACTGGAGCACCCATTTTGAGGCATACTACCGGACGGCCCTGGCTCCTCAGTATGCAGACCTCTATCAGTTGCCAGATGGGATTCAGCAGACCCAGGGAGATCCCCAGTTGAGGTACGATGTATGGTACCCGCAGGTCTGCATGACGAGTGTCTATCTGCAGGGTGATTACGGTGCCCATCTCCGCGACAGGATCCAGATGGATGATAGTTACCATCCCACCGGTCGTGGATGGGCTCGCCAAGTAAAGCACCTAAAACCACATAGTTTTGGTCTAACTTAGTAATACATCAAGGTTTGATCTGACATGTTAAGTTTTTTTCAGCTTTTGTCAGCGATCAAGGAGTGCGGGCATGGGATCCGCATGCTGGGAAAGAAGAACTGGAGACTGCTTGGGTACCGCACCCTCAAGAAGAATGCGAATACAGTGGAGGATGCCGGGCACGGTGGAAAGATCATCGGTATGCTGCGGGACGCCAGAGAGAACATCAACTGGCGTGAGATAGATCCGCATGAGCCCGATCGGAGCCCGGTTCTGTTAGATGATATGCCATCTTCCCCCGATTCACATCCAGAGTGGGACTACCACCGTTGGGTATTGTCCGACGTTGGGTGGACGGCATGGTACGACGAGCATGGACGTCCGGTGCAGCCTCAGGTATGTCATACTTCAATATCAGCTAGATGTTTTAATAAATTTCTTCATTCAGATCAAATTTAATAAATTATGTGTATGATTGCAGGGTCCGGCAGAGATGCCGCCACAGCCACCACCTGAGATGTCCGATACTTCTGAGTACGAGTCCCTCTCGTACAGTGATATGTCCATATTTCATCTATTATTTCGACCTATTTTCAGACCAGACCTTATGTTTTCGACCACTAAATTGCATAGTTTACATTGAAAATCAATAGAATATGGTACTGCTGCAGTTTTGTGGTTGATTTGCAGGAAATAGGCGAAAACAAGCAAAGCAGGCAGAGTTCTGACTTCCCCCCACGCGACCTGCGTCAGATCCAGAAATTTCAGCACCGAACTTAAAACAGTCATAACTTTTGACTCGTAACTCCGTTTTGAGCGTATGACCACTTTTTGGAAAGCTAGCGAGAAGATCTACAGTCTCACCACGCCTGGTACGGCCAGGCCGTACCACTTTGGTACGGGCCGTACATAAAGGCGGCCTGACAGATTCAAATCTTGGCAGAGGCTATTTAAAGCGGGGAACTCTCCAATTTCGACATCTATTCCATTCCAGATCTATTTGAGAGCACAGTAAGAGAGAGAAAGAGAGCTAAGGAGCTGAGAGCAAGAAGGAAGGAAGAGGAAGAGGCGAAACTCGACGGATCTAGCTTCCTCCTCTCGATCCCTTCAATCCATGGCTTTCTCTATCCCTCTTATTGTATTTTTAGATCAGATCATGTGCTGTGAGTAGTTCTTTTAGTTTCTAGGGTTAGAGATTGATTCTTGATTTGTTTTGACTTTCTTTGACTTGTATCTTGTATGAACTCTTTAGTTTGATTGATTGTGATTTACTTTGATATCTTTTGCTTTGCTTGCTGTGATTGTTGTATGATGTGCCTCTAGGTTTAGATCGAACCTATCAAGGTCATGTGATCATCTCAATCTCTCATCCAAATCAAATGCTTAGGGTAGAATAGTTCGAATTGAAGCCGAGAGGTTGAATTCTCCTCTAATCGACAGATTAGAGGGTGCCTTAGACCTCCAATCAACCAGCTAGGGTAGATCTGTACCAACACACGAGAGTTGAGGTATAGAAATCCCTAAAAGGCAATCAATTGCATTCCAACCTAGATCTTGATCCAACAAACGATGGTTGAGGGTTAGGAACCTTAGGTATGGTCAATTGAACCTTTCTAAAGAGTTTAGCACAAGGTACCAGCAAGGAAATGCATTCACTCGAACTGGTAGGTTCTGTTCTGGGAAGCCAGTACGGGTCTTACCAGGGTGGTACGGCCTTGCCTTACCAAGTGAAGTACGGCCTAGCCGTACCAACTTGGTACGGGCCGTACCACTAGAGGCAGATCAGAGATGAAGTCTGAAACCCTAGAAACGCCTTTTATCCATAATCAAAACACAATTTACATTTCTTCTAGCATTTTATTACATCTACTTGAATTGTTTGATCTGACCCTTTAGGAAATTAAACACCAAACCAAACCTTTTTCACTTCTAGTTTTTGATCGAGTTTGATAGAATCTAACCTCGCAATTAACCGTCCCTGTGGATCGATACCCGATTATACTACTCGATAGGGGTTGTGCACTTGCATCCCTTACTCGTGAAGTGTAAACGCGGTTTTAAAAGGTACGCCCTCAAGCGTACCGAAACTTGCGTTGCGCTAACCAGCGAACAAGTTTTTGGCGCCGTTGCCGGGGACGGTAACCAATTGCCTAGTTAGATTTTACCTTACTTAGTTAATCTAGACTTTATCTTGTATCCTTTATTTTCTTTTATTTTGTTTCTTTTATTTATTTATTTTCTCTTTTTTAGGAACACTATGGCGATTACTATCTGAGGAGCTCGAGACACCATGGATCTCATGTACAACATGACGACAGACCAACATTGGTTTGGCCGCGACAATTTTCATGCTGGAGGAGGCGGCCGATCCAAAGCTGATCAGATCACAGCTCTATATGCTAGAGCTGCCGAGCTAGAGGAGGGCATGATCGCAGCTCTACATGCCAAAGCTGCCAAGCTGGAGGAGGCCGTAGAGAGTTATTCAATCAGACTGAGCATGAGAGCAGCCAGAAACCAGCAACCACAGCCATGTGCCATATGTGGGGACAGGAGACACTCTTATGAGTATTGCCCACTGGCTGATTGGAGTGAGGAACAGGAGCAGGATGGCTATATCAGCAACAACAATTGCAATTTCTACGACCCTGCACCATTCGATGACTCGAACAATTGCGTATTCCAACCCGACCCACCCGAGCCGTACGTTGATCCCGCTGAGATCGAATTCATACACGAGCAAGGCAAGATGAATCAGATGATGTGGGAACATATGCAGAGCATGTCCACTCAGATGGCTGCTCAACAAAATCAAATGGCCGCTCAAAACAAGCTGTTGGAGCAGTTGAGTCACATCATCACCTCACGCCAATCTCAACCTGAAAAGCTGCCAGCTCAGCCAGAATGCGAAGGACCAGCCCAGCCAACAGACCAGACCGCACTTGACGCGACCCGCATCATTGAGACACGACCCGCATCTCCACCTGAAGAGCATATGGACGTGACCCGCACACCACCCGATGCGACCCGCATGCCGTGTTCTGATGACCTGGAGACCAAAGGAAGCGAGTCGGATTGGTCAACATGCGATGCCATTCCACCTGATGCGACCCGCGTCAAGACCCAGACAGAGCGGCTGACTCCTGAGCTCAAGCCTCTTCACCTCAGGTATGAATTTCTAAACCCAGATAGATGTTGTCCTGTGATCATAAGTGCAGATCTTGAACCCGATCGGACTGCTTCACTCTTGGAGAAATTGGAAGCGCACAAAAGCGCGATCGGGCGCTCGATCAAGAACTTGATGGGAATCTTGCGGATTTTTCTGATGCAAGAGTGTGATCGCACGGTTCGTGTTCCTCAGAAGTGGGTGCTCCCACCAGTGCCACCTGATCCACCTCCCACCGATGACTGAGCGGGTATGTTTTCTCTTTCCCTTTTGCTTCTATATCTCTTTATCTTTCAGTCTTGAAGCATTGAGGACAATGCTCAGGCTAAGCTTGGGGGGGAAGACGACTTTTGTATCTTAGGATTTACTTTTGTGTTTTAGGATTTATTTTGATTGCACTTAGGTCATTTTTACTTTTCTCTTGCATTGTTAGGTGAAAAATTTGCTTGATTGTTTCGATTTGGGACCTGTTTGAAAATTTTCATGTGATTGGGATGACTTTGGGAAGTTAGAACTAACCTCATAATTGACCAAATAGAACTGATTAGGAATAAATGGTTTGAGACTTGTGAGAATGGAGACTTGAATGTTGAAATAGAATTTAGAAACTGAATTGTGCCTTTAAATTTTGGAAATAGGGATTTCAAATAAAGAAAGGTTGGGATATCCGTTGGTGTGAATGAACGCTAGTGGATGTGTGTATTCATGGTATGTGCAAATAAAAAAAAAATAATAGAAAAAAAAAAAAAAAAAAAGAGATGAAAAGATGGAGAAAATAAGAGTACTGGCAATAAGCCTTGAATGGGCGCCTTTGAGCTCGTCTCCCAAATTAGAAATGAAAGAAATAAAATTTTTGCACATATCAACACACGAAGTCCGCAACTTTCTGACCTAAGCTTGATTCAAGCTTGGGGGGGCCAAAAGGGTAAATCTCCTACAAACGAGGGCACAGTTTAGTGAAAGAATGATAAATCGACAAATTCGAGTAATCAGCTTTGCAAGTTTTGAAACATTTAGAGTTTGAGGTTTTGTTAATCAATTTGTGAGGTGAATCAAAGTTTACCAAGGTGAGTCCAAATCATAGCAAAAAGATTCTTGAGTTTCTTAATTGAGTCAATCGAGTAAATTTTCACATTTAGGCATTTAGCTTGCATTTAGAATCCAAACCCGGTTTGAAAGTACAAATTTGCTTGAGGACAAGCAAAGGGTAAGCTTGGGGGAATTTGATATGTCCATATTTCATCTATTATTTCGACCTATTTTCAGACCAGACCTTATGTTTTCGACCACTAAATTGCATAGTTTACATTGAAAATCAATAGAATATGGTACTGCTGCAGTTTTGTGGTTGATTTGCAAGAAATAGGCGAAAACAAGCAAAGCAGGCAGAGTTCTGACTTCCCCCCACGCGACCTGCGTCAGATCCAGAAATTTCAGCACCGAACTTAAAACAGTCATAACTTTTGACTCGTAACTCCGTTTTGAGCGTATGACCACTTTTTGGAAAGCTAGCGAGAAGATCTACAGTCTCACCACGCCTGGTACGGCCAGGCCGTACCACTTTGGTACGGGCCGTACATAAAGGCGGCCTGACAGATTCAAATCTTGGCAGAGGCTATTTAAAGCGGGGAACTCTCCAATTTCGACATCTATTCCATTCCAGATCCATTTGAGAGCACAGTAAGAGAGAGAAAGAGAGCTAAGGAGCTGAGAGCAAGAAGGAAGGAAGAGGAAGAGGCGAAACTCGACGGATCTAGCTTCCTCCTCTCGATCCCTTCAATCCATGGCTTTCTCTATCCCTCTTATTGTATTTTTAGATCAGATCATGTGCTGTGAGTAGTTCTTTTAGTTTCTAGGGTTAGAGATTGATTCTTGATTTGTTTTGACTTTCTTTGACTTGTATCTTGTATGAACTCTTTAGTTTGATTGATTGTGATTTACTTTGATATCTTTTGCTTTGCTTGCTGTGATTGTTGTATGATGTGCCTCTAGGTTTAGATCGAACCTATCAAGGTCATGTGATCATCTCAATCTCTCATCCAAATCAAATGCTTAGGGTAGAATAGTTCGAATTGAAGCCGAGAGGTTGAATTCTCCTCTAATCGACAGATTAGAGGGTGCCTTAGACCTCCAATCAACCAGCTAGGGTAGATCTGTACCAACACACGAGAGTTGAGGTATAGAAATCCCTAAAAGGCAATCAATTGCATTCCAACCTAGATCTTGATCCAACAAACGATGGTTGAGGGTTAGGAACCTTAGGTATGGTCAATTGAACCTTTCTAAAGAGTTTAGCACAAGGTACCAGCAAGGAAATGCATTCACTCGAACTGGTAGGTTCTGTTCTGGGAAGCCAGTACGGGTCTTACCAGGGTGGTACGGCCTTGCCTTACCAAGTGAAGTACGGCCTAGCCGTACCAACTTGGTACGGGCCGTACCACTAGAGGCAGATCAGAGATGAAGTCTGAAACCCTAGAAACGCCTTTTATCCATAATCAAAACACAATTTACATTTCTTCTAGCATTTTATTACATCTACTTGAATTGTTTGATCTGACCCTTTAGGAAATTAAACACCAAACCAAACCTTTTTCACTTCTAGTTTTTGATCGAGTTTGATAGAATCTAACCTCGCAATTAACCGTCCCTGTGGATCGATACCCGATTATACTACTCGATAGGGGTTGTGCACTTGCATCCCTTACTCGTGAAGTGTAAACGCGGTTTTAAAAGGTACGCCCTCAAGCGTACCGAAACTTGCGTTGCGCTAACCAGCGAACATACAGTCTCCAGGACTTCGGGGTATTCGATGAGGATTTCAGCTCGGCACCGAGGGTACCCCGATATGGCACAGAGATGCCGCATGATAGAGAGGCTAGTGGTAGCGGGTCTCATGCTCAGCCTGCCTTTGGGAGTGAGTTTGCCGCATCTATCTTCGCTACACCTCCGCCAGTACCACCAGTCTCCACAAGCGATGCCAGTTGGGATACCGCCGAGCAGATACTGAGGTCTGCCGATGCCCCAGATGAGCCCGAGAGAGACGGAGCCTGGCCGCGCTGGCCGCGCCGGGCGAACGCCGGAGTACCGGCTCAGCGATATTCCCCCTCTCCGTTTTAGTTGTATTTTTACTAGTTTTGTACTATTTATATTTGATATACTATTTATGTTTGGTATATTTGGATTATCCTATATTTCGGTTCTTGTGTATGTGTGCTTTTATGGTACTATTTTTATATTTTACAGATCAAAATAAATTATCATGATAATGCTAAACAGAAAATATTACAACATTAAAATAGTAGCACAACATAAAAAATAATATAGCGTATTTCAATTAATATAGCGTATTGTAATGTAATGTAATGTAATTTAGCGTAATTTAACATAATATAGTGTTATTCAATATAATTTCAATTAATATAGCGTATTTTAATATAAATATGCTAATTATATCAAAAGAAGTAATATAACAAATAATTAAACAAAAAATTTCAAATTTTCAGTGTTAAATTTCAATATTTTGATTTTCATAGTGTCTCTCTTAAAAAAAAAAAAAAAAAAAAAAAGGAACATAGCCGGCCATTTTCTGGCCGGCTTAGGGAGGGTACATAGCCGGCCAGAAAATGGCCGGCTTGGGTATATTTCGATAATTGGTGCAACTCTGGGTATATTTATTAATTTGTATTAAACTTTGGATATTAATAAAAATGTCGGAATAACATACTTATAATTTTACTATTAAATTTTGAATATGATTTCGTTTAAAAAAAATATTTATCGGGATTACCGAAATAATCTGTCAAGTGATCCTCTTCTTTAGATATATCACTAAAAATTCCTGAATTTTTTCAAATATATGATAACAGAGCATAAGAATGTCTACATGTACAATAAATTTATAAAAAATATTTATTTAATTGACCATCAAAAACTGTTAAATATGGATCGTTATTGATATAAAACGGAATTCAGCTCTTCGCTAATTGCGAGGAATTCCGTTGGAGAAATGAAAAGGTAAATAAAAGATAGATATAAGATCAAATTTAATTCAAATCATTGGATTTTAAACGAACGGTGAAATTTGCCCGAAACATCCAATAAATTTTATACAACTAAAGAGGAAGGAGATTGTCCGTTGGTAGATGAGCTAAACAAAAGAACAAACAGATACAAGAGCATAGCCCAAACCGGGATGCATGGATCATGGATGTGAAAAATAATATCCAGAAAAAGAAATTGAGAATTAAGTTGGTGTTTAGTTGTGGACTAAAGCTAGGAGGCCTAAATTGATTATTTCAACTTAATTAGGCCGGTTTAAATTATTCATGTTTGGTTGAGGTCTAAAGTTAGATCATGGCTTAAGGTATTCTTTGTTTTGTTAGAATTGGTGAAAGACTAAAGTTTTGGAAGCCTAAGTTAATTAATTATTAATAATAAGATACTAATTATATAATATTAATATATTAATAATAACTATAATATATTATAATATTATTATAATAATTATTTAATATATTAAAACTATAAGATATTAATTATATAATTATAAATTAATAATTATTATTAATAATAATATACTAATTATATAATATTAATATATTAATAATAACTATAATATATTATAACAGGGTTCTAAATAGCGCGTTATAGTGCCGCTATAGCGTTTTCGGACTTTAAAAGCTATGGCGCTATAGCGGCGCAATATTGCAATAGCATCGTTTTTAGCCGTTCCGTTATGACATGATAAACACTATTTAAACCTTTGTATTATAATATTATTATAATAATTATTTAATATATTAACAATATAAGATATTAATTATATAATTATATATTATTAATAATAAGATACTAATTATATAATATTAATATATTAATAATAACTATAATTTATTATAATAATATTATAATAATTATTTAATATATTAATAATATAAGGAGGAGGGATCAAGTTACAACAAATTTGAGTTACAACAAAGTTACAACAATCATTTTTTTCATTTTCAAAGTCCAAATTGTCGATCCAAACCGTTCAACATGATCTCCACAATAAAATGTGCTTGCAGATCAAATTTTACATTTTTTAAATTTTTTTTACTATTTATTAATTATTTTACAAAAATAGTCATATTCAGACCATTGAATTTTGTACCCATCTTAATAAATATTAAAAAAATTCAAAAAAAATGTAAAATTTGATCTACAAGCACATTTTATTTAGATAATCATGTTGAACGGTTTGGATCGACGATTTGGACTTTGAAAATGAAAAAAATAGTTGTTGTAACTTTGTTGTAACTCAAATTTGTTGTAATTTGATCCCTCCTCTAATATAAGATATTAATTATATAATTATATATTAATAATTATTATTAATAATAATATACTAATTATATACTAATTATATAATAACTATAATATATTAACAATATAAGATATTAATTATATAATTATATATTAATAATAATTATTAATAATAAGATACTAATTATATAATATTAATATATTAATAATAACTTAATATATTATAATTATTATTTAATATATTAACAGTATAACCTATTAATTATATAATTATATATTAATAATAATTATTAATAAAAAATACTAATTATTATAATAATTATTTAATATATTAACAATATAAGTATTAATTATATAATTATATACTATAATAATATACTAAGTATATTTTAATAATATATTATTATAATCATTCGAGTTAAGTTATGACGTGCAATAAATTAAACCATCATGTGAAGTAGTTTAATAGGCCGGCCTAAAGATCGATTTATACAGCTCAATTAATTCTCAATAATGAGAACTAAACCTCTTATTTGACTATTTAGACCACAACGAAGGTAAAAGACCAGATTGCATCAGCTGCAATCACGCTTCAAAAAAATATGAGTGAGGCTATGGTGCTATGCATAGCACGGATGGCTAGTGTACTACGGCTCAATATGGTACTTTTTAAAATCCTAACGGTCGATCTGAACCGTTCAATGTGATAACCATATGAATATGTACTTGCAAACTAAATTTTATATTTTTTCGAATTTTTTTACTATTTTTTTAGATAGGTAGAATTTTGATGGTTCAGAATTTTCAGAAAACACTGATTTTTCTACCTATCTTAAAAAATAATAAAAAAATTCAAAAAAATATAAAATTTAGTTTGCAAGTACATATTCATATGGATATCACATTGAACGGTTCGGATCGACCATTAGGATTTTAAAAAGTACCATATTGAGCCGTAGTACACTAGCCATTGGTGCTATGCATAGCACCATAGCCTCACTCAAAAAATATATATATATATATATATTCTTTTTTTTAGGTAAACCCCGGGGGACACGCTTCCAATTTCAACGAGTTGCGATGACCCAGAAGAAGCTTACAAGTTTACAGCTTTCTAGACAAGACCAAGACCCCCCCGTGTCAGAGATGAAAAAGGCAAAGAAACAGAGCGAGAGAAAAAAGGCGTTTACAGTTTGAACAAGCACAAGCTAAGAAAATCTCAGTGCGGATATAAAAGCTTAATTAAAGCTGCTACTCTCAGCGCTTTACATCCTCAGTTAGGCTTTAGCGTAGCAAGTCTCTTTTACTCCCTCGCTCACTCGCTCTCTCAACCTTTTTTTTTCTTCTCTTTGACCACCCACCTCTCAATTAGTAGTTTACTAGCTTGTCTCATCTCTGGAATTAGGAGCAAAAATCTGACGACATCAAAAAAAGGTGTGCTGTAGAAGCATGGATTTGGTTAGCAATCGCTGTAGTAAGAGAAGATATGATGGACCGCCGCTGCTATCTCGTCAGCAGAGCCTAGCCTACACCCTTCTTCCATCTGCAAAATTTTGCTTAACAAGTTATATATAATCATGGCTAATCTTTTTTTTTTTTTTTTTTGAGAAGATCATGGCTAATCTCTATGCTATAGATTGTGTCTAGCTACCAAAAGGGTGAGTACCCACTTCTGACCTCTGCTCTGCACCTCTGCACAACCAATAAATAAATATATGTTTGTACATTGCTACTTGGAATGGAAACTTGTTGCCAAATAAAATAATCGAAATTAACAAATATAAAATGCTGATAGCATTAGTAAGCCCTTTGAACAGTGAGCAATTTGTCGTCCAGGTTTTCATAATAAAAAAAAATTGTCGTCCAGGTATGATTTCTAAACGGGAACTATAGAACAATAAATTAAAACAATAAAAAATCTTTTTTTTTTCCTTCTTATTAGAAGATGTAATGTTGTCCTTCTATGCTAAAAATGATGAGAAACAAAATATATATCAGAAAAATCAACAAAACTACATAAGTGTCTTTCTTTCAACTCAAGTGTAAAAACCTTGAATAATTGTACAGATGGGATTGAGTGGCATTTAGCATTTCACATACAAAAATCAAAACCAATTAATTCGCATAAAACAACTGCATGCAACACAGATAAAAATAAAATGATGATAACAAAAATCTAATGTCCAGACCTTAAGATTGAAGCAGTAGAGCACACAATGAGCATCCATCGTCGTAACTATGAGATGCAGCACGCTCATCTTGAGCTCCTGCAGTGATGCAATCAACCTTACGAGCTGCGGCGCCGCCCTCCTCCCCGCTACCTTCAAGTTTACATGCCCCTGCACCAATGTCGCCTCCACATCTACCCCTCCTTCGCCACTGCATCGTGAATACCCTGTATACTGCGGCGAGATGAAGAACCCCTCTAGCGTCGCCGCCGAAGTGGCAGTTGTTCTTGACTGCTTCTTGGCTTGTAAAGATAAGAGTTGCTGCTCAAGGTCCTTAACAAAATTTATCGCGCCACCCACAATTGACGCCTGATCTCCCTATAAAGAATGATAGAAAAGGATGTTAGCCTGTTCATGAACCACACGATGTAATAGTAAATGGCAGGTTATACAAAAATTTGAACTGACATATGTAAATTGCATACGTACTCGTTGGACCAAGTAGGAGGGGATGAGAGATTTGAGTGTGGCAAAGTGTTCGTTCATGAGGCGGCGTCGATTGCGCTCAACCGTAATGTGAGTTCTTCTCTGGCACTCAGCTTCTTCAGGTTTCTTTGAAGGAGAAGAACGAGGTCGCTTCCTCCTCCTTGGCCTGGGCATGGCCAAAGCTCCTCCTGAGGTGCTACACATGGCGGGTGGAGGAAGCACAGCTGGTGTCTCATGGGTAATGCAGCTATCCATTTGTTCTATTTTGGGTATTACATCTGAATTATTGCAATGGTAATTTTGAAAGTCAAGGTCATGTTGGATGGGCGAAGCACAAGTGGAAGGTGTAACTTCTAGTAATGCGCTTTGAAGAAGCTTGAGAAATGGCATCTCTGGGTTGTAGCCCGGGATGAGGTCGCCATGGCATGTGGTAGTGGAGCTCATATCCTCTTCAAACAACTGTTGCATTGCAAGTAGTAAGTAATTAGCTTCAAGTGGTGTAAGAAATTGTTTGTACTCTGAAAGGAAATCAACCAATAATTCAACGGAAAGGGACAAGGCCAACGAGGGATGAGTAGATTGAAAGGAACTGCATGCAAGAGATGGAAAATAGCCCCAATACCTATCCTTGTCCTCTGATTTGTGTGAAGTTGCCAAATCCATAGAGGCGTATTAAATGCGAGACCCAGAAAAGGGGCTGGGTGCACGCAAAGGAGGGGAATAAAGAGGAATAAAGAGGGAAAATCAGATAGTGTAATAAAGAGGAGGAGATTAGTAGCTTACAAAGGCCTCATTAATGGCGCCTTGAAGAAGCCTCTCCATTAAGAACAGAGCAGCGCTGTTACTAACAGGATGAAGTACTGTCTGACTCGCGCTGGTTCCTTCCTTAAACGAACCCCCAACCACCACTCCGGTTCGCAATCGAGTGGAAAGAAAAAAGGGGTTGTTGAATTGAATTCGTCTGTGCCAAGGTTTTGAACTTTTGATGCGCTACCCAGAGCAATAAATGCGAGGGGGTACGCAACTATACATACAACTATACAAGCCAGGTAATCATGCCAATGCTGCGCAATGCTTTTTAGATGTTGGCGTGGTATATAGAGTTTGGGAGAAAGGACCACGGGTTTTTTGAGAGGATAACCCTTCGTATCGTGAGGGGTAGATGAACAGCGGCTGTCTGTAGAAATTGACAAGTTAAAATACACGGGGTAAAATGAACCCTCGTCGCCTGGAATTCATATCACCTAATATAACCGAATATTTCTGTTAAATCTGGACCGTCCGATCATAATCTGCATGGAAATTGAAGAATTTTGTGCCTTCAGCTACAGACCGAATTAGTTGGAACTTTGATCGGACGATTCAGATCTTAACAGAAATATTCAGAGAATGGGACCCCATGCCACGACGGTTCTATTTTCTTTCTGCTTTTATAAATTCAACCTCGTAGGAAACATGATGCCAATTCTTAGAAAATCTACATTTTAAATAAATTTAAAAGTTATATAAGTTCGAAATAATTTGTATAATTAAATAGGATCAGTTAACTTCATTAATGATGTATTGATGTATGACACCAAAACAGTTTGATTGATATGTGAAAAAAAATAAGAAAAAGAAAACACATGCGCTCAATTTCTACAGATTTGTCAATCTAATCCACTTTACTGGGTACTGGGTAGTGATGTCACACTTCACTATTCAATGGAATTACAATGCATGGGCTGTTCACACGAACAAGTATCCTCTCCATTACTGTAAAAGATTCCCTTCACTTTACGGTTTGAGATTAACTCTCAGGCGCTTTGAGATTTGGGCTAGCGCAGGGGTAGTATTATTGGGCTCTAAGATTCGTGCTAAGTTAAAAAGAACGGTCCAGATCTAATAATTGTAAAAGATTCCATATTACGGTACCGGGGAGGATGTGAATTCCTGTTCACACAATCGAGATCGACGCACGACGCATCACAATCGCCCGATCAAGATCATGAGTAACCAACCTACGGTTCCATCCGCGTAGGCTAATAAAAATGACATGTCAGAAAAGTCAACACGGACACGTCAAAGTTAACTTGGCGGGTTTTTACTTACGAGGCGGGGCCAGAGAGAGACGGATTTTTTTTTAAAAACGTAATTAAAATAATTAATTTAAAAAAAATAACTTGATTATTTCTTTTTTTACAAAAATTATAAGAACCGAACTGCCAACTCAGGCTGATCGATTTTTTTTTTTCCAGACCGAATTGACAATTCGGTCCAGCTGTTTTTCATCGGGTTGAAGAAAGAACACCACAGAAAATAAAAAAACGGGCAAGACCGAGTTGGCAGTTCGGTCCACTTTTTTTTTGCCTAGACCGAGTTGCCAACTCAGTCTACATATATATATATATTTTAGAGATACTATGAAGAGCAAGATAATGAAATATAATACTGAAAATTTGAATTTTTTTGTTTAAATTATTTGATAGATTACTTCTTTTGATATATAATTAGCATATTTATACTAAAATACGCTAAATTACTTGAAATTATGTTGAATTACACTATATTAAGTTAAATTACACTAAATTACATTACATTACGCTAAAATACGGTAAATTACGCTAAATTACATATGAATAGGGACGATATCTTCACTGAAAAAGCGAAAAACGACGGCGAAACTTCAAACAGTCATAAAACGGCGCTCGAGTGTCTGATTTCAGCAAATGACCACTTTTCGGAAAGCTTGTGAAAAGACGCATGCGTCCGTGCCTGCTATGCCGGATTTAAAAATTCAAATTGCCAAAAAACTAAGGAGAAAGCCTCAAAACTTGAGTTGAAGTTTCCGATTAAATTTTTCATTTCTATTATTCAATCTAAGTAGCTCAGTAAATTAGTTACATAATGAACTTGTAGAATACCAATTTTTACTATTTTTTATGATTCATGAAAGATGGCACAAAATCAGTCTACTTTAGCTTAATTTTGCGTAGTTCAGCGTATTTACCGTATTTCAGCACAATTAGCGAAGTTATTGTAATTTAGCATAATTTAGTGTAATTCAACATAATTTCAAGTAATTTAGTGTATTTTAGTATAAATATGCTAATTATAAATCAAAAGAAGTAATCTAACAAAAAATTCAAATTTTCAGTGTTAGATTTCTTTATTTTGCTCTTCTTAGTGTTTCTTAAAAAAAAAAAAAAACCTCTAAACAGAATTGCCAATTCGGCCCAAAAGGAATTACACACAAGTCTATAGGGAACTGTGAAAAAAGGCCAGACCGAATTACCAATTCGGTATAGAAAAAAAAAATTCCTTCATACCGAATTGGCAATTCGGTTTTTATGATTTTTGTAAAAAAAAAGTAATCAAGTTGTTTTTTTAAAATTAATTATTTTAATTACGTTTTAAAAACAAAATCCGAGAGAGAGAGAGACAGAGAGAGCTTGGGACCTTGTGTAAGTTTTGTTTGGGAGCGCCTGTGCCAAGCTGCATTATTGGTGGCAGTGGGCAGTGGGGACTGGGGGGGATGGCAGATTTGTCCCGCGCAGTCGTGGGATCTTTCGCTTCCGCTTCTTCTCTAGTCCTGCTGCTTCTCCCGATCATCTCCGGCAGCTACACTACCATACAGGCAGTGCTGAGTCACATGGGTTCATCCCACAACGATTGTTGGGTTCAATAATCAATATCCAATCCATTCCTGAGATTTACAGGAGTTGATGTATGTATATGACTGTTCATTTTTTTGACAAACGAACCTCGTTACAACTCAGAATTTAGAAACTCGTTTTACCGAGGTGAACTATTTTACAGTTAAATTGTTAGAATTGGAGCACGTAATTTTTTTGTTCCCGCCTACACGAAATATCTTTTAGGCAAGCGAGCTTTTGTATTTTTGTACTTGTGTTGAGGCACAAACAGATTAAAAAATCTAATTTATACTTCATAAAAATGGTTGAATTTAAAAAAAATTAGCTAAGTCACGTCACACATATTATTAATCGTTTGATCTGTTATTGTCTCTTTATTTATTTTGATCGAAAACTCGCATATAATTACTTCTCTTTCAACGTTTAAAAGTGTGTTTGTTGTAGCTTAAGATATTATTAATTTTTAAAATGATGTAACTATTTTATATTATGTAGAAATTTTTTTCATGACTAATTTAATTGTTCTTGATTATACATAAATTTAGCATTTCAAAAAAATATTTATTTGTTTTACAAATTTGCTGCATACAAATTTTTAATTCAACGTTTCTTCGATAGATTTTTTGTTTCGTTCTAAATACAGCCCAAGAAATAGCACATTGCAAATAAAAACATCATTGCAAGAAAATTAAGTTGATCATTCAACTTCTCACAAATTAATCAACTTAATCCTTCCAACTTAGTTCTCTTTTTAAAATTTAGCGGACTATTTTAGTCCACATTGTTGTCTGGGGATCAATTTTGTTATCTTTTGGAAGTTGAGAGTTAATTTATATTTTTAAAGTTAAGGACTAACTTGGTACAAATAAAAATTTTAGGGGTCAACTTGATAATTATGAGAAAGTTCTGGACAAAAACACGATTCTCCCTATTAAAAAAATACCAAAATTTTTTGCCTTCCCAAGCCATCACCACCGAAATTTATAAAATTGACACTGCCAAAAAAAAATAAACCGAAAAACCACTAAATTCTGAAAATTTTATATTTGACACGTCCGCAACCTCAGGTTGCAAACAGTTCTTTCTTTTATTTGACATCATGCGTAAAGCCGAAAAGTTATTTTCGTTTATAAATTTTCAAAAATAGAAGGAGCAACTTATAATTTGAATATATTAAAAGAAACATCAAACAAAATAGAAAAAATATCTTACAATTTAGATGTACTAGAAATACTACGATACATTTTTCAGGTAGGATTTTTTGCATCTGTAAAAACATTAAACTATTTTTTGGTGTGTTACTGAAAAAAAAAATATTTTGGATCTCAGTTATTGATCCCGGTTCAAAAACAACTTCTGTGTATATATAAAAATTATTGTGGTCCTTCTAGTACATTCAAATTCTAAGGTACTCCATCTATTTTCGATTTTTTCTTAATTTGATATCATTCGACATAGTCGAATTTTTATTCTTTTGTTAATTTTTGACAATAGATAGAGGAACTTATAATTTGAATATACTAGAAGGAACATCAAATAAAATAGATAAAACATCTTATAATTAGATGTATTAGAAGTACTACGAAACATATTTTAGACAAGATTTTTTGTGGCTGTAAAAAATATTAAACTATTTCTTAGTGTGTTACTGGAAAAAAGTAAAATTATTTTCGATCTGAGTTATTGATCCCGGTTCAAAAATCACTTATGGGTATATAAAAAAATTACCGTGGTCCTTCTAGTACATTCAAATTCTAAGATAGTCCATCCAAAATATTTTTATTTTTTTTCAGTAACACACCAAAAAATATTTTAATTTTTTTACAGCCGCAAAAAATCATACCTGAAAAATGTATCATAGTACTTCTAGTACATCTAAATTATAAGATACTTTTATCTATTTTGTTTGACGTTCCTTCTAATATTTTAAAATTATAAATTGCTCTTTCTATTTTTGAAAATTATAAAAGGAATCATTTTTTCGACTCTACGCATGATGTCAAATAAAAAAAAATGTCCGCAACCTCTTTGGTGTCCGCCATTTGAGGTTACGGACGTGTCAAATATGGAATTTCAAAGATTTAATGATTATTTGATTTTTGTTTTTTTGGACAGTGGTATATTTAAAAATTTTGGCCATCACCATCCGCCAGTCCAACCACATCAAGTGGGAGTGAATACGAAAGATAAATTCCTTTATAACATTACTAGTATCGTGTTCGTACGTTGCAACAGCAAAACATCATAAGAAAATAAAAAAAACTCATACAAAATGACATATTTTCATAAAAAAATTAGACTAAATGACAAATAATAATTTTTAAATGATATTTGTACATAAATAACATTTGTTAAATTACATATTTAATGACATATTTTTTTATCTGTTTGATATATTTTCACAAAATGTCATATTAAAAAAGAAAAAGAAATGAACCAACCAATTATCAATCAATTCAAAAGTTCCTTAAATGACATTTAAAAAATAGAATAAAATCATGACTAATTAAAAAGATGATACAATTTACGTGTAAAGAGTACGTGTCTAAGTAAATTTAGACTTCCACACGTAAAAAGATATAAAAAGAATGTATAAAATCAGAATATTTAATCGGAGGGTTGATATTCAATACGAAATTTTATCTTTTAATTAAAGTTGTTGGTGAATCAGGACATCTACGTGCTTAATATAAGAATGGAGATGTTTAAATCGTTCGGACATTTGGACTATTAGTGTTTATAAATTGCAGTGTCTTGATTTGGACCATTCGGCCTATCTAATTACAGCTGTTTGAATATAAATTTGCAGCAATTGAATTTGATCTCTTTAAATTAACAACTGCTACATTTGTGAATTTATTATATGATAATGTTACGATCATAATGTGTTTGGTCAGAAATATGGACCGTTGTGAATTATATATATATTTACTAGATTAATGCACTGCACACTTCAAATTTATTTGCTTGATAAGTTTATTTTGAGCCATAGGGACTTGTGACAAGATGAATTGACTGGTGAAGATGGGTGTTGACTTGAAGGAATGATGAGAGGAGGTAAATTTGAGGCTGTAACCATTATGCACACTAGTCGTTCAATGTCCCCTCCTAGAAATGGTAAAGATGACATAATACTTTCTTCACTCTGTACATTACACCATCTCAGCCTGTTCGTCTTCGTCATGGTCACTTACAACGAAAGGACCTTTTGACCATGGTGAAAGCTTATTCCCGAGGCCTCACTTTTTTTGTTTTGTTTTACTGGCTAGCTCCTTACTTTTCCCATAGAATGAATGAAGCCATGAAGATTACTTTTTACTCGTAGACTATATTTAAAAGGAAAAAAAAAAAAAACATGGATCTTTATTTCTTTAACCGATCTATAATCCGAAGCTCCTCCTATTCATATTGTCTGAAATTACTCGTAGAATTAGAAATCATGAGGATGGCTGACATCGACTTATGCTATTGATCATTTAAAATGAGGTTAAAAAATCGTTTTGAAGAACATCAACATTTTGTCAGATGCATCCCCATTACCCCAGGGTTCGAGAAGTCCATTATTTATATCTGTATATGGGCCAGGCCTGTTGGAAATAGAAGCCCAATTTACTCGGGAGCAACTTTCTTGAATTATTTGCGGTTTGGTATATGAACCGAAAGTGGGAACTTTTCTTCGTATCGGAGCCAGGGCGGACCCACATTGGTTCAGGGGGGCAACTGCCTCCCTTGATTTTAGAATTTACTGGAAAAAATTAGCCCGTTTTGTTTTTGCCTTCCTCTGGAAATTAATTTGTCCCTCCCTGGATCCAATTTTTTTTATTTGAAGCCAATTTCACCTCTCCCTTTATTCCTTGCACATTTCGATTTTCTTGGAGTGTTATCTGATTTTGGGTGAATTCTTGAGGAAGAAGAAGATTGGTTCAATGCGGGTAGACATGGTGCTTCATGAACCAAGAGGTTAATCCGTGGGACCTGATTACTGGGTTCAAAAGAAAATCACTGCAGCAAATCTGATTGGTTGATAGAGGAGGACCCCATATGTCGGATTAAATGAGAGAGAAGGGGCTGTTACATAAATCTTTCTTTTAATTAATGTTTTATTTTTAAGGCTGACCCATTTAACCTTCTAAATAATGGGTCCCACTTGGTCAGAATCATCTCTACCTTTTTGTTCAATCATTCCGACTCTCTCAATTTCTCTCCTCTGACTCGTTTATCAAAATAAAAAATTTCTCTTATCTAACTCTCTAACTCTAATCTCACTTGTTTGTGTTTCAAAAATGTATAAAAGGTCCATAACTGATTATATTGGTATTGGTAATTCAATTAAATTCTGATTGGTATTGAACCCGATTAGTTAATGAGTTTGAACCCGATAAGCTATTTGAATCCGATTACTGACCCTCCCTAACAAAATTCCTGCATCCGCCCCTGATCGGAGCAACTTCGAAATTTTAATATTGAATTATCATTTGACATATGTCAAAATTTATTTAATATTTGAGTTTAAATAAGATGTTTTGATAAAAAAAATATATATATTAGTAAGCAAGCAAGTGTGTTTTTTTAGCAACATATATTACGTATATGATCCAAATAGTAAGTGTCTAATATTTTTGTTGTCTAAACCTTGCGTAAACCTCTCTGGCTCTCTGTGCAGAATCTGTCTGCGTAGACCAATTACTGCTTGGGAGATAACAAATAGTAATTGGATAATGAGGAGGGTTCCAATGCATCTAAAATTTCGTGCTCCCATTTGCTTTTAATTCTGAACCGGACATCTCATTCAAAATTTACGGTCCAGATTACCTTCGCTATGAACTCTTTGTTTTGTCTCCTGGCGTGCTCCAATTCACTCAAATCTCTCCAGTGAAGAAAATAGCGACCCCCTCCAGTGAAGGAAAGAGCGACTCCTCCCCTTCTCTGTTTCGCTCTTTCTCCCCACCTCCTCCGATTACTGCTTCTCATTCCCTCAATGAAGAAATTGTCTTTTCTTTTCTTTTCTTTTCTTTTTTTCCTCTTCTCCTCCCCACGGTGAATCAGTCATGCCTCCATGCTCTGTCAAGCTCTCAACTCCACCATTTAAAGTAACTGACATAAGCTAACTTCCTTTTTTTCTTTTTTTAAAAAAGGCAAAAAAGCCTATTTCATTTCTGAAATATAATAATTACAAAGACCAGTTTTTATCTATCCATTAGACTAGAGTTCATGTTCTCTCTTTTCAAACCAAAAATTTAATAAAAGGCAATATAACCGCCAAAGTTTGCTATTAGCAAGACACCAAAAGTACGCTAAATTTGCTAAAACTAAGACACAAAGTATTGAGCTAAGGCTAAGTATAACTATACGGCAAAATTGGTGAAGCATCTTCATTTTCCACTACGGTAACACCTCGGCAGCAGCAGCTCCTTGCTGTCCAGGGACCTCTACACCCGAGTAGGAAGGCACTAGCTCCATCGGCATGTATTGGTTCAAAGGAATTGCATCTTCTATGACCGGCAGCCACTCTCCAACAGCATTCTTGACTTTCTTGCTCATGTTTCCTGCCCAATAAGAACAAAGAGATTTAATTAGTAAAATCAGATTTCTAGCACTTTTAACATCACAAGCATTGAAACAAACCTCATTCCTATGTTTCCACAAACTCCAACTAACTGCACTAAGTATAATTAAGAATCCTGTTCTATCTAGGAAATTGAGAGAATAAGCAAATGCAAGTATACTATCCCAAGTTGTCCATAATTGCATTACAAATTGACTTTTGTCTAACCAAAACCAAATTTGTTGAGCTAATGTACAAGTGAGAAAGAGATGGTCAATCGATTCATGGTGTAAACAGAACTGACATTTGGGGTCTCCAACTCACCCTTTAATGGCTAAATTGTCTTGGTTAAAATGGTATTATGCGAAACTAGCCACATGAATACTCTAATTTTTGGTGGTACCGGCAAGTTCCACCATATCATTGCATGTTTTGGTTGATACCCACCAAAGTTAAGAATTTTATAAATTGAATGAGTTGAAAACTTCCCTGAGGCTTCCCATTTCCACTCAATTTTGTCGTGTGAGTAAGTGAATGAAGTGGAGTTGATTAGATGTAGTAATTCTGTCCATTCCTGAAAATCTATTCCTACTAATGAAGTTCTAAATTTCACTAATCGCCCTTGAGAGTGTACCACATCAGCTAAGAGTATGTTTGGGTTTGTACATTGGGTAAACAAAGTGTAGTACCTAGTAGCTAGTGTGCAGTTTTTATACCATTGGTCAACCCAGAACCTAATTTGCGAATTTACCCCTGGTTCAGAAGATACCCCCATTTCCCCTATATAATTAACTTTCAACATGACAGTCCAAAAGGCAGAATTTAATGGATGGTGATTGGTCACATATTTATGTATCATAAGGGTTTTCCAAAGTCCATTGTATTCAGAATTTTTCAATTTCCACCACCATTTGAGTAAAAGAGATATGTTCATTTGTCTTAGATCTAGAATTCCTAAACCACCTACCTGTTTAGCTAAAGTTGAGGTGTACCAGTCTATGAGAATATATTTTTTTCTTTTTAGAATTACCTTGCCATAAGAAGTGCCTTCTAATCTTATCTATTTGTTTGATTACCGTAAGAGGAATCCTATAGACTGAGAGTGCATATAAAGGTACAGCTGTAAGGATAGAGTTAATTAGGGTTAAACGACCTCCTATGGATAGCAAGCTTCCTTGCCATTGTTGCAGCCTACTTTCTACCTTATTTACCAGAAAATACCAATCAACTACTTGCAATTTTTTATAGTGTAAGGGTAGTCCTAAATATTTAATAGGGAAAGTTCCTTCGTGACATCTAAATAAATGTTGAAGAGGTTGTGTGTCATCTACATTTAACGAATACAATTCAGTTTTATCGTAATTCATTCTAATCCCAGAGATAGCCTCAAAAGCTAGCATGGCCCAACATGCTGTAAGCTAACTTCCTTTAAAATTCTGTCAAGTTTCTTTCAGTTTGCAAGAATAACAAAATTCAAGTAATTGATCAAGATGCTTAATCTTGTCATATATTGTTCCTTTCTTAATTAATAGTCTTGAAAACTCATACCGTATTGATTCAGTCATTGAGATGTACAAGAAGGTTCTATTTACGTATAATTTCAAATAAGTAATATAATTATGCACATCAAGCTACTTGCATTGGTTGTTAAGTTTGGCTTGAAAGAACCAAGAAGAATGTACAAGGAGGTTCTATTTACATATGATTCAGTCACTAAGAAGTACAAGAAGGTCCTATTTACATATTATTTCAAAAAACAAGGAAATAAAAACTACCTAAAAAGAATCAAGAAGAATTCAAAATAAAAACCTAAGAAACAGAATAACGAACAAATGAAAAAAAATGCTCCAGAATTTCCTTACAGCAGCCTATTTTTAAGTCAGGGTAGTTAGTTTAGATTAGAAGTTAGTTTAGTGTTGGCAGAAATTAGTTTAGTTAGTGCAGAAAGAAATCAAATCTCAATGTTAATAATTACCAGTACCAATAATCCCTTTCTGCAGCCATGTTTTGCAAGAATTAGTTTGGTGCACATACCAGTACCAAGAATCCCCTTTTCTTTTAGTTTATTGTTGGCATATACCAGGACCAACACTGATTAGTATTACTTTCACTATTTTTCAGTTTTACCCCTAGTGCAAAACCTAAAAAAAAAATTAAGTATATGAATCTCAACATAACTAAAAAAAATAAGTACCAACACATCACAACCTCAGTGCCATAATAAAAAGGAATTATTTCAGTTTCAAACTTTTTATTCAATCATTATGCTTACAAAAAAAGTATGTGAATCTCAACATAACTAAAAAAATTACAATTAAAGAAACCTAATTTACTAGTTTCCACCCAAAACACTACAAATTCAGAGTTTGTTACTAATTACATGATAAGAAATTATAAAACTAGAACTCTATTCAACTCATGCTATCCATCTCTGGGTCTTCTGTGTTTTTGTTTCTTCATCGTAGCTCCAAGACCAACTCTGCTCCTTTCAATGTGCCAGCCAGTTTAAGCCATCTTCTCCAAAATTATAATTTTAGAAGAACTTTTTGTCGGATACATTTAAAGATGATAGCAAAAGGCAAAGAAATAGCAATACCAACTATGAAAATTAGATTGGCTTTATTAGATATTTTTGAATCCCTTTCTCACATTACCTTTATTGACCCAATCAAATTGTGTTCAACATTTGATAAAGTGAGTGTTATATGAGTGAGTTTTCGTCCAATTATCTTGTCAAATCCCTCTTATTGACATCAAATTGGCTTTATGGATCATATATCAATAGAACAATTAAAGCATGACATTAAGCTCATGCCCTTTGAAAATCATATCACCTAAAAAATGTATTACTTTCTCAATTTCACCTTTTTTTTACACATCCTATCTATAACAATGGTAGAGTTCAGAGATCAACAACTAAAATTTAGGGTCAATATATGCTATTTTGAATCATCAAGTCTACTAGAAAATAAAATGAGCCTCAGATTCTACTTTGTTCAATCATTTCTGACATTTAACATTCTCTAACCTTTTCTTGCCTTGCTCAAATCAAGCTTGTTTAGTGCTTTGAACCAGGCCTGCACTAGTGCTTGAAGCTGCTTGCCACAATTGGGATCTAAATTTAACAATCACACAAGTTGCTTGACAATGTATGAACAAGAACAAAACAGGAAAATTTGGTACCAGTAACAGGAAGTACTTAACAGTATTCTAAAAAATGAGTAATTCAATCTTTACCTCAAAGTTGATGGAGTATGATTAGGTCGCCGGAGAGATAGAGAGAGGATATTGGAACGAAGGCGGAGGTCCATTTCGCTCTTGAAGGCAAAGCGAGGAGCATCGATCTGGACCGTCAAGATAGAATTAGGGTTTTGCAGGACGCGAAGAGGAAGCGGAAGGGGGGGTCTGAAGCGCAGGAATTTGGATCCAGTGAAGTAACTCAATTTTTGGGTTTTAAATCGGGACCGTCCGATTCGGATCCGAGACCATTCATTCCGAAGTGGAGCGCACACAATCCGACGACGGATTCGAATTTCGAGACAATCTCGAGCGACAGAATCGAATCGGACGATCCCGATCGAAAACCCAAAAGTTAGGTTACTTTAGGGGATCCGGACGAACGGGAGAGAAGAGACCTTGAAGATAACAAGCAAAGCTCGGGTTAGTAATCAGGGAAGAGAATCTGCTGCGATCCTTCACCTGTGAACAGTACTCTGAAATTTCTGCTTTTCCAAATCCAGCTGTCGAATTGTTTCGAGATGCGTGCACAGAAAAACCAGCTGTTTTGAAATGCATGCACTAAAAAGTTGGACGGCTGGATTTAGAAAAGCAGAGATTTCAGGGTTATTGTGCTCAATGTTCGGATCGCAGCAGATCCCAATCCGAGTAATCAGAGGGGTGGGGAGGACAAGTATCCTCTCCATTACTGTAAAAGATTCCCTTCACTTTACGGTTTGAGATTAACTCTCAGCCGCTTTGAGATTCGGGTCACGGAGGGGGCAGTATTATTGGGCTTTGAGATTCGTGTCAAGTTAAAAAGAACGGTCCAGATCAAGTTAATTGTAAAAGATTCTCTATTACGGTACTGGGGAAGATCTGAATTCGGGGTGGGGACTGGGGAGAAAGAGCGAAAATCGACTAAATTTTCACTGGAGAAGACATGAAATGAAGGGAGCGTGCCAGGAGAGGAAACGAAGAGTCCGTAGCGGAGGAAATCTGGACCGTAAATCTTGAATGAGATGTACAGTTCAGGATTGGGAGTAAATAGGAGCACGAAATTTTGAGTGCATTGGAATCCTCCTCTTGGATAATATACATCTGATATATTATCTAATGAGCAACTATGTTTATCAAGAGAACTTGATAAGTATAACTTTAAAATTTATTGGATTGATTTCAAACGACGAATTCAAATTGTTGAAATCGATATACTTCATAAGTGATGTATGTAAATAATTTTTTTTGAAATTTTCAAACTTATTTAGTATAAAGTTAAGCAGTAAAATAATTAATGAAAAATGGAGTTTTATAGTTATTTTAATACATTTATTTTTTGACCACTTGAGTTTGCACTAAATGAATTCGAAAATTTAAATTTTTTGCATACACACACATCACTCGTAAAGTAAATCGATTTCAACGGTTTAAATTCATCATTTGAAACCAATTCAATATATTTTGAAACTTATGCTCACCAAGCTTTCGTGATAAACAGAGCACCCGCTAGCTTTACTCATGATTCTAATAATCCAATTACTATTACAAACATATTAAGCCATGTTTGGTTGTGGAGTAAGAGGTGGACTCTTACTCCATACTTAAGTAGTCAAACAAGGAGTAAAAGAAAAAGAGTAAGGTGGAGTAAGATATGAGTTAATCCGAATTAAGTTACTCCACATCTTCAGATAAATTAACATACTACACGCTTACTTCACCTATAGGTCCGACTATCATAGATAGAGATTAATTTTCCAACACCTTACTCCTCTACCACTTTGTTTGGATAGAGAGCACATGAAAGGAGGGGAGGTGAAAAATGGAATGGAATAAAAATGAAGGTTAACATATTTAACCTTTTCGTGTTTGGATGATTAATAAGGAAAAATAAATTTAACTTTCTTTGTCGTCTTATTTCTTGTTTGATTAATTAAAATTTAGAAGATTAATGAGAAATTCTATAGTTGTTGTAGGTTTGTGATAAAAAAACTTTAATGAGAATAATACATGTAAGTTATAGAGTTGGGTGTCATTTTCTTTCAAAATATTTGCTACAATTTTTTTTCCTATATGTTACCGTTTAAATCGGAAAGAAAATTCTATTGATTACAAGCATGCAATGTTAAATATTTCCCCTCCTGCACTCTTCACCTCCGACATAATTTTGTCGATCAAACACGATTCGAGAAAAAAAATTCTTTTCTTTCCATTCCATCTCTTTCTCTACTCTCCATCCAAACAAGATGTAAACAGATAAATTTAAAACATAAATTAAACTACCAAACAAAATATAAAATATATAAAGTAACGTAGAGTAAACTATTTAATCCTAATTAGCTTTGCTCCACAATCAAACATGATATTAGTGAGCAGCGTCTAAGCCTGCATAAAGTCCTTTTGACTCTTGTGCAGAATCAGACATGCGTGGATGGTAAGTTTGAGATAAGGTTGAAATCTTGAACTAAAAATATTTATCGGCTATTCAGAATTTCAGATCCATCAGACTTTTCGGGTCTGGACCCTTGCCCAATTGAAACCAATGTAAACAAACAGGTGGTCCCCACGCCTTAACCGGAGAAGCTGTAGCTGTCCTTGAACTTGAACTGTTGTAAGAAAAGAGGAGGTCGCAACTCGCAAGTCGCTTACGAAATACGATCATCGCACTTGATCCAGATCTGAACTCCCTAATATCTCGCATTGAATTGGTACATCCTCTCAATCTCTATAACTTGCAATCGTTTTCTTGCTGGTATTTCAATTCGCTTTTTGATTAGTTGTTTTCATGGTAGATTAATTCCATGGCAACTACGGCGTGCTTCACAATCGTCAGCAAGAACGATATTCCCATCTATGAAGCTGAAGTGGGCTCCGCTGTCAGAGTATTCCTTTTCTCCCTTCTCTGCCTAATCCCCCATGTATCTCTACATTGAACGATTGTATCATACTGGTAGTCTGGTAATATCATGGCCAGTACTTCAGATAGACCTGTTAGAGCTTAATGCCTTCCATTTCGTTTTTTTTTATTTTCTTATTTAATTGATTGTCTGATATACAAACTGGGAGATTGACCATATCCTGCCCTTTTTGAAATGATGATGTTTTCTATGTACATATAAGCTGGTTATTATTACTATTATTTTCATAAAAGAGGAATTTTATTAAATTGCTGCTCCTCTTTATATATGTTTAAAGACAAGGTTCAAATTTAATGGGCGAAGAAAAAAAATATTCCATAATTAACTAATCATCCAATGGCTGATCTACAGAAAGTAATGATACTGTAACTCCTTATATTTATTTGGCGGGCATGGTGCAAATTGGTTTTAACATCCTTAATGCTTTAAACTCAATTTTACCAGTATGTGAAAGAGCTCGGGCCTGTTTGCAACCAACTATTTCACCTCAATTGATTGTGCAACAACTATAATTGAAATTGATCTCCTTTTTTTTTTTGCAGCAAAAGCAAGAACAAGTGCATCAGCATCAATTTATACTACATGCAGCATTGGATCTGGTTCAAGATATTGCATGGACCACAAGTGCTATGTAAAGCCTTCAAATTTTATTTGAAATAATATACTGATACTAATTGTTCACTGTATTTTCACTGAATCTGATAAATTATTGCTTGTTGTAGGTTTCTGAAATCTGTTGACAGATTCAATGATTTAACAGTGTCGGTCTATGTCACTGCTGGTCATATCCTTTTCTGAAATATCGATTATGATCATGTTAACTTTTTTTATTATTGTTTTAAAATTTCTTGCCCGATTTAACAACTATTTATTTGCTTTATAGATTTTTGCAATGGGCAAATTACAATTCTCTCTGGGAAAACTAACAATTTGCTTGCATACCTATGGAATGGAATATATTATGCAAGCCTCGTCTAAACACACTAAATATCATGTACACCCTTAATAAAATGTCAAATATTTTCATATCCTGGCATCCATGTTTCTTCACATGATGACACCCTCCTTTGTGACAATTTGTCTCTACAGAAATGACTTAAAAATGAATCTTGTTTTGGAATCTTTAATTTGAAGCAATAAGTGATAAGGTGTATTGGCGACATTTCCTATCATTGGTGTGGGTATATCTCTGAAAGGTGTTCTCATTTTGTAGGGTACAAAAGATATTTTGAGTTTTTTTTTCTAAGGGTACACAAAGATAAAATTTTCTGAGTTCACATTTCTTCTCCTTGACCAACAATTCTATACATACAAGACTGATGTTACTTCATGACTCCCGCAATGAAGATGGCATTAAAAACTTTTTTCAGGAGGTTCATGAATTGTATATTAAGGTAAGAGGCAATGCTTGCATATTTGAACTAAGCATGCACCTTCCATGTAATTTTATGTCACTTCCAGAGACTTTATTTGCAATTTATCATGGTTTATGGTATGTAAGGTTTAATTATTAAAATCAGGCACTATAATTCCAGATACCAGTACTGTTATTTATTTAATTATTAAAGAGTAGGGTTAAAATGCACCATTGGTTTTGTGCTCCAATCATGCTCCACGTCTTTTTCTCCGTTTTCAAAGTTCGAACAATCGATCCGAACCGCTCAATATAATCTTCGTATTAAAATGTGTTTGGAGACAAAATTTTATATTTTTTGAATTTTTTTTATTATTTTTTTAGATAGGTACAAAATCACTGTTTTGGATGGTCTAGAATCTTCTTAAAACAGTGATTTTGTACTTATCTAAAAAATTAGTAAAAAAATTCCAAAAAATATAAAATTTGGTCTCCAAGCACATTTTAATACAAAGATCATGGTGAACGTTCGGATTGACTGTTCGGACTTTGAAAATGAAAATAAGGCTATGGAGCATTTTAACCCTACTCATTATTAAAATCAGGCACTATAATTCCAGATACCAGTACTGTTATTTATTGTGAGTACCAGAGAGGTGCTGGGTAGTTAATTGTTCTGGATCCCCCAATGAAAATTAATCACCTAATTTTATGGCACATAAGGTGGACAGATATATACTGTACGTTGGTACTTCAAATAAAAGGCTGGCGCTTCAATAGGTGTGGAGTTTGACTTGATTATTTCACCCAAATATTAAAACCTAATAATACTTAGGCTGTGATTTTTACTGAATAGACAATCTGTAGGTAGTAGGCACTTACTGGGCAAAAAGTAGCAAGGCCATTTCTATTTTACTATTTTCTCTTCGCGGCCTTATGTTTGTTTATGAAATTGTTGCTTTGTATTTTTCTCAAATGTTAACAGACCCTGTTGAATCCTCTATACTTGCTGGGATCAAGAATTACTTCGTCACACTTTGATACAAGAGTTCGGGCCCTTGCGAGAAAGTACTTGTGACCTTTTGATCTCATGTTCTGTTTTGTGTGCTTTTTATGAGGTTACGAACTTGATTATACACATTCATTTTGAGTTGTATGTAATATAGTACATTATTTTCCTGCTGTTCAAAATTTTTGTTTGTTTCGTTTTTAAGTAATATTTTGAGAATTTATGGATTCTTTTCTGTCAAATCTATTTGGCAAGGTTCTTCCTAAGATGATAATTGTTCTGCTCTGTTGTTCTCTTCAATTCCCTTAAAGCGAGCAGCTGATTTTTTTTGGGTAAAAGTCATTTTGTGTGAAAGGTACTTTTAATAGATTGCAAATTTCGTTCCATGCATAAAATTTAACACAAACTATATTCGGTAAATTAAAATATTGCTTTTGATGCTTAATAACAACCTCAATAATTGATTTTTATACTTAAAAAAGGTACGTCTTTTCAGATAATAAAAAGGTAGAAATGATTTTTTATGCTGTGGTCCGCTTCCTCCAATTTCGGCCAGTATGCTATATTTCCGTGGGCCTCGCAATTGTTGTACTTTATATCGTACTTTCTCTCAAATTATCATAGCCTCTATGTGGTACAAGTAACAAACCTCAAGTCACTAGTGACTATACAGTACACTCAAGAGAGAATCAAACCACACAGTGGGCACCCAGCTTATCCCAACCCAATCTTATCAAGCCCAATAACAAGTCGCCACACATCCAACGTGTGGTGGCAAGTGGCCTTCTCTCACGTCTATTAAACACCAAAACGCATAATTTATTGGTGCAAGTATAGCAACGGTACGTGCCACTAGTAAACGAGTATATAGTTAAGTAAAGCAATGGCCTCAACCACGACTAGCGCCACCAGCGGCCTCATCTCGCCGGTTGTGGCTGATACCAAGACAGCACTGCGTGCTCAGGCGACAAATTCCGTCGGGCTTCCGGCTCTGCCACCCTCTGCTAATGTTGCTTCTATCGGTCAACTCCCCAATGCATCCTACTGTAAGATTACATTGCACATTAGTGTATCTATTTGGAATAGAAAACTATGTTGAGATCATCCATTTTATGTCAAATTTCTGAAGTTCAACTGTCTTGTTGCATTGGTTAATATACCAAACTTAATTCAATGTGTTACGAATTTTAACCAGCAAGAGAGTTGAGTTTGGCATTCCTCAAACATCTCTCATGCATTCTAAATACCATCCAAGATACCGCTTGATTATTCCACGATTCTTAGACCAACAACGACAAGAAACCCGCAATCAACAATCAACAAGGATGCATGTAGGGACCAAAAAATTAGAGGCATTGATTTTGATTGTGGGATAAATTGAACCAAGAGAAAAACACATGAGAGCAACTACACCAATTTCAAATGATTCAGTTGAGGAGATGCAAGATTTTGTGTACGATTGCTAAACCCTCCCGTGGCTGTAGTTGTTGTGCCAAATTAGGCCTGCAAACCCAACAAAAGGTCAAGGACTTGCGCCTACCTGTGTCATCTGCACTACTCCAGTGTATGCAGACAGCACTGATCTTATGTTTACAGAGACCATTGCATTGGTCAATGCTCAAATCATCTGCACAGAGTGGCGCAGTTCAGTATAGGGTCTGTCCGTCTGTGCATTGGTCTTAGGCTCTTAGGGTTACACTGTATGTCTGTCAAAGAGCATTAGGTCTCTAGAATGTTGGCTAATGAACAATTTCTTTTCATGCGTTGTTATTTGTTTGATCAACTGGAAGTGAAAAATGCATGATGAATGTTAAATTTGATCTAAACGACACCGTGTACAAATACAGGTCGTAGAATGGCGAGAAATGTGATTGCTATGGCCACCGGAGATGCAACGGCTGAGCTTACAGCAACTGAACTTCCTGAAATCGTGAAAAAAGTGCAAGAAGCAGTTAGTTTTTCACTCATTTTAATTTAATTGATAACAAAAAAAAGGGCTTTCCCTGATTAGCAAAGAAAAGAGAAATGATATACTGAAGACAAGATCATCAGTTCGTTTTTATTTGGGCGAAAGAACATGCTTTCGAATTTACTTTAATTCTTTGACTTAGCATGTTGCTCAGAAATTACTTGATCTAATCATACTAATAATCTAGATATGTATTTATCTGACTAGGGTGGTCTCTGATTAGAGTTATTGTTGGAACTCGAACATGATATTTAATGTCAGCCTTAGTTGAACTCCTTTATTCCTTATAACCCTGAACAAACAAACTAAATAGGAACAAAATTGGAAATTTATATCGGGTGCCTTTTTACAATAACTTCCATCTTTTGTATAAAGATTACCTTGTTTCATACTTCCCCTTTTTCAGAAAGAATATCAGTATGTTACCTTTAGTATAGTTATTATCTTACAAAAGTCACCTCATTGACTTTCATAGTTGCAAAGAAAATAAAAAATCGTTTAATTATTACTGCATATGTTTGAGTTTTCAACCATCAAATGTTTTTTTCAACAGTGGGACAAAATTGACGACAAATATGCTGCCACTTCCTTAGGAGTTGCTGCTTTTATTGCACTGTGGAGCACTACTGGAATGATATCAGTACTATTTCTTATATTTAATTTAAAATTTCTTTATATATTTTAAATGAAGTTTTCATAATTTGTTAAATGAGAACTTCAGCTATAATGGTCAAATTCTGCAAAAATTCCCTAACTACCCCCCTTTCTCAGAATAGTCCGTTTTCAGTAGTACTCAATCAGTACAAAAGTGACCTCCAAAACTAGAACTCTCGTCTTGCGGGAATAACTAAACATGCTTAATGTTGTTTTTTAGGCAATCGATAGACTCCCAGTTGTGCCTGGAGTTATGGAGATTGTCGGCATTGGTTACACTGGGGTAATATAAACTTTCATTTTGTTTAAAAATATTTTTTTTTTAGTTCTGGCAAAATACTAACTCTTTGTTTTCTTCTTTCAAATAGTGGTTTGCATATAAGAACTTGATCTTCAAACCTGACAGGTAATTTTGTCAATTCCATATAGTATTGATTTATAGTTTTGGGTCATTGTTCCAATCTAACAACGAAAAGCTGTTGCTATAACAAATGAAATTAAACCATAACGATGAGAACAATTACGATAACAAATACCAGTTGCACTTGATAGTAATTAACAAGAAGAAACAAAAATTGCTATTTTAAGAGTTTGAAGGAGGGAGTGCTGTCATTTTTTAAATTTTCAACGAACTTTACACCGACTAAAATTCGACATTAACCTGAAACGTTCAATGGAGTTCTGCTCAACTTAGACTTCCCCTAAGGGAAATTATTCGACTTCAGTTATTTACTTGTTCTTCTTATTTGATTCATAATTATGTCCTCGTTGTAAACTTATTTGCAGACAAGCTTTCGTAGCAAAGCTCAAAGGCCTCTACAATGAGATACTTGGCTAATATGTTAGCATGCTTCTCTATATGTAAATCTCATCGGGAAGAGCTTCATCACAGGAGAGAAATATATAAGCTATTTTCCATGCCTTTTATTAAATTTTTCTTATCCTAACCTTAATTAGGGAAACATGACCAGTAATAAAGTTCAATCAGAATATAATATCACTGCCTATCTCATTTGTAATTTGGAACTCTTGTGCCATAATGTGCATGTACGATTTTTCTATCATAAAATATTACATGTAAAGTTACGTTGTACTTTTAGCAAATTAAGAATAATTCCTTTACTTAATTACTCTCCAAAACCCTTGTAGCTTAGGAATATTACAAATTAAAATTCGCCATTGTACATGTATGTTTCATTTTTCAAAGAAAATAAATGCTGTGCATTTGTTATGTCCGCGCAACATGTTACGAATCCGTATCACCCCAGGTACTTGAGGTGCAAGTGATAAATCCGTATCAAAGCAGACTCCCTACAGTCTTCATAGGTACCAGATTGAGTTTGATCTAGTTGGGATTAATTCGGGCCATCCGTTTTTTTTTTAAATTACACCTCAGGTACCGGGGGGACACGGACTCGAGTATTGTCATGAAAGTCTGCATGTGGGCAGAAAAGACTGGTACAATTGATGTACCAGGTAAATTAGTGATATGCATGCGCACATTCAAGTTCTTCCACAGTAAGGAATCATGTACTTTGGCAATCTAATCAAACGCATCATCCATTTTATTTACATTTTATTTTGCTTAGAAAAATCGCTTGTGCCTCTACAGTCTACACAATAATATGAACACTTGCTATCGTAAAAAAAAATATTCAAGGATTTTATAAAATAATAATTTGTTAAATGAATAATGTGACTGTAATCCATTGCAATTTATTATTTATACTATTGCATAAAAAATGTTATTATTATATTTATGTTGTTTGTTGGATTACTTTTATTTGCATCTTTTAAATTATTAATAATAATTGATTAATTTTTTTAGGAGGGTTCAAATGCCTAATATATATAGATGAGATTGAAAATGTAGATAAAATCTTATCAACCTGACTTTTATACACTCCTTAAGAAAATTATTCGGGTAATTTGTGATCCTAAACCCAAAAGATTTACGTTGTTTATGAAAGTTCTTTTATATGTGAAGATATTTAATATTTATATTCATATTAAATTAGATAAGAATTTTTTTCTCATGCAGGACAAAATTAAACAACAATATATAAACGGAACATAACATAAAAACCAGAACTAAGGACTACAAGGCCTCACAAATATGAAATGAAATTCTAACATCTAGATTATAAACACACATTTATTATTTTATGAGAAGGATTAAACTATATACAAATTTAGAAAATATGAAAATTCAATTAAATTTTAATATACATGATTAAGTTTTTTAAAATTATGGAGGTGACTTGGCACTTTTGACATGCACATAGATCCGCCCCGAACTAAGGAGTTTAACTTAAATGGAAAAAAATTGAAGAGGTATGAATTTCATTCTGAATTATGGAGTTCAGCTTGGAATAATATTTCAAATTGTTAAATTGTGAAACGACTAACTTCATAATTCAAATCGTTCGATTTCACGTACAAATAAAATATTGAAAAAAAGCTTAATACGAGATCCATGCCTAATGAGCAGTTTACATGACACTCCTTCTAATGTGCTATCCAAAATAATGTGATATCACTGATTCACTAATGATTGGTCAATGCCACAGCACAATCAAAATTATTATTTACGAAGCTTGTCAAAGTTTCCTCATTCCTCATTTGAAATTCACTGTGTATGAAAACGGAGATAAGAATATAATTCATGATTTGAGTAGAACTAGGGTGTTTCTAAGTTTATCAAGTTTTTTTTTTAACTCTAACTTTAAAATTTATCGGATTGATTTTAAATGACGAATCTGAACTATTGAAATCCGTCTACCTTACGAGTGATGCGTCTAGATGCAAAAAATTTAAACTTTCGAATTAATTTAGTATAAAGTCAAGCGGTCAAAATTAGAAGGTTTATTATAAATTAATTTTAATGCATTCATTTATTGAACATGTTTTGACCACTTGACTCTGTACAAAATTAATTCGAAAATTTAATTTTTTTTGCATGTAGATGCATCACTCGTGAGGTAGAGGGGTTTCAACGGCTTGGATTCGTCATTTGAAGTAAATCCAATAGGTTTTAGAGTTGAGTTCACAATGAGACTTGGTGAACTTAGGAACACCCTAGTTCTTCATTCATTCCTAGTTTAAAATGTTCCATTGTTTTCGTGTCTCAATTATGCCTTATGTTTTTATCTCTATTTTTAAAGTTCAAATAGCCGATCCGAATTTATCAACATGGTCTCCATACTAAAATGTGTTTGGATATCAAATTTTATATTTTTTGGAACTTTTTAATATTTTTTAGAGAAATACAAAATCATTGTTTTTGGATGGTTCAGAATTATCTGAAAAGCAGTGATTTTGTACCTATCTGAAAAAATAGTAAATTTTTTTCAAAAATAAAATTTGATCTTAAGTACATTTTAATATCAAGATCATGTTCAGCAGTTCGAATTAACTATTTGAACTTTGAAAACGGAGATAAGAATGTGATTTATGATTGAAGCACAAAAACAATGGAACATTTTAACTCTACTCTTGTGTAAAATGTGGATTGATATTTTTCTTTAAAGGGATATATTTTTTAAAGAGGAGGGTTCAAATGCCTTTACTTTTTGTGCCTCCACCATGCCTTCATTTTTAAAACATTAATAACTTAAAATTTAAATCATAAACGTCAAAATAAAACCGTTAGATGTGATTTATGTTATTTTCTCTATGTGCTCATAAAAAATTATCACATTTTGATTTTGTTTTATGTGAATCAGTAAGTTGAAAAATCAACGTCTAGAAATTATTCACATTAGTACGTTTTTACAAACTCTTGATGACAACCAAAATAAAATTAAAATGTCGTAATTTTACACGTGCATAGATAAAATAATGTAAATCATATCCAATAATTTTATTTTGACTTTTAAGTTTTAAATTTTGAGTTCTTAAATTTCTTAAAAATCATAAGTTATTACAATATTTACCATCAGCGGGATATTTTTGAAATTGAATCGTCGTAATTATAGATGTTCCAAAAAATTAGCTACAGAAAACATTTAAATTATTATACGCCGCCTGGGGCTGGGACTGACCTCCAGATCCAGAAATTGTAAAACCCTAAATTGCACAAGGTTGCTTTGTTTTGTACGGTACAACGCCTTGTGTATCCGACGTACATTGCAATAAATATCTGGACACTGAAAAGTGAGGAAAATTCCGTATGTACTATGTCAGAAGAGAGAGTAAATGGGCACCAGAAAAATTAATTAAAGGGAGATGCCCTGCTGGCTGCTGGGTGTAGTACTGTAGTTGGCCGTTTCTTTCCTTTTTTTTTTTTTTTCAGTTTTGACTTTTGAGTCAACACCCCGGAATATTTTTACTAAATTAACCGAGCAAAGTGCAAACTAAATTAATCATTTTATTCACACTGACAGTGTTAACAGTCAATTCTGTGAATTCCAACCGCTCCTCTCTTTTGTGTTCGGTTCTTAAAAAATAGTAAAAAAATTTTAAAAAAATATAAAATTTGGTATCAAATCATATTTTAACGTGGATATCATGTTGAGCAGTTTGAATCGTCTGTTTGAACTTTGAAATTGAAGATAAATATGTTAGATACAATTAAAGTTTGAAGCAATGGGGCATTTGAGTCCTCCTCATTTATAATTGTATGAATGAATATGCTATAACATAGCCTTTAGTTTTTGCAATTGCAAGTTGAAAATTACTTTTGTGAGTCTCATTTTGCAATTTCAGACAATTTTAGGTAAGTATGATATCCACTTTACATGTTGATAATTGCTTCATAAGAACTCATTTGTTAAATATCTTCCACTTAGTTTTTTCATGTACTTCAAAATGTACACTCGGATGTTGTCTAATGCATACTTTCTGTTTCAGTATAAACAAATGTCGACCACTATCGCGCGTTTTTAACTTGGCGTTTTTAAACAAGTTAAAAATGTGTTTCGGAAGTTATCAACATTTGTCTTAATCTTTAAAAATACACATTTAATTATTTCACAATTTACACTCGATGCATAATGCACATTTTATTTGAATTTATACTTATTGTCTGGACTCTCATAAATACATATTTTGCTTATGTAATACACGCTTGATTATTGTGTTAGAATTGTTCTATAGGTCAAAATTATCTGAGTTGAAATTGATAATTTTTGAAATTAAATATGGGTAAATCTAATTGGACTGCATGAATAAATGGGCCCGAAATGTCTATTCTCTTGGTAAAATTAAGTCTGGATTAGTAACTTTGAAAAGGTTCATATTAATGGATGCGATCAAGTGGTGTGACGAACTGGTGCATAGTATTATAAATATACATGTACAGTTCATTTTTCGGTTGGCCATTTTGTTTTGCACTACTTCAGAAACTGAGAGAGAGAAAGAGAAAGAAAAGAGAGGATTGCCAGTCAACGCTAACACTCTGACTCACAGTTGTATTTCAACTTGTTCGTGTGGATGCTAATAGAGGCGTGGCTGCTCTTGCTACGTAGATCTGACACGAGATCGAGAAGTAACAAAGATTGTTGCTAGAGTTCGAACCTGCGACCTCCTACACGAAGAGCACTGCCTTTGCTACTAGACTAAATGCTGATTCTCTGACTTCTTATATTTTTATCGTTTCAAACATGATTTGAGTGAACATTAATTGGTGCAACCCCTAAATACACTTTGATTCTATCTTAATATTGGGAGTCAAATACTTGAGTAATTGTTCGGCACCACTATTTAAATTTCATTTACTTCTTGTCCATGTTAATCCTTAAGAATAAATGATCAATAAAACTTAAAATTTCCTCTGCTGTTTGCTAATTAATCCAGCTACTTCTTGTCTTAAGAAGTAAACCTCGTGAGACTATGACAAAATTGATGAACCTTTGGAGAGTTTTATTAAGTTAACCAAATTTCACTTAATGCTGATTTTGAAAATATAAATATATAAATACTCAATGTGAAGATCATATTTAATTAACAAATAAAATAGATTTAGAAAATGCTCGAACAGGCGTGCTGTTGCCATGCAACTCAAGACAACTCTGTTGAAGTTCACTAATTATAGAAAGTAAACATTAAATATATAAATTTGAAAAGCGAAACTGAATGAAGACTTAAACATGTTCGGTAGCATCTTGATCCATGAGGATTGACAGGAATTTTTCCCTGTTGGGAATTATTAGTGGATTTTTTTGTGTGTGTAAAGATTCGTTCCATGCACTTTTTTTTTATTCTGTAAAATTTGGGAAATTCTTTCTGTTTATTCCCACAATTGGACCATTTTTCATGAGTAAAGATATTCCACTTCGTCTCTTTTTCTTCACGAACAATTAACGTAACACAACTTTGTTTCTTTCGTAAGATTTAAGAATCATTAGATTTTAACATGAGATTAAAACGGAAACTAATTGGCAGCTAATTTATTTCATATCTTGTATTTAGATTCACCAAGTCATTGTAATATCGAAATTGAAAGAGCTGTTTATGGTTATCATTTACTTTGCCTAATTCATTTACAAAGTGTAACCTTATTTTTCAACTAAAACTACCATTTTTTTATTAAAAGATAATTTTGTAGAATACAACACCCATAGTAAATAAAAAAATAAATAAAACATAATACTTTATACTGAAATTAGTAATTAATGTTTTACCTTTGTAAGTTTCACCTTGGTATAGTCTCCATTATTATATTAAGCACGTAGATGTCTTGATCCGTTAATGAATTAGATTAAAAGATGAAATTTCAGATTGAACATCATTCTTCAAATCAAATAGTCTGTATTATTTTGATTCTATGCATCTTTTTTATGTTCTCTTAATTTATGTGTTGTCTTAACTTAACTTTTTATAACGAAACATAAATTTGAAATTCAAAGGAATATTTTATCAATTACTATTCTATTAGCTAAAAAAAATAAATATGATGTCCCAAGAGTGTGTACCAAAAATATAGTTTATCGGGAGGTCTTGAGCGAGGAATAATATATGAATCATATTAATTTAACATTTCTAATCATATTATATTTTTTAATTGTAGCAATTATTCATTTGCTTTTTCTTTGACAGATACAAGTATATAATATAGCTACTTCTAGAGTGAGGCTACGGTACTATGCATAGCACGGTTTGGTCCGTGCTACGGCTCAATATTTGAGTTTTCAAAATTCTAACGGTCGATCTGAACCGTTCAACATGATTATAAAATGAATATGTACTTGCAAACCAAATTTTACATTTTTTCAAATTTTTTTACTATTTTTTTAGATAGGTAGAAAATCACTTGATCTGAAAATTCTGGACCATCCAAAAACAGTGATTTTCTACCTATCTAAAAAAATAGTAAAAAAAATCGAAAAAATGTAAAATTTGGTTTGCAAGTACATATTTATTTTATAATCATGTTGAACGGTTTCGATCGACCGTTAGAATTTTGAAAACTCAAATATTTAGTCGTAGCACGGACCAATCTGTGCTATGCATAGTACCGTAGCCTCACTCCTACTTCTATGATATCTTCAATCTGTACTAAGTCGACGTTATTTCTCATTTGACTTTGTTATACTAATGGACTTTTTATTTATAATTTGGATTTAGATCCAATCTATTTTAATATTATTCATTGATATTGTTGAATATTTTTTTTCATTGGTCTACTTTTTATGAAAATATGTCATTTTCTATATTTTTTTATTCTATTATAATATGTCCCTGTTACAACGCACGGGCACAATACTAATTTAAAATTCAGAATTTTATATTTATTTAAATTATTTTTATGAACTTTATATATATTTTTAATTTTGATTCTAGTAAAATCAACTTTAATATAAATAAGAAAATTTATATAGATATACATATTCTGAAAACAAATCAGTATTTTTTCACAATTATTCTCACGATACAATAAAATATTTATTTCATCACATTCTCATAACATTTTTCATAGATACATATAAGCACGAGTCATCACAAATTACTTTGTAAATTCCTATACTCGTAAAATCTCATCTCACATAATTATGTGATAATTGAACAAAACTTAAAATTAACATAAATCCACCCTAAAATTTCATCGTTTGTTTATGATAAAACGTTCCAGATATATCAGCCTACTCCTCTACTTTGTGACTATTATATTTCTCTAATTGAACTTATATATTCACCTATTCGTTCCAAAATATCATATTAGATTGCGAGAAACAAACTCCAATTTACTATGAATCATTAAAAAAAATATATATTCGACTCATCTAATTATGATTCTATCATAACCCCTATATTAATTATATGATAAGTTAATATCGGACTCGGATCAGAAATTAGAAATTAAGGTCCAAATCTCATCTCAAGTTCGAAGGCAGGAACAACTCAAGAAACGGCCGAACTTAATTCAAACTCTGACTGTCTCTCGCCTTCCTCCCTAAATTCGCTTAAATAAGAATTATTTTAATTGTATCTTTTCCTTATTTTGCTTGTTAGTGTTGTTTGAACCTATGCATTGTAGAACAATTTTCAAACAATGAACTACGAATTTAATCCAATTATATATTTTCTTATTTACCTTTATATTTATCTTTACTTTTTATTTTCAATCTTGTACAAAAAGTATAAAAAAATATATTCTATTCTCCATCAACCTAATATCTAGCATCAAAATCACCTCTTTTCCGTCTATTCACCAAAAATATATTTATTCCTTACACTGAACACTCCAAAATT
Organism: Carex littledalei; assembly: GCA_011114355.1. Lineage (NCBI taxonomy): Eukaryota > Viridiplantae > Streptophyta > Magnoliopsida > Poales > Cyperaceae > Carex > Carex littledalei. The sequence continues at coordinate 1,129,675 of CM022105.1, forward strand.
CCGACGAAATGCCTTCCAAATATCTTTAAAAAACCTTATTTTTCCCTGCTGAAAGTAAATATGTTATTTTATGTAAGAGCTAGTGGAATCGGAGCATCAATGAAAGGCCCACAATCTCTACAATCAAATTGAGGAAATAAAATGGAAGTATCTTTTTTGATATAATTTGAAAGAAACCGTATTGTAGCCACAGATAATCCAGGTACTTTGATGCTCTTTTGAAAGTAAAATAACTTTCTAGTTTTTGAAATTAACGTTTCCCTAGTACATTTTTAGAACAAAGTCCGAAAAATAATTATATATATTTTTTTTCTAAAGATCTAGTAGGGTTAAAATACATGAAAAAAAAAATTTGTTTTTTTGGATGGAATATATAAAATACCAACTTGTAGTCCGTGCCTACTAAGTCATTTTGAGTTTTGTGCATAATCATGCTCCACATCCTTATCTCTATTTTTAAAATTTGAATAGTTAATTCAAACTGCTCAACATTATCTCCATATTAAATTGTACTTGGAGACCAAATTTTATATTTTTTGTAAACTTTTTTTATTTTTTTAGATAGGTACGAAATCACTGTTTTCAGAAGATTCTGGACAATCCAAAATAATGATTTTGTACCTATCTAAAAAATAGTAAAAAAGTTCCCAAAAAAATTAAAATTTGATCTCCAAACACATTTTAATATGAAGATCATGTTGAACAGTTCAGATCGATTGTTTGAAATTTGAAAATAGAGAAAAGAATGTAAAACATGATTTAAGCACAAAATCAATAGTACATTTTAATCCTACTCTTGTCTAAAATATAATGTACTGATAAAGAATAATATATTTGACATGTTTTACAAAATTCATATGTAAAATTATTATTAATTTACTTTCAAAAAAATAATTTATTAAATTAAGCAAAATTTAAATTATAACTAATTATGAAATTCTAACTCTAGTTGGTACATCATATTACACCTAAAATCATATTTGGTATATTTGGTGGAAGTTTATTTTTTTTTATGGTTGACGACAATTACCGATAACAGATATACTGATAAAAAGAGTTAATTTACAAAGTGAACAAAATGAATACAATGCCCTAACTATCTATACAAAGGGGTAGACCCTGTAAATATTTCCCAAAGCGCACACCGCTATGATTTAAAACCCGCAATATCTCCCTAAATGCCACTCTCCATTTATTAGAAAACATTAACCAAATATTTGGTGGAGGTTTAAATCATCAAAGAAGAAACCTTAATTAAACATTAACCAAACAACATCCTAACTAGGGGTGGCAAAAAAGCTCATAGCTCGTGGCTCGATCGTGACTCGCATCTGACTTGTTCGCTAATAGCTCGTTCGTTACTGGATCAAGCTATTAACGAGCCAGCTCGCCACTAATTCGGTCCAGAATTAACGAGTTCAAGCTAGGGCCTAGCTTGCTCGCCAGTTCGTGAGCTACCTCGGCTAGGCATCAATTTGTGAATTTGTATGATTTTGTGTGCATTTTATACTGTCTAGTTCGGTTCAGCTCGATTCAAAAAGTTTGTAGAATTTATTTTCTTCTTAAAACAAGATCCAGCCAAACCCAGCTCGCCAGCTCGTCAGCTCGTGAGCTAGCTCGGGCTGGCTTGTCACGATTTCAAGCTGAGATTTTAGCTTGGATGCCCTAGGTCCAGCTCGCTCAGCTGTAGCTCAGTCCAGAATTAACAAGCTGAGCTAGGATCTAGCTCGGACCGAACTAGCTGGTTGCCACAAGGGGTGTTCATCAGTTCAGTTCGGTTGAAACTGAACCGAACTAAGCAAATCAAAATTTTATTCCGGTTTCAAAAATAGAACTGAACCGAACCATTTTAGTCTATTAACCGAACCGAACCAAAATTTTATTTCGGTTTGTTCGTGTTTTCCGGTTCAAACCAAAGTATATTAATTATTTGGAAGTGAGATAAACTAATCATTTGAAGCAACAAAACAAACAAAGAAAACAAAAGAATATATTTACTTGACAGTGAGATTTACACCACAAAGATGATTTCAAAGATAATACAAGACCTGTTTAACAGAAGATCTATTACAATTCCAACTACATTGCCATCTTCTAACAACACTTACCAATACTAAAATTAAGAAATACCGAAAACAAAACAAAATATCTCATTTGCCATCAGGTGCTTCACCAGTGTTGATCTCTAAAAGCTCTCAAGCACTCTAAAGAAAAGGGAGAGCCTAGCTATCCCCCGGAATCCATCCCCCGTTTTATCCCCCAGTCAATAACTACTTTAATAACTACTAACTACTTGGGGGACCACTTACTATTTGGGGACCGCATAATATCTGAAATATTTTACAACTGGCGAGCGCAAGTATTCACATATAATAAATCAAGGAGTGAGCCTATGGTGCTATGCATAGCACGGATGGCTAGTGTACTACGGCTCAATATGGTACTTTTTAAAATTCTAACGGTCGATCCAACCGTTCAATGTGATAACCATATGAATATGTACTTGCAAACTAAATTTTATATTTTTTTCGATTTTTTTTACTATTTTTTTAGATAGGTAGAATTTTGATGGTCCAGAATTTTTAGAAAACACTGATTTTTCTACCTATCTAAAAAAATAGTAAAAAAATTCGGAAAAATATAAAATTTAGTTTACAAGTACATATTCATATGGTTATCACATTGAACGGTTGGATCGACCGTTAGGATTTTAAAAAGTACCATATTGAGCCGTAGTACACTAGCCATCCGTGCTATGCATAGCACCATAGGCTCACTCATAAATCAAGTATTCATATATAATACATCAAATATTCACACCTAAGATATCAAGTATTTAAAAAAAAAACTGGACACATCATTCACCCATCTTTTACACGTTTTTAGAGGTGATTTTTTTTCTCCGTTCAATCTAACCAATATTTCTGACGATCTGTGAGAAATTTTGCAAATCTAAAACCACCAACGTCTTCTACACAATTTTCTCTTTCAAATGAGATCCATGATGACATATTTTCGAGTTGTCCGTTACACATACCTCGTCATGCAAGTATTCATCCTCGTCGTGTAAGTGTAAATAGTTCATGTATCAAGAGTATTACAAGCATATGTGCATACCTCGATTAATTTTACAAGAGCAGCCGAATAGTACTGAACATTGCTTTATTGTTTTCTAGTTCAATTTTATTTTTTGGAAATAAAAAATAGTTGCCACATGTTTCACTGTCGAAACAAAAATAATCTATCAAATTTTACATATCATGTAATTGAAATGTTACAAAAAAAAACAAAAACAATATTTAAATGAAACAAAACATACTTCATTGAAGTATTCATACATATACGTTGAAGTATTAATTCATAAGATATCAAGTATTCATACATATACGTTAAAGTATTTATACCTAAGATATCAAGTATTCATTCATACACGTTGAAGTATTCATACCTAAGGCATCAAGTATTTATTCATACATCTCTAATTTTTCAAAATTTGTTTTTCTGTCATTTCTTAGTATTTAGTACGCACTGGTCTAATTCACCATTACTGAAACTTTGTTCTTTGTAAATAACTCGCTACTGCATAAGAAAGAGGAACATAGACACGATGGATCTGACCCGGCGGTCGACAATGATGGATCTGACCCGGCGGAGGTGTGCTTGATTGGGATGGAATGACGGAGGCGGAGGTGGGAGAGAGAGGTGGCGGAGGTGGGAGACGGAGGCAGAGGTGGGAGAGACGGAGGTGGGAGAGGGAGGCGGAGGCGGAGGCGGAGATGGAGAGATGGGAGAGGGAGGCGGAGGCGGAGAGGGAGAGGTGGGAGAGGCGGGCGGAGGCGGAGAGGGAGAGGTGGGAGAGACGGGTGGAGGCGGAGGTGGAAGGTAGAGGCGGAGGTGGGAGAGAGAGGGAGAAAGAGGAAAGAAATAAAGAGAGAAAATTTGCTAATTAATTTGTAGGGACCATTAGGTAGTTAGAATTTGTAATTATAGTTAGAAGATGAAGTTAGTTAGTTGGGGGATGAAATGGGGGATAGATAGATGGGGGAAAATATAATTACCCTAAAGAAAATTACATGCTTCATGACAAAGCCTTGTTCAAATTTGCGAATTCAACCCTCATTGTTGCCTCAATTGCATTCTCACGAAATGTTGCTAGGTGCTGACAAGATTGCTTTCTCAAAGTTTTGCTATCTCAAAAGTCAATAATAAATAGCTTGATTAAAATTATTGTTAGATTAACGAAGTAGAACAAATTAAATCAAAGATTAATTCCTGCATATACTTGTACATTCCAGACTGATTTATAGTAGGTACAACACCTGATTAGTGTAGGAGATCTAACCTGAATCATGCTAAACTTAGTAACTAATTCGAATCTCCAATTGAGAGAGCAACTGAGCAAGGCAAAACAACAAAAGGGTAACAAAGAGTCAAAGAGAAGGAAACCCATTATTGTTCAAGGAAATAAAAAAAACTCAGACAATGAGAGAAGGAAAGAGGAAACTCAGAAAATTGTTTCAATTTTCAAATAGCTTGTTGTGCAAGAGCAAGAGATTAAGAATTAAGAGAGACTGAGAGAGAGAAAATGAGAAATCGTATCTAGGGTTAGGGGTGATAGTTAAAGCGTTAGCGGACATCGTGCTGCGGTGTGAGAGGATTCGGCGATTTGACGTCAGAGGACTCGAGGTGGGTGAAGGCGCGAAGCCGTGCGAGGTGTGACAAAACAGGAGTGGGTGAAGGCGTCGCGCGTGAAGCCCTAGACGGCTAGACCCTAGTCGCGTGTGCTGAGTGCGAGAAGAACTGGAGAAGTCGGATTGGGTACTTGGGTTATATTCAATCACGCTGCCTACTGGGTATAGTTGTATTAAGAAATGAACTGAACCAGGATTGTTCGGTCGGTTCAGTACAAACGGTTTCGAAAATTTTTAAACCGAACCGAACCAAAATATTAAATTGGTTCTAGAAAGTAAACCGAACCAATCCAATAAACTGAAAAAACCGAACCGTTTAGTCCAATCTAAATCGGTTCGGTTTAAAACCGATTAAACCGGACCCAATGAACACCCCGAGTTGCCACCCTAATACTGACGTTCAGCAGGAAGACGAAAGAATAGGCATGAAAAATTGTTGTTGGGCACGCATACAAAAAGAAAACAATCTAAGGGCAAACGAGTAAAAAAAGGGGCTCAAACCTAAAAGCAGAATAGAATCTCTCTCCATCTCCGTCGCCCCTTTCTCCCTTCTCTGCTTCTGCTTGGCACGGCTATCAAGTCAGGTCAGGTAGAAGAAGCAGAATCTCCTTTTTTTTTTTTTGCCCTTTTTCCCTCTCTCCGCAATAAACCATTCCACCAAACATTCAACTATTCTCGCGCCTACAGAAAATAAAAAGAGAGACAGAGATAGAGATAGAGAGAGAGTAGCGTTGATAAACCGTCGAATCCCTACTTTTCTTTTTTTTTCTCAGAGAATCAAATCGGAATTTTCTCTTTCACCTCCCCTCAATTCTTGCGTGATTCGTACGGAAATCATCGCCTCTCTCTCTCTCCCTCCCTCCCCTCTCTCTCTGCGCAGCATATCAAATCAGACAAGAAAAGACCAGAAAAGAAGGAAGTCTTTTTATTGTCTCTTACCACTGCTAGTACTTTTTCTACTTATTTTCTACTACTGTTTGTTTCTTCCTTACTGAAAAACCTTGCACCAGATGGGGGGCAATGGCGCTGATCCGACTTCCTACTGGTACGATGCATGTGACGATGCATGTGAGGACGATAATACCCTTTGCGGCATCAACTTTGCTTCGGGTACTAAATTGGACCCATCATCGCTCCCCAATTTTGATCGGGTAGCTGATGAAGGATTTGTGGCTGAGATCGACCGGATTCTTGAGAGCATCAATTCCGAGCCGAACAACCTACACCATGAGAAGAAAGAAGAACCCAAAGTACAACCCAAGGAACAAACTTATGAACAGCCAAAGCCAATGGATATAGATGTTAATAATGTTGCCAGAACCAGAGAGGTAAAACGGGAAAGGAGCTCATTTAATGGTGACTATAGAGATGGGAAAAGGCCATGTGATGGATGGGGCGGAGAAAGGGGTCGAGGCGGTTTTCGTCGGGGCCACTGGCACAGGGGATCACCACGGGGCACTTTTGACCGCAGATGGGGCAGGAGGAGGGAAAGAGATGGTACTGGTATTGATTCGCGAGATAGCAGGGGTTACTGGGAGAGGGACAAATCGGGTAAAATGATGTACCATAATGGATCATGGGAATCTGAGACAGAGCGGGAGGCGAAACGGGCGAGAAAGGATGGGCCTGGGAAAAATGAGTCTGGACCTGATAACAAAATGGAGGAAGTAGGGAGGAAGGAGAAGATTATAGTTGAAGAACATGCGAGGCAGTACCAACTCGAAGTCTTAGAACATGCTAAGAAGAAGAATACAATTGCCTTTTTGGAAACTGGTGCTGGTAAGACTCTTATAGCGGTGCTTTTAATGAAGAGTGTTTGCACGGAGATGATGAAGGAGAATAAGAAGATGCTTGCTGTTTTCTTGGTTCCCAAGGTTCCACTTGTTTATCAGGTCTGAAATTGGTTGATGTGTTGAAAATTGGAGTAAATTTCTGTTAGTTTTTTCTTGAATATATATACCTCTTTGATCTGATGCTTCTACTATTGTTTGCATGGTCTAGCAAGCTGAGGTGATTCGAGAGAGGACAGGATTTCGTGTTGGACATTATTGTGGCGAGATGGGCCAGGATTTTTGGGATTTAAAGAGGTGGCAGCGTGAATTTGAATCCAAGCAGGCATTTTCTTAAACACCTTTTCTCATTAATTTATGATAATCTTTTGTGGTATTATTTGTTTCTTGCCATTGTGAACAATTGAGCTTAACGTGATCGACAAGATAGTCTCTAATGGGCTGAGGTTGAGTTTGCATTTCATTTGTACTGAAATGATATGCTTTGTGCAGGTGCTAGTCATGACAGCTCAAATTTTGTTGAACATACTCCGGCACAGCATAATCAAAATGGATGTGATTAATTTGTTAATCTTGGATGAGTGCCATCATGCTGTGAAAAAACACCCATATTCACTGGTCATGTCTGAGTTTTACCACACTACGCCTAAGGAGAATAGGCCGACAGTTTTTGGCATGACTGCTTCCCCTGTCAACTTAAAAGGTATGTTGCTTTGTATATAAGGGTGACGACGGACCAGATGTGGTGTAGATAATGGTAGCCCCGTATCCGCATTTCATTTAGCAGATGTGTACAGAAATTTAATGAATTTTAAAAATTAAAAACCATATCTGCACGGATACGGACATAAATTGGATTATTGATGGTATAAATTCGGATAATTTGTTGATAGTAACATTAATAACAAATATTGAAAATAAAAATGTAAGCATTTCAAAACAATAACATAACACTTTAAAATTTACAAAACTGATGAAAAACTTGTATGTAATAATTTTTTTTTTTTTGATAAAAGTGGGGGGTAAATACCACTGATTTCATTGAAGAAATCAATCAAAGACTTGTGTGTAATATTTAATATTCATAATGGATAACAAGTGTACAAAATATGAGAGTTTCAACAAAAAGGAAAGGAAAAGAAACTAGGGTTTTGTATTTTCTTTTCAGGGACTATATTATCTGTATCCACATCAGATTTACCATAGCGAATAATTAACCGTAAAGGATATCAAGACAGATAGTTGCATATATGGACAGAGATATACAAATAATATCTTCTCTGTTTTCTGCTGAAGTCCTTGCTTAAGCATACTTGGTATTAATGTTGCAGTCCTTCAGGTGTTTGTAATTTAATCTTTATATATTGCAATCTGGCCCTTACAGATTAAAAAAAAAAAAAATCAAACTATATCTTTTTGTTGTACATGTTGAGAAAACAAAAGCAAAGATTATTAGAAAAATTCTAAAAATTCTAAAGCCTCTGCAAAAAATGCATTGATCCTGGTATTCTCCACATTGAGTTTCATGAGTACTGAGATTTTCTACCTCCACAGGGGTTTCTAGTCAGGAAGACTGTGCCATAAAAATAAGAAACCTTGAGACCAAGCTGGATTCAATAGTCTTCACTGTAAAGGACCGGAAGGAGCTTGAGAAGCATGTGCCAATGCCTCTTGAAACAGTGGTGCCCTATGACAAGGCGGCCAGATTTGACTCATTGCATGATCAGATCGTAAATATGGAGGCTGAGATTGAGGCTGCAATGCACCCAAGCTCAAGAAGGAGCAAGTGGCAGTTCATGGGTGCTAGAGATGCTGGGTCAAATAGAGAGGAGCTACGCCTGGTGTATGGTGTATCAGAGAGGACTGAGAGTGATGGTGCTGCAAACTTGATACAGAAGTTACGTGCTATTAATTATGCTCTTGGTGAATTGGGCCAGTGGTGTGCTTTTAAGGTAACCTATTTTGGGACTTCTACAATAAAGTGCTGTAGGATATTTTCATTGGGAAGTTTTGTAGACATCGTAAGCTTCAAAACACTTTGATTCATCCTTTATACTGATTTTACTGGCAAACTTGTTTTGAGTTTTCTATTCTCAAGAGTTTGAACTGATTGTTTGGAACTTTTGGGAGCTTATTTAGAAAATTGTTCTTCAAATCTAATTACTTTTTAGGAAAAAAGAGGGTTCTGCAGGACTTCAGACTGTATTTCTATGGCAATATGTTGTGGGACCATCCCCTTCCCCTTGATCACAATTTTTTTTTTTGGGGTGTAAAGTGGAAGTCTGTCTTGATGCTGAACTGATCTTATATATCTATTCTTTCTTAAGGACAGGTTGCGCATTCATTCTTGACAGCATTGCAGAATGACGAAAGGGCAAATTACCAGCTTGATGTCAAGTTTCAGGAGTCATACTTGAAAAGAGTGGTTGCACTGTTGTTGTGCCAGCTTTCGGAGGGAGCTGTCACCAATGGCGATTTGAGCCATGGTGAGGTACACAATAATGACAGTCTAAGTACCAACGAGCTTGAGGAGGGAGAGCTTCCAGACAGTCATGGTTTTATTGCTTTTACATTTCTTAAATCATATTTTTACATATTATCATGAGTATTCCAAATATCAGTCAGTGCATCAGAGCACAAAGGAGGGTGTGATAGAACTGTTGATGATTATTTTTTTTAGAGTGTGGCATTCCTTTATCCTGCCTTTTCCGGTGTTATTGGGTCCAATCGGTGCTGTAACAAAAAATTCAATTACACAAATAGGGTTTCTATGCTATTTTTATCTGCCTAATCATCCATTAGTATCCAAAATGCCTCATAAATAAGTACAAGAAACTTAAATTGCAGAGCCGTAACAGTTCTTTTGATTTGACATTTATGTTTTCCTTTCAGATGTTTCGGGAGGAGAGCACATGGATGCTATTGCAGGAGCTGCTGTGGCAAATGGCAAGGTCACTCCAAAGGTGCAGTCGCTAATTAAAATCCTTCTCAAGTACCAACACACCGAGGACTTCCGTGCCATTATCTTCGTTGAAAGGGTTGTGACGGCATTAGTATTGCCCAAGGTTAGAGTTTTACCTCATGTTTTTATATACCAACCATGAATTTTCTACTGTGCCATTCCAACTAAAGCACTTAATCTTTTAGGCCTCAATTAATTCCCCTTTTATTTACTTAAACAAGCTAAGATCCAGCCAGATTACTCTGGGTTGGCAACTCTATTATGCGCTAATTGACCATAGCTTACAGGGGAAGATGGTACTGGATTAGTTGAATGAGTAAAGTATGTGTTTGAAACAGGTCTTTTCCGAGCTTCCTTCATTGGGTTTCGTTAAATGTGCGAGCCTCATAGGAAATAATAATAACCAGGAGATGCGTGCTTCTCAGACCCAGGATACTATTGCTAAATTTCGTGATGGAAGGGTACAATTTTTTAAGCTTTTACAATTATTTTCTATGCTGATGGTATGGTTCTTGATTCTGGAATTTGCCACAATTAGTAAATCCAGAAAGGTTTTTAAAAGCATCATTTGGGCAAAACAGAAATAACAACAAAAACTATAATTGTCATTATACCAATATTACATTGGAAGGCTTTGATATCAGGTACTGCTGATACTACTGATTAACCTAGTCGTGAATGGTTAGTACAAGATCCAAATACCTGAATCTCTAGTTTCATGAGTATCTTGTTTAGTGTTTTTTGCTATGTTTGTAGATTACCTTATTAGTTGCCACAAGTGTTGCGGAGGAAGGGCTCGATATTAGGCAGTGCAATGTCGTAATCCGCTTTGACCTTGCAAAAACAGTCTTGGCTTACATCCAATCCAGAGGTCGTGCAAGGAAGCCTGGATCTGACTACATTTTGATGATTGAAAAGTACTTTGAGATAATATCAATAAAGCTTTCTTTTTATTACCTAGGTTATTATGAGGATTTTGGTACCTTACCAGTCTTGCTTCGTACCAATTTGGCTAACAGTTTGACTGCCTTTTTGTTTAGTACTGTGTTAAATTGAACAATTGAGGGTAGGCTGGGTCTAAATTGGGTAAAGATGAACTCGGCTTTGTCACATAACTGAGGGTAATTGCAGTACACATGGATTAAATAGAGGTTTAATGCTTTAACTTTGGGTAATGTGCTATTAAACTGAATATTTTGATGAAATGCCAGGGATAACATTGCACATGAAACTTTTTTGAGGAATGCACGGAACAGTGAAGAAACACTGAGGAAAGAGGCTATTGAAAGAACAGATCTGAGTCATCTCAAAGGCAACCCGAAACTGGCTGCAGCTGACATGGATCCGAATGCACTATACCAGGTTGAATCGACAGGTGCTGTTGTTAGCTTGAATTCTGCTGTTCAGCTCATCCATCTGTACTGTTCTCAGTTACCAAGTGACAGGTGCTTATTATCTTTGTTTTTAGATTGTCTTTTTGTTTATTTTAGTTTTCTTATTGCATAGTAAAACATGAGGGAAGTTAAATAAAAGAAAGGTAAAGGGAAACAAGAAACGTATTGGGATCCAAGCAATATGTCATTCCAGTGTTTTACTGACAGAAAGCATATAGTCAAGGCACAAGAAGATTACTGCAAAACCAAACGTTAACTGCAGTCTGAAATCACATGGCACTAAACCTGTACTGACCTTGAATATTTAAATGTATTTTCAGTACTGATAGCAGTTACAAGGTTGGGCAATTGTTGAAGATGATTTCTTATTTCTTCTATGCAAGAATTTTTGTTATTTAGTGATTGTTTAATGGATTTTCATTTGATTTAGATATTCTCTTCTCCGCCCTGAGTTCATAATGGAGAAGCACGAGAAACCAGGTGGTGCCACTGAATACTCGTGCAGTCTTCAGCTACCATGCAATGCTCCATTCGAGAAGCTTGAAGGTCCTGTTTGCAGTTCAATGCGCCTCGCTCAGCAAGTAACTTGGCTGCTCTTTCTTGTTTATTTTTACTGGCTTGTAGTAATTAAAGATGTTTGTAGAAAACATTTATTATTACGATCTAACTGTTAATAAATGAAAAATATCACTGCCAAAGTGGTACTCAATTAAACTATAATGGTTTCCAAACCCTGATTATTGAGGCGCTCAATGTTTTTAACTATATGAAGTTCGATAGGATCTTTTATTATCTTGAGGGGAAGTTATCTCAAATAATTAGACATTTTTAATTTAACAATGATTGACTAATATTGACATTATCTTGTGATAAAAAAACTTATTTTATGAGTTAGGTTTAATTTCTCATCATGTAGCATGTTTTTTGACAATACTTGAGGACAACATGTTCCTTTTTTATAGAATTGCTACTTTTGTTTATATAATTGTTGGTTGATACTTTCTGTGCACAAATGTTTATTGGAACAAGTGAAGGGATTGGATGATTCAATTTGCATTCTATGCACAGGCTGTTTGTTTAGCTGCGTGTAAGAAGCTGCATGAGATGGGTGCCTTCACTGATATGCTTTTGCCAGACAGAGGGGCCAGGGAAGAAGGGGAAAAAGTGGAACAGTCTGATGAAGGGGACCCAGTTCCAGGTACAGCACGCCATAGGGAGTTCTATCCTGAAGGCGTGGCAGAAGTACTTCGTGTAAGTATCTACTGAGAACTTAGCATCAAATTGCTTGTGTAGCCAACCCATTTTGCTCATTCCAATTTGGACCAAACCGCTTCTAATTATTTTTTTGAGCAAACAAACAGCTTCTAATTTTTAAGTATAATGTAGTTCTTTTAATTATTTAGTTATTTATTTAAATTTTGTTTTAAATTCAGGGCGAGTGGATTTTGTCAGGGAGAGATTGTTCTCCCAGTTACCAGTTCAAGTTGCATATGTATTTTGTGAACAGTGCTAACGTGGGGACTTCCAAGGACCCTTTCCTTGATCAAGTTTCTGAGTTTTCTGTTCTCTTTGGTGCTGAGTTGGATGCAGAGGTAATTATCTGTTATAAGAGTGTTGCAAATACCCTTGTAAAATTTTAAACATAAAAAAATCTCATTAGTGCCCATGAAATGTTGAAAAATCTGCTTATCTTTTATAAAATAAGAGAAATATCTGAAGTTCCGAACCATCCTTGCGTTTTTTCTAGTGATGATCAAGTCACACTGAGTTAGTTCATCCAATTTTGAGAAAATTAATTAAAGGGGCACATATATATATTTCTTGCATTGATAGGGGCACTTGTGGTTTTTCTCATTTAGTGTTGGTGGGCATTTTGGGGGGTTTTTAGAATTTACCTTTCATAATCATCTCCATTCTCACTGCCAAGGAGCTTTTCTTCGTGTTTGTAGGTTTTATCGATGACGATGGATCTGTTTGTTGCTAGAAGCATGATAACAAAGGCATCTCTCGTTGACCGTGGACAAATTGAGATATCTGGTTCTCAGGTCAGTCTCTTGTTTTTTAAATCATGTTTTTTTTTTTTTGGTTGTATTGGGCTTACTAGGTTTGTTTGTTTTTTTTTTTTTTTAAAGTTATTACCGAAAGTATTGTAGAGGAGGACCAATAGCCATCTTGTTTGTATTAGTAGTGATTCATATGGGTCCAGTCTAGCTCCCATGCTGTTACAATTTTCCTTGTTTCTTAATTTTACTGACCAATTCTGTATTGTTTGTTTATTTTAGTGGTTGGTGCATGCTAAATTGCTAATTTCTCACTATGTATTTTGTGTGTCTTTGCAGCTGGTTATGCTGAAGAGCTTTCATGTCAGATTGATGAGCATAGTGCTTGATGTGGATGTTGATCCTTCCTCAACCCCATGGGACCCTGCAAAAGCGTATCTCTTCATCCCTGTCATATCCAACAATTCATCCAACCCAATTAAGGATATTGACTGGGACTTGGTTGAGGCCATAGTCAAAACTGATGCATGGAACAACCCTCTCCATCGTGCCCGCCCTGACATGTTCCTCGGGACGAATGAAAGAACTCTTGGTGGGGATAAAAGGGAATATGGCTTTGGGAAGCTTCGCCATGGTACTGTTAAACAACGAGTTGCTCTAAAGCTTGTCTGATATAGAATTGAGGTTTCATTATCGGCTAAATTGCAAAAAGCCCCCATTGAAAATTTTCTTGTCATACTCCAATCTTTTAGGCTCCTAAAATATGCATAAATTATCCTCCAGATATGATCAGTATGTCACATAATCCTTCCATCATGAGATTGTCAAAGGGATATTACTTTTGCGTGGTTTTTTTTAATCTGTTTTTTTTTTCTCATTTTGTTATCTTCTTACAGTATCTTGGACAATTGAACATTTTAACATCCTCAAAGCAACTCAACAAAACTCCAGAGTTGTGTATATTTAAAAAGTTGGACCAAAAATGCCTAAAGCTGAAAGTTGAGGGGCTATTTCTCTAATTTAGTCAATATTGTTTAATACTCATAGGCCCTTCACAGGTGGTATTCTCTACACAGACTTTGCAACAATATTGAGGAGCTGAATAATTTGACATCCTGAAGTCAAAACTTAAATCTGAATTTGCTGCTCTGAATCATGCTTAATCATCCAACACATGCAAGTTAAAACTGGGGGTTTATCTTTTGATACTATTGACAGGTTCCACAACGGCCTTTGGCCAGAAAGTGCACCCCACTTATGGCATCAGAGGGGCAGTTGCTGAATTTGATGTGGTGAAAGCCTCGGGCTTGTTTCCAAACCGTGGCGTGAGATCAAAAGAGTGCCCTCAAGATAAGCTTTTTTTGGCTGATTCTTGCATGGATGTGGAGTTGCTAGTCGGGAGAATAGTGACTGCTGCTCATTCCGGGAAAAGGTTTTACGTTGACTCGGTTTGCCACAACATGAATGCTGAGAATTCTTTTCCCAGGAAGGAGGGGTATCTGGGTCCTCTGGAGTACAGCTCCTATGCTGATTATTATAGACAGAAGTAAGTGGAACTTTTACCTTTGTATCTAGGTATACTACTTTTTTTTCGTCTTTTTGTAGTTTATACTTGAAACAGCAGATTACAATACTGGCTATACTGAGATATATTGATCAGCATTAGCAGATTCTCAATTGTTGTTGAACTTCGTTGGAAGAGGGGCGGGTGGGGCAGAGCCTGTGGGGTTGGGGGATAATAGAATCTGAAAGATAGGGAAGAATGGTCGAAAGGGTGGACTGGATATAATATTTTTGTGGGATTGGCATAAGACTTACTGGGGACTCGAAACCTATTGCTTTAATTCTTTCTTATTGTTCTATTTAAATTTTGTGCAATTTGAGGTATGGCGTGGAATTAATATATAAGAAGCAACCTCTCATACGGGGACGTGGTGTGTCGTATTGCAAGAACCTCCTTTCTCCAAGATTCGAGAATTCTGAAGGTACTTCTTTGATGTTCTTTATGTTTGTGTCAAACACTACAACTTTACTACAAGTCCTAGCAGATTTATTAATTGCTATCTGATTTTCTAAAACCTATAATTCTTGTATTTTGGATTCAGCACTATCTTGTTTTCCTTTTTGTTTAGGTTTTCCTAATTAATATTTTTTCCAAACTTTTATAGAACGAGAAGGTGAATCCGAGGAGAATCTTGACAAGACATATTATGTGTATTTACCTCCTGAGCTGTGCCTTGTTCATCCCCTTCCTGGGACACTTGTGCGTGGTGCTCAGAGGTTACCATCTATAATGAGGCGTGTTGAGAGCATGCTTCTTGCGGTTCAGCTAAAGAACATGATAAATTTCCCTGTTCCTGCTTTCAATGTACTTTCACTTCCTCCATTGTTTATCATTTCTGGGATTCTCAGAAAACTGAGCACATGTTCTACCAAATTGTCAAATGTTATCAATTATCATACTTTTATGCAATTCTGTACTGTATGATTGGTGTCAAAGGAAAATTAGAATTAATTGATATTTTATATGACTAAATTGAGCAAACTTAGAACCAAGAAGTTTTTATTTTTGGTTTTCAGATTTGTATGAACATGTTGGGAGGTCTCTTAAATATTTTATTGGAGTTCTGTATAGAAAGTTAATATATTTTGTTGTTGAAGTGTGGACTGGCTGTAACAATCCGCACAATATTTAGTTATTTGATATGAAAGGTGAATACTGCGGATAATTGGCAAGTGATCTTATTTATTGTACTCAAGAAATGGCAAGGGTGCATCCAATATTTGTAGAATTTGAGTCAAATTTGATTTACATCTTCATTTTCCTTTTAGTCAAAATTTTTATATATTTTTGGTTATTTCTATTACTGTGTCAGATAATGGAGGCGCTGACTGCTGCATCATGTCAGGAGGCCTTCTGCTATGAACGAGCAGAACTACTGGGTGATGCCTACCTCAAGTGGGTTGTCAGTAAATTTCTCTTTCTAAAATACCCACAGAAGCATGAGGGGCAGCTGACCCGCATGAGACAACAAATGGTGAGCAACATGGCACTTTACCAATACGCCTTAAATAAGGGCCTCCAATCCTACATCCAGGCTGACCGTTTTGCCCCTTCGCGGTGGGCTGCCCCAGGGGTACTGCCAGTCTTTGATGAGGATTCAAAGGAATTGGACGAGGAATCCACTACCCCTTTGACTGGGCCTGAGGTCAAAGAACCTAGTTTTTTTGATGACTCTGCAGAAAATATCAGAGAAGAGGGTGAGTTAGAGGGTGATTTGGGTTCCTATCGGGTGTTGTCAAGCAAAACTCTAGCTGATGTAGTAGAAGCATTAATTGGAGTGTACTATGTGGCTGGTGGGAAGGTGGCCGCAAACCATTTCATGAACTGGGTTGGAGTTCATGTTGATCTCGACCTAAATGACATCCCACCCATCAAGTCGTATAATATACCTGAGGTTGTCTTGAGGAGCATAGATTTTGATACATTAGAAGGTTCTTTAAACAAAAAATTTAACAATAAAGGTCTCTTGGTTGAGGCTATTACGCATGCCTCAAGGCCGTCATCAGGGGTGTCGTGTTATCAGAGACTTGAGTTCATGGGAGATGCAGTTCTGGATCACCTTATCACACGCCATCTGTTTTTCACATACACAAATTTGCCTCCTGGACGGCTAACGGATTTAAGAGCTGCTGCTGTAAATAATGAGAATTTTGCCAGGGTCGCAGTAAAACACAAGTTGCACATCCACCTCCGTCATGGCTCTAGTGCACTGGATTCACAGGTTTGCTTTTCTTTCATTTTTGGATTTGCCTTGTGTGTGCCTGAGAAGTATGAGATATCAAGTCTTCTTGTGCAAGGAGAATAATATCATGTCTCTCTAAAACAGTCTAAACATCATCTGTACCCTACCTATCGCAATTTTTGAGAGTACCAAAATTATCCTTCTTTAGTAGTTTGTTTATGAAGAGATGAACACTGAGTGAGGGAAAAGTTGTTTGGGCATCTTTCAAAGAAAATGGGAATAGGAAGAGATTTGAATGATAATATTTGTGTGTCATGGAAAATTTATTACTTCTGATGTTTTGTATGGGTTATTCTTTTGTAGGGTATAGGTGAAATTTATCCCTTTTCTTTCATTTTTTTAAAAAGTTTTGCCAGACTTTCAGAACCTTAATTTTATTAAGCCAAAGCATGAGTACAGTAACAATACTTATATTTAACTTCTTATCTTTGGTTGTTGCGTTTAGATACGGGAATTTGTAAAGAATGTGGCAGAGGAGCTATCAAAGCCGGGTTTTAACTCTTTTGGTCTTAGTGATTGCAAGGCTCCCAAGGTGCTTGGAGACATTGTAGAATCTATTGCAGGTGCCATCTTCTTGGATAGTAGCCTTGAAACTTCAGTTGTGTGGAGGGTAACTTTCTTCCTCTACATTTAGAACTTCATTGCTTCTCTTACATCAAGCAAAAGCCATTTTAAATAAGAAAGGATATGTTTATTCTTCTTGAATCTTGTGTACCCTGCAACTCTTGAGCTGTGTATCGGGTTTGTATTTTTCAAGGTCAATGCTTGTCTCTAGAACTTATCAAAAGATTATAAATGCCTTACATGCATGAATAGGTACTGCCCTTTAGCCTGGCCGATAGTTAGTTATGATGTACAATTTTTGTTTTTAATAGAGAGGGTATGCTACAGCTATAGTCACTATTGAACAATGGTTGTTTGAATCAACTTTGGTTTCAACAATAATATTTTTGAAGATGATTATTCCATCTCTTTCAGGTTTTTCAACCTTTGCTAGATCCGATGGTGACCCCAGAGACTCTTCCTATGCACCCGGTGCGTGAACTCCAGGAGCGCTGTCAGCAGCAAGCAGACGGTCTAGAGTACAAGGCAACTCGCTCTGGTAATGTTGCCATTGTTGAGGTCTATGTAGACGGCATACAAATAGGTGTTGCACAGAACCCTCAGAAGAAAATGGCCCAAAAGCTCGCAGCTAGAAATGCACTTGTGGTCTTGAGGGAAAAGGACAAGACCAAGGAGGAGGCCAAGAAAGAGGCTGAGAAAAATGGAGAGAAGAATAATGGCTTGCAGGTGTTCACGAGACAGACGCTGAATGATATTTGCCTCAGAAGGCAGTGGCCGATGCCTCAGTACAGATGCGTCAATGAAGGTGGCCCAGCACATGCAAAGAGGTTCGTGTATGCTGTCCGTGTCAACACAGCTGATCGTGGGTGGACTGACGAGTGCATTGGGGAGCCAATGCCAAGTGTGAAGAAGGCCAAGGACTCTGCAGCGATTCTTTTGCTTGATCTCCTTAATAAGTTATACCCAGATCTTTGTAGCAATAAGAAAAGCTAAGGAGAGAAGTTCTTTTAAGTGCATCTAATTCTTGCCAGCATGTTGTTGAAATTGTTGTGGTACTTCTCTTCGTTTGAGGTAATTGTGGTATTGACGTTCCATGATAAATGCTGGGTTAGATTTTCCAAAGTAAAATGATAAACCTGCTGCTTCAGCTCTATGAGCGCAAGTTCTTTATGATTCATGTTCTGATCAAAAGACATTTTTCTTTTGTCTAGCGACTAGTGGCTTTCACATGTGCTTCACTTTTCCAATTGACGAAGACCTAACTATTAAGCTAGAGGTTTGCATCCGGTGCCTTTATCGTGATGATGGTACTTTATTCTTATTTGATATGGGATTTCTGTTTATTTGATTTATAAGCTAACCTGGTTAGTTTATAGTATTGCGGGCTTTATTTTTATATTTTTTTTTTTTCTGAAGAATTGTTTAAGGCGTACTCAAGAAATTTGACTGGGTGGGGGCGACTTAGCCAACCATAGTAAAACATTCATAATTCCAAAATAATATGTGTGACTGGGTTGCCTCTCATCACTTTTTATCAAAACTGTTTATACTTTATACTTATAACTCTAGCTATTTATATTGATTGTGAGACCAATTTACACTTACCATTATAAATAATTTTTTAATACCATATCTTCCACAACAATCCAAAATAAACGAAGTATATATATCACTATCGCTCAATGGATTTTTCTCCAAACATGGATGGAAACTTGGAAAAGCAGGGAATGAACATAAACTCGTGTATCAATAAATTAGTACGAAAATACAAACTGCATGGCTATATATGAAATGTAAATAAAAATTAAGTTGGTGTTATATGCATAGTAACAATAGTGATAATTTGTTTTAACTTTTAAGTACATTATTTTGAGTTCGTTTACCGATCACCACACTCATTTGAAAGTGCACGGAGCGCTTGATATCTAATGTGTCCTCGTGATGTGCTAGCTCGTGAATTTTTATATCAAACATGTCAGCTATTTATATTAAGAACATTTAATATTATATAGAATGTGGCGACCTTTTGTTTTTTTTTAAGAAACCAACCAATGTTGGTACGTGTAGGTTATTTATATTTATCGTGGATACAATTTGTAGCAAACTATTAGCTTGTTTATATGAATCTTATTTTGTTTATCGTGGATAAACAATTGCTTGACCCCACTAACTGGAGAGCAAAGCATAGCGGTAACAGAAATGATTAATTGTGTTAGATAAATTTATGTTGTCTGACTATGTAAAAGAGAAAAAAATTAAATAACAAATCACTGCTAATGCGAATAGTTGGTTTACATTTGTTAAATGCAAATCATGTTTAAAAGTAAAATTACTAATTGTTGACAATGCCAGCGGTTGATGCTAATTAAACGATGCAGAAATAAACTATTGGTGGGTGAGTGCAGCACGAAAGTGCTCTAGGCAATTTTTAAAGGCCTCTAATAAAAATATCAATTAGTAATACACAGAAAATTTATTTGGCCTTTTCACTTAGACAGAGAAGTTTTGAGTTCTTATTAACGAAGTTCATCAATGCATAACTAAAACTCATACTTTAAATTAATGTCAAAACGGGCAGACATGCACTACTTGATTGACCAAAATCCTGAAGCAAACTAGGAAGTAACAATAAAAACACACCTAACAATGAAATAGCCAATAAAGACTCGAAAAGAACAACACATTCTCAATTATATGCTCATTTTTAAGTTGTCAGCTCCATGATTGCACTAACAATATCTCCATCATGAGCCTTGAGAGCCTTGACGGCCTTTGCTCGGGACACACCGGCCTGTGTCATGACAAGATCAATGTCACGGGGCTCCACATCCGACTCATCGATCTCCTCCTCCTCTTCACCTGTCAGCGCGGCAGAAGTTTCGGGTTTAGCCATGACCTTGCTCAAATCCTGCATGCGGAATTGCTGTGCTGCCTGGGCCTGCAGCTGCGAGCTCAAGTCCTCTATCTTGGCCTCCCCAAATATAACGTATGTTTCGGAGTTCGGGCTCTTGAATACATCAGGCTTTGATATGACAAAAAGGATCTGCAATAGGCAACAATGTGTATAATTAAACTGCCTTAAACGGATCTAATGAATGAATTGTATAGTAAATCTGATTATGTTGTCCGATTGTGTCAATCATTTGAGGGAATATGTTACCTCATGATTATCCTGCTTGATCAAAATTTTAATTTAGTATTATGGTTTTACCATTTGTCTTCCTTTCTTGGCTTTTGTGGTACTTATCATGCACAATTTAATTAATGTGAATTTAAGCTGATAAAGGTAAGGCTGAATTAAGTTAATAATTATTTGCACAATTTTGACTTGCTGGTCAGGTACTAGTAATGGGTTCTATGACCTTTCACTATCCTCACAGCTACATACTAAACAGATTTGAGGATTTTGAGCCGCAAATTTGGTTGATCAATACTCGGTGAAAGCTTTAATATTTACAAAATTTATATGAGATCTTATGGATTTACATTTTTTGCACGCTTGATGGTAATCCTACTAACTCCGGTAACAGGCTTCATACCAAGCTTCAACATTGCCTTGCGGCTTTTCTTCTCACTCCTACTTTGCTTAGTGGCCTCATTTCCGCCACTACCTGGTTCTCCTGATATTAAATTCACATATGAGCAATTTAAAATCATACAAAAACAGCTAACAACAATTAATATGTGAATCTACTGGATCCTCTTTGAATGAAAGTGGGATTTCATCCTAATTTGCAAGAGTAACGTGGTTCTTTATCTTTTTGTTGTCTAAAGGTTGCTAAGCAAATGCCTCCGGACATAAGTCTCACAAAGAAAAATGAAAAAAGCAAAGTGAGAAGTTCTATTAAACACAAATAACTCAAGGGGAGTTACTTTCCAAAAATTAAAATGTATAAAGTTTATTTAGGTTTGGCCACTTACTTAACCTCATTATATATATTGGGTTTTAAGTGATGCAAATGATAGAACGGGAAAACAATACCCAGTGAAAATTTTTGTGCACGAGTATTGAGTACTCCTCTCCTAGTATAAATTTTAGCAGTTGATTATTTGCAGACAGCCCAGTGAAAATTTCTAGTGCTATTAGCATATAAGCAATCCCAAGAATTATTTTAAACACCAAGATACAAAATTAACATTTGTAAATAAAAGAAGAAGATGGAAATCCCTTTTCATTAACTATTGAGCTTATTAATTACCTTGGGCATCAGCGTCGGCATCGTCATCATCATCATCATCATCATCATCATCATCTTCATAATCATCATCATCATCGTCATCCTTAACATCTTCAACCACAGGGGCATCATTAATGTCAGGTTTCTCCTCTTTCTTCTCCATTTCACTTTCCTGTTTCTCTACTTCCTCTAATTCTCTTACCTCAGGCTCTGGCATTTTCCCTTTTAAATTTTAATTCCCCTCTTCTTCAAAGTTTCTCTTAATTTCCTAGTAGTAGCAGCAGCGGAGGGAGTTGCTTTTCTTGGTTGGCTTCTGCTTTTATCGCTACCACAGAACCGCTCTATCTCTTTATCAGTTATCTCGAGAAACCAGATAAACTGAAATTATAACCATCATGGGTCATAGCACAGGCTTGGGATAGATAGGATATGGGCCGGGCTATACGAACGTTTAATGAATATAGGCTTACTAGCTTAAGTCTGTATTGGGTTCTTGTATTCAAAGAGGATCTTATCATTTACATGAGAGGTGCTTGGGTCCGATGGGTTTCGTGACCATCCGATCTGCTTTAAGATTTATGCACACGAATTTTAAAGCAGACGCGAAAGTTACGGGCGCGAATCTTAAAGCAGATCGGACGGTCATCGAATCCATCAAACTCACTTTGAGTCCGATGGGCATCGGACCCAAATTGACCTCCATTTACATCACAGCAACTCAAATAGATTTCTAAATAACTGTTAACTACTTTTTAAAAATTAAAATCTCTAAAGTTTTTAACTCTCAAATTTCTGAAATTAATTTTAGAGTTTCTATTAAGCTATGTCAGCAACAAATTAAAAAAGAAAATAATTTGAGCTAATTATTTGGCTAGCATGGAGTTTATAAACAGTTTCTTAATAAGAAACTTTACTGCATAGTTTCTAAATAAAAAACTCTCCCACATTCCTGAAACTGAATTAAAAACTGCCAAAGTAGATTAGAAACTCTAATAATACCAGGGATGTAGATGTTAGTTTAATCCAAAATTGAGCAATTAACCGCCGTTCATGCTAGCCTTGATTTTATTAAGTATTGAACTTAATTTATTTCGGTTAAATAATCAAGTGCGTTTAAGTTGATGTATCTGTGTTTTCTATAGTTCATGATAATTCAAACATACATCAAACTTGTATGATATACCTATTTGATATTTTGAAAAATATTATTTTTTATTCAAATAAAAAATTAAAATTGTATATATATTTTTAACTTTTAGATAGAGTGTGTATAAAATTTGAGTCAATTTAAAATATGATTGGTCATTTATCATAATACTATTAAAACTTCATCGTGAAAAAATTAAAACTTTTAATTGAAAGCTTAAATATCCTTTAAAATCAATTGAAATTTGATACATGCGTTATTAAGAAATAAAGAAAACATCTACAATTTTATTTGTTTATTTTGAATAATATTTTTTAAAATATCAAATGTATATATGTGCATAAAAGTTGAGTACGCACTACACTAGCTATCCTTTTAGTTTATATGTACTAATTAGCTCTCTATAATGTCATGGATTTGATATCTTGTGTTGTTTTGTTTTTAAGTATGTTTTATTGAATCTATTATATAGAAGTGTTATAAAATAATAAGATCATGTTTTTGAGAAAAGTTTTGGA
Source organism: Carex littledalei (assembly GCA_011114355.1). Taxonomy (NCBI): domain Eukaryota; kingdom Viridiplantae; phylum Streptophyta; class Magnoliopsida; order Poales; family Cyperaceae; genus Carex; species Carex littledalei. Next base: position 1,152,725 of record CM022105.1, read on the forward strand.
GTTTTGAGTCTTTGTATTTGAGATAAACATTCGTGAATAGTCATCCAATTAATTTTTAAGATAAAATGAGATGCTAGCTTTTCACTTTTAAATATTCATAAAAAATTCTCATTCGATTCAAATTCCAGCGACCTCTTATGCAAAAGACATACCTTTAATCACTATATCAAAGATTGATTTATAAAATAATAAGTTACAGTTAATATCTTATGTTTTTATTTAAGTAATAAAATGCCTCGATCGATTTGAATTTTGAAAGCAAGGATCATGAAAAACTATAAACTATATTTAATTTAATTTAATTTAATGTAATTTATTGGTGTTGAACTATACTTTTTGAGTAAAGATTGAAGGTCAGACATCTGATTATTAATATCTATAAAGAATTTCTTAATTTGGATTTCAAATTAATCTGCGACTTTTCACACAGAGAGCATTGTCTTTGCCATGTACACCGTATTTGATCAGTTGAACTATAATTAACCAGTGAAAACAATATGAAACGCACACCGTATTTGACCAATCTGACAAGTTGGATTGAAACATGTGTATACCAATGATGGAGTGAACATTAATACCGAAATTTTTGTTAATAACATTAAAATCATCAAATTAAAGAAAATGATATCACTCTTCTGAAATTTCCAGAAATAACACTTTTGCTGGATAATCCAGCAATTCCATTGGATTATCTAGCGGAATTACAAAGTTACGAATGAATTGAATAAAATTGCAAATGTTGATTTCAATTCTGCTGGATTATCCAGCGTAATCCCAATTCAATTCCGCTGAAAGTGTTATTTCTTGAAATTTGAACACCATATTATTTAATTTAATTTTTTTATTTGTATGTTATTTATAAAAATTTGGGACATTAATTAATAGATACAGATTCATGCATGCATGCTTAGTGCGCGCGACGGATTTGAATTGTCACCATCGATCTGGCCTTAGCAGCCCTAATTGTGAGTGCACTCATACCTATCTCTTCGTTAACCACTCGTGCATGCATATATGTTAATTAATCCAATGAAATTAGCGCCTTCCGCAGCTAACACCGCACGCACTCATCTGTTAATTAATCCAAAGAAACGAGCCATCTTAATTTCAAAAACATATATTCCTTCCTTGGTCAAACACATCGACCTCTCACCTCAAGCAAAAGCTAGCGAAACAGATCGATTAATTCAGGTATTGTGAAGCTCTGTCTGTGCGTTGTAAGAAATGTTTTGTAGAGGAATTTATTTTGCAAACTTACTTATGAGAAATCTTTTGTATATATCTGAAATTCGAAATCGAAATCAAATTGACAAATTGTCCTGCAATCAAAATCATCATTACAATAATGAGATTTGCATTCGTCATTATGAAATGAACTGTTAGTTTCTCGTGCGGAGATTTCATTCTGAATATGTATATCCTTCGAATCTAATAATCTGAGTGGCAATCAGCACTGAAAAATAATTTATTATTTCTCATCTGTTTTTTCTTGTGGGATTCACATGTTTATTAGACGAAGACCGAGAAATGCTTTTGGGATAATAATTGACAGCAGGGCTACCTAAAGGTATGAGATTTGAGATTATTTTATCTGACATGGTGTAAAGAGTATTTCTCTAGCATCATCCACTATATATGGTCAGATAATTCTTGTAAATATATTGGGATGTGGTAAAAATAATGGATGCTATTGGCAATGCATACAAAAGATCCGTGCATTGTGTTACGTATATTGAATGGTAAATAGAAGCGGTAGAATTGTTGCACCTCCGGATCAGGGGCGTGACACTTGACAATATAGTTTTAAATTAATTAAAAAATTAAAAAAATATAAAATAATTTATAGACATGTTGTTAGATTTATGGATTGGTTTTGTGCATGTAATTTTATTGTCATTTAATTTAAATTTCATCAAATACAGTTAAATATAAATTGTTTTAATTTTTTTGTTGCTTGTTTAATAGTAAAACTTACATCAAATTTTGTTATTTTTCATGAGCATTATATAACTATATAGCATAAATTACATTTTAAACGATTGTATTTTAAAAATATTTTTTTATTATTGTTTGTCAAGTTAATTTTTTGTCTACCATCTCCACTTTTCTTTTAATAAATTTGTATCCTTTGCATCAACTCAAATTTTGAGTTAAGATCTAGACCGTCCGATTTAAATCCACACTAATATTAAAGGGTCTTGTGCGTACAGTTCATAAATTAACTCGAACGATATACGTTAATGAAGAGGACGTAGAGTCTTGAAAACTAAGCATCGATCATGCATTATCATTTGAACACTGTAATTATATTGTATCTTATATAAATCAAACACATTAATTTTAAATGAAAAATACAAGGATAATGCATGAGCCATATATCTCTTCAAGATATAATGAAAAGAGCGATAAATTATATCACTAAAACATTGAAGAAATGATTTAATGAAGACAATAGTGCTTTCGATGTGTCCTACGATTTACACTACTTAAAGGCCATTGCAGAAACTACTAATTTTCAATCCAAATTGAGTATAATAGGACACGAATGGTGTTTCTCTTTCTATTCTCTCTTCGGACATGTCCTTGAATTTGTCTAGATATATTTTTTAATTTACCTAGACGAAAGAGGAAAACAATATGATCAAATACATATTACCGTTATAACGGTTGAAAAAAAAAAAACAAATTACATATGCATGTTATGTATGCGGAATCTGAAATCGTACGCACATAGCGCGTCCATCGGTCTCCGGACCTTTAATTATGAAAAAAAAAAACATAGATTCGTGAAACTATGGTTGTAATCGGTATTCTACGTACATAGCGCGTCCTATAACGTTTTTGGACCTTAACCACTAAGTTATAAGATAAAAGTGCGTTATTTCAGTTACGACCGCTATAGTGGTAATAGCAGTTCGCTATTTGCGCTACACGCTACGCGCTATAGTGCATTCTATGCTACATAGATTTTTATTTAAATGTTCAAACTTAAATTTTTTTTAAGGATCAATTTTTTTCAAAGTCCGGATTGCTTTTGCTTTTAAATAAAAAAAAGATAGATAGTTTTGTTAGTTTTATTTAATTATGTGGCCTATGTTATCATTGTGCACCAATTTTATTTACATAAATTAATAAAAATGCATGAGTAATTTTTGATGTAAAAATTCAAATTGCTATTTATATAATATACTGGTCCCAAAGGTTGCCTCAGAGTTATTAAAAGACTTCTTCTCTTATTTGGACGCATTTCATCCTGAAAACTTCGTCCATAAAAATTAAATAGAGAAGTAAAAGAAAAACGCCTAAGGTCTCCATCATCACGTCTGAGGAAAACCATTAATGATCAGTAGTTACGCTTCCTCTTAACGATGTCGTCACTCCAAAACTGTAAGTTTTAAATTACGATTTGCTATTTTATTTTGGATTTATGGATTCTGAATTGCTTGTGTTCTAATTGCAAAATACGTTACGATTTTATTATCTCTAACAAGTTTATGTCATGATGCTTAGGTTTTTTTTAATAGAAAAAGATATATAGTTTATGTCATGATGCATTGGTTATTTTGAATGGAAAAAGAAAGATAACTTATGATATTATTAGAGATATTTTGAATAGCAATTTGGACTTAATTTGTACTGGTTCAATATGAATATTCTAGTTTCTTAACCAATTTTGCGTTACTTATCGCTATATGAGACTTTAGATAATGTTAATAATTACTAGAAATATAAAACATAATTTTTTAAACAAAAAATGCTATGTAGGATAACTTTCGCTATAACTATGCTATTCGCGATAACTTTTTATTTAGTCTTTCCGCGATAATCGCTATTTAGAACCTTGGTTGTAACAGATTCAACTCGTTATAATGATTTCTCAATCGATCATTACTATATCTTGAAGTGTTTCTTCTGCGCTGTACGTATTCCAACTATACCTTCAAATAAAACTCGATTGTAACATACATCCATACCAGAATTCCAACCATTGCAATCGTCAAACTTCAAAGTGAGTACAGAGAATGTGTAGAAAAAAAATAATTTTCTAAATTTATTTGCTTCAATATTGTTACCCTCTCTCAACACTAGTGGAAAAAGTACAACTAGTGTCGCCCCATCAGTGTCGGATTTAATCCTCAACCGATACGGATACATATCAGCAACGGGCAAAGTACAAAGCCGACCTTGATTTCACTTATCAGGAACGGTTGTATTTAAAAATCCGTTCTTGATAGTGCTGGCCAAATCAGGAACGGTCCTTTATAAAGAGGCGTTCCTGATTGTGTCTTAATAGGATCGGTTTTATAAAGAGGCGTTACTGATTAGTAGTATTTTGTATCGGTTGTATTTGGTCCGTTCCTGATAGGTATTAGGAACCGTTATTTTAATAGCCGATGCTAATGGGCCCTGTATTCAGAACGGTTTTTAAATAACCGATCCTAATAACTCTCCCTCCCCAAATACACCCTGAGCGAATTAAGACTAGGTTTGGCCGGCTGACGCATTTCTCTTATGTCCCTACGAGAAAAACTGAATTTCTCTGTCGCATTTCTCTTACTCTACGCGAAAAACTGTGGATTGAGGTAATATAAATTAATCTTTTCCCTTCATTTAAATCTTTGAGCATATAGCAATTCAGTGGCCGTTTTTAAAATCTGTGAATTGAGTTAAGGTAGATCACATTATTAGATTGAAGATTTGCAAGAAGTAATTGGCCGGAGGAAGCACGAGGCTCTGACAGTTCAAACATTTGGTGTTCGTATAGAGAAGCTACACCAGTAAGCTCTGTAGTTTTTTTTTTGTTTTGAAAATTTTCTTTCCTAACCCTATTAAACTCAAATACATGTCATATGTCCCTGCCAGGCTTTTAAATGTAACACTTTATCACTGCTAATCACGCTTTATTGTTCTTTTGAGTCCTACCACAAAATATGCAAATTCACATTTTTAGTGGTCTATTAAACTCAAATACATGTCTTATGTCCCTGCCAGGCTTTTAAATATAACGCTTTATTGTTCATTTGAGTCCTACCACAAAATATGCAAATTCACATTGCTAGTGGTTTTTGCCAATATAGGGAATATAGCAGCACCTTTTCTTCGGTTTGGACTCATTAAACTATACATTCAAGACCCATATAATGATATTATGTTATTATTGGACCATATGTTTAGTAAAGTTTGTGTATTTTTCATTTCATCTTAATGATTATAAAATAAGAACAAAGCAAACCCTTAACAGTCTGTTTCTTTTTTAACGACATTCTTATATATTTATGTTAAGTTATATGCCATAATTAGTACTTTTGAGTGATTTGGTGGTCCAGAATATGAATGTTCTTTTACTATTTTAAGAACATTTTTTAGTTTAAGAGATATAAATTTAGTGATATAATATAAATTTAAGAGATGTTCCAGAATATGAACATTCATATTAGTTCCAACATTTTTTAGTTTTTTTCATGAAATACTCATGGCATGCTTGGAAATTTCTTAGCTTGAACTTATATGAAAAAAATAAAAATCTGGTTTTGTAGATTGGCTATAATTGAGGGATTTGGTGCTACAATCTCTTCAGATCACTCGATCCGTGCGTAATCGATTCCAAAAAATTGTAAGTATATATAATATAAAAACTCATGTTTAATTTTATGCTTGGATGTGTATTATGATAAATGTATGTAGTTAATTAAATGTATCTACGGTTGGTAGGTATCTAGCTAGCTAGAGTATTGTCTATGAGCCACAATCGAATTATGAATGCCTTTAGGTCATGATACCCGTTCAAAATTAATTCAATAGGGGTTAATTTTGAATAGTCTCCGTTTTGGGACTGCTCTTTGAATACTTTGTCTCAATTAGGATGTGAGCACATATTAGTCGTGTTTTAGTATTTAAGAGAATTTCGACAGCATTTCCTCTTATTAGTTCCCCGGATACCTAGGGAATTAAGGGGAAATGCTGCCGAAATTTTCTTAAATACTAAAACACGACTAATATGTGCTCACTACGGAGACAAAGTATTCAAAGAGTGGGATAAGATTGTAAACCGGCCCCGTGTAAGCCCTAAATTCAACATTCGACCATAAGCGTGTACTTAATTGAGTTGTCTTATAATTACAGATGGACCGCAGTTGGATGTATGGAACCTCGCGTGTTTCAGATGAATATTTGGCAAGTGTTGATGAATTTATGAAAGTTGCTATAGAAGACATGGCGAACAATGAGAATGGGGTGATGTCGTGATTGTAACAATATCAAGAAATTTTCAAACCCCCTCCAAGTGAGGAATCATTTAATCCGTCGTGGGTTCAAGGAACATTATACCCATTGGATATGGCATGGCGAGAGTTTGGAAACCGGCATAGATACTGGTACTGGGCATGATCAGGAAGATCATAATTACAATAGCGGAAGTGATGTGCAAGGCGATGAAAATGATGATCTGGTGGTAAATGAAGGTGTTAATTTTGATCAAATGTTACGTGATTTAGAGGAGGATTTTGGTACTGATAAGCAATATTGTGTATTTGAAAATTTGTACGAAGATTCTAAAATAAATTTGTATCCCGGTTTGTAAATTTACAAAATTACAAGGTGTATTAAAATTGTATAACCTAAAAGCATCCAATGGTTGGACTGATAAAAGTTTTATTGAATTATTAGGAGTATTAAGAGAAATTCTACCTGATGGAAACGAGATACCATGTAATTTTTATGAAGCGAAGAAAATGTTGTGTCCAGTGGATTTAGAAGTTCAAAAAATACATGCGTGCCCAAATGATTGTATTTTATACCGAAATGAGTATGCAGATTTTCACGATTGTCCAAAATGTGGTGCATCACGTTACATAAGAAAGAAGGTAACAAATGATTCTAAATTGAAAGAAGGGCCTCCGGCAAAAGTATTGTGGTACCTCCCCGTGATATCAAGATTCAAACGTTTGTTTACAAATGCTAAAGATGCGAAATTATTGCGTTGGCATGCCGAAGATCGGAAAAAAGATGGAAAATTACGGCACCCCGCTGATTCTCCTGAGTGGAGGAATATTGACAGAAAGTTTTCTGATTTTGGCGGTGATTTCAGAAACCTAAAGCTTGGGTTGAGTACAGATGGAATGAATCCGCACAGTAGCATGAGCAGTAAACACAGCAGTTGGCCGGTTCTATTGTGCATTTATAATCTTCCGCCTTGGTTATGTATGAAACGCAAGTACATCATGATGACATTACTGATATCAGGACCCAAACAATCCGGAAATGACATAGATGTGTACTTAGCGCCATTAATAGAGGACTTAAAAAAATTGTGGTGTCCAGGAGTGCAGTTGTTTGATGCATATGGCAAGGAGAATTTCACCTTACGGGCTATGATATTTTGCACAATAAATAATTTTCCAGCGTATGGTAATTTGTCGGGTTATAGTACAAAAGGAGCAAAAGCATGTCCTATTTGTGAAGACGATACAGTCAATATGTGGTTACCTAATTGCTCTAAAAATGTGTACATGGGTCATCGTAGGTTTCTTCCTCTCAATCACGCACACCGAAAGAGAAAGAAATCATTCAATGGAAAGACCGAGAATAACAAAGTGCGTTATCCATTGACCGGTCAAGAAGTTTATTTGCGAGTTAAGGATATCAAGGTCGAATTGGGGAAATATAAGAAAAAGAAGGGGAGAAAGAAAGGGGCTCCGAAAATTTGTTGGAATAAGAGATCAATATTTTGGGTTTTACCATATTGGGAGCATTTAGAGGTTTGACACTGTCTTGATGTTATGCATGTCGTGAAAAATGTCTGTGATAGCTTGGTTGGAACATTGTTGAATATTCCGGGAAAGACTAAGGACGGTATCAATGTTCGGAAAGACATGCAAATAATGAACATACGACCGGATCTACAACCAGTCGAGAAGAAAAATTCAAATGGTAAAATTTGCACATATCTAAAACCCGCCATGCATACGTTGTCGAAAATTGAAAAAACAAGTTTATGTGAATGCCTTCATGGAGTCAAAGTTCCATCTAGATATTCTTCAAATTTTAAAAACCTAGTTTCACTGGAAGATTTAAAATTGACAGGTATGAAGTCCCACGACTGTCATGTTTTAATGACACAGCTTCTACCTGTTGCAATTCGAGGTATATTGCCACCGTGTGTTAGGCAGACCATCACTAGGCTCTGTTTTTTCTTTAACGCCATTTGTTGCAAAGTAACTAATCCTGATACATTGGATGATTTGCAAAAAGAGGTTGTCATCACTCTTTGTCAGCTTGAAATGTATTTTCCGCCGTCTTTTTTTTATATTATGGTTCATTTAATTGTTCATCTAGTAAGAGAAATTAAGATCTGTGGATCAGTTTTCTTGCGGTACATGTATCCGTTTGAGAGATACATGGAAATTTTAAAGGGATATGTCAGAAACCCATATCGTCCTGAGGGCAGCATTATAAGAGCATATGCTGCCGAAGAGGTTATTGAGTATTGTTCTAATTATCTGGATGATTTGCAAGCTATCGGCATTCCTAAATCTCGGCACGAGGGAAGACTTCACGGTGTAGGCATAATTGGTTCAAAATTAATCGTGCCCGAGCAGAAAATGATGGCACGAGCACATCTTCATGTTTTGCAACACCTCACCGACGTTCATCCATATTTGGACGAGCACATGACCATCTTGCGGCAACAGAATCCTAAGAAATCCGATAAGTGGTTGATTGGTTTGAAGGTTGGTTTACACGTAGAGTCATAGAAGATCCGGAAGAAGAAAATATTAAAGAAATTGTCAAATTATTGGCTCTTGATCCAGTCCATGTTGTGAGGTCATTCCAAGGATTTGACATCAACGGGTATACATTTTACACAAGAAGTCAAGATCTCAAGAGTACCGTGCAAAACAGTGGGGTGACGTTAGTAGCCGTGTCGAGTGATTTTTCAGGAGGTAAAGGTGCCGGGCCATCGCATGCATCGATGTCATATTACGGGTTTATTGAAGAAATTTGGGAACTAGATTACAGAAAATTTAAGATCCCGTTATTTCAGTGTAGATGGGTCGATAACCGTAAGGGGGTTAAAGTTGATAACGACGGTTTCATTTTGGTGGATTTCAATAAGGTTGGATATAAGGATGATCCATTCATACTTGCAAGACAAGCCACACAAGTGTTCTACATAATTGATCCTACTGATCATTCAAGACATGTTGTTCTATCCGGAAAAAGACGTATCATCGGGATTGATAATGTAGATGACGAAGAAGCATACGATCATTTTGATGAGATACCTCTGTTTTCAATTGGCATGGCATCTTTACCAACTGGTGAGGATAATGAAACAAGTCACGTGCGGCACGATCATAACGAAGGAGAATGGATTGAATAAAAATGCTACTAAGTTCCTACAAGTGGGAACTCAGTTCGTAGGGATGCGTTTGCACCAAAGCGATACAAGGAGTTTGATGGTCTCAATTTTGACAAGCTGGGTCCAATTTTCAAGCATTTGCGTGATCGGTTTTTGAAGAAAGACAACAATAAATTTCAGATCGATACTCCACTTGACCTTTTCCATAGCGATGACTTCATAACCGTTCATGCAGATGATTTGAGGGATTTGATTACACCAAAGACGTGGCTCACTGGACCAATTATCCAGATCTTCATGATGTGAGTTAATATATAATGCCAAAATTAAGTACTTTTAATTCTGATTTTATAGTAATGACAACATTTCTGTCATTATTTGTAGGTATGCGCACAAATATTACAAGGAGGAATTTCCTACTTGTAGTGTGGTTTTATGGACCCTGCAAAAACATGTTACATGCACTTGAAAGATGATGATCACGGCCGAGAATATGCCGATAAATACATAAGGAAAGCATTGAAAGAAAATCGGAACAAGAAAATGATATTTATACCGTATCATCAGGAGTTAGTTCATATATCCTAATTATTTCAATTTATTTCATTTCATAGAAATTAAAAAATATAACATGTTGTACCTAACATGCAGGGATCATTGGGTATTGGTTGTGCTTATGGCAAGTGAGAGCATGTTGTACGTGTTCGAGTCCAATAAGAAACATCAAAAAAAGTTGAAGATCATCGATGCACTTGCGGAGTAAGTTTTTCAAACTTGAATGTTGTAATCATGCTTAAATATCATAATTGTTTTCTGATTGTTCAATGTATTCATATTTTAACAGCCCCTACCGAATGGATAGGTGTATTGGAGGACTAGGAAAAAACGCTAATTTGAAGGTTACATATTGCAAGGTAATATTGATATTTAGATTTTTCCTTGTTTAGTAAAGACCTAGATTGCTTATCCATCTAAACCTTATCCATCTGAACCTAGATAAAGACCTAGATAGTCTAGTGGCATCATCTGAAAAAAGGAGAGTGCTATACTGAGAGCAATTATTATAATTTTGAGAGCTGAGAGAATTCTTTATTTCTAAATACCGAATTTACCCTTGTTCTTTAAATGAATTGCTTGATTAACGGATACACATCCTCTCTCACCCAATTAATAATAAAACTAATTAAAGGAAAGTTTCTTCCATTAGAAGAATAAGAATCCTTCCTTGCATGAATTCTATATTTCTATTCTATATTTCTATATCCCAAAAATATTGTCTAATATATATTATAACTTTTCATTGAGGCTTAAAGTACTATACCTGTGTTTAGGGAAAGTGAAAGATGGTATTGTAAACTTAACTTAGCGTCTCAATTTTAACAGAGATAATACAAGTATGCATATTTTTATTTATTTCTTTTTAACTTTTAGGAAGGCATTGGTTGTAACTATTAGTCTTCATTGATTATTTATGATTATCATCCCATTATTCCATTCATTTGTATACATAAAGGGAGTGGTAATGTGAGAGCTTAGTTTATTTAGAGCTGGTCATAGGGTCGACAATTTCGGGTGATTTTGTGAAGACACGGATTAGGAGATGGTTATTAATTAATTAATATATGTTGTAAATCCGAGGGGCAACTGTCAATTGGTTTCCGTGACATTAAATTCTGGATACTGCCTTTAATTAATTAGCATCATATACTATTAAATGTGCTCATTCAAGATATACAGATGGTTATCCATATTTTTACCGTTGCCTTGTGGCTTTCCGTTGTTTTTGTAAAACCAACGTATTATACAAGGTAAAAAAATGCACTGTGGTTATCCATATTCATGATCGTATGTGGTCATATGTTAAAATATGATATGGTTTCTCTCCGTATGTAATTTAACATTATTCTGTATAACTGTATATGATTTGGTTTCTCTCCTCCTTGGAAATTGGAAGTTACATCTTGACCATTGTTGTCTCTGTGCATTAAATGCTTGTCTCTTTCATCTGGGCTTTCTTCACCAACAGACTTAAACCCTACTACACTTAAATTTTTAAATCCTCCTAATTCTGCTCTAAATATATATTTCTATATGTATATTTTTGTTTCCGTTCATGACTCATTAGTCATTAGGCATCTCTCTATTTCTTAATTGTTAAAACTTAGAAGTTTCCATTCCTTTTCTTCAGTTCCCAGAATCCCTGCTTAGATTCGGTTGACTAACTATGTTTATTTAAAAATTATACAAGTCCTTGTATTTATTAATTTTGTCCTCCTATGGTACCTATAGGTCTGATGCTTACCTCTCTAGGCTCTAGGCAATTTTTTATTATACGTACTGAGGTCTTTTTACCATATCTTTCATACTATTCTTGCTGAATTTGTATCCTCTCCATTAACTCAAAAAAGACTCTTTTGAGTTGATGAATCTGTGCCCGTCCCATCAGCTTTATGATCCGTGCCGATCAGATCTGCACTAATATTAAAGAACTCTCTGCTTTTTATAGGCGGTGCCGGATTGGCTCCGTTTGAAATAAGAGAGCCGAGATGTATTAACTCAAAGGATGCTCTTCTGAGTTAATGCAGAGGATGCGGACTCATTTTTGTTTGATTCTTTTTAATAGTTTATAATTTCTTCTCTTACCTGGTAAAGGATGAGTCATGATCTCCAAAATGGTCTCTCCATTATTGATATTAAGTTGATTCACTGTGGTTTGTTTATAAAATCTGCATTTGTATTAGTATTGTAAATATATTACGAAAACATAATTATTTTTTAAAGTTGCTTAAAAAAATGCAGAAACTTTTACTAAAGTATTTGTGAAATATAACTATATATCTATGAGACAATATTTGGGATATAGAAATATAGAATTCACGGAAGGAAAGATAAAATAGTTGCCCTTAGTATAGCACTCCCCTAAAAATTGGGTAAATTGGGTATTTAGTCTCTCAGCTCTCAAAAATATAATAGTTGCCCTTAGTATAGCACTCCCCTAAAAATATCCTATTAGTTTAGGTTTAGGTATGGCATGGAGTTCATACTTTTTCGGTTTTGATCACATGGTTTCTTGTTAATCTTATAAACAAGTATTTGAGGGCACTTCCACAGTGATATATGCAGTTTGCTGACAATGGTGCTGAAAATGGTGCTGAAAATCATTAAATGGTTTGATCACAGTGATATATGCAGTTTGCTGAAAATGGTGCCCTATCTGTGGAAGTGCCCTATTTCTGGTCAGTTTGCTGACAATGGTGCTGAAAATGATGCTGAAAATCCAATCAATGTGATATATGTTGTTTTTAAAGTATGCTGTTTTTTAATTTTCTAACTATATATTTGTCTATCCAAATAAACTATATATCTTGTTGCTTAATATAGTGCCCACAACAACGCGATGGTTGGGAATGTGAATATTATGTCATGTTGTTCGTGCATGACATAATAAATCGTTTCCTCGATATTTTTCCAAACTTGAAGGTATATATATATACATATTGTCTTTCCAAAGGTATGCATAGTTGCTTCAAAAATATGCAATTAATCGTGCTCTTATATGCTCTAAAAAATGCAGGATTTCCCCGTTAGTTATAACGCAACAAGCATCGACAATATTTGCACAGTGTGTGGTAAATTTTTCTTGAAGGAAGTATTAGATGAAAAAAGTAAATCAATGTAGTATGTGTTTTTTGTAAAAAATTTAGGGTGTGAACAACATGTTTTAATTTAGGATGTGAAAACTGCAATACATGTGTGTTGATTTGTAATAATTTTTATGTCTAATGCTTTCTGATTTTAATTTATGTCTAATGTGAAAATTGCAATTTATGTCTTGCATATAGGCCAGCAAAAACCTGATCTTGATTCACACAATCAGGAACGGTTATTACAAAACCTGATCTTGATTCACACAATTAGGAACGCCTGTTTACTTAAACCGTTCCAGTTAAAGATATTTAGTATCGGCTTTCTTCATTAACAGTTCCAGATTAAAATCTGTATCGCCTTTCAATAAGAACCGTTACTGATTTAGTATCGCACAATATAAACAGTTAAAGAGATTTCGTATCGGATAAACCGGATTAAATAATTTGTATCGCCTGTTAATAAAGAACCGCCCTAGATTATAGCAATCTGTATCGCCTGTTAATAAAGAGCCGTTCTTGATTGTCAACAATTAGTAACGGCTAAATATAAATACCGATCCAGATTGAGGGATTTAGTATCGGCTGACTGTAACCGATCCTGATTGATGAATATTAGTATCGCCTTTTAATAAAGAGCCGTTCTTGATTGTCAACAATTAGTAACGGCTAAATATAAATACCGATTCAGATTGAGGGATTTAGTATCGGTTGACTGTAACCGATCCTGATTGACGAATATTAGTATCGGTTGTTTAGCCGACACTGATTAGTCCAACTATCTGTAACAGCTGGGTCAGTGTCGCCCTGTTGTCCGTTCCTGATGTGCGTTTTTAACCGATCCTGATGTGCGTTTTTCCACTAGTGCAAATCTCATGCGCTTCCGCAAGTTTCTATTATTTTTTGCACCTAAACCCATGCTCACATTGAACCATAATTAATGTTTGTGCACTGGATCAGCTGGTATAGAATGCTAATATTTAATCATTTTCATGGTGTTTCCTACTTCATTCCGTTACACTCTACCTTAATTTCTCCCAGTTATAACATCCCCTAGTCAATTTTATGCATGGTGTGTCGTGTCTTCTTTGTTCTCTTCAATTCGTGCTCAAGTTCGCGATCGCTTTCTCCTTCTTTTTGTTATAGTTGGAGCCTTGGAGGACTAGTACACACTTAACAAAAGGAAATAAATAAATAAATTATGTGTTTTGGTGCAGCCCCTTGGTATACTAAAACTATATATCCGTGTTGTGCCTGCCTAGCTAAATGCATGGCTCTATCGTTGCCCACTAATTATTTCATCCCAACAGTAATTTCCAATGTACTTCCTAGCTACATCGATCCCACCACCAATAGTTGTTCAAAACCTAACCAACTATCTAAGTTAGCCTATATATACATAGTCCTATGTCCCATTTTATTGCATCGGATAACAACTTCAGAATTTAATTAAATTGACAAACAAGCCCCATCCACCGAAATATATTAAGAAAATATATAGAGCAATTAATGGAATTTGTAAGAGTTGCAATTGCTTTTGTGCTGGGTTTGATGATAACTATGGGTAGGCTTGAGGCACAGCTCCAAGTCGGCTTTTATTCAAGCACATGCCCTCAAGCTGAGAACATTGTGAGACAAGAGGTCAGCAAAGCAGTCTTTACTAACCTTGGTCTTGCTGCTGGGCTGGTTAGACTACACTTCCATGATTGCTTTGTTAGGGTAATGAATTATTTTTTTTTTTTTATTTTCCGTTAGACCGTTACATAAGAGTAAGACCAATTAAAGTTTTACGCCTAATGGAAGTGTACAAATTAACATGAATGCTACCATTCACAATTGTAACACATATATATCATGTGTTTCTTGCACGACAGAAATCACTGTATAATTAAATACATCCTCTATCTAACTCTTTTTTTTTTTTAACTAAATATTTTTTTCCTCATATATATGCATTCACACCAACTTATATCTACAGTTCCTACATTGTTTTTCTTTTTACATTTCTATTCCTGTAGTTTGTTCACTTTTTGCATCCCTTTTGAATATATATAGGGATGCGAGGGGTCAGTTTTACTTGAGTCGACACCAGGGAACACTGCAGAAAAGGATTCGCCACTAAATAACCCAAGCCTTCGCGGCTTTGAGGTCATTAACAGTGCAAAAACACTGCTTGAATCCACATGCCCAGGTGTGGTCTCTTGTGCTGATATAGTTGCGTATGCTGCCAGAGATAGTGTGGCGCTGGTAAATACTATCTTACATCTTTAATAGAAAATGTTATGTTCTTATATATACAAAATTTTATTACATTGTATATATATATATATATATATAACTAAATTTTGGGCTTCAATCGGGGTAAGCAGACAGGAGGCATGTGGTATCGGGTTGAGGCTGGGCGGAGAGACGGAACAATTTCGTTGGCTTCAGATACATTTTCCAACCTCCCGGGCCCGGCATTTGATCT
The DNA here is from genome assembly GCA_011114355.1 of Carex littledalei. Classification (NCBI taxonomy): domain Eukaryota; kingdom Viridiplantae; phylum Streptophyta; class Magnoliopsida; order Poales; family Cyperaceae; genus Carex; species Carex littledalei. The sequence goes on from CM022105.1 coordinate 1,168,200, forward strand.
TGACCAGCTTACACAGAGCTTTGCCAGCAAGGGACTTTCTCAAGATGAAATGGTCACTTTATCAGGTATATATAGTTCCTTACTTTCTTTCTACAGAAAGGCTTATGTCGATGCACACATGATAAGGAGTTGCCCGAAAAATATAGGGTTCAGAAGTTATTATCATATATATATACACACATCAGGTTTTTATTCGCTCAACTGATGTATATATTTTTCTTCCATTTTTTTTTTGTTGTTGTCATTTTTGGTATAGGTGCTCATACCATTGGTCGGTCACACTGCACCTCCTTCAGCAGCAGGCTCTACAGCTTCAACACAACATTGGATCTAGACCCAACATTGAACTCAGTTTATGCCACTCAGCTTGAGCAGATGTGTCCCAACAGCAGTAACGACACGACCCTTGTTGTTCCAATGGACCCAAGCACGCCGAACTTATTTGATGCAAATTATTACGCGGACATTCTTGCGAACCGTGGGCTCTTCACGTCTGATCAGACCCTCATGTCAAACGCTTCAACTGCACAACAGGTTAAGCAGAATGCCTTCAATGGATTCTTTTGGAAAATTAAGTTTGCAGCAGCAATGGTGAAAATGGGTCAGATTGGTGTTCTCACAGGGAGCAGTGGCGAGATTCGTTTGAATTGTAGTCTAGTGAACTGATATGAAGAATAGACTTCATTCAGGGTTAATTTCTGTTTTAGTATATTTTATGCATATGCTTGAAAAAAGGGTGTTGTTTCCGAGCTAATAATTTATATAGTACAATAAAAGTGGTGACTGTATTATTCTGTGATAATGAAAGAAATTCATTTGTATTCCAAACTTAATCCCAAATGGATATTTTGTTTAGATGAGTCACTCAACAAAAAAAAAGGTCGTGTCGGTTCCGTCAACGGAATATTCTGTTGAAATTGTGATGTTTTCAACGGATCTTATGTTGTGCACGTGTTATCTCCATTCTTATATTAAGTACGTAGCTATCAACGGCTGTGATTCAAAAATGAAATTTTAGATTGAATTTTTCTTTTTGAAAACTTGTTAGCTGCTACCAAGGTTGTAATTTCAAATTGAATATCAACCATCCAATCAAATAATCTGTTTTTTTTCTGGCTCTATGTATCATTTTAGGATAAAAAGTGACTATCCGCAAAGGTAAAGAATGACTATCCACAAGGGTATACCGACAGAAAGGTGTTTTTTCTATTAGCGACGGGAATATCCGCGAGGGTATACCGACAGTATCCCTCGCGGATACTGTCCCATTCTTGTAGTCATTCTTTTACGTATAGCAGTCCAAAATTTAGTTAGACACGTATTTGCCACATGCAAATTGTATTATTGTTCTGATTGGTCCTGATTTCTTTCCCTTTCGAAACATTATTTAAGAAAATTTTTAATTGATTGATATTGATTAGTTATGTCTTCATTTCTTTCTATTTTTATATTATTTAAATATATTATTTGTAATTTAATATGTCATTTTGTATGAGGTTTTTCTTTTATGAAAATATGTCAAAAAATTAGAAAACATATGTCATCTAAGAAATGTTATTTACATGCAGATATCATTTAAGAAATGTTATTTAGGCTAATTTTTTTTATGAAAATATGTCATTTTGTATGACTTTTTTGTTCTCTTATAATATGTTTCCGTTGCAATACACGGACACAATACCAGTCTTTTTATTATTAGCTAAGAGGATATTAGGATATATATTCTGGCCCAGGAAAAAAGAAGCTTCAATTAATTTTCTTTTGAGCCGGCTAACCAAATTCGTTTATTATTTTAAATAAAGATTATCAATTTTTTTGTCGAATTATTGCCCTCTTTAGTTATTATATATGATTTTTGAGTAATACTCCAACAATATAATTCTTTAGCGGTTTTTTTTTTTTTTTTCTGAAGGAAGAGGCTGCCATTCTTTGGCGGGTTAAAAGTAAGAAAATACTCTATAATTCACTAATGGAAAAATAGCACGGAGGAGCTGGCTCCGTCACGGAATGGTACGGGGTATGGCACATGTGATTGTTACGTGTCGGGACTCATGTGTCGCGTGCCGTGGTCATCTTTTGAAAATTTGGCACGGGACGACACGTCACGCGAAAGATCTGGTCACGGCAAGGTACGACACGTGGTCACGCGAGTCACGTGTAATTAGGATCGTTATATCTTAATCAAATGGTGAATCTTCAATAAACTAATCAAAATTTTGAAAAAAAATAGTTAAATGTGATAAAACGTGACAAACGTGACCAGTCATGTTTGGACACGGCACGTTTGGGGCACGGCATGACTCGCATGTCGTGACCATTCGCGTGCCATGACCACCTTCGACATTTTGGTCACGGCACGGCGTGTGACTGTTCACTTGATCATTATACGAGACCAAAGTCACGGCGTGTTAGTCACGTCACGGCACAACACGGCACGTTTTTACCACTCTATGCTCCACTCGGCAAGTCAAGAACCGGTCGGAGTACTTAGTGATTATGTCGTATTTAAACTGTTTTAATGTGTGCACGTGGTAGCAGAGATAGATGTATATTGAAAAATTAGGGGTCAATTGACCCCATTTTTTTAATTTTTTTAATTTTTGTTATATTTTTATATGATCTTATATGTATATATATAGATGTATATGTATGTATATATATGTATGTATATAGATGTATATGTATGTATATGTATGTATATGTATGTATATGTATGTATATGTATGTATATGTATGTATATATATGTATATATATGTATATATATATGTATATATATGTATATATATGTATATATATATAGAGATAGGTTAACATGCTTCTGGTAGAACTTCGGCCTCGTGCTTCCGGGGGCATATCTTAGTGTTGGATGTTCAAACAACAAATTCAAACCGTTAGATGTGATCTCTATATTAAAATCTGCTTGGAGACCAAATTTTACATTTTTTGGAATTTTTTTACTATTTATTAAGCCACTTTGAAAATTCCAGATCATATGGTCCAGACTGTTTTTACTGTTCACCCGGATCTGGAATTTTCAAAGTGGCTTAATAAATAGTAAAAAAATTCCAAAAAATGTAAAATTTGGTCTCCAAGCAGATTTTAATATAGAGATCACATCTAACGGTTTGAATTTGTTGTTTGAACATCAAACACTAAGATATGCCCCCGGAAGCACGAGGCCGAAATACTTCTAGAAGCACGTTAGCCTATCTCTATATATATATATATATAATTTAGATTAAAATGTCGAGATATTGTAAAATTGACCCCATTCTCTATAGAAAATTTTAATATGATTGACCCTATTTTATTTGATCCTCATAGTCTGAAAGTCTGGCTCCGCCCCTGCGCTGTGATTTGTTTATAAATTTAGTAAAGTTTAATATGAGTCTAAACTCACCACGTAATAACGTGCTTAACATGCCACTACCAAGTTTTAAAAAAATAATAATAACGTGCTTAATTAACATATACAAAATATGTCCAATTAATTAATTGACTTTAAAACGATGAATTTGAATTATTACTTCTATTTCTAAAGTTGTTTTGTATAAGATTAAATAAATTATTTTATTTTGAAGCAAAAGATAAATTTATAAATGAACAATTTTTGCGCATCCATCTATTTTTTTTTATATAATTTTAAATTTCTTAATTTGATATAAAAACTCCAGAGAAAAAAGTAACATATATAAATGCTTGACTCTTCAATTAAATTGAACTCAAACGTTTTATTTTTTTTGAAACTCAAATGATAATTTGTGGTTAAGCTCACCAATTTTTTATGAACTCAATCGAATTAAATTTTCTTCGTTAAATAAAAAAAATTAAAGAATTATCATCTTCTATTGTCAGATCATTTATCATTTATCATTTATCTAAATTGATAATGATCTTTGTGTTGTATAAATATGTTTTTAATTTATCAATGAAATTATTAATAGACATTTAAAGCCACCAACTTAAAAAAAATGATCTTTGTATTGGGACGGGTCAAAGATCATCGTCGCCACCAAATTTTATTTGTGTCGAGTCTAGAACTAAATACGCATAACTGAATTCAATTCATTCTTGACTGTGAGATCGCTAATCGGTTTTATCTTCCAAGATAACATTGCTTGCTTACAGAGTCCTTTGTTCAAGTCTTCTCTTTTTTTTTTTTTTTATTTTAATAAAGATTGAAGGTCAAACCATCTAACTATTTAATATCTATAAAAGATTATTTCATCTGAATTTCGAACCTGCGACCTCTCACACAGAGGATATTATTTTTGCCACTAAATCAAAAGTTGATTCTTAATATTGGAATCCAACACTCTCTAATCTGACGATGGAGAAATAATTTTGACAGCCTTGTACCGTGAGAAGCAAATATTTACATAATTTAAATAAACCTCTTGACTAGGGGCGAAGCTACAATTTCAAATTATAAGGGTCAAACATAAATATAAGATCAATCATATAAAATTTTCTTGTTGCGAATGTGAATTAATTTTAAATTACTTATAATATTTTACTCTAAACTATATAGAAAATAAACTATAAGTACAAAATTTTTGAAAAAAAAATAATGGTCAATTGACCGTCATTCCTTGAAGGTGCTTTGGCTCTGCTCTTGACTATCTTAGTTGGTAATTATTTATTTCAGCCTATCAATAATATAAATATTACATTTAAATTCTGTAATTATTAAAGATCCACACGCTATTATAGATGATACATTAATTCTCATAAATAATTTAAAACGTAGTGACGATTTTTAATTGAAAATAAAATTGACAGTAACAATACAAAATTATTTTATGCAGAAACCTAACGCTGGTTAATGATCCAATAATTTTTCACTTAGGCTATATGTGAAGTCTTGTTATTAATTATATATTGTACTTATAACCATAGTGAGCCTAAATATTTTGTCATTAACGAAGCGTGTTTCGAAATAATTCCATCCATCAACCATAATAATATGTAATCAAAGGCGTTTTTATCATATTTATTGTAACTCAACCAACAATAATAATATACTAGTACCGTGCATTGCAACACGAACATATTATAAGAAAAAAAATCTCATATAAAATAACATATTTTTATAAAATATTTTAGACTGAATGACAAATAACATTTCTAAAATGAAATATTAAATGACATCTATACATATATAGCATTCCTTAAACATTCCTTCAATGACATATTTGACATATTTTTAACATATTTTCATTAAAAAATGATAAATAACATTTCTTAAATAATATAAAAATATGAAAACAAATGAAGACATGACCAATCAATAAAAAAAAAATCCTTAAATGACATTTAAAATTAAAAGAAAATATGGATTAATCAGAAAGATAATACAATTTGCATGTGGCGAGTACGTGTCTAAATAAATTTAGACTTCTACACGTAAAAAATATAAAAAAGATGCATAGAATCAAAAGAAAGACAAACTATTTGATCAGAGAGCTGATATTCAATCCAAAATTTCATCTTTTAATCACAACCGTTGACAGATCAGAATATCTACGTGCTTAATGAAAGAGAATAGATAGATATCGATATATCGATAGAGTAAATATGAAAGAGAATAGATAGATATCGATATAATCAAATAATATATTTATTTTCAATTGGTCCATCCTTAAACCTTACTGGGATCAAATCGTAACAGAGTCAAGATGTAAATAAATTTAAATCATATCTGTATAAATATCCTTGAACTTTTTAAATATAAAAAACTATAGATGTCAATATATCATACAAACATAATAACAAATTCTCAAAACAACTTGCAATAACAATGTTCTGAATTGATAGCACAACCAATAACCAATTAAATTAATACGCAATCCCTATTTGGGCTGACTACTCTGTCAAATCTCAAAAGAACCAACTCACGAATGCATCTTTTAATAGACTAATCTATCAAACTTAACAATTACAATTAAGCATTATAGAAGTAAATTAAAGTTTTAATACCTACAGAAGGAATTTAATTAATTTGAATACTTTCAAATAATAATTTTTTTTTTGAAAGCGTGGTAGAAGCTCAAATAAGAAATTTACTGTTCAAATCCAGTAATCTAGTATTGATACTTTCAGCACTCAAGTAGTAATGCATATATTAAAACTTCACAATAAAAATCAAGGATTATAACTATATAGCAGTGAAGTATTGATATCTTTTGAAAAACTTGTATACTTTTAAATTATAAATTTACTGCTCACATAGAGTTGTCTAGTATTAATACTTATAATATATACTCAAGTAATGATACCTAGCTATAAAAACTCAACAATCAAAATTAAGCATTATAGATGTAGCAGTGAAGTATTAATAACTACCAAAAAAAAACACAAATTACTTGCAAATATTATTTACTTCTCAAATATGGAGAAAATTTTATGAAATATCCTCATTTTTCGAAAAATTATACAAAATATTCCTCCTTCAAATTTATTAGCAAATTCTTTTGTGGAACCCAAATTTATACTCTTTTTTTTTTGAAAGCCTTGGCGGTGACTGCCAAGTGCCAAGTTGCCAAATTTACACTTGCATTTACTCTCTTTCCCCTCTCCTCCTTACATATGAACCTGTTGAATTGTGAAATTACAATTTTTTTATGAATTATAACATAACTAAAAGTACGAAAAACTGAAAAATTATTATGTTCATAATTCAACCAATATTCGATAAAATTTAGAGTTCTAAATATTTTTCACGCCTCAAAATTTAAAATATTTTGTAATTCCGTCGAGTCTTAAATTTGAGATGTAAAATTATGTTTCCTTTGAATTTTACAAATACTATAGGTTTAATTCAGTTTTATGGAAATAAATAATTAAAAGTTTAAAAGTATGAATATTTAGAACTTAGAAAATAAAATATATGAATATTAAGAACATAATATTTTTTTCATTTTTTCTAGTTATGTTATAATTTATAAAGGAAAACTTTATTTTCACAATTCAACATGTTTATATGCAAGGAGGGGAGAGAAATAAATGAGACTTTTAAATTTGTGTTCTACAAGAACATCTTGTTAATAATTTTCAAAAAAGATATATTTGTTGTTTTAAAAAAGAAGAGTATTCCGTAAAAATTCTCCAAATACAATGGAATTGGATTTTGTCTAAGATCTTTGGACAAATTTTATCCAAAGTCAAATCTAAACCGTCCAACCAGCTTTGAGATTAGTGCGAATATATTTAAAACTTAATAAATTTAGCTGACCCGTGAGCCGTGAATCTAAACCGTATGTACAAATTTGACACAAATCGACAATTTAGGTCCGACTTTGAATAAGGCTTCATCTAAAATTCTTTGAATAAAAATCCCACATGTCATGTTAATACCTATATATAGTATTCGTGTAGTGAAGTAATTAATACCTACTAATTAAGCACAAAACACAAAAGATATTGTTATATATTCAGAATTTCGGACATTGTTATTTTAGTTATATTTCTCTCAAAGTCAACTTATATAATATGCAATCTAAATGAAAAACAAAATTAAATATATACATTTTGAAGTACGTAGCGACTCATAAACATCTTCATTACAAATAGAAACTACTCGTTAACATATTCAGGTCTCCATAGGTGAAAGGGAAAGAACAGACCTTGAAATTTAATCCATAATACTGATGGATTTGAGTCCGGAGGAATACATATTTTCTCTAATAAGTAAATACAATTATGTTACTATTATTAAACTATATTGTTCGAGGAATGTGGAGTAGGTCCGATGAGTAGCGGGCTTCAGGATCGTCCGATCCGCTCTAAAATTTGTGCACTTTGAAAACTATATCCGTCCGTATCCGAAAATTAGATACCGATATTCAATATATGAATATCCGTGCAGATACGAATATTTGTATTGAATTTTAATTATCCGTATCCGAATAGTAGATATATACTATATAGTTTAATATATATATTATGAAAATATTTATGTATATATCTACGGATATTCGATATCCGATCAGTATCCGTACGTATCCGTATTCAAAAAATAAAAACAGATACAAATATAATTTTACCACTATCCGATCCATATCCGATCCGTTTGCACCCCTTAAGTTCATGAGACTAAAAGTAGGTTAGATGCAACCTACTCCGATCTCTTGTCCGAGACTCTTTTATGGTTAAATTGTGCGGCTAAATTTAGTGTAATTATTGTACAATGTTGACGTAATTAAATAGCCCAATCTGATTCGGACAGCTCAGCCCAACTGAATATAAAAATTTCACAAAAGAGGCAAGAGGGCATGCCATGCCAATCGCTCCACCCACGACAGCACCACTAACAGGCCGAAAGATGGGTAGCACCAAAGTCTTAATTCCCACGAGACAAAAATTACATAAATCCAGCCGCCAAGTCCACCATCAAATCAAGTCCAAGTGCATTCTCCATCTCTCCTCCGGTCAAACTTTATTCCTCCAAGCGAAGAAATAGGTCTACGCCTCCACGCAATAATGATTCAAATCTGCTTGTATTTTTTTGGAGTAGAAGCACTCTCCTCTTTTCCTTCTCTCTCTTCAAAAGTAAAAGAGAATGGAATCCGCTAGGGCTGCAAACGAACCGAACCGAATCGAACTTACCTCCAGTTTGAGTTTGGTTTGAATTAATTTCGAATGAACTCAATTTCAAACAAACTCAATTTCGAATCGAATTTTTTACGAACTCAATTTCAAACTTTTACGAACTTTGTTACGACTTACGAGTATGACTTATGGCTGAGCCATAGTTCGAAATTACAGCACTTCAATAAAAACTCAGGCATTCTAAATTCTAATTACACAGTACACCAAAGTTTATATCAAAGTTCATTACAAATACCAAAATTTATATCAAACACCAAAGTTTAGTACAATCAATCAAAGTTCAGTACAATCACAGAATCCAAAGTTTCCAAATAGCCAACAAGAGCAACATCACCAAAGTTTTCAAATATCCAAAGTATTCAAAGTACAATTTAAATATCAATAGAAGTACAGAACAATCACCAAAGTCTTAGAATTATTACAAACTCAAATATTATCCTAAATAAAACATTAAAGTTCATTATCAGCGGAAATCAACGGTTCACGTTTGAGTTACTTTCGAACTAAGTTTGGTTTGCGAACCTATTTCGAACGAACTAGGTCCAGTTTGAATTTGGTTTGAGTTAATTTCGAACTAAATTTGGTTTGAATTAATTTCGAACGAACTCAATTTCGAATTGAATTTTTTATGAACTTTTTCGAATCAAACTCAAATCGAATTACGAGCTACGGATTTTTTGTGCAGCCCTAGAATCCGCTATCTAAAAAAGTGAGATCCAATGAGATCATTGAAGAGCATTGGTCTAAGTCTTCTATATATAAGTTATATAAGCATCTAAAGAAAAAAAGAGTGCTCCTTTTCATTAAAAAAAAGAACAGATTTGGATCCACGCAATAATACCATCTTCAATTCAAATTTCGTCCCCTTTGGTCAACAATGTACGACCAATTTCAACCAAGTATACTATTTTAATCAAATGCAAACAAGATATGCTCATAATGCAATCCTATTAATTAAAATTTTGTTAAATAAGTTTATCCCAACCCCACTGTTAATGGAATTGACACTATGCCGAGTTGTGCATGACAGATCAGCTCATGCGCTCTTTAGTCTTCCTTGATTCTGACGTGACAATTTCTTAGTACTGAACAAATTGCTCTGTTTTATTTTTATGTAAGAATAAGAAAATCTTTTCATAGTGGTGGTGCAGATTTTCTACTCACATCTTTCAAAAACAGCACAAGTTATACCAATATCACTATAAATTCAAAATGAGAATGCTCGAAGCCAGAGAAACTTACCTGACTCTCGCATATCACTAGACATTACAATAATAATTAATTGATGTATAGCACTTACATAATTGCCCTTCAATCTTTTGCATTTTGCAACTGTTGGGACAATTGTATCGGCATCCTAAGTCAGAAGAAGATTTATCAATCTTGAAACGTGAAATAAAAAGTTAGTTAAGACCAAAGTTTATTTAACTTTTATTATCCAACTCTGGCAGAATAGAGCAAAGAGATGAAAAGAAAGGATTGCACCAGGGACTTGAAGCTTTCCTCTAAACAAAAAGATGTAAATTGGTTGTATCATAATCTGAATGAATTCAGACCGTCCGATCTATGTTGGCACAAATATTAAAGAGGCTCTGTGCATTCCACCTCAGACTGGATTGGCTCGGATTCTGATTGGACGGCCAAGATGCATTAACTCAAATTCTGAGTTAATGCAGAGGATACGTTTCCTGCTGTAGTGCCTCTCGATATAAAAAAAAACCAAGGGATTGAACCTCATTGGTGCTTATTTTGAATTTTCATTTATTTTAAGCAAACTCTTACTACAGTTTTTAATTTCACTGGTAATGTAAAAAGGAAAGGAACTGAAATAACATATCATTGGACATGATGCATTTTGTTTGTACTTTGTCAGACGGAGTAACAGATTTTTAGGAGACCTTGAGAATGGTAGAGAAATAGAGATCAAAGGAATAGACAAAAGAGAACCAAAATATGAAGCGATCACAAATAATTGCATGAACATCACTTCAAAGAAAGTATGACACAAGGACTCTTTATGTAAGAGTAAGCTACCTATACAAGAAAACAAATCTGCTGTGATTCTAAAGGATCGCAGGGTCCATGCGATTCTAATCTCAACCATTCATTCATTGGAATGCAGGAATCTCAAAAGAAGTTAGTTTTTGTGCACGAATCTCGAAACATATAAATGGTTGGGATTGGTATCGCAGAGACCCTGCGATCCTTTGGAATCGCAGCAGATTTATTTCCCCTATACAAATATACAATGTAACTGTATAGCAAAACATAAAGAAATGTCTTAGTAGTTAGTACAGTGTCATTATAATTGCAATTTATTTCCGAATTCTGTTCTTTATTCTATAATAAGGACGAAGCATAAAATATTATTTTGATAACCAAAATAATTCAAAATTCATCTGAGTTTCAACTAGAGCAAGAATTACTGAAATTGCGGTCAAATCTTTTTTTTTTTTGTTAGACTGACTGTCACATTCCAGATTTTGACCATACGGAGCGTGATTATAACATCATCACCGCACTTTTCTTTGGCCCATCAACTTACGTCGCCAACATAAAGGAAAACAAAATAACAAAACGGAGTCAGCTACAAAGTTCAGTAACCGGTTATTTAACGACGCACTTCTCTATAATTGACTTAATTAAATAATCATTCAAACATGACAGATTAATCCACACAAATACAAATCAAATTATCAATACATATTTAACGGCGATAGCACATGGGTCTGGATTATCAGTAAAACAAGTCACACGATATTCACATAGTTAGAATCCATCATACAGCGATTCTCAACTTCCACAACACACAATTCATTAAACCGCCAATCCAATAGAAAATCCATCCCAAATTAAAAGACCGCCAACCCACTGGGAAGTCTAACCAACAGTGAGAGGCTACAATCACATCTCCAATTCCAACCTCTGACCATGCATGCCATCAGAATCCAATATGTAATACCAATATCCAAATCAACCATACAAAACGAAAACACAGATTATAGAGAAGTTCGGTTACCTAATAGCGAGATATTCAGAATTTCAAAGCAGTTTGCAATGACAGTTCAGAATCATTGCGACGTAGTCGGAATTCGGATTCAACTGATCAGAGAGAAGAGAAGTGTCTCGGATATAGAACACAGAGAGAAGAGATGTCTATAAATTCTGATATTTTAATCTATATATATAATCGAAATGGTGCATTAATAGAAGTGGTGCGTTTATCGGGAGTTCAAATGACAAATAGAAAAACTGATCCGAAATTGTGGATTTAATATAATTATTAAATAGAAATTGTTATCAGATAAAAACTGTTCCGAAACCGTCTGGCGCCTCTTCAATTTTTTTCTGAACGGTTATACTAGGAAATTTGTTGAAATGATTTAATTATATATTAGAATTTTCAAATATGTATTTAACTTTATAAAATATTACAAAAATAAATTTTAAATGTTCTAATTCGGTAATTATATATCACTATTATATTTTTACGAAATGTTACACTGACTATTCAGTTTTGGTCCACCTGAAGGTAACATTTCTATTTGTGCATATTATAAAGAAAGACATATAATTGGTAATACCGTTGCATCTATTATATAGTCCAACATTTCCTTCAACGAGTTCTGATAACATTTCTATTTATTTGGGTACAGAACACCATTTTTCAATTTTTTTCATAGAATTCTCTTTTGCAATTAAAGAACCATCGTTGATGAGTTAACAGGTGATTGGTGTCTTTTGCCTTTTAAATTGAGGTCTTGTGGTGATTGCCAGCATAACCCCCACATACCACCCAAATCCTAATTAACAAAAAAAGGGAAATAGGAAATAGTGATATGATACCTAACTTTACTAAAAGACATATCTCCAAAGCAATATATAAGAAGCTGAGTACTGTCAACATTTATATAGCAAACACTAGTGACTCTTGTGGGTGTGTTCGGACAAGTGAGATGGAGTCAAAAGGGAAATTACTGTTCGCTTTTGTTGTTTGCCTGTGTTTGAGTGTGCAGCTAGAGGCACAGCTTCAAGCAGGGTTTTATTCAAGTACATGTCCCCGAGCGGAGTCAATAGTGCGGGAGGAGGTCATGAAGGCCCTCCAAAGTAACATTGGTCTGGCAGCAGGGCTAGTCAGGATGCACTTTCACGATTGTTTCGTTCGGGTAAATATTTCACTGTCAGAGATATAGAGCATATTGTACAAATTTGCACACACCGTACATACCTAAACGTGCTGTTAACATCTTTTTCTCATACTAGTTAGAGTATGCAACACATATTATGATTTACTATGTGTGCTCTAATAATTTTCCCAGAAAAAAAATCGTTATTGCTACTTTATATGCAAAATTTCCAGCTCTAAGATATATCTTGATGAATTATTTGAGATATCTAATACTAAACAAATGATGAAAACTTAGCACAATTTGTTTTTATTGATTTTTTTTATGAAAAGGGATGCGATGGATCAGTTCTCATCAGCTCAACTGATACCAACCAGGCAGAGAAGGATTCTCGGGCCAACAATCCTAGTCTACGTGGTTTTGAAGTTATTGACAGTGCTAAAACTAGACTTGAAGCTCAGTGTCCTGGTGTTGTTTCTTGTGCTGACATACTTGCATTGTCTGCAAGAGACAGCGTCTCCATGGTAATGCTTGCATAGTAAAAAATTTTATTTAAAGATGCTTTGTTATGTTTAAGAAATTTGGAAACAAAATTGTGAATAATATAGATACTTTTTCCTTTTTTTTAATGTAATCTGTATGTAATTTTGACTTGTTTGTATCGGTATGAATTTATTTTTTGCAGACTGGAGGTATGATGTATCGTGTACCAACTGGTCGTAGAGATGGCAGAATCTCACTGGCAACTGAGGCATCCGCAAACCTACCACCCCCAACTTTTGATGTAGATCAACTTACTCAAAGGTTTGCAAGCAAGGGCCTAACCCAAGATGAGATGGTCACTCTTTCTGGTAATTTCATGCTGTTTCATTTTGTTAATTTGACATAGAATCACTTGGTTCCAATGGTTAATTCGAAAGAAAAAAGATAAATTGTATTGGAATCAATGAAATTATGGAAAGTCATATATATACATATTTTTGGTGCAGGGGCACATACCATCGGTCGCTCACACTGCACATCATTCAGCAAACGGCTCTTCAATTTCAATTCGACGACGGCCTTAGACCCAACACTGGACTCGACCTACGCATCCCAGCTCGTGCAATCATGTCCCCAAGGGAGCAATGATACAACCCTTGTCGTCCCGTTGGATCCAAGCACCCCATACACCTTGGACACAAATTATTACTCTAACGTTCTTGCAAATCAGGGTCTTTTCACATCCGACCAGACACTTGTAACCAATACATCAACTGCTGCAGCGGTCAGGCAGAATGCATATAACAGGTTCCTCTGGAGAAGCAAGTTTGCCGCAGCGATGGTAAAAATGGGTCAAATCGAAGTCCTCACTGGAAGTGATGGGGAGATCCGTAAAATATGTAGTGTTGTGAACTAGAAGGGGTTTTAGTTGACACATTCAATAAGGATTTAGATAGATTTTAATTTACAAGTGGAAGGTCAACTAAAGAATTTCGTTATGGTAGTAAGAAGACGACATGAATATGTACCAATCTGGAATGGAATCAAATAGCATATATCGATTTGATTTACAGCTAAATTCTTAATGTTTGTCATCCTATGGGATCTTTGTCAGTAAAGGAAAAACAAAAAAACAATTGAAAATAAAATTGGTGTCATTTGCTAATATATTCAACGGGGTTTACGCCTAGCCTGGTATTTGTACAGAGTATAAGGCGAGTATTGTTTTGCATAGCAAGGGCCTAACTGGTACTTGCAGGCTTGCAGCCTCGAGTTCTCTATGGCTCACTTATTTTGGGCTTATAGTGGCCTATAACGAGGAAATGGGCCCGTATGACATACGGCTATACCATACCATACGGTTCAGATCCAGACTGCCTAACCCGAACCCGAACCTGAACCGTGTGGACCGCCTAACCCGTGGATCGGGAGTTTTGGACCGGACAGGACCAGACCAGCCCATTTGCATAACACTAGATCCAATAATTCAATAAGCACCGAAATGATCCATTTGCATAACACTAGATCCATTTGCATAACACTAGCCCATTTGCATAACACTAGCCCATTTGCATCTGACAGGAATCTCAAAACGGATCTCTATAATTCAATAAGCACCGAAATGATTTTGGCGCAAGGGATACTCATTCTGTGATAAGCACCTTTTTTTAAACTTTCCTATAATTAACTACATTAAGATTTAGCTAATTGTTTAATAGATCAACATATCTATAATAATTTAGTGGCTCAAAATTTAGAGCTTTAAATATTTTCCGAAATTTTTATTAATATCCAAAAAAAAAAATCAAATTTCACAATCTATATTCGTTTTCAACAAAATTCCAAATCTAACCAATCCGCTGAATAATTTGGCGGAAATTCAGGCAGGATTTTTTTGGCTGTAAAAAAAATTAAAATATTTGTTGGTGTGTTACTGAAAAAAATATTTTGAATCTGAGTTATTGATCCCTGTTTAAAAATCACTTCTGGATAAATAAAAAAATATCGTGATTTCAAATTCTAAGATACTCAATCTATTTCTCTATGAGTGGTTTTAGAAAATATTTTATTAAGCAAGCAATGTCAGATATTAATAATAGGTGGCTCAAAATTTATAACTTCAAATATTTTATCAAGCAATGTCAGGTCCTTATAGCCACTCATACATCTTCAGTTAATTATTAACAATATCTTGTTAAATTCGAAATATATATAGCTACCTAATGTTTAATGAACTGACATACTCGCCAATAATCAGTAGCTCAAAAGTTGTAATTTTAAATATTATAAAAATCTAAATATTAATTTATTTCTGACAAATAGTATATGTTTGGAAGAACATAGTATTTACTAAAAAAATATATTTGTTGAACAGATTACAGATGTAACGATCGAGTATTATTATTTTGTATGGGGGTATTTAAAATTAAACTCGGCGGATGTTTTCAGGTTCGGATCCCTAACCCAATCTTTGGGTTTTGGATCGAGACCGTCCAATTCGAATTCGTCGTTGGTATGTGTGCTCTCACTTTGGAGATGGATTTTCGCAGATTCAAATCGGACGGTCTTGATCGAAAACCCAAATATTGGGTTACTTCACTGGATCCGAGTTCGATGTTTTCTGACGCGGTGCTACGAAGCAGCTATCATACAATCATAAATGTTAGTGGTCGGCGGCCACCCATTCGTCAGCTCGGAACGATTCAATAATCGAAATTTCGATTTAGTTCTCGAACCTAAACTAATCATTAAAAAAGATGACTGTACTTTTAAATTACACCCTCTCTCTTATACTAATTTGCAGACCTCTACGAATTGTTCGCCTGTTTGTTCAGTTTTAGTTTAGTTCCTCCCGATTAGGGCCATTAATGATTCGAGTTTGAGCGAGTTGGGGTATGTTCGTACTCGGTTCATTAAGTTAATAAACGAGTCAACTTGAGTTGACAACTGTGCTCGTGCTCAACTCGTTAAATGCTCGAGTTGACTCATGCTCGTTAAGTGACTCGTTAAAAAATCAAGCATGTAGGCAATTTTGAATTTTGTTTCGAATTTTTTATTTTAGAACTAGACAAATTGATATAAGTGATAGTTAATTACTCTAATAAAAAATATTAGCATAATAACATGCTGAGTTGTACAACCAGACTCAAGCATCACAAATTACCAGTTAATTAATTTCAATAGTGTCTTATAAGTACCCACATAAAATAAAATATTTGCATACTGTTTTGAATTTGTTTTTGTTCATCAACCCAAACAGCGTGTCTTAAAATTGCAGCTTTCTATATAATTAATAAATAATTGCACCAGATAAAAAAAAGAAAAGAAAATTGTCATAATCAGATCCTCTTCAAATAAATTTAGTTTGGGTTTGGATCCGGTTGTGAACCACTTGGGATTAGATGTGGTATGATTTCATGTAACCCAGTTCTTAATGAGCGAGTTGAGGTATGATCATACTCGATTCATTAAGTTAACGAGCGAGTCAATAATGAGCGAGTTGTAGCGAGTTTTTAGCAAACGAGTCACGAGTTATGAGCGATTTTCTCACCCCTACTCCCGTTCCCGATTCCCGAAGCATTACTTGTTAAAAACTCCAAATAAAAGGCCTTGGGCCTTAAAAACATTACGAAAATTATGAGGAGTGAAATGAACTTTTGGAACTTTTTAAGTATTTATGCTATTTCTATAATTGGAACCACTAAAAATGATTCGTCTTTCTTTTACTCGTTCTCTCCTACGGTCCTACCAAGTCGGAAGAGCGAAATAGCAAATAGCGCAGAGAAATATGGTCAATTTTTAATCCGCGAGTATTTTCTGTAAAAGGTGCCTAATTCAGTTCCTTTTTCGTTTTCTCTTTCTAATAAATTTGGTTTTCGTCTCTGGCAAATTTGAGAACATCTGTTCTCATCTGTTCTAATTCGAATCAATATATACGGGATTACTTCATTACGAATTAGTGCTAAACTGCTAATTAAGTTTAATATGTGACCGTTTTCATGAACGACACAGAAAAACATGTGGTACCTCATTCCGAATTGTGCTAATTAAGTCTAGAAAATTTTTGTTGGAAAGGGGCAATTTGAGAAGAAACCTAAAATAGACGAATGAACTCTATTACAAGTCAGCAATTGTTGTCATCCTTTTATATAATATTGAGAGCTGATCTGTACTGCTCAGTACCTATTATTTTGGGTTTTCTAATCCTGATTATCTACTAAGCTTAGCTAGGTCAAGTATTTTCATTCTTGTTCACAACTCATTGATTCCATAATTTTCTCTACAGGATTGTGCTAAGACTAACCCTAATCCTTCTATTAATCAAACTCGGTTCAGAGAGAACTTAAGTGTAAAGCTGATTCTTTAGGATGGCAGCAAATTCTGATCCATGGGTCAGGGAGTACAATGAAGCTTCCCGTTTGGCAGATGACATCAGCACCATGATGTCAGAGAGAGGCTCTCTCCCGCAATTGGGACCTGATGCAATTCGTCACATATCTGCCATGCGCAGAAAATTAACCATACTCAGCACTCGCCTTGATACCTTGGATTCCCTCCTCTCTAAACTCCCCGCTCTGAAAACCATGTATGCTTATTCTATTAATTTTATTTTATTTTTTATATTTTACAATTTGCATGCATTAAGAACTCTTTTGGAGGTGTGCTACTAAATCGTTGTCATTCTTATCATCATTATGTTTGGTATTTTCAGAACAAACAAGGAGATGCACAGGAGACAGGACATGCTTGCCAATTTAAGATCTAAAGCCAAACAGATGGCCTCGGCATTAAATATGTCTACCTTTGCTAACAGGTTTAACATTGAAATATTAGAGATGGTTATTTGTGAGTATAAACTACATATAATGGTGTAGATGTACATTTAAAATTTTTATTGATTGCGCAAATATTTAGGGAGGAGTTGCTTGGGCCGAGCAGAAAACCAGCTGATGAAGTAAACCGAGCTAATGACCTTGACAACCAAGGCATTGTTATTTTACAGAGGCAAATTATGAGAGGTACAAAAGGATTTTTGGTATTTATGGCTGTTTCGTGCTACTGGTGTGAGTAAGCTCTCTGACTTATGAGATTTCTTCCTTGAGCTAGTTTGGAACATGATGAATAGACACCGTTAAAAAGCACAATAACAAAATTATATGAAGTGATTAAAATTATGCCTTATTAAGTGTTGTCATCTTTAAAAATAATGACTTCTTGCTTTTGTGGCATGAGTTGACTAATAAAAATGTTAATATATGGGTATTATTTGGTTGGTAGATTATTTGTTGGGTTGCAGTTGACACATTCAATGGGGACACTTCAGGAATAAGAAAAGTGGAAAGGATTCGCTTTGGAAACTAGAAAATATATTACTCAATACTCTCTATGTACTATTTAAAGTGTTGATTATATTCCCTCCTCAAATGTCATGACCTACAGTTCAAGATGAGCACTGGCGATGAAAGCATAAAAAAATTGCATAACAGCTGCAAATTAACTCTCATTTACACTAAACCCGTATAACTGGGACAAAAGTATATTATGATATTGTAGTTCATGAAAAGGCTACTACATTTGAATGAGAATTCCAGACTGAAATGCATTGAATGAATTACAAAAGATATACTGGTGGTTTCTCAGGGATGCCTATGGTGGCATCGAAATATTTTTTATTTAATGATCACTAATTTTTTTATTTCTTACCTGATGATTCACAGAACAAGATGAGGGTCTTGAGAAGTTAGAGGAGACTGTTATTAACACTAAACATATTGCCTTGGCCGTCAATGAAGAGTTGGATTTGCACACGAGATTGATTGTAAAAAAATATTTTCTTTATGTGTAACATTTTACTTTTGAATTCTTAATTTCATTGCAGATGGAGATGACTTTTTTTCCCTTAATGCAGGATAACTTGGATGAGGATGTGGAAATAACTAACTCAAGACTTCAGGTTTCCTACTTTGAATAATTGCTAATCGTAACACATAATTTCAACCAATATTTAATTACTGCTGATTCAAAATTCACTTCGTTTATTAGACAAAATTGGTACATGGTACCAGTAAGACCTTTTTTCAGTTAATTGTACCATGGCCTCGACAACCCCTAAGCATGTACAGCCCAGGGGGTGCTTAGCCACCCGCGTGATTTCAAAAAATTAATCATGTATATTGAAATTGAATTGTATTTTTATTTTTCTTAAAAGTTTTTATATAGTGTAGCCCCCTCACAAATTATTGCTTAGGATTCCAATTTGTTATTGTGGAGACATGGATTCAAGTCCTGGCCTTGCATATGCATTTTAAATTTTAGCCCCCCTATCTAAATTTTCTAGTTCTGCACCCTGTTTGTATGAAGCACATCTTGATAACTTGACTACAATTAGTTATCACAGTACTCTTCATATAGCACCAATGAGATGGATGGTTTTGTTATACTGATGCAATTTTTTTACTTTATTATTAATTTGTTTACTGATGCAGAGGCTACAAAAGAGGCTGGTAATCCTGAACAAGCGAACCAAGGGCGGGTGCTCGTGCATGTGCTTGCTTTTATCTGTTATTGCAATTGTTATTCTAGTTGTCATTGCATGGGCAATAATTAAATATTAATAAAGAGAAGACATGATCATTGTTCTTTTTTATGACTAACAGTAATTTCAAAGAATATATTCAGTTTATACTAAAAAGATATGTTACTTACAAAAGAATATGAAATCAAAATATGTGTTAAATCTTGTAATAAATGAGCTCATGTGTGATCAAGGTAGCACCATTAATGGTTGGAGGTTTGTCTTTCTTTTTTTCCCCTAACTATTTTGACATTCCTTGAATAGTTACATTAAGTTGGAACACCCATTCAAGTGCAAATTTTTACCAGCTCTAGAATTTAACTTTAAGCAGAAGCGATCCCAAGCATTTAAACTTATTGAGGACAATAATGGTAATTATCAAAAGTTTGTAGGATTATTTTGTAGATTTTATTTTCGAAGATAAAGCTGGCTTTCAATTTTTTTTTCGGTGATAAACTGGATTGGTTTGGGTGCATTGTATTGACTATTGAGGATAGCGAATTTGTCACCTTATGACATATTTTTTTTTTCCTTTTTTTGAAAAATTGGCAGCAGCTGCCAATGAAGTATATAAATATGAAGGGTAAAAACGTCCATACATCCTTGCAACTCACACATCCGGCAGTGTAAAACTCCATCCTTGATAAAATTCAGGAGTGTACCACTGTTGAAAAAATAATAAACATCAACTAGCTACTGACTCTTATCGTACCAGTTCGGTACCGGGATCAATACCAGTAAGGTCCCTGACTGGTAACTCTACCCGGATCCGCAATTCTTCAATCTCCAAGTCAGGATGTGTGAGTTATAGAGAAAAAAATTTATCCTTATTTAATAATAAAAAGAATATCTATCCACTGATATCAGTTAGGAGGTTGTCTATGTGAATTCGATCCATTAATGTTAGATCGGATGGTTCAAGTATGAATTTTAATTTCTTGATGAAAATGTTAGCGGATATTAATAGATACGAATGAATAACGAGGAGGATTCCAATACCTCATGCCTATCATACCTTATCATACTTCATATTTTATATCTTCTTTTATCAAGTTTAAATTGTCGATCCAAACCGCTCAATATGATATACATACTAAAATATATTTGGGATGAAATTTTTTACTATTTTTTAAGATAGGTACAAAATCACTGTTTCTGGACCGTTCAAAAACAGTGATTTTGTACCTATTTTAAAAAATAGTAAAAAAAAATTATAAAATTTCATTCCAACTATATTTTAGTATGGATATTATGTTGAGCGGTTTGGATCGTCAATTTTAACTTTGAAAACGAATATATAAAATATGAGATATGATGAGATATGAAATTATTGGAACCCTCCTCATAAATAAATGTAGCGTTTGCTTACTCCCTTTCATATTATTTATAAGGGGAATTTCATGTATATCCCTCAAAAGTTTCAATATTACATATTTATCCCTCCAAAATCAATAATTACATATTTATCCTTGAAAATTGTAAAAACTCACATATTTGTCCAATCTAACTCTATAACATATCAAATACCTCCAAAAATAATTAAATAATATTTTTTAAAACTTTAAAAATTAATTTTACAATATTAATTAATAATATATTGACCATTATGCCCTTCATTTCTGTCTTTTTAGTCCGCCTGAGTTCTCTTCTCTCTAAGACACCAAAACTCCCGCCTCTCTCTCCAAACGAAGATGGAAAAATTAAAGCAGCGAGGAGCAGCAGAAATCCGTGATTTGGCACGTTTGGAGAGAGAAGGGGGAGGTTCGGCGCCTTAAAGAGAAGAGAACTCAGGCAGACTAAAGTGACACAAACGAATGGCATAATGGTCAATATATTCTTAATTAATATTGTAAAATAAATTTCAAAGTTATAAAAAATATTATTTAATTATTTTTAGAGATATTTTATATGTTATTGAGTTAGATTGGATAAATATGTGAGTTTGTACAATTTTGAAGGATAAATATGTAATTATTGATTTTGGAGGGATAAATACATAATATTGAAACTTTTGAGGGATATACATGAAATTGAATTCACATCCTCCCAGGTACCGTAATAGGGAATCTTTTACAATTATTGGATCTGGGCCGTTTTTTTTAACTTGGCACGAATCTCGAAGTTCAATAATACTGCCCCTGCGTTATCCCGAATCTCAAAGCGGCGGAGAGTTAATTTCAAACCGTAAAGTGAAGGGAATCTTTTACATTAATGGAGAGGATACTTGTTCCATGAAATTCCCCCTTATTTATATGTTATTGACAATTGTATCGTCAAAACGTGCCGTTGAAAACTAATGATGCTGCTTCTTTCCGTTCTGTCAGAGCATCTTTCCAGTTTATATCAAATATTCAAATTGAAGTTTGTCTCTGTCTAAATAATTTTTGTACTTGTAGCGTCAGTAATGTTCTCAACTCCTTTTTAAATTATTTTTTTCTAGCACCTCTAGACACTTCGTGCCCGGTTTCTCGTCTCCCAAAATTTAAGCCTAATTACGGGAATAAAGCACATTGCAAGTAACTTAAATTGCTGAGAGAACCAACACTTGTACAATTTTTATTTTTAAATGTACCAGCGGAACACTTGCAGAAATTTCTTTTCTTTTTTTTTTTTTTCGAAAACGAAACACTTGTAGAATTTGGTGCTTTCGATTTTAAAAAATTTAATCTCAAAACAATAGCAATTGCGATTTAACCCATTTTAAATGTACCTCAATAGCCTTCCAACGAAATGGGTAAGCCGTGAATGAAATGATTAAATATAAGTGTACCTTTGATATGCAATATATATTACCTGAATTGATCTCCATATTTTTGAAAAAAATTTATATTCATGTACGATTTTATATATAATTTAGAGTAAAATGTTACAATACTGTAAAATTGATATTCATTTTTTTGCAGAAAAATTGTATATGATTGACCCCCATATGTGTTTGACCCTATAATTCGAATGTCTGGCTCCACCCTTGCCTAAGCATATATAACTTTTTTTTTATTTCAGAATATATAACTTGTGTACCAGTTATCAAACTATGAAAAACAATGCTGCAACTCGACAATTCGGATATAGCAGTTAAAAATTGCAGAAGTTTGCAATATAAGATGATAGCAGGGAATATCAGGTCCATTGTAGGCACGGCGGATTAGGAGACCTAATCCCAATTTTTGTTAGCCAAATGGCCCAAATGCTCGTATTGCTCGAGAAGGCAGAATGCCCCCGCCTGTCTCATTTTTCGAGGTGACCCAACCACTACGCAACCGAGTTTTGGCATAATTTATGCACACATGCTCATTGCGCACCCGGATACTTCGTAAACCACTGAACCGGAGGGAAATAGAGATTAAAAGTATGAGAAAAGTTTATTTTTAAGTGTCCATATATCTTATGTTCATTTTTTAATATATGTTGTTTTTAATATTTAAATAATTAGTTTTAAAACAAATTTATTGGAGTAGAACTAGGTTGTTCTTAAGTTCACCAACTCTTTTTGTGAACTCAACTCTAAAATTTATCGGATTGATTTCAAATAACAAATCCGAACTGTTGAAATCTGTCTACCTTACGAGTGATGTATCTACATGAACAAATTTTAAACTTTCGAATTAATTTAGTATAAAGTCAAGCGGTCAAAATTAGAAAGTTTATAAATTAATTTTTTGAACGATTTTTTACACTTGACTCTATACAAAATTAATTCAAATTTTAAATTTTTTGCATATAGATGTATCACTGGTAAGTAGACGGATTTCAACGTTTCGGATTCGCCATTTGAAGTCAATCCGATAGAATTTAGAGTTGAGTTCACAAAAAAAATTGGTGAACTTAGAAACACCCTAGTTCTACTCAATTTATTGCTTTAATATATAATTATTTAAAATATGATGCATGTAATTGTTTATTTTTAAAATATAGAACGAATCATTTTTAATAAATATATTGTTTTCAAAAACACTTGACTAATTCCTTCTAGAAAAAAATAGTTTCTTTTTAATACATATAGTTGCATTTCACACGTATGACTATTAACATAATTCCAATTAAAAAAAAAACTATTAACAATTCCTATCATCGTCAGATAAACTTTGGAACTTGTAAATGTTTAAGTATTAAACGGAACGAAAAGATATTAAAAAAATGACTAAGCCATTACAAGAATATTTTTTATTAAATATATTTAATTTACTGTTAAAAACATTAAGTTACTCGCTTAATTTTGATTATATAATAAAAACAACTAGCATACCGTTAAAAATAACTAAAGTGTTCGGGTTCAAATTTCAATCTATATACTTATTAGTTTCAAACCGGGTCGGATCTAGATCCGGATATCATATCTAATAGTAGATATTTTGGGTTCAGTCTTTCGGTTCCGGGTAAATAGGTACCATCATTGTTTTTAAATGTGGTTTTTATATGGAATGCGGAAGGCCACTGCATATGCGGATTTTCATGTGGATTTATATATGCGAGTTTTAAAATAAGAATATATATATATATATATATATATATATATATATATATAGGACATGGCTACCGTGCTACGCGTAGCATAGAGCACTCCGTGCTACGGCTCACTTTTTGAGTTTTCAAAATCCTAACGGTCGATCCGAACCGTTCAACATGATCTCCATATTAATATGTACTTACAAACCAAATTTTACATTTTTTAGAATTTTTTTACTATTTATTAAGCCACTTTGAAAAAACACTAATTTGTACACAACAGTAAAATCTGCTGGACCATTGGATCAGCGATTTTCAAAGTGGCTTAATAAATAGTAAAAAAATTGTAAAAATTGTAAAATTTGGTTTGCAAGTACATATTAATATGGAGATCATGTTGAACGGTTCGGATCGACCGTTAGGATTTTGAAAACTCAAAAAATGAGCCGTAGCACGGTAGAGGCTCTATGCTACGCGTAGCATATTAGCCAAATCCTATATATATATATATATATAAGCAAATATGCAGTAATATACGGTATTATACAAACAAGTATGCGGTATTATGCTGTAATATGCGACCAAATATGCGGCCGCATATGTGAAACCACATATATTGACCGCTTACACCGGATTACAACCGAATAAGCATATGTAACCGCATATGCGACTGCATTTTACTACACTGGGTACCATAACTTGTTTGTGAATTATCGTGTCCGGTCCGGATCCGAAGCAGTTACATCTCACAATTCACAAACATTTGAGAAACCTTTTTCGTTTAAATATAATTATAATTTATTAAACATCTCACATAATATATCATTATAATATAAATGAAAAAACTACTTCAAAATAAAAATTATACTATTATTCTTGTTCATAAAGAATACAATATAACATGCTACATAGTAAAATAAAAATAATAACCATAAATTTAAAAAAATGTTATTGAATGAATGAATTATTAATGTAGATATGATATATATAATGATTTGTTTCTTAAAAAATGTACTTGGAGACTAAGTTTATATATATATATATTTTAAATTTACTATTCTTTTAAATAGATAAAAGACATTGTATTTGAATGGTATATAATTTATGAAAAAAATAATATTTTTGTATCCATCTAAAAATATAAAAATAGTAAAAAAGTTTCAAAAATTATAAAATTTGATTTACATATATATTTTTAATATGAAAATTATGTTAAGCAGTTCGGATTGATTGTTTGAACTTTGAAAATAGTAATAAGAACGTGAGTTATGGGTATGCACGAAAATGAAACATTTTAACCCAGCTCATATTATATTAATGAATTATAATTGTAAACCATATTAAATTATTTTGGAATTATAAAGTTGTCACTGTAATGACGACCCGAACCTCTTCATCTGTACAAAGCATAGTGACAAAATTCGTGTATAATTCGCGTATAATTCGTTTTTTCGATGTTACCGAACCGAACTCCGAATAAAACGCAGAAAAACATATAATACGTTTTATTCGCAAATAAAACGCGAGTTGACGAATTATTCGCGATAAAAACGCGAATTTTTTTTTTACGGTTTTTTTGGGTTTTTTTTTTTTTTTTTGCTTCCTTGTTGTACCGAATCATTCCCGAATTATACCCGAATTATACCCGAATCACGAATTTTTGACCTCGCCGAACCGAACCCGAACTATTGATTTGTCACTATAGTACAAAGTCATGAGGGGCTTTTCTTTCACAGATATGCTACATAGCGTTGCTACATCTGCACTGGTCTCGTAAAATCTGAACCATCGAAATTTGCTAGTGAGGCAAAACTCTACAATCAATTGCATGAACTTATCAACACATCTGTCAATATATTCAAGACATTGCCGACTTCTAATTAAAAAGTCATCTACCTTTGCTTAATTTTCGACTTAATCGGCATTGCCAATTGGTGCGTATAACTTAATTATGCCATTTTTTTAAATTGATAATTTAATGATTGCAAGAATTAAATAAGACTTCACTCCCTCTTTGCGGGCATATAATTCACCAGATAAGTTCCACATCCGAATCCGATCCAAAAATGTTAAATTAAAAGATTAGATATCCGAATATATAATTAATCAAATTAAAGAAAACTAAATAAATTCATAAATATTAAATATCATAATATAAAATTATCTAAACCCAAATAGCTCGTAACCTAAAATTTTTGAATCCAAAGCGACTCAAAATTACATAATATCCGAATCTAATTATGATTTAAACCCGAACCAATGAGATCATAAACATGAGATAAAATATGAACAATATAATATTGGGACATTATTTAATTACAATTAGTTTCATCATATTGAGCTATTCCTTTGATTTTGTATTTATTAATATTTTTTTATCAGGTTGTGTGGAATCGAGAACCGTAATTTACAAATTTGAGCACAATAACATACAAGTAGAGTCTAAATGTCTCATGTCTTTCATGCCTCGATCATGTCTCACATTCTTATATCTGTTTTCAATTCCAAATAGTCAATTTTTAACCGCTCGACGTGATCTCCATATTAAAATATGCCTGGAAACTAACTTTTTTTTTTTTTTGAAATTTTTTACTATTTTTTCAGATAAATACAAAATCACTGTTTTTAGATAGTTGATAATCTTATGAAAAATAATGATTTTGAGAATATCTAAAAAATAGTAAATAATTTAAAAAATATATATAAAATTTGGTCTCCAAGCACATATTAACATGGAGATCATGTTGAGCGGTTCAAATTAACTGTTTGAATTTTGAAAACGAAAATAACAATGTGAAACACAATTGAGACATTAAAGACACGAGACATTTAAACCTTGCTCATTTATAAATGAGTTCAATTCGGATACATTCAAACATATCTATAACGAATTGATTTTTTTTAATATTTACAATTTTTTTCTACCTTCCGTTCTTTTCCTATTTAATATTAATAAGTGATCGTATACAAAAAAATATATATATATTGCAAAAAAAACTATCTCAAATCCTAATTTGGTTCTCAAGAAAGCGAATATCAGCTATTCCGCTGGCCGGTAAGTTTTTAGGATCGCAAGAAATCTTTGGACTAGGGCGGTAAATGAGTCGAGTTTGAGCGAGTTACTTTCAACTCGTGTTCAGCTCATTTAGTTAATGAGCGAGTCAATTTGAGTTGGGATAGCAATAATGAGCTGTAAAGTCAATTCGAGTTCAGCTCATTATCAACTCGAGTTGGCTTACAACTCGTTTATAACTTGTTTGACCAGTCAATTTCCTTAGTTATAGCTATATACTAGTAAGAGTTTATCTAAACACAAACAATTCAAATGGAATAATAAGAGTTTATCTAAACACAAACAATTCAATCATAATTAACAAGTCAACTAACAAAACAAACAATCTAAACAACAACTTAGGAGTTATTTAGAAGGGCATGAGATTTATTGTGATGAACTTTGTATAACTCGAGTTGTTAATGAGCGAGTTGAGGTATGCTCAAATAACTCAACTCATTTATTAAACGAGTCAGCCAACTCGAATTAGAACTGACTCGAATTATAAATGAGTGAGTTAAAACGAAGAATTAGCGAACAAGTTACGAGTTTGAGCAATTTTACCCTGCTTTGGACGCCCATTCCATTGAACCATACTTTCTTTCTTCTTTCCTTTTTCTAATATCAAATATTTTTAATTTCAATTTGTTTAAACTACCATTTCTTTCCGCAGCATTTTTCAAGACTTGTTCTTGGTCTCTGTAAATCTTTTGTCAGTGGTGTATTTAAAAAGAAAAAAATATTTTGTCAGTGGAGAAAATAGCGCGGCCCAAGGAATAAGCAACAGTCCACTTTCCTTTGAAAGAAAGAAGGTATCTAAACAAGTTCCAGAAATCACTCAAACTCACCGCAATAATATCATTTTGCAAAAGCTTTGTGTGTACAAATGCGGCGCTGACGAGGGCAGAGTCAAAAAAAAAAAAGGGAAAAAAATAATAACGTAATCTCCAAATATATAAAGAAAAAAAAATCACGTAATCTCTAAATGTATAACTAAGCAATATGTATATGTTATCTCAAACAAAAGCGATATGTATATGTTGAGAGCAGAGTCAAAAAAGAAGAAAAATTAATCACGTAATCTCTAAATGTATAATTAAGCAATATGTATATGTTATCTCAAACAAAAGCAATATGTATATGTTAAGAGCAGAGTCAAAAAAGAAAAACAAAAAATAATCACGTAACCTCTAAATGTATAAAAAAGAAAAAAATAATAATCACATAATCTCTAAATGTATAACTAAGCAATATGTATATGTTATCTCAAACAAAAACAATATGTATATGTTATCTCAAACAAAAACAATATGTATATGTTGAGAGCAGAGTCAAAAAAGAAAAAAAAAATAATCACGTAACCTCTAAATGTATAAAAAAGGAAAAAATAATAATCACATAATCTCTAAATACTAAGCAATATGTATATGTTATCTCAAACAAAAGAAATATGTATATGTTGAGAGCAAAGTCAAAAAGGAGAAAAATTAATCACGTAATATCTAAATGTATAATTAAGCAATATGTATATGTTGAGAGCAGAGTCAAAAAAGGAAAAAAAAATAATCATGAAACCACTAAATGTATAAAAAAGGAAAAACTAATAATCACATAATCTCTAAATGTATAACTAAGCAATATGTATATGTTATCTCAAACAAAAGCGATATGTATATGTTGAGAGTAGAGTCAAAAAAGGAGAAAAATTAATCACGTAATCTCTAAATGTATAATTAAGTAATATGTATATGTTATCTCAAACAAAAACATTATGTATATGTTGAGCGCAGAGTCAAAAAAAAGGAAAAAAAATAATCACGTAACCTCTAAATGTATAAAAAAGGAAAAAATAATAATCACATAATCTCTAAATGTATAACTAAGCAATATGTATATGTTATCTCAAACAAAAGCGATATGTATATGTTGAGAGCAGAGTCAAAAAAGGAGAAAAATTAATCACGTAATCTCTAAATGTATAATTAAGCAATATGTATATGTTATCTCAAACAAAAGCAAAAAGCAATATGTATATGTTGAGAGCAGAGTCAAAAAAAGAAAAAAAAACTAATCACGTAACCTCTAAATGTATAAAAAAGGAAAAAAATAATAATCACATAATCTCTAAATGTATAATTAAGCAATATATATATAGAGATTGGCTAATGTCATAACGTTATAACTTCGGCCGAAGTTATAACGAGTCGTTTTTGCAATTTCAAAATCCAAACAACCGATCCGAACCGTTCAACATGTTCTCTATATTGAAATGTGCTTGGAGACCAAATTTTACATTTTTTGGAATTTTTTTGCTATTTATTAAGCCACTTTGAAAATACTGATGCGGTGGTCCAGAAAATTTTACTGTTTTTTACTATTCACAGCAGATCTGCGATTTTCAAAGTGGCTTAATAAATAGTAAAAAAATTCCAAAAAATGTAAATTTGGTCTCCAAGCACATATCAATATTTAGAAAAAGTTGAACGGTTCGGATCGGTTGTTTGGATTTTAAAAACTAATAAACAACTCGTTATAACTTCGGCCGAAGTTATAACGTTATGACATTAGGCTATCTCATATATATATATATATAGAGCTTGGCTACTATGCTTATATAAGCAAAAGCCCACATATGCTTATAACTCATTTTTGCGTTTCCAATGTTCAAATGGTCGATCCGACCGTTCATCTTGTTCTCCATATTAATATGTGCTTTGAGACTAAATTTTACATTTTTCTGAATTTTTTTACTATTTATTAAGCCACTTTGAAAATTGCTGATCTGGGTGAACAGTAAAAACAGTGTTTCCAAAATTCTGGACCACCAGATCAGAAACTTTCAAAGTGGCTTAATAAATAGTAAAAAAATTCAGAAAAATGTAAAATTTAGTCTCCAAGCACATATTAATATGGAGAACAAGATGAACGGTCGGATCGACCATTTGAACATTGGAAACGCAAAAATGCTCATTTAAGCATATGTGGGCTTTTGCTTATATAAGCATAGTAGCCAAGCTCTATATATATATGAGTGAGCCTATGGTGCTATGCATAGCACGGATGGGGTCCGTGCTACGGCTCAAAATTTGACTTTTCAAAATTCTAACGGTCGATCCAACCGTTCAATGTGATAACCATATGAATATGTACTTGCAAACTAAATTTTATATTTTTTCGAATTTTTTTACTATTTTTTTAGATAGGTAGAAAAATCAATGTTTTCTGAAAATTCTGGACCATCAAAATTCTACCTATCTAAAAAAATAGTAAAAAAATTCGAAAAAATATAAAATTTAGTTTGCAAGTACATATTCATATGGTTATCACATTGAACGGTTGGATCAACCGTTAGGATTTTGAAAAGTCAAATTTTGAACCGTAGCACGGACCCCATCCGTGCTATGCATAGCACCATAGGCTCACTCTATATATATATATATATATATACATATAGAGGAGGGATCAAGTTACAACAATTTTGAATTACAACAAAGTTACAACATTCATTTTTTTCATTTTCAAAGTCCAAATCGTTGATCAAACCGTTCAACATGATCTCCACAATAAAATGTGCTTGCAGATCAAATTTTACATTTTTTTGAATTTTTTTACTATTTATTAAGTATTTTACAAAAACTAGTCAAATTCAGACCATTGAATTTTGTACCCATCTTAATAAATAGTAAAAACAATCAAAAAAATGTAAAATTTGATCTGCAAGCACATTTTATTGTGGGAGATCATGTTGAACGGTTTGGATCGACGATTTGGACTTTGAAAATGAAAAAAATGAATGTTGTAACTTTGTTGTAACTCAAAATTGTTGTAACTTGATCCCTCCTCATATATATATATAGAATCTGGCTAATATGCTACGCGTAGCCAGGGGCGGATGCAGGATTTTGATCAGGGTAGGGCAAGAAATTATTGAATTGGGTTTCGAATTGAATTTAATTGGACCGTATCTTATATAATTTACAAAATTTAATATACAATGGGCCAGTTATTTTAATTGGGCTACAGGGTAAGGCAATATCAATTTTCAGGGTAGGGCAAAGGCCCAAAATTCAGTTTTTGTAAATTAGTTTTGGATTTTCAGGGTAGGGCAGTTGCCCTACCCTGTGCTACAGTAGATCCGCCCTTGCGCGTAGCATAGAGGGCCTCCGTGCTACGACTCAATTTTTGAGTTTTCAAAATCCTAACGGTCGATCCGAACCGTTCAACATGATCTCCATATGAATATGTACTTGCAAACCAAATTTTACATTTTTTAGAATTTGTTTACTATTTATTAAGCCACTTTGAAAATTGCTGATCCACTGGTTCAGAAGATTTTACTGTTGTGTACAAATTACTGTTTTTTCAAAGTAGCTTAATAAATTGTAAAAAAATTCTAAAAAATGTAAAATTTGGTTTGCAAGTACATATTCATATGGAGATCATGTTGAACGGTTCGGATCGACCATTAGGATCTTGAAAACTCAAAAATTGAGCCGTAGCACGGAGGCCTCTATGCTATGCATAGCACCGTAGACACTTCCTATATATATATATATATGGAGAGAGAGAGAGAGAGAGATAGGCTATGGTGAGTTGTGAAGTAAAATGTCGTTTTACTTCACGCCATATTTTCATTATGAAAATCCAAACAACCGATCCGAACCATTCAACTTTTTCTAAATATTGAAATGTGCTTGGAGACTAAATTTTACATTTTTTGAAATTTGTTTACTATTTATTAAGCCACTTTGAAATCGCTGATCCACTGTGAACAGTAAAAAACAGTAAAATTTTCTGGACCACCGGATCAGCGATTTTCAAAGTGGCTTAATAAATAGTAAAAAAATTCCGAAAAATGTAAAATTTAGTCTCCAAGCACATTTCAATATAGAGAACATGCTGAGCGGTTCGGATCGGTTGTTTGGATTTTCAAAATAAAAATATGAGCGTGAAGTAAAAATGACATCTTACTTCACAACTCACCATAGCCCAGCTCTATATATATATATATATATATATATATATATGTATCTCAAACAAAAACAATATGTATATGTTATCTCAAACAAATGCAATATGTATATATATCATACAATTCATTTTTCTTTTAACAAATATGTCATACATTTTTGCAATCGACAATCAGTCCCAACTGTTAATCTCACTATAAATTTAATTTGGATCAGAAAAAACAAAATATCCTTGAATATTTGTAATGTTATAATTTAAAATATTTGTGTTGTCTTTTAAGTTGGAGATTTTTTTTTCAAGAAAATCAAGTAAATATCCGCCTTCAATCATTGTCATTTCAATATATTTGCTTTATTTTTTTGTATTAAAGATCTTATTTGACAATTAAGTTATATTCATTGAATAATATGTCATTGATATTGATAAAAATAAAATAAAAATAAAATATTGATTTTGATTTTGCTAAAAATAATATTTTATAATATTTGATCTTTTTGACATAATTTTTATTTCTTGTCAAATTCCTGTCCTACGTTTAAAATTTTGCTCCGCCCCGTTTATGTATTTGAGGCATAAATTTAGGCCTGATATGTGTGTTATATATTGGCGGGTGGTCGTTTAGCATGATAAAATATCATGTAATAATGCACTGAAACGCACTTCTGTGAGATAATCATATAATTGAGGGGCGTATTTAGGGGAACGAGGAACAATTTAATAATGTTGAATCTTGAGAAATTAATGACAGCTATTCTCTTAATTAATTTATCAGAAAAAATGGGAAGTCTGTAAATGCACGTCTCCGCCGTCCTCACCGCACCTTGGCAATCCAATCCAATGCAGGGAAACCATGCCAGTGTATTTTTTTTATTTTTTTATTGGTATTTCAAAGTTCAACAGAAAGAAGATGGTAGTTGTACATGGCGCCGATGGAATGCAATTATCAACCATGCATCTAGCTGGCATGTTAGTTAAGCTCTTATTATCAACCATCTAGCTGGCATGTTAGTTAGTTAAGCTCTTTTTGTTTTTGAGAGAGAGCTTGTTTTAGTTAAGGTCAATAGCAGCTAATTATAAACAACAGCTAGCGCGCGTAATTATGGTTTATTACAAAAATTATTTGTTCACCAATAGTATTATAATAAAAGAAAAACAAGAATACAGCTTGGCCAAAGATAACTAATATTTGATCTAATTATAAGACAATGTATTCCGTGTAGGATGTCGTGAGTTCAAAATCTGAATGAACTTTTTTTAAGTTAATTGGCGTGATTTTATTTTTATCTTAAATAAAAAAAAAATACATTATGAAAATATGCAAGACTGGAAAACCCTAATGGACATTCTGTCATGTCTAGCTTATATTTTGGATTTCGATTAAAAATGAGAGAGAATGCTTGTGGTAAATATAAAAATTGTTTCCGAACATAGATTGATATGGAACAAGAAGTGAACATTTGGCTAACGAAACAATGTTTGGATTGAATTTCTTAGGTATTACAAAATATATATATGCCCACATTTTTTAAGAGCCACTGTTTCCTATATTGTTATGAACAATGCAATATCGTACATACAACAATTAATAATAATGATATTAACCACGGTACGTAATAGACAAAAGTAATTTGATTAATTAATGTTACCTCTCAGTAACTTCTAGAATGTGTTATTTTACTAATTTATAATTGTTTGGGTTTATGTTACGTTAGCATTAATTGGGAATATATAAATTACATAAATATATATTCTTTACAATTTTAAAAATTTATATACAATTTGATGCAATTTAAGAACTGTATAATTACTGATTAAATGTCGACAAACTAAACCATTATTTTAAAATTGCTTTAACAGATTTTGAATTAGTTTTAAATAGTTCTGAACTAAATGCATGGACTGTCTATATTATAGAGAATAAATTATAGTTACAATTTTTTATTTGACAAAAAATTTGTCGATTGTAACAATGGTTATATAAGTTAAATGCAAACACAATATAGCTAGGACACTAATTTCTTAGAAAAGAGTAGTTACTAGTTAGTGCTAGTTTATTATAACAATTTCTTCCAAGCTCTAATTATATTAAGTGTATTCTACTATATATTCTTCGTAATAACCGCTTTTACCCATTTATGCTCCACTAAATTTCCAAATATCCTCATGACTTTTATTATATATATTATATGACCCTACCTCACATACTTGATACTTCCCTCTGTGTCTCTAATAACCCATTACATTTTAATTTTTTAATATAAAAATGTTAAATTCTAGCATTCAAATTTTCATTTAATTGTTCATAAATTCTTTTAACTCGATTTCAAACTTATAACTTTTGACATCAGAAGACAACATGTATTTGTACCACTAAACCAAGCTAATTCTTAACCATTAATTACATTGTTTATTAAATTAATAAACTATTATTTTTGTTATAATATTCCGCAGACCAACTTGCCAACCACACAAGTTTAATTGGCAGGGGGCGTAAAATCTCTGTTTTGTATCCTAGCTAGCGGTTGTCCTTCAACCACACTGCACATGCATACTTCTCTTCGCTAAATTCACAAAAAAATGTGCTTTCGTCCATACCAACCAACCTCTCTTATCTCACTTAGGAGGAATTTAAAATAATTAGTTCCTTAACTCTCCCCTATAAATTGATCGTTACATGTAACACTATTCTATAATCCTCCCAGCCAATACCATCGAGAGCATTTCAACAGAGATAGGATATGGCTTTCACAATTACACAGAAGCTAGTGTTCTTAGCCTTGTACTTTTGCTTCTTTGCTCAAGGTTCGAAAGCTCAATTGCAAGTCGGTTTCTATAACAGCACCTGTCCCCAGGCCGAGGCCATTGTCAGAGGAGAGGTCAGCAAAGCGGTGGCTTCTGATCCTGGCTTAGCAGCTGGCCTTCTGAGGCTACATTTCCATGACTGCTTTGTCCGGGTAAAACACTAATTCATTTATATATTTTTCATCTATTATTAAAAATCTAATTCATTCCTTGTATTAGTCAAATTCACAGGAATTATATATGTTGTAACTGATTATAGGGATGCGACGCGTCGATCATGCTTGTGTCTTATCCATGGAACCAGGCTGAGATGGATGCCATCCCAAACAAAAGCTTACGCGGCTTCGAGATCATTTGGTATGCCAAGTGGCGGTTAGAGCAAGCTTGCCAGGGAGTCGTTTCATGTGCAGATATCCTTGCATTTGCTGCTAGAGACAGTGTGGCGCTGGTAATTTATTAGTATATATTTCACAATTGTTTTATGCATTATTACTCTTTCATGATATATAGTTCGTTTAACAACGGTCTTATGCATGTTAGCTCAGAGTACTCTTTTGAGTGATATATTAGTTAACTATTGCTTCAAGAGAAAACATTAATGCTTGGAATCATATTCTCTGAAAATCAAACTAATCATCTTTTGGAATTCCCATGTGGCGATGGTGGGTGCTGGTATCTGTGCAGGAATGTGACAAAAGGTCGCTTTGACATTCACTAAAACCAGTTAATGACCTTTTTTTTTTTGGGTTAATGCAGTTAGTGAAAACTTAATCTAGAACGAGTTCTATCATATATATGTCACAGTGCAAAATAGTCTATAGCCTTGAATTCTGTTGCAGTCTGCATTTCTGGTATATATCCTGATATTCATATAATTATTCACGTGAATAAGTCTTAATTAATAAATGCATCGAAATTGTAACCTTCACAATTATTCAGCATGAAAATCAGGACCATTAATTCCTTCCCAGTTAAACCATAGGAAGTATCATAAAAAATGATTGCTTACGTTTAGAAAAGGAATTCTTCGGTTGTGCCGCACATTAATTTCTCGCATAAACACCTTCAAAGTTAAAACATGAATGTAAGAGCTTTTGAGACACATGGCAAGTGCATAGGAGAATGAGAAGCATGTAATAGGAGAATTTTTTAAAGCTGTTTGGAGTTACTCTTATAACAGTTTACTATCCAATTAAGTATTTATCATAATTCATACATTGATCATCATGACCAACAAATTCAATGACATCGGCGGTGGAGAAAAAGAACGTTATGTTGAGGAAATTAATGGATTTATAAATGTAATTAGCTGAATGGTTCACACACTAAACATTTTCATTCAAAAAAAGGAAGCAGTTAACCGACATTTCCCTTGATTCACGAAATAAGCACATTATATGTTCTCCCTTTCTTTCTTTGGTTTTATTCTTTTTTTTTAATAATTTGTTTTGTTTTCATATATGTCAGAGTGGAGGCATTACATATGCGGTGCCATCTGGCAGGAGAGATGGAACAATTTCTGTAGCCTCAGAAGCGCTTCAAAATCTGCCTCCTCCTTTTGGTGATGTCAACCAGATCACACAAATGTTCGCCAATAAAGGCCTCAACCAAGATGACATGGTTACTCTTTCGGGTAAATTTTCATTTATGCTACTTTGTATGGTTAATTAATTCTCACCATATATATATTCTATCAATTTATGAAAACGTAAATTGGGAACGTCGACCCAATTAATGTTTCCTTTTGTATTTCTCTCTCTTTCAATTTTGAAATGCGTTGCACCAATTAATGTAACTGAAACCATTTTACGCCCACATTTCACCTTGTGACTTTATCTTAAGACCATTATGATTTTTTTTCACTATATATAATAATATGAAATTATTCGTTTCTTGCATTTCTATAGGGGCCCACACCATCGGTCAATCACACTGTAGCTCCTTCAGCAGCAGGCTTTACAATTTCAGCCCCAACTCAAGCACAGACCCAACCTTGGACTCAACTCTGGCCTCCCAACTGATTCAAAAATGCCCACAAAACAATACCGACCCAGTCGTGTCGATGGATCCTGTCACCCCGAATACCTTCGATGTCCAGTACTACCAGAATATCTTGGCGAACAAAGGGTTGTTCACATCCGACCAGACTCTCATGTCAAGCAATCCCACGTCTTCATTGGTTACGCAATACGCACAAAACTCGCAAACTTTCATGTCCAAATTTGCTGCGGCAATGGTAAAGATGGGGAACATCGACGTGCTCACGGGTACAAATGGCGAAATAAGAAATTGGTGTCACGTAACCAACTGATGAAGAACATTATTTTCATTTGTATTAAAGGACCGTTCTTCCTTCTCTCAGGAAGTGATTGTTACAAATAATTTAACTCGTTGTAATTGATGTGTAGTTGGCAAAAAGTTATAATAATAACTCGTTGTAATTAATTATATTCACAGTTGCTTACAATTATTTGTAATGCAATATATGTATAATAATACGGTTTGCTCAGATAAATGTAAATTGTGTCAGACAACATAAATATATACAGAATAAGACGTCTTGGAAATGTATATAACATTTTAACTAGAATGGTGGTCTTTAACATTTTAAGTTCAAGACCACCATTCTAGATTTTAAGTCGATAGATTTTAAATTCTTCTAAGTGGACAAATTAACCAGCCACTGGTTGCCCGGAGAAGACCATGCCACATAATTCTACACAACACTCATGCTCACAGGCAATCCCCACTCAAAGGCTAGGAGATTCTCAGCCAACTGGGTCTCATGAGGCGGGTCAGGCACAAGAAGGTCGAGCGGGTCATGAAACAGTATTGGTGTCACAACCAATCCCCCAACCTCTCAACAACACAGGACATATGTCCTCTCAACAGAATGACCAGCCCCTGCCGACTCTGCTACCAAGAAGAGTTCAGAGACTGGTAACGGCTAGAACAGATCCGACGGCACAGGAAGAACCATCGTTCCGTGAGGTGGGTCAGCCGGGTAAGACCATAAGACTCGCCACACGAAAACCGCACCAAGCGCCTAAGCAACAAACCTCACACCAGGACAAAAAGAAAGAAACCCCTCCATCACGTAAATGGGTGAGATCACCTACTTTGGAAAAGAGTTCAACTAAACTTTATTCTCGTACAGGAGGTCAGTACGAGAGTCAGACCTCTTTGGTCACTCCCCAGCCACTACCCCACGCGTCATTAATGCAACCCAGGCCTAAAGAGGCTACTACTGTTGACTCTGTCTCCCAGGCAGAGACAAACCAAACCTTGGAGAGACTTCGGCTTGAAGCGCGCCTCAAGCGAAAAATCACCCAACAGGCCCAAAATAGAAACGGGCCAGGAGAAACATCTAATAAAAATCAGAGACTTGAAGAGGGGGCCCAAATGTTGAGACTTACGGGGGGCCGGCCACACCCACTGACCATTCTCTCTAGAGAGCAGGCCGAAAGTTCACAGGCCAATCCGAACAGCCCAATCCGCGATTTAAATCAACATGCTAATCTAGAACAAAACCCAGCAGGATTTTTCAATGTCCGAGTTTCTTATGACAGATGTCAGTATTTAGCCCAAGGTTGTGGTTTACAGACAGAGGAGGTTATAAGAGAAATAAATGAAGACAATGCCGATAGAGAATGTTTAAACGTTGTTCCTCAAACACAGTTCTCAGAAGATGAAGAAGCCAGGGCCAACTCCCACCTGCGTTTTGAACCAGAATCGGCTGATGAACTTGACTCCGAAGAATCTGAAGAGGAAAGGGGGTCCGGAGAGGAATCCTAGAGAAAGGATGCTCTGGGTAGAATGGAAAAGTGGAAGCAGTAATCTAGTTTCTTATGCAGAGTTTCAAAAAATTTAAAATCCTATCATGGAATGTCAGGGGGTTGGGTATAGTGGAGAAATGTAATGTGGTTAAGAATTTAGTTAGGAGCTCGAGATGTGACATATGTTGTATGCAGGAAACAAAATTAAACGAGGTTAATTATCTTTATCTCTCGCGAGTGCTGCCTACGTTTTTTGAGAAAAAGTGTGTGTTCATCCAGGCAAAACAGTCATCAGGTGGCTGCCTTATTTCTTGGAAGAAAAACTACTCCTTAATCAATTCCTGGGCCACACGGCATTCCTGTTCGGCATGTTTAAGGCAAGAGGCAACCGGAAAAACTTTCTGGCTTACAAATGTGTACGGTCCATCTGAAGAAAGTGAGAAGGAAGGTTTTGTTCAAGAGTTGCGATCCATCGCGGCTCAAATGAGGGGCCCGTGGATTTTGGCGGGTGATTTTAACATTGTTAGATGGCTTATAGATCGCCCGGGGAACTTTAGAAATCTCAATCTAATGTGTTTGTTCAATGCGGCAATTAGTGCGATGCAATTGGTGGATGTCCCTCTAAAAAATAGAGAATACACGTGGTCGAGCAAGCGACCGAACCCTTCGTTTTCACGGATTGACAGGGTATTTGTCTCATCGGACTGGCCACTCATGTTCCCCATCATAACACTCACGGCCCTAGCAATGGCGGTGTCGGATCACGTGCCTCTCATCCTCGACTGCAAGCAAAACCGATCTTCACCAGCACCCTTCCGATTGGAACTATTTTGGCTCCAACACCCGAAAGCTAGAGAACAAATCACCAGAATTTGGACAAATCAAAGTGGCCGAATCAGTTTTCAACAAAAAACAGAATTTATGCATAAAGCCTTGAGGGCATGGCACCAAGGGGAGTATGGGAAACTAAAGACTCAGTTAGAGTTCGCTAAAAAGGTACTGTCTTTTTTTGATACCATTGAGGAAAAAAGGAAGCTAGACATGAGAGAGTTCGGTCTGAGAATCAGAGTGAGGCAGCGAATATATGAGTTATCAAACTTTCTAGAAATGAGATGGCAACAAAGAGCACGATGTAGATGGTTAATGCAGGGTGATAAGAACACCAGATTTTTTCACGCCTTTGCTTCGGCACGAGCAAGAAAAAACAACATACAATCGATCATGGATGATGGTCAGACCGTCACGGAACCGACTCAGATCAGACTAGTTTTTTATAAGCACCTAAAGAGTCTACTCGGCACCACTGGTACAGTGGCTGACTTCGACCCTACTGCACTCTATCAAACGGGCCCGGTGCTGGAAAATCTGGCCGAGCCCTTCACTGAGACCGAGATCCACCAAACTGTGAGACAGTTGGCGTCGAACAAAGCGTCGGGCCCGGACGGGGTGCCAAACGAATTTGCAAAGTGGTGTTGGGGGGATATAAAGGAAGATATACTGCGAATGCTCCAGCTATTTTACATGAATTCTCTTGACCTAACGCCGATGAACAAGGCCAATGTAATCATGATCGCCAAAAAAGAGGCCGCCATGACAGTGGGAGACTATAGACCGATCAGTGTCATTAGCTTAATCCCTAAAATTATCTCTAAGCTATTGGCAAACCGATTGACCAGACACCTCCCTCACTTGATATCATCGAAGCAAACCGCCTTTGTGAAAGGTCGGTTTATAGCGGAAATTTCATCGCCACGAGAGAAACATTAAATCATATCTCAAACTCCAAAAGAAAGGCAATTTTTTTGAAATTGGATTTTTCCAAGGCATTTGACTCGGTTTCTTGGAACTTTCTTTTGCCGCTCCTGCAAGCAAGAGGCTTCCCAGAAAAGTGGCAGCAGTGGATTTCAA
The DNA here is from genome assembly GCA_011114355.1 of Carex littledalei. Classification (NCBI taxonomy): domain Eukaryota; kingdom Viridiplantae; phylum Streptophyta; class Magnoliopsida; order Poales; family Cyperaceae; genus Carex; species Carex littledalei. The sequence continues at coordinate 1,208,950 of CM022105.1, forward strand.
CCCTCTTGCAAACTGCGTCATCACGTGTTCTGATAAACGGGGAGGGATCCGACTACTTCAAACATCAAAAGGGTTTGCGCCAGGGTGATCCGTTGTCCCCGATGCTATTCATAATAGCGGTCGACGTCCTCCAACGAATGCTATCGGTGGCAAGCGACACCCTATTGGAACCTATCTCTGAAAGAATTGTGGATTCCATCATGGTGTTCCAATACGCGGACGACACGGCCATAATAGCCAATGCAGAGGAAGAAACCTTGATAACACTGAAAATAGTCTTGCGCATGTTCACCAAGATTTCAGGTCTACAAATTAATTACGCTAAAAGCACGTTCGTCCCATTCAATCTATCTCGTGCGGGATCTCTTCGAGCTAGAGTCATATTGGGATGTGACCAAACGGAGCTGCCGGTCACATATCTTGGCTTGCCACTTACGGTCAAAAGACCTACACGGGAGTTGTTCATGCCATTGATTGAGAAACTACAAAAAAAGTTTGATGGTTGGAAAGGCAAAATGATATCCAGAGGGGGAAGGTTGCAATTAGTCTCATCGGTACTATCGGCGGTCCCCATTTATTTCATGACGACCTTTCAACTACCCAAATGGACAATTAATAAAATCGACCGGATAAGAAGAGAGTTTCTGTGGGGGAAAAACGATTCGACAAAGAAAGGAATGTCACTCCTAAACTGGGACAGGGTCTGCACCCCTAAAGCGTACAGGGGCTTGGGGGTCTCAAACTTGAGACATCAGAACTATGCTCTCCTTCTGAGATGGTGGTGGCAGGTGTATGATAACCCCACTGCCATGTGGTCAATTTTGGTGTTCTTATTATACTGGAAAGGATCACAATTAGAAAGCCCGAATCTCTGGGTTAAGAAAGGCTCTTTTTTCTGGCTCGACATGAGTAAAATACTGGTTTTCTTTCACAGATGCACACGATGGAACATAGGTAATGGAAAATCAATATCCTTCTGGAATGATGCTTGGAATGGAGCACCAATCTCCACCACCATGTCGCAGGGCTCACACATCAAAAAACCGCAAATTTCTTTGAGGAATGCAATGTCAATGCTTGCCACTCTCGTCCCTGATCTAACACTCCAAGACCAGGTTATCTTCACGGATCGCCAAGACCAAATAAGATGGTGCCTAGAGGGTAGTGGAAAATACACGTCCAGATCATTTTACAGGGTACTGGCTCAAGGAGGGAAAGTGAAATGGCCGTTCAAAAAAGTGTGGCGGGGCAGAGTACCACAAAAAGTTAGGCTATTCGCAGCCTTACTGTTAAATGGGAAACTGCCAACATGTGATATGTTACAGATACGGGGCATGCGACTGGATATGAGATGCAAATTATGCGCATCATGTCCTTGTGAATCATCGGTACATCTGTTCATCCGGTGTGGGTTTGCAAGGAAGGTCTGGGCGGGTATTGAGAGAAGAATAGGCTTTGCCATCATGACACCTGGCCCTGACATAGAGACTATTTGGGTAAACTCTTGGAATAATGGCCGGAGTTACATAAACTGGCAACAGTGGTTCACAATGTTCATATGCACTGTATGGGGAATATGGAAACAGAGAAATGAACAAGTCTTCAACACCAAACACATACCGCCAGAAATACTGACGTCGCGAATCTGGGAAGAGGCACACCTGTGGCAAAAATTCTGCGCATAAGGGACACCAGTAGGTCGCTGGTTTCGGTGGCACATAACCTCCGTTCGAGTCTGGGGTTCAGTAGTCCGAAATTGTAATAGTGTTAAAACGTAGAATCATTAAATTGGAGTAGAACCGTCTGTAATGCTGACTTTATTTTAATAAAATGCACTTGGTAGCCTCTACCAAGATTTCAAAAAAAAAAATCTATCGACTTAAAAGATGTATATATGTATTAAATTGCTCATTTTTACATTTTGCTCAACACTATAACAGATCCGCTTTATATATATCTCCATTCCATTATTAAGTACGTTAGGTTTCCTAATCCGCCAACGGCTACGATTGAAAGATAAATTTTCGGATTTAATCTCAGCTCTTCAATCACATAATCTGTTTTCTTTTTGATTAAATTCTTTTCTTTTATATGTAGAAGTTGAAATTTAGCTAAAAGAGAACTCGCCACACGTACTGCCACACACCTTAAAACATTACGCGAACAACTCTAGGTTACGCCTTTCTCTCTGAAAGCTCTTTTACCTGAGTGCCTCTAGCCCGATCTTTGCCCCTCTCTTCGCGACTTCGCCACCTCTCTCCGCCACTCCGCCTACTTTTCCTCCTAATTACTCAACCTTCCAATCAAAAAGGTGTCTTGCCGTCTCTTTTCTCTATCTCCTCCTCCTGCCTCTGACAAAAAAAAAAACCCTAATCCTTCTTAGTCGATCTGAGGTACTTCTCTTCTAATTATTCAGTTTCTATTTCATGAATTCGTTCACTGTTTGCGTTAGATTTCTGGCTCTTTGTGATCGAATAAGATCTGTTGGTTTGATTTCTAGCTCTATGTGATGGGCTACGGTGTTTCGCGAAGTAAATGGTCTTTTTTACTTCATATTTTGAACCATCCGATCCCGCTTTAAAATTAGCGCCAGATCGGATCTCTGATCAGCTAAATAATGCGCTGAAACACTTCTCCTGCGACGAAACTTTTCTTCAAACTCTCCTCCTAACTGGAGGCGTCCATTCCAACTAAAATTTTCAGCCCCGTCCCCCCTCTCTCTCTTTGTGATTTCCTGGAACCCCTCCTTCCTGCCCTCTCCTCCCCGCCTGCGCCTTCACGACCCCGTCTCTCACCCGCGATCCTACTCTCTCGCCCAGCACCTCCACGACCCCGTCTCTCACCCGTGATCCTACTCTCTTCTCCTTCGCCCAGCGCCTCCAACCGACCCTCGGCTAGCACCTCCAAAGATCATGTCGCTTCTCTCCATTCTTGGTATGATCCTCCTCTCTCTTGTTCTCTGATTTATTTTTGAATTTTGTAGGTTTTATCTTGTAATTTTGCTTTGTTGGCCTGAATTTGGGGCTGAATTAGTTAGCCAACTTGAGTTGAAACTGACTCGAGTTATAAATAAATAAGTTAAAGCGAGCAGTTAGCGAACAAGTTACTAATTTGAGCAATTTTACCCTACTTTAGACGCCCATTCCATTAAAACATACTTTCTTTCTTCTTTCCTTTTTCTAATATCAAATATTTTTAATTTCAATTTGTTTAAACTACCATTTCTTTCCGCAGCAATTTTCAAGACATGTTCTTGGTCTTTGTAAATCTTTTGTCAGTGGTGTATTTAAAAAGAAAAAAATATTTTGTCAGTGGGAGTAAATAGCGCGGCCCAAGGAATAAGCAACAGTCCATTTGCCTTTGAAAGAAAGAAGGTATCTGTATTCTGTAATTTACAAACCACAACTTAGATTTTCACAAAGAATATATTTTCATCATCCAAACAAGTTCCAGAAATCACTCAAACTCAACGCAATAATATCATTTTGCAAAAGCTTTGTGTGTACAAATGCGGCTCTGACAAGGGCAGAGTCAAAAAAAAAAAGGAAAGGAAAAAAATAATAACGTGATCTCCAAATATATAAAGAAAAAAAATCACGTAATCTCTAAATGTATAACTAAGCAATATGTATATGTTATGTCAAACAAAAGTGATATGTATATGTTGAGAGCAGAGTCAAAATAGAAGAAAAATTAATCACGTAATATCTAAATGTATAATTAAGCAATATGTATATGTTATCTCAAACAAAAACAATATGCATATGCTGAGAGCAGAGTCAAAAAAGGAAAAAAAAAATAATCACGTAACCTCTAAATGTATAAAAAAGAAAAAAATAATAATCACATAATCTCTAAATGTATAACTAAGCAATATGTATATGTTATCTCAAACAAAAGCGATATGTATATGTTGAGAGTAGAGTAAAAAAAGAAGACAAATTAATCACGAAATTTCTAAATGTATAATTAAGCAATATGTATATGTTATCTCAAACAAAAACAATATGTATATGTTGAGAGCAGAGTCAAAAAAGGAAAAAAAATAATCACGTAACCTCTAAATGTATAAAAAAGGAAAAAATAATATCACATAATCTCTAAATGTATAACTAAGCAATATGTATATGCTATCTCAAACAAAAGCGATATGTATATGTTGAGAGCAGAGTCAAAAAAGGAGAAAAAATAATTACGTAATATCTAAATGTATAATTAAGCAATATGTATATGTTATCTCAAACAAAAGCAATATGCATATGTTGAGAGCAGAGTCAAAAAAGGAAAAAAAAATAATCATGAAACCACTAAATGTATAAAAAAGGAAAAACTAATAATCACATAATCTCTAAATGTATAACTAAGCAATATGTATATGTTATCTCAAACAAAAGCAATATGTATATGTTGAGAGTAGAGTCAAAAAAGGAGAAAAATTAATCACGTAATCTCTAAATGTATAATTAAGCAATATGTATATGTTATCTCAAACAAAAGCAATATGCATATGTTGAGAGCAGAGTAAAAAAAAAAAAAAAAAATCACGTAACCTCTAAATGTATAAAAAAGGAAAAACTAATAATCACATAATCTCTAAATGTATAACTAAGCAATATGTATATGTTATCTCAAACAAAAGCGATATGTATATGTTGAGAGTAGAGTCAAAAAAGGAGAAAAATTTATCACGTAATCTCTAAATGTATAATTAAGCAATATGTATATGTTATCTCAAACAAAAGCAATATGTATATGTTGAGAGCAAAGTCAAAAAAGAAAAAAAAAATAATCACGTAACCTCTAAATGTATAAAAAAGAAAAAAATAATAATCACATAATCTCTAAATGTATAACTAAGCAATATGTATATACTATCTCAAACAAAAGCGATATGTATATGTTGAGAACAAAGTCAAAAAAGAAGAAAAAATAATCACATAATCTCTAAATGTATAATTAAGCAATATGTATATGTTATCTCAAACAAAAGCAATATGTATATGTTGAGAGCAGAGTCAAAAAAGAAAAAATAATAATCACGTAACCTCTAAATGTATAAAAAAAGAAAAAATAATAATCACATAATCTCTAAATGTATAACTAAGCAATATGTATATGTTATCTCAAACAAAAGCGTTATGTATATGTTGAGAGCAAAGTCAAAAAAGGAGAAAAAATAATCACGTAATCTCTAAATGTATAATTAAGCAATATGTATATGTTGAGAGTGGCTAATATAAAAATAAAATAAAATATTGATTTTGATTTTGCTAAAAATAATATTTTATAATATTTGATCTTTTTGACATAATTTTTATTTCTTGTTAAATTCCTGTCCTACGTTTATAATTTTGCTCCGCCCCGTTTATGTATTTGAGGCATAAATTTAGGCCTGATATGTGTGTTATATATTGGCGGGAGGTCGTTAGCATGATCATGTAATAATGCATTGAAACGCACTTCTGTGAGATAATCATATATTAATTGAGGAGCGTATTTAGGCGAACGAGGAACAATTTAATAATGTTGAATCTTGAGAAATGACAGCTATTCTCTTAATTAAGTTTATCTGAAAAAAAATGTGAAGTCTGTAAATGCACGTCTCCGCCATCCAATGCAGGGAAACCAGTGTATTTTTTTATTTTTTTATTGGTATTTCCAAGTTCAATAGATAGAAGATAGTAGTTGTACATGGCGCCGATGGAATGCAATTATCAACCATCTAACTGGCATGTTAGTTAAGCTCTTATTATCAGCCATCTAGCTGGCATGTTAGTTAAGCTCTTTTTGTTTTTGAGAGAGTTAATTTGTTTTATTTAAGGTCAATAGCAGCTAATTATAAACAACAGCGTAATTAAGGTTTATTACAAAATTTCTTTGTTCATCAATAGTATTATAATAAAAGAAAAACAAGAATACACTTGGCCAAAGATAACAAATATTTGATCTATAATTATAAGACAATGTATTCCGTTTAGGATGTCGTGGGTTCAAAATCTGAATGAACTTTTTTTAAATTAATTGGTGTGATTCTATTTTTATCTTAAATTAAAAAAAATACATTATGAAAATATGCAAGACTGGAAAACCCTAATGGACATTCTGTCATGTCTAGCTTATATTTTGGATTTCGATTAAAAATGAGAGAGAATGCTTTTAGTAAATATAAAAATTGTTTCCGAACATAAATTGATATGGAACAAGAAGTGATTGGCTAACGAAACAATTCTTGGATTGAATTTCTTAGGTATTACAAAATATATGCCCACATTTTTTAAAAGCCACTGTTTCCTATATTGTTATGAACAATGCAATGTCGTACATACCAATTAATAATAATGATATTAACCACGTTACGTGATCGACAAAAGTAATTTGATTAATTAATGTTACCTCTCAGTAACTTCTAGAATGTGTTATTTTAATTACTAATTACTAATTGTTTGGGTTTATGTTACGTTAGCATTAAAATTGGAAATATAGTTATTAAAGTTCATTCAAATGGAAAGTATAAATTACATAAATATTCTTTACAATTTTAAAAATGTATATACAATTTGATGCAATTTAAGAACTGTATAATTACTGATTAAATGTCGACAAACTAAACCATTATTTTAAAATTGCTTTAACAGATTTTGAATTAGTTTTAAATAGTTCTGAAATAAATTTATGGACTGTCAATATTATATAGAATAAATTAGAGTTACAATTTTTTATTTGACAAAAAATTTGTCGATTGTAACAATGGTTATATAAGTTAAATGCAAACACAATCTAGCTAGGACACTAATTTCTTAGAAAAGAGTAGTTACTAGTTAGTGCTAGTTTATTATAACAATTTCTTCCAAGCTCTAATTATATTAAGTGTATTCTACTATATATTCTTCGTAATAACCGCTTTTACCCATTTATGCTCCACTAAATTTCCAAATATCCTCATGACTTTTATTATATATATTATATGACCCCACCTCACATACTTGATACTTCCCTCTGTGTCTCTAATAACCCATTACATTTTAATTTTTTAATATAAATATGTTAAAATCTAGCATACAAACTTTCATTTAATTAATTGTTCATAAATTCTTTTAACTCGATTTCAAACTCATAACTTTTCACATCAGAAGACAACATGTATTTTTGTTATATTAATATTCCGCAGACCAACTTGCCAACCACACAAAGTTTAATTGGCAGGGCGTAAAATCTCTGTTTTGTATCCTAGCTAGCCGTTGTCCTTCAACCACACTGCACATGCACATGCATACTTCTCTTGGCTAAATTCACAAAAAATTGTGCTTTCGTCCCCACCAACCAACCTCTCTTATCTCACTTAGGAGGAATTTAAAATAATTAATTAGTTCCTTAACTCTCCCCTATAAATTGATCGTTACATGTAACACTATTCTATAATCCTCCCTGCCAATACCATCGAGAGCATTTCAACAGAGATAGGATATGGCTTTCACAATTACACAGAAGCTAGTGTTCTTAGCCTTGTACTTTTGCTTCTTTGCTCAAGGTTCGAAAGCTCAATTGCAAGTCGGTTTCTATAACAGCATCTGTCCCCAGGCCGAGGCCATTGTCAGAGATGAGGTCAGCAAAGCGGTGGCTTCTGATCCTGGCTTAGCAGCTGGCCTTCTGAGGCTACATTTCCATGACTGCTTTGTCCGGGTAAAACACTAATTCATTTATATATTTTTCATCTATTATTAAAAATCTAATTCATTCCTTGTATCAGTCAAATTCACAGGAATTATATTTGTTGTAACTGATTATAGGGATGCGACGCGTCGGTCATGCTTGCGTCTTATCCATGGAACCAGGCTGAGATGGATGCCATCCCAAACCAAAGCTTACGCGGCTTCGAGATCATTTGGTATGCCAAGTGGCGGTTAGAGCAAGCTTGCAAGGGAAAAGTTTCATGTGCAGATATCCTTGCATTTGCTGCTAGAGACAGTGTGTCGCTGGTAATTTATTAGTATATATTTCACTATTGTTTTATGCATTATTACTCTTTCATGATATATATATAGTTCGTTTAACAACGGTCATATGCATGTTAATTAGCTCAGAGTACTCTTTGAGTGATATATTAGTTAACTATTGGTTGAAGAGAAAACATTAATGCTTGGAATCATATTCTCTGAAAATCAAACTAATCATCTTTTGGAATTCCCATGTGGCGATGGTGGGTGCTGGTATCTGTGCAGGAATGTGACAAAAGGTCGCTTTGACATTCACTAAAACCAGTTAATGAACCTTTTTTTTTGGGTTAATGCAGTTAGTGAAAACTTAATCTAGAACGAGTTCTATCATATATATGTCACAGTGCAAAATAGTCTATAGCCTTGAATTCTGTTGCAGTCTGCATTTCTGGTATATATCCTGATATTCATATAATTATTCACGTGAATAAGTCTTAATAAATGCATCGAAATTGTAACCTTCACAATTATTCAGCATGAAAATCAGGACCATTAATTCCTTCCCAGTTAAACCATAGGAAGTATCATAAAAAATGATTGCTTACGTTTAGAAAAGGAATTCTTCGGTTGTGCCGCACATTAATTTCTCGCATAAACACCTTCAAAGCTAAAACATGAATGTAAGAGCTTTTGAGACACATGGCAAGTGCATAGGAGAATGAGAAGCATGTAATAGGAGAATTTTTTAAAGCTGTTTGGAGTTACTCTTATAACAGTTTACTATCCAATTAAGTATTTATCATAATTCATACATTCATCATGACCGACAAATTAATTCAATGACATCGGCGGTGGAGAAAAAGAACGTTATGTTGAGGAAATTATAAAATAAAAAAAAAAACATGGATTTATAAATGTAATTAGCTGAATGGTTCACACACTAAACATTTTCATTCCAAAAATGAAAGCAGTTAACCGACATTTCCCTTGATTAACGAAATAAGCACATTATATGTTCTCCCTTGCTTTCTTTGGTCTTATTCTTTTTTTTTTTTTTAATTTGTTTTGTTTTCATATATGTCAGAGTGGAGGCATTACATATGCGGTGCCATCTGGCAGGAGAGATGGAACAATTTCTGTAGCCTCAGAAGCGCTTCAAAATCTGCCTCCTCCTTTTGGTGATGTCAACCAGATCACACAAATGTTCGCCAATAAAGGCCTCAACCAAGATGACATGGTTACTCTTTCGGGTAAAATTTTCATTTATGCTACTTTGTATGGTTAATTAATTCTCACCATATATATATTCTATCAATTTATGAAAACGTAAATTGGGAACGTCGACCCAATTAATGTTTCCTTTTGTATTTCTCTCTCTTTCAATTTTGAAATGCGTTGCACCAATTAATGTAACTGAAACCATTTTACGCCCGCATTTCACCTTGTGACTTTATCTTAAGACCATTATGATTTTTTTTTCACTATATATAATAATATGAAATTATTCGTTTCTTGCATTTCAATAGGGGCCCACACCATCGGTCAATCACACTGTAGCTCCTTCAGCAACAGGCTTTACAATTTCAGCCCCAACTCAGGCACAGACCCAACCTTGGACTCAACTCTGGCCTCCCAACTGAAGCAAAAATGCCCACAAAACAATACCGACCCAAAAACGGTCGTGTCGACGGATCCTGTGACCCCGAATACCTTCGATGTCAAGTACTACCAGAATATCTTGGCGAACAAAGGGTTGTTCACATCCGACCAGACTCTCATGTCAAGCAGTCCCACGTCTTCATTGGTTTCGCAATACGCACAAAACTCGCAAACTTTCATGTCCAAGTTTGCTGCGGCAATGGTAAAGATGGGGAACATCGACGTGCTCACGGGTACAAATGGCCAAATAAGAACTTGGTGTCACGTAACCAACTGATGAAGAACATTATTTTCATAATGTATTAAAGGACGTACCGTTCTTCCTTCTCTGAGGAAGTGATTGTTACAAATAATTTAACTCGTTGTAATTGATGTGTAGTTGGCAAAAATTTATAATTAATTATATTCACAGTTGCTTACAATTATTTGTAATGGAATATATGTATAATAATACGGTTTGTTCAGATAAATGGTAAATTGTGTCAGACAATATAAATATATACAGAATAAGACGTCTTGGGAATGTATATAACATTTTAACTAGAATGGTGCTCTTGAACTTAAAATCTATTGACTTAAAAGATGTATATATGTATTAAATTGCTCAACACTATAACAGATCCGCTTTATATATATATATCTGATCACTAAAAAAATAAAATTAATTGTAGGTGAAAAACGATGTGGCGAAATTAATTATTAACTTAATTGCACATGCATGCATGTAAACAATATTTACTTCTTATTCTTTCAATTATTCCATTTCACGTTTGATTATATTTAGTTTTCCGAGCTATTTCACTTACATTATTATGCTGGACAATTGGTTACATGATTTTCTTTGTATATTTTATAATCTCTAGAGGAATGTGTAGTGGGAGATGCAGAAAACACTACTAGAATATGAGTTTTCTACAAGGGCAGCACTTGGTTTTAGTAAGGGTAGGAAAGCCCATGCAAAAGAAATGGCATTTATGAATTCATAAAACTTGTTGCAAGGGTATCCCATGCAAATTGTATCGCATGCAAATGTTTGATGTGCACGCATGCAAATGTTTTCTATCTCCCCTTGCAAATACATTATGAAGGTCAGATAATGTATTTAATTGGAGGCACATGCAACAACTCAACCACAAGTCCTTGCAAATACTTAACCGAATGTCAGATATTATATTTAATTGGAGGTCCTTGCAACAACTCAACCCCATGCCCTTGCAAATACATTATGAAAGTCAGATATTATATTTAATTGGAGGCCCATGCAACAACTCAACTCCATGCCCTTGCAAATACTTAACCGAAAGTCAGATATTATATTTAATTGGAGGCCAATGCAACAACTCAACCCCTTACCCTTGCAAATACTTAACCACATGTTATATATTATATTTAATTGGAGATCCTTGCAACAACTCAACCTCATGCCCTTGCAAATACTCTGGACTGTTGAATCTACACAATTGCATGGGCTTACCCTTGCAATTGTTTAGTTCCTGGAGACAGTAGCATTTATGTTTATTTTATATCTCCTTTTGAATGATAAATTTTATTATAAATCACAACAACAGAATAATAGCAGTATATAAGAATTCAATACTTTGATAACTTAAATTTTGATATTTAGAATAAGCCAATTAATATTTTAATTGAAATACAAAAATAACTATACAAATATCGTGACACAACACATTTTATGTGTTGCTTTACCAATTAATATTTTTCATTGAAACCATCGAGCCCATACAAATCAACTTTTCTTTCTCACCTTGCTCCATGTGATACTCTTGCTCTAAGGGGTTGTCATACAAGTCAACTTTTAGAGTTTGGCAATTCAGAAAAACACAATCAAATATCAAATGACAAAGTATAGCTGTTTAAAATACGAAAAAAAACACATGAAAAATCACACTCTCCACTAATGTACCAGCTTATTTGGTCTAGACAATCCAAAAATGCAATTGATAGAAGATGCACTAAATTTCAAATTGCCAATAAAATATTTGTTAACAGATCAATCGGAACATCGTTTACAAAAAATAAATGAGACAATTTAGTGGATCCACACTACAAAAGATAAATATTCATGATATACTGTTAAAGTTAAAAAAAAAGACATGAATTTAAATATATATGAAATATATTTTTAGTATACTGTCAGACACAATTACAGAAAAAAGCTTATAAGATAACCAATATCAAAGGAGTTCCATAAAAGATTTGAACTATCCCAAATTTTATAAATAAAAATACAATAATGTTTTTACTTAAGTGTATAGATATGGCCTCTGTACCAAAGGGCACTGTTTACTGGTAGCACAAATTTTGTGGTACATTAATGTACTGATATGATGATATATTTCCATTTTGCCTCGCCAATCACCTCACCACAAAACATCTAGCTGAAATTTAAAGAAATTTACCATAAATTCAGCAAGTATAAATGGATAAGCATAAACCCTAACATCCTAAGTTTATCAAAAATTTAACCCTAAATGAGAAAAGTACCTGAGACTCGACTGAGTCAACTGAGGCGGGGAGAGAGACAAGCTGGGGTCCTAGGATCTGAATTAGTAACAGTAACAAAGCATTTAGTATTGTGCATGAGCTACACATGAGCTCATAATAAAAAGAATAGTGAGAGGATTAGTTGAAGAACACATTTATACCTATATGCAGACCAAACTGGTCCTGACAAAAGTATTATGGACAATCCTAGACACTACTCGACATGCTATTCATATAATAATTAAAAAAAGTTTATTGTTTTGGTTTGAGCATTTCATCAAACACCTATAATGCATTAATTTATTCAATAAAATCAACTCAAAACTTCAAGCATTTCAAACATCTGTCAATATTTGCACAAACCTTCTGAGGTGGAAAAGTAAAACATTATGTACAAACCTTATGACAAACAATTTGATATGAAGAACACATACTAAACCTAACTTAACCAAAATTTCACAATTTTCAGCAACATGAGAGCAAATCGAGTTGCCGTAACATTTGAAGCATTTCATTTATTCAACAATACCTCATAACTACACAACAATTATTTAGGCAAGATCAAGCACATGTCAAGGAGCATTTCACAGTCAAGTAAAAAAAGGTCGATGTTTTGCATATGAAAGAGGGGAGGAGTCGAGGAAAAAAGAAAGCAATAAGCAATATACTCCAAATTGAACAATTCCAAACATTATATCAACTAAATAAAATTAGGACAACAGAGTTTTGAACGGATTGTACCTTTCCTGATACCAAATCAGCCGAATCAAAGTATGCCCTTTCATGGTCCTGCACAAGTACAACAAGAGTTTTAAATTGATGCATTATTTTTGGAATTCAACATGTTTAATATTTGTTTGAAATTATATTGTTTACTTTGTCCAGCTAGCATCTGTTTGGGTTCTTAATTTTTGGCCCCACGAGGCTTACATAACGGACCAATCAAAGTGAAAATAAGGTATATTATAAGTCAGCCGTTACAATGCATCGCAAATTTGTACAGGACCTCTTGTAAGAATTACATAACAGGGTGTACCTCTTGTAGCTAAAAATTTCCCCAAACGAGACAAAACGACAGCAAAATCAACTTTTTCAAAATTCTCAATTCATATTGTATTGTGGCTGAGTTTGGATCAGGTTTGGATTAGGGCTTGATGACTAAATTTATGTAGGACCAAATGTTTGATAGATTTCTTTTCTTAATCATTAACCAGTCAGAATTTGTACAGGACCAAATCTTGTACCAGGCCTACTCTTCAACATTAACAAACTCATTGGGTTACAAAAAAATCATCTTAAAATCAGACTGGCATGGTTCAGAATTTAACGATGCCATGGCAGTTATAATTATAAATTCTGACCAAATCTTGTATCAGTTCAAGCTGGGAGTAAAAAAAATACCTCTCCAGCAGTGGTGAAGCAGCCAGCAAGTAGTTCTCGTCCATCCTGTACTGTAGATCTCCGATCCAGAGAGATCAGGTATCACCGAAGTGAGAGAGAGGCCGAGCGCCAAGTGGAGGGAGTTTTTTTGTTAGTTTTGGTTTTGGCTTCGCTTTGCGTCCAGAGAAGAGTTAAAAGTGGGAAGAGAGGAGATGTTTCTCTGGATGGAAGACAGAAACAAGAAAGAAAAAATCAGAGCTGACGAGTGGGATCCATCTGTCAGCGAAACATCTCCATTTTTTAAAATTAATATAATAAGATAAATTGTCCTAAATGGAGATGTCCATTGATAATCAGGACGATACATTTTTAATCGAACGGTTTAGATTTACATATTTACAAATTAGTTAATGCATGTACAACAAAATATGAAAAAATTTTAAAATAAATAAATTTTTATTATTTACATTTTTTGCGGCCAAATCATACTTATAATTGTCAGTTTTATAGACTTTCATTATTATTTGCCCCTTCAAATTTAGCAAATATTTGTGAACCGTTCATTTTTACGTGAGCGATCGACGGTCGATCTAAAACGAAATGATTCCAATTTTTTTTTGAAATGATCAAGAGAAAATATTGAACGTAACAAACATGAAAGTTCTGAAGTTTTATTGTGTCTGAGCTTCGATCCACAATGAAGTGTTTATAGTCGTTCGATGTTTTAATATTTCATCGACTCGATGGATAGGTAAATGAAAAGAAAATCTCATCAAACTTCGCTACAAGAAACTAAATGCGATTCTCTTTAATTTCAACGGTTCCGATCGACCAGCGGACGATATATTCCCGTACGCCTTCATTAGCTCACAAACAAGAGTTTATATTTCATGAAACATATACTCTAGCTTTAGGAGTTAATGAAGGCGCACAGGAACACATCGTCCGCTGGTCGATCAGAACCGTTGAAATTAAAGAGCAATGCCTTTATTTTCTTGTATCAAAGTTTGACGAATTTTTTTTTTATTTACCCATTCATCTAGTCGACGGAATATTGAAACATCGAAGGGCTATACACACTTCACACTGGATCGAACCTCAGAAATAATTAAACTTCATAAATTTTGTGTTGGTTACATTGAATGTTTTTCTTAGATCATTTCAAAAAAAAAATTGGAATCATTTCATTACGAATCGACCGTTGATCGTTCATGTAAAAATGAACGGTCCACAAATATTTGCTAAATTTGAAGGGGTAAATAATGATGAAAGCCTATAAAATTGACAATTATAAGTATAGTTTGGCCATAGAAGATGTAAATAATTTAAAAATATTTGTATTGAATTTATTTCATATTATTTGGTGTACATACATAACTAATTTGTAAATATCAAGCTCAAGCCGTTTGATAGGTAATGAATGGTCCTGATATTTTCATTTAAAAGGATGTGGAAAGGGAGTCCTATTCCCTGAGGTAACATAATATTGTTGTTTAGATCCGGCTCTAGTTGATGCACATGTTCTTTTAATATTCGTGCATAATAATGATCAAACGGTTCCGATCTAAACACAAATATTATGTTACCTCAAAGTATATGAATTATCCCCAGTAAATACGATACGAACCCTTCTATTACCTCTCTGGACTCGGTGAGATATCTCCTCTCCTCTGTGAACTTTCTAAATAAATTAACTAAGCAAGATTGTACCAAAACCCCAAAATTTTCGCTTTCCCTCGTTCAGTTCCCTCCGAAATTTCGTGCTCTCCCAAAATTCTTTTCATCTCCCGCTCTCCTTCGCCGCTCTCTCTCTCTCTTCCTCACTAAACCCTAGCCTGCTAGCCATCACCATCGCCACTCTCCCTCTTCCTCACAGATCGCCTGTCTCCCTCACCAGTCCTCATTCGCTGCTACTTCGCTACCTCCTCCGATTGTCCTACAGTAACCCTAGCCGCCACCTCGTCACACCCTAAACCCTAGCCGCCACCTCCGCTGCTCACTCTCTAGCCGTGGATGCCTCAAACTCTCAGCCTCCAGCGAAGAAGAAGCGAATTGAGCATAGCCAGTTGCCCAGTCCATTAGATGTCGTGAATCCCCAAATTGCCGATGCTGAGAAGTCAAAAGGGCAGCAAAACAAATTGTGGAACTGACATCTTGGTTTGAGGTTTAAAGTTCGTTTCTTCCACTATATTTCCTTTCTATTTTATGTCTTGATATGGGAATTAATGGTTATCAATTAAATTAATTTATACCGTGCCCTTCTTTTTCTAAATTAATTGTTCTTTTTCTGAAAAGAATTATGGGTCTGAGGTCCTTGTTGTGGGTATAATTCAAGTTTAATGTTTCATGTTGATAAAATTAGATCTGTTGATAATATTGGAATCCATGTTTCAATCAATGCAACTGATAGGTATAATTCAAGTTTAATGATTTCTTTATAGGATGTAAAGGTACTTGTCTATTTATTTTTTTCAATCTAATTTTTTTTCATGATTTCTTTATAGGATATAAAGGGTATACAGCTGTAGCTTTTTGTTGCTGCTTGCTAAATGTAAATACAGATGTTAACTAATCTGGTAATATCTAAGGGATGTTGAAATTTCTGAATACAAGTATAGTTAATTCTAGTTTGTTGTCTTATTAGAAGTCTATTTTTTTAATTAAGATTAGTCCTATATAGCCTTTTGTCGTGAAATTCATCCTATATACAAACCCATTCCCTAAATGTCTCCCATTTATAACAGTAAACACAATTCAAAACTGCACAATAAACAAATCTATTTGACTGATATGGATGATATTTGCTTTAGTAGATTACGCTGGCAACTGATTTACAAGAATTCTCGAGCAACCAATTGTTTCTGTTTTTACTGACACAGCACAAAGGTAATCAAAAGTATAATTTTAGTTACCAATATTGTTTCATTCTTTTGGTTCTTCTGAATCCTTTGCAAGTTATTATTAGTTTACCCATATATCATAATTAAAGGATTTTCCTAATTGTTGTTGTAATAAGATCTACAAAGTAAAATTTCTTCAAAAAAACACTGCAAAGTACAAGGGACCAGCGGTCTACCTAAATATGACACAGTATTAAACTATGGAGGAGTTAACTTTCTCGTTCATATCTTTTTTAATTTTGTTGGAATGGTCTTTTCAAAATTTGAATCAGAAATAAAGTCTGGCATGATATTGAAATTTTATTGTTTTATTTTTAAAAGTACAGAAATCAGATTTATGTACTGTAATGTACACGAGTGCTACAACTGGGGACCCAAAGGGTGTGATGTTAACTAATGTGAGAGCCTCAGAACTATGATTTTAGGCATGGATGGTATTGTTCAAACAGTAAATCAAGAGGTAAGTTGTGTGTTTCACGAGAGTAATTTTAAAGCTTTGTTGAATTACACTAATATATGGTCCTCGTATTGAACTTTTTGAGATTAGAACAATAAAAATGAGTCACTTGAGGAACTAATCAAGGGGTTGTTTGGATTGAGGTACTTGAGACTATGGTAGGTAGACATATATTGCAAAATACAAAAAGCAATATGTATTATATTAAACATGAGTAGCATTTCTTTCTCTTCAACTTGTATTGGAATTCAAATTTCTGATCTGACTAGATTTATTTCTGTTTCCAGTTTCTGGAATGGTGAACACTTTGGAGCCTACTCTGGGAAATAATGTAAGATCAAGGGTTCTATTGCATGTATTAATAATTTCTTAGTTATTTTTCTTTAGTAAATTTTTATCTGTTACTAGCAGTAAGGTACTGTTGAACTAGGTTCACCCCAATGTCAGTGAAATTCTACCTACTTTTTAGTTTATTTAAATCAGCTGATGCTCATTCAACTTCGTTTTGTCTCCATTAGACCATATTTCATTTTTAATATGCCTGGAATTACTATTTACCATGTAATCGTGTATATAGTCAAATAAATAGAACTATTATGATACCACAGAAATAAATGTATTTGATACTCAAACAGAACTTTGCTTGATTTGCTAAAATCTACTCAAGCAATCCCTGTGGTATTTGCTAAAATCTACTCTCTGCTGAACCACCAAATAAATGTATTTGATTTGAAACACATGAAGACCCAAACTTTCTGACCTTAACTTACAAAGTATATTAGAATTTCCATTATTGTTGATATTTTAATTTTCTGAAATTTACTTCTGTACTAAAGATGCCACAAATTATAAAAGAATATGTCCAATTTAGAGCAGTATTTTTTTCCTTTTATTACTTCTAAGGTTTGAGACAGGAAGCCAAGATTGTATTGCCACTGTACTTTTTTCCTTGTATATTACAAAATGCAGGGATTGGTTCAGCAAATTCTGATTTGCTCTTCAGTCTATCTGGTTCAACAAATTCTGA
Organism: Carex littledalei; assembly: GCA_011114355.1. Lineage (NCBI taxonomy): Eukaryota > Viridiplantae > Streptophyta > Magnoliopsida > Poales > Cyperaceae > Carex > Carex littledalei. Next base: position 1,226,812 of record CM022105.1, read on the forward strand.
TTTGATCTTCATTTTTGTGTTGATGTAATTATTTTTGTATATATCATGATAAATTTAAGTTCTTTTTTTCAATCTAGCAATGCAGCACGAGATCACCGCATAACGGGCCCCTTCCAGTGGATGCTATATCATGGTGTTAAGCACCTTTTGATCCTGAGGGCCTACTTAGGTACAAATAATTAATCCTAGCAATTACATGGTTAATTTCTCGTCTAAAACCTGATTATTAAACTTGAAGATATTATCAATAATTGGTTGTCAATTGGATGTTGAGATTATATTCTATAAAGTAAGAACGGAGCAAGGCAACACCGTACTAACTTTTTCTGAAATATGAGTTACAGGTAATTAATGACTGCATCATTCCCGTAAAACATTTTTGTGGATTTTGTCAATTCTTAATATTACTGTTAGTCATCTTGAATTAGGACATGTTTTGGATATATATATATAGAATCTTTTTTTAGCACTTTTGTTGTAATGTTTTTTTGATATTTTGATACAATGTATGATGATTATACTATTTTGATTAATGCTTATTACATGTGTTATATGTGTATTTCAATGTGTTTATGTAATTTGGTACATATAGGATGATTATAATTTGTTGGTCAATGCTTATTAGTTGTTTTTTTACTTATTTTTCAATGAGTTTTATGTAAATCTTGATGAATGAGAATCTGAGAATTGTAAAACAGCACTGGGCTGGTACCAGATTGGTACCAGCAGGGAGGATTGTATAATTGGAGCATGCTGATTTGCAGTCATTTCTTGTTATTATATCTATTGGTACTTCCATGCAAATAGTATGAACTGCAATGCATGCAAAAAATGTAAATCATATCCTTGCAAATAATCACCCATGTAATAAGCTAGTCTTATTCCCTTGCTAATAGTCAGGTGGGACCCGCGTTCCCTTGCCTTGCTAATAGTCAGGCGGGACCCGCGTTCCCTTGCCTGGCTAATAGTCAGGCGGGACCCAGTTGTGTTAGCCTTGCAAATAGGCGGGTGGGGCCCACGTGTGTTAGCCTTGCTAATAGTCAGGTCGGACCCACGTTACTTGGCCTTGCAAATAGTTCAGGTGGGACCCACGTTCCCTCCCTTGCAAATAATCAGATGGGTCCCACGCTGTCTACCCTTGCAAACACTACAAACGAGGCCAACTCTGAAAGTATTTGCATGCGCGGTTGTTGCAAGCGTAAGCGCATGCAACAAGTTAGAAAAAAGTATTAGCATGCGTGTCCTTGCCAATACTTAGTATTAGTGTCGAAGGCTATAGCAATAATACATTTGCAAGCGTAAGCGCATGCTAATGCCCTTTTTGGGCTTGCTGCAAGGGTAAGCCCATGCAGTAAGCTATTTTTCTGCCCTTGCAGAAAACTCATATTCTAGTAGTGAAAGGAGGTTAATTAATATTCCTAATAAAAGCAAATAGACGGTCAAAGTGGAGCTTAATTAAACAGCGGGTCAAATGCTTCTAGGTTGCCTTAAAAGCTATTTAATTACATGAGCACTACGACCAAAGACTTGAATTGACGAAGTGACTGGAATTGTTGTCAATGAAATAGGACGATCGACCTTTTGTTGATTTTTGTTTTTGCAATTGACCTATGCGCTATTGTGCGCTTAATTTTGCTCAAATCCCAGTACTAGGTAATACTAATAAATCTCGTTAGTAACGTGCGGGTTGAACTTGTATGTGTAGGTTGCATGAAAGACTGAGAAAAGCCATTGATATCCTCACTATAATTAGTTCGATAATTTTTTAGCTAGTATTACGAGACCTTTTAATGTGAGAGAATTGCAGCGAATATTTATTATAATAATAAAAGAGTGAGGCTATCGTACTATGCATAGCGCATATTGGCCCATGCTATTGACTCAACTCTTCTGTTTGAAAGTCTTAACGGTCGATCCGAAAGTCTTAACGGTCGATCCGAGTAATTCAACATTGTTTCCATATAAATATATACTTTTAAACTAAATTTTATATTTTATATTATTTTTTACTATTTTATTAGATGAGTAGAAAATAGAGGTGAAAACGGAGCAAATACAGAGCGGATAGTGGTAAAATCATATTCATATTCCTTTTTAATTTTCCAGATACGGATCGGATATCAACCGGATACAAATACGAATACGGATCAGATCGGATATTTATTAAAATAATATTAAAAATACTAAAATTCATAATATTTATCTAATTTTAATGGTGAATAATAATATTTTTTCATAATATATTTTAAAATATATGATATATATCTACTATTCGGATACGGATAATTGAACTGTAAAACCATATCAGTATCTATATCCACACGGATATTCGGATATCGGATATCCACATCTAATTTTTCAAATACGAATCGAATACGAATCGAATACGGATCATATATTATCCATACCATTTTCACTCCTAGTAGAAAATCACTTGATATGGAAATTTTGGACCATCCAAAAACAACAATTTTCTACCCTCTAAACAAATAGTAAAAAAATTTCTAAAAAATATAAAATTTAGTTTACAAATACATATTCAAATGAAGACCATGTTAAACGGTTCAAATCGACAATTAGTATTTTAAAAATAAAAATATTAATCCGTAATATGAATTAATCCGCGTTATGCATAGTACCATAGCCTCACTTGGAATAAAATATATTCTCGGTTTATCAGGGTCAAGTAATTAAGGGCTCTTAGCCCAATTGGACTCCTTATGTATGGGCTGTGAACCAGTTACATCTGAATTGACCCAAAAATGATGAAAGCTAACACGGTCATAAATAGGACTGTTTGGGATTATTGTCCGACTCCTTAGGCACCGACATTTTTATTAATATCCAAAGTTTAATAGAAATTATTATTTATGCCCAGATCACCACGGTTTCGCGAAAAATTTCCAAACCGGCCACAAAATGGCCGGCTTAGGTACCCCAGTAAACCGGCTATTTTGTGGCCGGCTTACTCATTTTTTTTATTTTTTTTATTTTTTAGAGACACTATGAAGAGCAAAATAATGAAATCTAACACTGAAATTTGAATTTTTTTTTTAAATTATTTGTTAGATTACTTCTTTTGAAATATAATTAGCATTTTATACTAAAATACGCTAGATTACTTGAAATTATGTTGAATTACACTATATTAATTTAAATTACACTAAATTACATTACATTACGCTAAAATACGGTAAATTACGCTAAATTACATATGAATAGGGACGATATCTTCACTGAAAAGGCGAAAAACGACGACGAAACTTCAAACTGTCATAAAACGGCGCTCGAGTGTCCGATTTCAGCAAATGACCACTTTTCAGAAAACTTGCGAAAATACGCATGCGTCCGTGCCCGCGATGCCAAAGTCTGAAATTCATAATTGCCAAAAAACATAGGGAAGAGCCTCAAAACTTGAGTTGAAGTTTCCGATTAAGATTTTCATTTCTATTATTCAATCCAAGTAGCTCAGTAAATTAGTTACATAATGAACTTGTAGAATTCCAATTTTTACTATTTTCCGAATTTTTTTACTATTTTTTGTGGCCGGCTTGGGCATTTTTCGCGAAAACGCGGCAATCTGTGCATAAATAATAATTTCTATTAAACTTTGGATATTAATAAAAATGTCGGCCTTAGGCACCATCTTAACTAATGGAGGGGCAAAATAATTAATATTCACTCTTTTATATATTATTTTTCCAATTATATATTTTTTTTTATTGACTAATAAAATTTGAAATAAATATATTTTATAGATAGCAAAATAGTCCAAATATAATTACATATTAAGCTCAAACAAATTAACAAAAATAAATTTGTGTTCAACCTCAACCGACCATAAATCAAACTCAAAAAACTAATTTGAATCGAACTCGATCGAAAGAACGTAAGTCGACGAACAACGAATTTTTCGTATAATCTTGCAATGTTCAGATTTATGTTCAGACCTAACTGGATAAGTCTCACCAACTAAAAAGGTTCTTTGTTTTTTTTTATCTTAAAAAGAAAAGGCCAAGCATGTGCACCAGCTTGCCATTGACTAATGAAATATGAGACAGAGCCAGGCTCAGAAAAACAGCAGAGAAATGGGTCACTCAGCTCTGCTGGCATTTTCAAACTGATTCTTTCAGAAGTACAGTTTCATATGGCCGAGTAATTAATAAATGAAGCGAGAAGAAGATCGAAGGTTCGTTACATTTTGCTATCCAGGTAGGTTACCCTTTAAGAAAGAACAAAGGGGACAAACTACTATATATAAATATATGGGACCAAACTCCAAAGCCAAACCGCTTTGCAAATAATCAGCTCCAGTTCTTTTCTTTATCAATTAACCCTGCTGTATTATTATTAATTAAACAGGAGCACAGACCTATATATCTAATTCATATGCATTACAATATAAACAGTCACCACTCTTCCAATTTTCACAAAGTAGAAAGAATGAGAGACGTCTGCGTATATATTTTTGGGATAGGCAGTTTCCTGCTAAAGAAATCTAGAATCTATATATATATGGCCATAACTGATTGAGAACTTAAAGGTAAATGGCGTACAGATGTACGTGCTTGCCTTTTTATTAGGGGTGTAAACGGTCGGATACGGATCGGATAGTGGCCTTACCGTATCCGTATCCGTTATAATTTTTCGGATACGGATACGAATACGGATAGTCTCGGATACGGATACGGATCGGATATTAAACGGATACGGATACGGATCGGATATCGGACGGAAACGGATACGAATATGAATATAATTCGGATAATTAAAAATAAATTACTAATATACATTTTAATAAAGAATAACATCTAAATATAAGAAAACAAACATACATTTAAAATATGTAATTAAAAAAATAAGAAAATAACAATTAAAAACATTTAAAAAAATAAATATTTATAAACAAACAAATATTTAAAAATATGAAATTAAAAAAACATTTAAAAAAAATCCGAATCAGACCAAGCAGTTAGTCCCACAATAGAAAATCTAAATCAAACATATCTTGATTCCTTATATAAATATAAGGGAAAGAGAGAAAAAAGAGTTAAAAAGAATTTGGAGAGAGCCACGTGGGGCTGGGAGGCAGAAAAGGCTTTGAGAGAGAGTGGGTCCCAGCAGTAAAGAGAAGGAGAGAAGATCGGTAGAAAAAAATGATGTGCGATAGTGCGAGTCGGAGTTGAAATTCGGATATCCGAAATAAATAATTTGTCGGATACGGATAATTATCCGTATCCGGATCCGTATCCGATTCAATATTCAAAACCGTATCCGCATCCGTATCCGGTAAAAAATTATCCGAATCCGGATCCGTATCCGAAAATATCCGTATCCGAATATCCGAATCCGGAATTTTTCGGATTCGGATCCGGATGAATGCGGATAATATCCGATCCGTTTACACCCCTACTTTTTATTTCTACTTTTTTATATCTCTTGTTTGGATTCCATCAAATACAAAATTGTAATATTGGTACCATATCACATTATCACTTGACTGTTGCCTCTAACTAATTGGCTTGCACATGGGTTTCTCTCTCACGCGGTCGCAGATTCCACCTCTACTCACATGTCCCTAGTCTGTCTCTTCTACAATTATTTCCAATTGCATGATTTGGAATTTTCTTATTTTGTATTATTAGCTGGCTCCTATAGTTGGATTAGATTTCGTATTTAAGAGCAGTTGACATCTGTTGTTGAAAAATTGTAATTGAGTTAAATCAATGTTAGATGTGAAACAAAACAACTATTCATCACAAATACAAAAACAAAGCAAAGTTTTATACTTCAATTTAAAATAGTTCAAAATAGCTGTCAATTACTATCATATTTTTTGACAGTTATCTCGAACTTTAAGATTAATTATGTGAAGCTCCACAATTATATATTGAACTACAGTATTCATTTTTATTGTTTCTAAATAACCGTCAATTTGTATTCAATTCATAAAAGGGCACACTTCTTTTAGCTAGAACAAACTTAACTTTGTCAGAATACACACGTATTTGAGCTGAAATAAGTATATATTTATTTGAGTTCAAGCTACTCTTAATTATGAAAATGCATTTTCATCAAAGTAAAGATTCTTTTTTTATATTAACAATTGTCTTGAACTTTTAAACGTATAATTCAATCTTTCAAGGATGCACACTTGATTCACCGAAATTTTTTATTTATAGCATAAAAAAAAAAAAACCAAATCACCCCACATTTGGGGTAATTCGACAAATACTCAGGCCGCATGGTCATTTGGCGGCCCCAAAGACTGGGGGCCGCCAAATGTCTCTGCAGCCCCTGCCTAGGGTCCGCCAAATGGCCCAGCGGTCCGTCCATTTTTTTTTCAGAAAATGAGTGGATTTGTTGTATTAAGTTAAAAAGTTTGATTTTAGTTTACTTATTTGTTTTTTGTAGTGTAAAATATAGGAAAATTAAGTATTTGTTTATATTAAATAATAACCTAACAATAAAAAAAGAAGTCATCAATAGAAAATTATAATGTATATGTTCTCACGAGTACAATAAAAATACGTCTAATAAATCTAAAATAAGCAAGGTCCTAACCAATAAAATTAAAACGTCCAATACAATTAAAACATCCAATGCATTAAAAATATAAATTTAACTCCTAGATAGATTGCTTCCAATCCATTCATTGCTTTCAATCTGCAAATTTACAAACAAAAATTTCGGTGTTAAATCAAATTGTTTCAATAATTTTTTTGAAAGTTGGAATTAAATAAAAAAAAATTAACTACCTCGTGCATCTCGAGCAGCTCTGTTCTGTCTTTCTTGTGTATCTCGGTTGGCTTGGTGTTATCTTCTCCTCTTATTTAGTAAATCCAATCATATCGGAATCCTGTTGTGTCGTCTTCTACCCAAACTAACGAGCCTATTTCTGAAACAAGGACAGGGCCCTCGTGTTCAGGCCATTCCGACTGATTGTCATTCACCCCTCCACGTGTTGACCAGTGTCTGGATGTGGTAGTAGTGACTTAAAAAATTGCCAAGGTCGATGCCTCAGAGACGGCACATAGACAGAACATGGGAACACGATATTCTGTCTAATTGAGACTTCTGGCATGTGCATTCTACCATGTTATTCCCCTGATGACCACCGTGTATTTGAAATTGGCCTTGGTAAATCGGCCAGAATTGTCAGGTATGAAAGCGTGGACTCTCTCTTGTGTGGAGCTTACCTCGAACTCGTTGTAGTTGCCAAACCCCCCAAGCGTCTTCATAGTATTGGACCTCTCGAATCGTTTGTTAATAAACTATGAACAATTAAAAAAAATGAAGAAAAGAATTTATTTAAATGATGTTATTAAAAATAAATGAAGAAAAAAATAAAAAATAAAATACCTTATGTACACGACACAAGAACTGTTGACTTTGTCTTGCTTCAAATTCCGCTTTGGCCCTCTTTTGCCCAAACCATGTGACACATTTGTAAAATGTGTCCTCAATTATTGCGGCCACCGGTAACTTACGAGATGACTTGAAGACATAATTTAGCGACTCAGACCCGTTTGTAGTCATAATTCTCCAACGGTAACCACCGTCCAGTGCTTGAAATATCTTCCATGGCTTTAGACACTCGCTCTCATCTTGATCCAAATACTTACCCACACCGTCCAGCCAGTCGAGAGCACGGTCACATTCACTCCCCCATTGCTTGCATCCCTTGCTCGTATCTCTTCATCTTCCTCTTAGCCACACATATCCTAAAGAACTTGATGGCATCATCACTGCAATGGTTCTTCTTCATGTTCTCAGCTATGTGAGTAGCGCAAAGACGGTGAACGCATTGATCCTCATCCTCCTCGTTCCAACCCATATCATCTTGTCTGAACACCTTTTTGATACACTTTCCCCTATCAGTGATAATACACAAGAACCTAGAGCGAACTACATTGCACCCCAACTATTGCATAAACCACCCACAATCTTCGAAACTCTCAGACTTAACCAGTGCAAAAGCCAATGGGAGAAGCTGGTTTTTTGCATCATACCTAGTTGCAATCAACAACTTACCTGTATTAAATCAACCAAATTATTTTAAAAATTACATTAACTAAATTAAATAAATCAAATAAATTAATTTAATTACCTTTGTACCGGCCTGACAAGAAACAAACATCAACCGTGATGACCGGTCTGAGCTGCTAAAAGGCAGTTATGCACGGTCCAAATGCCTAAGCCTCCCTCGTAAAATACTTGTATGGTTCAGGTTTACTAGTGGGTTTTGAGGTCACATCAAACAATGTACCTGTGATTAATTAAAAACAAAAATAAGTGAAATTGTTCATTTTTTTACAATGCTGTAAAAATGGAATTAACAATATAGTACCTAGATTTTTTCTCTTGATTGCCTCCAACAACGGAACTATAAGCGCGTATGACCCCCTCCCAACTACCAAATTGGCGGGCAATTGCCAACTCCCTTTCATGCCACAGTTTGTTGTACGTCGGTATCTAACTGTTGTATCTTTCAGCAACAGCGATCCTAACAGCTTGGATACTCAAATCAACATTGTTCCTCATGTGAGCCGATATGCAATCGGCGACCATAGTAGCCGACAATTGTGCATGATCTATTCTTGTCGCATCGGCGTGACAAGAATGCTTTGTTGGGCACTTGGAGACACGCCATTGTGTATCTTAACCAGTGGCAATAGCATATATGTACCATCCACATCTGCTATCCTTGCACTTGAATCTCATTCTGGTCTTGTCACTGTGCGAATTCCTTATCTCTTTGTTGCACAAAATGTGAAACCTGACAATTGCACTCTTCATTTGCTCTTTTGAGTCATACGTTTGTCCTTCTCACAATTCATCCTCAAACTCTGCTGCCCTACCAAAAATATACAAACCAGCTTCCTGAAACCCCGATGTGTCATTGAAAGCTCTAACCGTGTGCTCAAACCAGTGATCCATTATCTGAAACCCGTTATCCATTCTAAACCTTTGTCCAAGCACATGCCTGGTATCTTCCTGGTCACTCTGATCGCTCATACCCTCAGGATCGCTGTCACCCCAATTTTCCTCTGCCTCTTATAATTCTGGATCCACTGTTTCATCGGTTTCATCCGGATCACAAGATTGACCCCAAGTAGCAATCCGACTAGTAGAAAGCTGGTCAATCTGAGGTTAGGCCCGACGGGGGGGTTGGGGGGGCGACTACTAGATGGTCGGTCCCTCTAAATTGGGGCCTGACTACTTGACGGGTGGTTAATTTGGAGAGGGGACGAACTTGAGCTAGATGAGTTAACCCGACTATGGCTCTAGATTAACCTCATAATTGGGTTGGTACGCCGGACTCGGATAACCTCCACATATAGTTCAATCACCTTGTATCCACCCCCAGGAAAACTCATTGTTTGGTTGTACAGTACCTACCAGACTCCATCATTCTGAATTGGAAAGAGTTGAAACCAGGTTTGTGTTGAACTAGTGGGCATGCTAATTTTGGCTTGAATATTAAGATCATACTGACCCTGATCCACTCCCAAATTCAAACAAATAACTGATTTAATCCCCACTAAATCAGTACCCGGCATTACCAGAATCACAGTAACAGGCCTGATATTATAATAAACCCCATTAGGACCTGTTAAAATATCACCACCAGTGTAAATGGATACCATAAGACTCATTTTGAATCAAATACACACAAAACCTAAAATTAAAAATTAACTAAATTAATTATTAACCTACTGAAAAATAAAAAAATTGAAAAGAAAAGGAAAACAAATTACTCTTGTTCAGGAGAGAGAATGGGTGAGAGTGAGAAATGAAATTCTTCCTCTGATCGGGTTTATATAGCAAAATAGGGGCCGCAGAGGCATTTGGCAGACCCCAGGCAGGGGCCGCAGAGACATTTGGCGGCCCCCAGTCTTTGTGGCCGCCAAATGCCCATGCGGCCTGAATATTTGTCGAATTACCTTAAATCTGAGGTGATTTGTTTTTTTTTTATGTTATAAATAAAAATTTCGGCTTGATTAATCCATAATGAACACTTCTTTTAACTATAATGAAACAATTGTTAAATCAAAATAAACATATGCTTACAACAATTGTGAACAGAAACGACGAATCTGCATTCTTTGCATTAACTTACTGTTTGAGTTAATTTTCGGACTATGCGATCAGAATTCAGACCAATATGATCCACGCCTAAAATGCATGGGCCCTTTAATATTAGTGCGGATTTAAATCGAACAATTCAGATCTTAACTCAAAATTTGAGTGAACTCCGACGATACGAATTCCAGAATTGGCAATAATTTTACTAAAGCATATATATTAGATATTATAATTACATGAAAATAAATTCAAATTTAGTATGTCATTTGTTTAAAGGAATGTAAGGCGTGTATTATGTAATGAAATATAATAATTTTGAACTCATAATATTTAATTTATTTAATTTTGTAATTTGGTCAAATATTTTTTCAACATACATTCTGATTTATCTTCCATCAAACTTGAGTGGTCTATTGAATCATTTTTTTGGTGTGTATTTGGTGTAATTTATTTATCAAGGTAAGATATGCAATACTATAAAAGGTGTAATACATTGAGTAGAACTAGGGTATTCTTAAGTTCACCAAAATCCTTTATGAACTCAACTCTAAAATCTATCAGATTGTCTTCAAACGAAGAATCCAAACCGTTGAAACCCTTCTACCTAACGAGTGATGCATCTACATGCGAAAATTTTAAATTTTGAAATTAATTTTGTATGAAGTCAAGAGGTCAAAAAACGTTCAAAAAATGAATGCATTAAAATTAATATATAAACCTTTTAGTTTTGACTGCTTGACTTTATACTAAATTAATTCGAAAGTTTAAAATTTTCACACGTAGACACATCACTCGTAAGGTAGAAGGGTTTCAACGGTTTGAATTTTTCGTTTGAAACCAATCCGATAGATTTCAGGGTTGAGTTCACAAAGGAACTTGGTGAACTTAAGAACACCCTAGTTCTACTCGTAATACATTAGTATTAGTCCTTGTGATATTTAATAGGTGTTTACATTTTTGCTTAGGATTTTCAATTTTAACCAACATTATTAGTCCATTAATTCAAAAGATGCATGTGAGATCAATAATCAATTACAATTAGTTGCATTTTGAATGTGGATGTATTTAAAGATTAAGTACATTCGCATCTTTTGCTATTTTTTTTTCTAACTTTTTAGATAATATCAATTTTATAGTTTTTAAAAGTTCTATGTACACCGTAATTTCACAAGTACTACTGCCTATAGATTAACATGCTAACATATTTTAAATAATGTCGCATCATCCTCTTTAATAACTAAACCAATTTATAAATTTCAAAAGTTTACAATTAACGCAAAATAACAGATGAAGGGTAAACCTCTCACAACCGACGAAATACAAAAATTGCACTGTAGATGGAATAATGTAATTGCACAGAACACTTCAAATTCTATATAAGCTTCCCTCCCACACTCTCAAAACTCAAGTCATTAAGGGATCGAGCACCATTGATCAAAAATTGAGAGAGAAAATATGGCAATTGAAAAAAGGGGCAAGGCCACATTAGTATTGTTAGTTTGTGCATTTTGGATGTGTTTGTGGAGTTCAAATGCTCAGCTTCAAGTAGGATACTATGATACTTCCTGTCCAGCAGCAGAGATAATTGTACAGCAAGAGGTGAGCAAAGCCGTCAACAATAATCCAGGCATTGCTGCCGGGCTTCTGCGACTGCATTTCCATGATTGTTTCGTCCGGGTTAGTTGTTAATCTGTTTCGGGTTTTTTCTTTTGTTTACTTTGTATTGATAATTCTTTGAGTAAATTGAATTCTGTGAATTGAAGGGCTCAGTATACTGAATTGAACTGTAAAGTGATAGCTTGCTTTGTCAATGCTTTTGTTCCATGTCCCCATGATATCAGAGCAATCAAAATTCAGTTTTCCTATTTTATGATTGTTACTGTTTTTGTTTGTTAATTTACTTTGAAACATATATTATCAGTCCCATCATGAGCTGTAAAAGGACATGTCCACTCAATAATTAGCCATCATAATTTGCCCACTTCTCTCTGTTTTTTTTTTTCCTTTTTGAAGTAATTATCAAATATTGGAATTGATGTATTCTTATGTGTGAAACAGGGATGTGACGGATCAGTGCTTCTTGATTCCACAACAAATAATACGGCAGAGAAGGATGCACCGCCAAACACCAGCTTGAGAGGCTTTGAAGTAATTGACAATGCTAAGGCGAGGCTAGAACAAGCATGCTTTGGCGTTGTCTCATGTGCAGATATACTCGCTTTTGCTGCTAGAGATGGTGTTGCACAGGTAATTGCCAAATAACAACAACAATAATAAATTGAGTAAATTATACAGCCCATTTTTATCTTCACTTTATTTAACATGTTTTTTTTTTTTATTACTAGAATAAATGAATAGTGAAGTACTATGTCCCTTGCTAGTTTATGTAACATATAGACTATAGAGCATGCATTATTTTATTTTTTTAACTTAGATATATAGTCAGAGAAACTTGTCCCTGGAAATGGGGGAAATCAGATCCTGCCATATATACCCGGTGAAATATTCAACTAGGCCAACTGCTATGTGACAATTAAGTAAATGAGTTTCTAAATATTAAACAATATATATACCCCCAACAAACTCCCAGAAATAGATCATGCTACCTAATTATTAGCCCGTGACGCAGTCCACATGGAATTAACAGTTTCAATGTCGTCTAAAGGGGCTCCCTAATAAATACATCAACTTACACCTAAATATACCACCGTTGGAAAAGCACACAAATTGGAACCATATTAATTAATTAAGTCACTTGATTTGAAGTTTTGAACCTACATATCAAATGCTTGTTTGAGAGTCTTAAAATTTAGTTAAAAAATCTGGCTTAATTTTTTTGTATAAAATATAAAAGAATGGACATATATAACTAATTTAATTGCCTGTTCGAGTGCACCAATTTTTAATTTAAGACATTATTAGGAAAAATAAAAAGCCAACAGGAAACATAACAAATTTGAATGACAGGACCTTTTATGCATTTTAATTAGGTCATATCGCTCTTATTGTATTAATTTTCCTCGACCTATCTAATCTAATTAATCGACTAATTATTACATTTGTTATGGACCATTCAGTTTATAAGATCTTCTCATCAAATTGCAATAATTCAATTTGTTCCTTTATATAAAAAATAATAACCATCCAAAATAGATATGATGTTTCCTTGTCCATGCCGTATGTCTGGTGGGGTCGCGACAGGAGATGTGAACCATTCTAAACTGTATCCATTGTAGAAAATGGAATAAAGTAAAACGGCAAAACAATTCATGAATTAAATCCATTCCGAGTGCGCTACCCGTAACCCGTGTGTTACTCAAAAAAGGTTCTTAGAAGTTAGAAGTTGAGGAGGCAGACATATCACATGGCGTGTAGCTGTGTTTGTTGTACAGTGTCTCATCTCTCATGGGTATCGGATCCTTAGGGACTATTCGGAAGCAAATTGCCTCCGCATCTGCGTAGGATCTTTGAGATTGGTGCAATCTGAAATCTTAACGGCTCCGGGGATCTAATTTCTTAATTTAAAATATGAGCTAGATATATATCTTTTGATTCTTTTCCTCTGAGAGAGCAACGGAGCAACTCAGCAAGGAATTGTTAAACCTTTTTGGGCTGACCTAGCCACGTGAAGCTAAAGGATCAAATAGTGGGTGTCATGCAGCACGTGTGGCACAAACATACTTAAGGCTAAAACAATATTTCATTTCATTTCTTTTAAAATACATACTCTGATGCTATATGATTAATAAGAAAGTCTTTAATTTCCCTATTAACATTGTCTTCTTTTTCTTATTAATTTCAATGATAATTGGATAACAGATAGGTATATATATTAAGAGGAGGGATCTAGTTACAACAATTTTGAGTTACAACAAAGTTACCACAACCATTATTTAGATTTTCAAAGTCCAAATTGTTGATCCAAACCATTGAACATGATCTCCACAATAAAATGTGCTTCCAGATCAAATTTTACATTTTTTTGAATTTTTTTACTATTTATTAAGATGGGTACAAAATTCAATGGTCTGAATTTGACTAGTTTTTGTAAAATACTTAATAAATAGTAAAAAAATTCAAAAAAATGTAAAATTTGATTTGCAAGCACATTTTATTGTGGAGATCATGTTCAATGGTTTGGATCGACGATTTAGACTTTGAAAATCTAAATAATGGTTGTGATAACTTTGTTGTAACTAAATCCCTCCTCATATATATTAATTATGTATACATGTTACTAACATTTAATGAGATAAGACTATCTAGGATATTGCTAACAAGTTGAAAGAAACAGAGCGAGTTGAAAGAAACAAGAGGTCCTGGTTTGTTCCAGCTAATCATCGTCTCTATCATGCAATCACCTCCCATGTGCTTTGTACCATGTCAAATAATTCACATCAATTTGTCTTTATATATATATATATATATATATATATATATGGCCAAATTATCAACAAAACACGCACTCGTCGGTGATTAAACCTCTCTCAATTTCAGTTCACTGTTTAACACTATTTGGGAAGATATTTGTTGCTAAATACTTTTACATTTATCTAATAGAGAAAGTATTTCAATTTCTATTTGGAGCGAATTATTTTAGTTTTGAAACTGACATATCTCTTTAATGCAAAATTTGGGATTTTTTATACAAATTGACGAAATTTAAATGGTTCCTCTACAAAATATATATAACAGAAAACTTAGGAAATGCAAACTATTCATAATTCATCACACCGATAAACCAAGGAAAACATAGGAAAACAAAAACTTGTTCTTAAAATAGATTTCTATAAGAAAAAAAGAAAAGAAAAAGATGATCTCTCTTTCAACAAATAAAGGACAAAGGTTAGGTAATGCGGACTGTGTTGCACATGTATCTTTTTTCAAGTCCTATCACCAACCACCAATTAGAGCCCTTTTCGTTAATAAATCCAAAAGCTGATAAATTTGTTAGGTACACTCGTGCCCCTGAAATTACACTAAGTTGTTTCACTTATTTAACTGCGCAATTCACGGTTAATTATATCAGATTATGCAACGCTGTCCAAAAAAATTTCAAAATATATATGATTTTTGTTGATTTTTAATTAATTTAATTGTTTTCCACAGGTGGGAGGTCAGTCATACCCGGTTCCTGCCGGTAGACGAGACGGCATAGTATCGACTTCCCAAGAAGCACTGGGAAATCTCCCTCCACCTTCAGCCGAAATCAACCAAATGACTCAAGCATTTGCTAATAAAGGATTCACTCAAAGTGAAATGGTTGCTCTATCAGGTAATGAAACAACAAAATTAATTTTGTATTTAAGGAGTGATGGCAATTGACCTCCTACAGAAGAATTAAGCACCTAACAATCGGTTCGTTGTAATAGGGGCACACACGATTGGTTTAGCGCATTGCAGCTCCTTTAGCAACCGGCTGTACAACTACGGTCCTACTGCCAGTCAAGACCCGGAGATGGACCCAGGCTATGTGTCCCAACTGCAGCAGCAATGTCCACAAGGAAGCACCAACACTTTGGTGCCTATGGACCCGTCAAGCCCTAATTCATTCGACACGGGTTATTTCAATGATCTGTTAAATAACCGTGGCTTGTTCACATCCGACCAGACGCTGACGTCCATTGAATCTAGTGCTGGTCAGGTCATCCTGTATGCCAATAATTCCAATGTTTTCTTTAGTGATTTTTCTAAAGCCATGGTGAAGATGGGTTATATGGAGGTGCTTACAGGGAGTCTTGGCCAGATAAGAAGCAATTGCAGGGTTATTAATGGGTAATTGGGGATAGATTGGTAATATTTTTGTAAAGCAGTAGATTGATATCTTATTCGTTCTGTTCTTACATAGTTAATATTGTTTTTCTTTTTAATTTGGGATGTTCATTCCTGAGCTGCAAAATGTGATGTACCCATTATTATTATTGAGATTAAGGTTCAAAATAAAGTTATAATATACATGTTCTATTGAATTTTCATATTTCATTGAGCAAATTGTTGATTTCTTTTGTTTACTCAACATTACAGTCTGAACGCTCAATGCTGAAACATAGTTTGCTACATATAATATTAGCAGGCTTTAAAATTACGTAGCCCTAAAAACCCACAGCCTCATTGTGAGAAGCCCAATATATTTTTAATTTAGGTTAATTAAGTTGACCCATTTCCTAGCCCAAGAGCTATGCGACCATTTCAAGGCCTTCTAGATGATGAACATTTTATTTTTACTTTACATAAACAGTAATACAGTTGCCTTTTAACACCAATTGGAGATGTTCTCTAAATTGGGGTGAAAATGGAGCGAGCAGATAGTGGCAAAATTATATTCATATTTTTTTTTAATTTTTCGAATACGGATACAGATATGAATTGGATATTAGCCGGATACAGATACGGATATGGATCGAATCGGATATTTATTAAAATAATATTAAAAAAAACCAAAGATCATAAAATTTATCTAATTTTAATGGTGAATAATAATATTTTTTCATAATATATATTAAAATATATGATATATATCTACTATTCGGATACAGATAATTGAAACATAAAACCATATCAGTATCCATATCCACACGGATATTCGGATATCGGATATCCACATCTAATTTTTCGAATACGGATCGGATATTATCCAGACCGTTTTCACCCTATCTATAATGAATAAGAAAATAGCACGGAAATTCTAAGTATTTAGTTATCCCCGAGGCCCAGCAAAAGCCCAACTACAACATTTGAGCAACCATGTAAAGCATCTGGCTTTCTGTTTTGTTTACTATTTGAGATATTGTAGGAAACCATGAACACTAGGCTAAAGATTGTTAACAGGCACCTTGCCCGTTTAAACTTCAAAAAAAAAAAAAAAAAATTGAGCAACCAGAGGTGTTCTCAAATCTCAATCCTTCTTTTTCTTTTTTTGGAAAAAATATTTCGTTCGCCCGGAACAATCGCCTAAGACTCGTCAACTTTATCATACGAAATTTAAGAATTCGAGCTTGTAATATTGTATGTGTAGAAAGTATAAATTATGTATAAAAGTTGTGTTGGATTTAATCTTTCGGGTGTATTAAAAACTTATAAAAAAAAATAAAAAATTTCATGCACTCAATATCAAAATACACGCCGAAAAATTTAGTGATTTCTCTGAATCAAAATAGAAGTTAACGCTTCCAAAAATGGTGAAATACAAATTCGTTAGAACAAATCAAAATTTGTGCGTGTGAATTCTATAATTGTGTGCTTGCTGTCGAACGAACAATAAACGATCATTAAAAAAAATTATTAGAATTTTGAACCTGCGACATTCCTCTTATATTAAACATGTAGATGTCCTGATCCGCCAACGATTTCGATTAAAAGATGAAATTGCAAAATAAATATCAAGCCTCTGATCAAATAGTCAGTCATTTTTTTATTTGATTGCATCTTTTTGATGTTTTTTTTTTATGTCTAGAAGTCTAGATTTATTTAATCATGTACTTGTTACACAAATTCGCTGACAGCAGCGTTCTCTATCTCACATATTCTAGTTTCCTCCTCTTTTCTCATTTTTTTCCTAAATTTACCTAAACCCCCATTTTTTGATTGGTCATGATTTATATTCATTTTTAAATTCATTTTTAAAATGTCATTTAAGGAATTTTTGGATTTATTGATAATTGATTGGTCATGTCTTCATTTCTTTTCATTTTTTTATATCAATTATAATTGATTGTTATTACAACGGGAATTTACTTATAATGAATTGAATTTTCTTTTATATCTGATTTAGTTATTTATAATTGATTATTACATTGATATGGTTTAGACTTATTTTAATCTAATTGAATTGTTGTTTTGATTGAAAATTTAATTTCCTTTTATTTAACTAAATATAATAAAATTTTCACTTGTATACTCTAGTATTAATCGGTACCAGCATCTAATTAACGTATGGTATCAAAAAATTTGCTTATAACAATTTCTTAATCTCAGTGTAACAAGTACCTGTGGTATACGATTAATTATTTTCTCATATTCTAAATGTATGTATAAAATCATGGCTTAAAGTTGATTCTGTTGAAATCCAAATACCTCTTAGAGGAGTTGAATATTTTCTTTTTATATGACAAATACAATGTGTATAATATATCTACTACTATGATATCTTCAATTTGCACTAAGTTAACGTTATTTCTCATTAGATTTTATTATACTAATTGATTTTTTATTTATAATTAATTTGGATTTATAACCAATCTATTTGAATATAATTCATGGATATTGTTCAATAATTATTTTTTTAATTGGTCTATTTTTTATGAAAATATGTCATATTATATGAGCATTTTTTTATGTTTTCTTATAATATGTTCCCTTTGCAACTCATTGGCACGATACTAGTATATAATATCATATAGAGAACACGGTCTTACCTTAGTCATTATAACACTTATGCATTAGTTTATTTGATTACTTTGTCTAAAAAATTTACATAACTTTCCTAAGTTCATGTACCATTATTAATGTAATCCAATGATTCCCATTTACAATGCCAAAAGAGGATTATGTGAAATCTTACTCCTCTTTGTTCAATAGTGCCAGTCAAAAAGGCACGAAAGCTACTTATGCATAGTTAAGTGCTTTATACTAACAACAGATGCTCACCATCCAGTAATATCTATCTTTTCTTTTTCTTCTATTCTACATAAAAAATACATAAAAAATCTGCTGGGATGTTGATGACACGGAGACATATGACATTTGATGCACCATACCTCTCTTTCTCTCTCTCCTAATTGAAGTTTTCCAGATCTGAGCCAAGACAGTTACTTGTGTGAACACCGTTTAATTGAAGTTTCTTGTTTTAAAAGGAATGGCCAGGCGTGATGTGTGTGTCTCACTGTTCAACATTCAAAGTCGTATCACTATCAGGCTATCAGCCATACTTTTTGACTATTTCACACTACTATATGGAATTTATGGATAGAAATAGAATAAGACCTTTTCTACACTTTCTGGGTCGGTCGGTATCTGATAGCAAATTGGGATCTGGATTGTGGCTTGAACAGGAGGGAAATTCAAGTTGAAATAGTGAGTGCACTGGCCCACAATTAATAGAGATTGATAGATATATAATCCATACCCACAACTTTTCCACTTGTTAGCTGCATAGGTCCCTTTATGCTAATACAAATTTATGGACAGGTGAATAGATGTTTTGTTTGTTCAAAGTGGCACGTCAATCTCAGGTGTTGGAATTGAGCTTGCCCTTATTGATTTGAAGTAATAATTAATGTTCTTTTTTATATGAACTTAATTAACTAGTTAATTTTCTGATAAAATTCGAGATTCTTTTTTCTTAGTGAATTATGACTAAAATATCTCCTAATCCTGGATGTAGACACTACAGCAGCGGAACCCTTCTGCGACCGGCCAAATCGGTCACAGAAGGGTAAAGCGCCAGTCGCCGAAGGTTGTGCCAGTCGCAGAGGCCAAAATCGGTCTCAGAAAGGCTGGTCGCAGTTGGTCCATCGCTGATGCCCTCCCCGCTGACGTCACCGGTCGCTGATGTTATATGCTGACGTGGTGGAAGACCATCAGAGACCGATTCGGCGGTCGCTGATGGGCCCAGAATCAGTCGCAGAAGGGTAATTTTTTTTTGGTATTTTTTTTGTTATTTTTCTTTTCCCCAATTGGTACGAAATAAACTAAACAAATATAAAAACCATTGAACCCATTCTGTTCATTTATTTTTCTCCAGCCCCAATTGGTACGAAACGTACCAAACAATTCACAAGCAATTCAAATATACAATATAAAATACTGGTACGAAACGTACCAAGCACCAAGCAATTTAAAAGGAATTCAAAAACAATTTAATTGGTACGTACCAAGCAATTCACAAAACGACATAAACATGAAATATCTAAAGTACTACATAAACATCAAATGAAATATCTAAAGTACGACATACAAATCAAATATCTAAAACTCATACAAAACGTTCTAAAACTAGATATAGTCATCTCCGATATCATCCCCGCTGTCATCCTGAGCATCGGGGTTCGATGCATGGTGCGAGCTAGAACCTCCCTGTGAGAATATAACTAAAAGTTTTAGGATTTAATGTTAAGAGTTTACTGTTTAGGGTTTAGGGTTTAGAATTTTTAGGAGTTTACTGTTCCGTTAGTTGATTTGCCATACTTGGTGTCCTTATTGGTTGTGGATGCCCTTATTGGATTGAAACATACCCAAAAATCGGATTTCGTACCTGATGAGACGAAGAACGTCCCACGCTACGCCTCAACTCCTCCATGAATTGGTTGATCTGTGGTTGAAGCACGCCCAACACCTGACCTGAAATCGCATTTATGTCTTCTTGCCTGAGAGGAGGCGGCGCCGAAGAATATGATTGCGATTGCGATTGTGATTGCGAAGAAGACGTCTGGGACCCACCTGGACGATACAGCGATCTCGTCTTGCCTGAAACATTAAAAATAAGATAATTAATATTACGTTACAAAATTTAAATACAAATTTACAATTTTAAGTATGTGTATTTTACCTAGAGCACCGAGACCATAGTTATCGCCGTGAGCATTATTGTCTGTGTTGGTGTACCAGATGTCTGCATCAAAAGAGGGCCAAAGGGCTAGATCAGGCCCATACTTTGCGCTCATATCCCGATCGTAGTCTTCCTGCAAAATTTATAAAATAAAACAACAATAAAGTAAGTACAACAAAGAATGAATATTAATAAAAGATTGTTATGTTCTATTACCTGTGCCTTTTTCGCCCTCGCGGAACAAAATTGCCCCGTCTTCTTGCTGGTATGCATCGGCGTGAACAGCTCGTCAGACCACCTGGGCTCACGCTGGTTTTCATTCTCCTATTATGAATAAACATTTCAACACAAATAAAATTATCAAGGTTAGTTCGAGTAAACTGAAATTGAAATTAATTGTTTTGATGAAATAAAACATCTTACGAATCTTTGTTTGTGAACTATATGTTTTCCGATACTATACCTATCCCATCATCTAGTACACCCACAATTGGCACAAGGACACTTGATGCGATTTTGCTTATCAATATTATTTGGAATAGCAAACGCATAATTAAAAAATTCCTCCACACCCATTACAAATACCGGATTGACCTTCTTGTCCAAATAATATTTGTGATGGGTGTGGAGGAATTTTTTAAATTCAAGGCAAGGCAAGACATAAATTCCTCCACACCTTGCCTTGCCTTTTCTTGCCTTGAATAGTTCTAAATAAAATAAAATGCACACGAGGTCAAAATTAAACTTAAAGTTATGTCTTGCTTACTATTTTCACACTTCAATGAAATAATATCATTAAATATTAATAAGTCCAAACTCATTAGTCTTTTAGGACTTACACAGGGCCGGTGTACAATCTTATCCCACTCTTTGAATGCTATGTCTCAGTAGTGACGAAATGTATGTGGATTTAGTATTTAAGAAAAATTCGGCAGCATTTCTCCTTAGTTCCCCGAGTACGCATTAGAAACACATCATTTTGGACATGTAATTCAATACGTACTCGTAGGAACAACAAGGGAAAATGATACCAAATTTTTCTTAAATACTAGATCCACATACATTTCTTCACATCCTAGATGAGACAAAGCATTCAAAGAGCAGTCCCAAAACGGGGACTATTCAAAATTAATCCCTATCGGATTAATTTTGAACGGGTATAAATCTAAAAGGCATACTAAATGTTCCGGTTTAATAATATAATTAACCAGCATATAATTAATAACTAACGAATTGTAGTACACAATTAATAATATAATTAACCAGCATAGAATTAAGAAAGAGAGAAAACTTGCCTGATTACAAGCAATTACTCTCTTGAAGATCGAGTTTTCTCCTCTCCTTCTTTCTTCCAAAGATTAAATTAACTTCTACAACTCCTAAAACCAATTAACCACATTTTTAAATTACTTGAACCACATTTTTAATTTTGCGTTTAAATTAATCAGAGAGAGAGAAAGAGAGTGAGGGAGAAACGTTTACAACAGCGGTGAGATTATAGGGCGAGGTGCAGCCAATTCGAACGAGCGAGAGAGAGGGAGAGTTCGAACCAGAGAGAGAGAGGCGGGGTCGGCCAGATCAGCAGGGTCGGGGTGGGGGTCAGAGAGGCGGGGTCGGGGTCTTCTAGTGGCGGGGGTCACAGAGGAGGCGGAGGTTCAGGCGGCGAGGATCGAGCGCGGTTTTTTTTTTTTTTGGCTAACCTAAAACGCGGGAGGGAGGAGTCAGAGAGAAGGAATGGCACGGGTTTTTTACGGACACCCTTCAGCGACCGGGACAAATCGGTCGCTGAAGGATGTGGGCGCCGATCGCTGAAGGGGTCGTCGCCGAAAACATTTTTTTTTTTTTTTTTTGAGGGGAGGTCTTCAGCGACCGAACCGGTCGCTGAAAACCGGTTTTGTTGTAGTGAGAATGCATGCGTTAAGCGTTACGCATGTGGAAAATTTAATTGGTTCCAATTTATTACTTTTTGGTTCAGTAAATCAACCGTTGTAATTGGTTCGAAGAGGATTAAATATGTATTGAAGTTTTGCCTCTACGTTTTTTTTTTTTTTTTTATGATTAGCGACGAAGTTTGCGCTAACAAATATATTGATTAGAAAAGTTATAATTACATAATTACATAAATGTTAAAAAAGATCTCCCAAAAGAAAAACGGGAGAACCCTATAGTCTATGACAATAAAATATAAGAATTAGGATGTATATGACAAGACGCATTTCCCAATCCTCAGCTTATATACCTATTATGAGAGGGTAGAGAGCTAGAACGTATAAAACATAATATAAATATGTGATCACTGGAATTTGAACTCAAGTTTTCAAAACCATAAAATGAAATTTTAACTAGTAAGTTGCAAGTATACATTTAACATTTCATGGAGAGTGTTGAACTATATAAAAATTAAAAATAAAATTTAATAAAATTTCGATACATGAGTAAAAAAATTAAAATCATGAAAGTGACAAAGTACTCGTGCTTGGCTTTAAATCTGTCCATGTCTATTTCTTTTTCATGTAAAGTGTGGCATTAAATATTTAGTATTGTTAATCAAAACTGCAATTGAAAGATAGACAACTCAGTGAGGTAGAGTGAAAGTAGAATTTTTTTTTTTCAGGCATCTTCAAGATGACTTTATCTTTTATTAATTGAAAAAGATGATATATATCATATTTAAAAATAGGAAATGCAAATATTCACTAGCGATCGATCGCCTTGCTCAGTGCGTTGGCATGATTTTGAAGCACAGAAAATGATGAACCATGTACATTTAAAGAGTAAACTATATATGTGCGAATATTAAAATGTAAAAAATAAATTATGTCTTAAATTAGAGACAGACGATAGTTAGAAATCCTCTTAATAATTTTATATGTTAATTTTTTTTATTTTATTAATAAGTAACCAAATTAAGACTCGTGAGTTTTATACCAACAACCATATCTGATTCGACAGTGTCTTCAAAGGAGACAAGATATGAAATTGCAGTAATGACTGATGAGAGTTCTGCACCAGTTAAAAAAATAACAATTTCGAAAATAAAGTATTGGATTGGATCGTGATATCATGTATTCATGTTTCACATTTGGATTTATATATGTCCCTGCCATACACACACAGAAGAAACTAACTAATCGCCCATGAAGGCACCAATTTTGCACGTCATGGAAATGGGCCCATAAAACCTGGCGATGCACAGCACACAGCTTGCCTGTTCTTCCACGTAACCACTAAAAGGCCTTTCCAGCTTTCACACATATCGTATCAAACAAACGAAAGCGACAATTCATGCATGGCCTCTGTCCTCGCAGGTAGACAGGCTAAGCCTGGGCTTCAGTCAGTTTTTCATCTTATATTTTCAACCTAATCCTAGTAATATCCCATAAATTTAATTTTCCATTCATAAATTACACTTTAACTAATGATAAGCTTGAGTAATTACAGAGGTCTATGAATTCTTGAAAATAGGATTCATGCTCCTATTTTATTTGATATTCATGCTTCCTTGTATGTTTTATGCAATTTTTATTTGGAGTTGCTCATTTTGAGAGAGCACGATTTTAATTATTGAATACTGACAGAAAATTTTCTTTTCTTATACTCAATTTTCTTATTAATTCTTTCATTCTTATCTTCGTACAATTAATCAACGCACAACATACCTTATCAATAAAAAATATACAAGTAAAAATATTGCAGTAGATAAAAGATACATCTCAAAAGGAAAGTCGAAATTTCATTTTTTTTCTTTTTCTTTTTTCTTTTATCCATCCTTAATTAATAATGTGTATAAACTATTTGCATTATTTGCTCATCTTAGATAATGAATACTTGGTGATTGTATATGGTTGTGTTCTTGTCAATAAAGTAGTAGAAAAATGAAGAAAAAAAGAATCTGAACGGAAAAATTAAGGACAACATAAATATTTCTGAATTTAATTTGAAAAAAACTTGATGATTTGAATGTATAAAATATTGGATTTATGAGCTTTCAGTTTCTGTCAAGAAAATATATATTTGTGATACATATAACAATTACTCTCTTACTTAAATTCACGAATATTTTTGTAGTGATGACTAACATTACGATTCTCTATTGAACAAAATTTAAACATAATTTCTAAAAGAACTTGAAAATAAACATACAAACAAATAAAATAACGAACATATTGTTAAACCATTCTTGTGTATTTTTCATCATTTTGTATTGTAAACTAGTTATGAAGTTGTTTCTTTTTGAAGGGTACTAGTTGTTTCCTTTTGAGGTACAATAATTTGTTTCTTTTTTAGGTGCGTTTATATTTTATTATTTCCTTTTTTGTTGTGCATTTATTGGGTACGATATGATCGATATGAGAAAAGTAAAGAGTACAATATAGGTATATGAAAGGGGAGGTAGCACAGTTGGCTATGAGAAAAGTCTTAAGATTGTTGATTACCCAAAAATCGAGAGTTCGATTCCCGCTCACGACTTCGCCTGCGAAGGTTTTCAAAAAAACAATATAGGTATACGTTCTCTCAGTATCTCAATAATCAAAATAGTGCTCTCAAAATAACATCATTATTTTTATTCCTATAGTTGAACTAAAGCCAAGAAGGTCTAAGCTGGTTATTCCAACTTAGGCCGGTTTGAATTGTTCATGTTTGTTGTTAATATCTAAATTTATAATACGACTTCAATTATTTCTTATTTAGTACGAGTTTGATGGCTTAAGGCATATTTTGGTAACTGTAATAAAAAAAGGATTTTTTTTGTATTGAATTTTTTAATTAATTTACATGTAATGTCATTTTATGAAATTAATATTGAAGATGACAAAAATAATAAGAAGCAACAAATTATAGTCAGATTGTGTGCGGAGAATATACTTTTAAAAGATGTAACAAAATGTATATATTTTAACTAGATTCCTGAAAATACTCTTAAGAGCTTTGCCAATCAATTTAATTTTTTTCTCAAGTTTGGAGATTTGTCCATGTTATAAGAAACTGTTTGGTGTGGAGAATGAATGACATATTGTAATCAATTTATACATTTAATTGATTGTACTTTGCTCTTTTTATATATCTACATTATCAGCCAGCAAATAAATAGTTAGAATTTTTGTAGTTTACACAAAGCAAAAAATTGCAAAATTAATATTTTATCTTTCCAGTTGCATATCAGTCATTTGATATATATTAATGAACATGAAACCCAATATATAATTTGATTGATACTTAACAATACAGCATTGTCAGTACAAATAAAATAAAAATGAGAGAAACAAAAGAAGCAAGAACTAATAAACATTCCTCTTTTGATAAATTAACGGTGGGTTCCAACCTGAAACCATAAAAAATGAAAAAAAAAAAAAAAATGGACTAAATAAGAACGAGAAAAGATAAAAAGAGGGTTCAGTAACTGGGGCTCCCAACTGTGAACTAAACTTAATGTATCTAAATAGGTAGATTAATTTAAATCAATTTAAATCAGTCTAATAATCAACCTATTTCATCTTAATCCAATTCAATTAAACCACATTTAACGAAATAACTGAGGCCTAAAGTTTTATTCTATCATAACGAAAATTACTATTGTAGTAGAGAAGTTAATTTATGAATGCATAGCTCTATTAAAAAAAAAATCCAACCGTGACCGTCCAACTAAATTTATTTATATCCGATATATCATATATATATATTATGGATACGTCTGTGCATTTTAATTAAATAATTCGTTAATTTTGCTTGAGCGATGCACTAGTTTCTAAAAAACCAGTATTACCCAAATTAAACTGATATACATGAAAGAAAAATTCCTCATATTTCAAGCTTCTGTACTGCTCATTTGTCAGTGTAGTGCTTATTTTAATTTGTTATTTCATTCACCCTACTGTTTTTTTTCTGGTTGGAGATTTTATGAGTCATTTTGTTAGTCATGTTTTAGAACATGTTTAGTTGTCACATAATTATGTAGAATGAGATTTTACGGATATGAAAATCCCACAATTTAATTTACAGGAACTCATATTATGGATATGTACTAGAATCAGTGGTGAAGCTAGCATGTAACAGGAGTAGGCGAGGTCTACCCTTGGAAAAAAAATTAATAGGAATCCAGTGGAAAAGCGGGTCTCTGCCTATCTCTGAAATTAGATTTGCCTACTCCTGACCAGTCCAATTCAGAAACACGGAGTAGATCGGGGAAGAAAAACTCTCCTATTTGCTTCTGTTTTGTCGACTACCGTGGAAAAACATGACGTGACGTGACTAACACGCCGTGACTTGGTTACGTCACATCACGGAACGTGTCAAAAATTTATTATTACATGACATGACGTGAAGTGATGGAGCACAGTCACATCATGTGTGGTCACGCCGTGACAATACGTGACGTGACCGATTGTGTTTGATTATTGTTTTCAAGTTTAAGTTAGTTCAAAAAAAATAGTAACAAAATGTACAAAAAAATAAGAAACTGTTACAAAATAAATTATAATTAAGATGTAATTTTGAAAAAAATTGGTCACGTAACGTGTCACGTGACATGACGTGACATGACTAAGATGGTGGAGGATAGTCACGTCACGTGATCAGCACACGTGACGTGACGTGACTGGTAATGGCGTGACTAATTTCCTTCTCTAACTGTGCCTCTGCTCATTGGTACCGCCTTCGAACTTAACTCTATTTTTTTTAAATGTGATTTATAATTTAAAAAATGTACCAATTTTGTCTAAAATATTACTTAGTTGATGTACCAATTTGTCAACTAGAATTGGTACAAAATTTTATTTTTTTTAAATTGATGCATGTATTAATTTATTTAACTGCTCACTGCTCTCTGTTATATAGTTGATGTATCAATTTTTTTAAAATTACGATTTAGAAAGAAAATCTGAACATAAGGTAGTAGGTAGGTCAGATATTCGCTTGAATTTGTATATGTACCGATTTGTCAATTAAATTTTGAAATTGATCAATCTACGTGAATACTCCTAAATTATGATATGTACCGAAAAAAAATTACAACCAAATATGCTCTCTTTTTTAGTTGTACCATAAAGATTTTGTCTACTCCTAACCAAAATCTTAGCTTCGCCCCTTACTAGAATGATTATGAGAATGTGAATTGTTGTGAGAAATCATGATTTGAAATAAGTATATATGAGAAACAATATTTTTCTTTCTGAAAGCCTTGTTATTAATATTAATTTTTTAATCCATTCCACTTATCAGATTTAGAAAAATAAATAAATAGAATTATAAAAATAAAGCGATATTTTATAGTGAAAGAATAATAAAATAAACTGAGAATAACTAGTTAAACAATGAATTACTAAAAATTAAAACATAAATCGAAGACATATAAGTTCAAACTATTCTTTTACTTCACGAGCTCTTGGAAATAAAAATTGAGTCCAAACTAATTATTTTGTTTTCATAATTTTAAGTTTTACATGGAAATAAATTTAAGAATAGCGACCCAACATATATTGAAAAAAAGTTCTAGGACAGTTGGTTACTCAAAGGTCGAGAGTTCGATTTCCGCTCACGATTTCACAACTTCTGCGAAGGTTTTCAAGAAAAAATATGTCCACCGAACACATTTTATTTAATTAGAGGGTTGGATTCCAAGCCATCCAACATTTTTTTCAAATCCATGTTATTACAATAAGGCCCTGTTCGGCGCACTAAGGGGAACGGGAATGGGCCTGGGAACAACAAATTTTTGAATTGATTTTTACTGTGCTTGTGAGAAAAAAAAAAATTCACTCTGAGTGGATTTTTTTTTCCCACGGCAACAGTATTTCGCCGAACAGGGCCTAAGAAATTTCTTTAATCCGGGTTTCAAACTCACCTCTCACATCATACAACAGGTGTCTTTGTCACTAAATTAAAGATTGATTCCTTCGCCAATCACATTATAGGTAAAGTTTCTCATTTATTCAAAAATCCCACTTAATTAAACCCATGATATTGTGTTAATCCGAACAGGACCTTTTATATGGTTCTTATTTCTCAAACTAATTTGAGCAGTTAGATTTTTTTTTTTTGTTTTTTCAATTTTATCCTTTTCAATCGTTTCTTATAATTGCTAAGAATGCAGAGTTTTAGATAAGCCAAAATGCAGACCCTACAAATGCTATTTCCACCATCCGAAATTTGTCCCATACACAAAAGGGCATTCAATGCCGGCGCAGGTGACTGGCCAGATCCAGTCGCCTTTTTATATTAGTGGACCCCGCCGTCTTTCTTTCTTTCTTTCTCTCCGGTTTTTTCTTACCCAGTCCCTACCAGCCACCAGGCATACCTACTTTCCACTGCCATCCCTGCTACCGGGCCTCATCTCTTCTACATGAGAAAGGCTTGGGTCCAATGCCCATCGGACTCAAATTTGGGTCCGATGGGTTTCGGGACCGTCCGATCCACTTTAAGCGTGTGCACGAATTTTAAAGCAGACGTGAAAATTACGGGCGCAAATTTTAAAGCAAATCGGACGGTGATCGAACCCGTCGAACTCACCTTGGGTCCGATGCCCATCGGACCCAAATTTCTCCCCTTCTACATTGGGCTTGCTTTTCAATTCTAAATTTCCGCTTTTTTATCTCTGTTTTTTTTTTTTTACAATGTTTTTTTTACCGACTTTTTTTATTAATATCCTCCATTAAATAAAAATTATAAAAATATTCACAGTTTTTTTTTATTTTTAAAAATGTTCAAACAATTCTGACGGGTCAATTCTTTCTAGGACCGCCAGAAATTTGGACAATTCCGAAGGTAATGGGACCACGAAAAATTATGGGCATTTTAAACAATGTTCTAATAGAATAAACATGCAAATAAGACAACAAAATTTAAATGGTGTAGTTGGTTATGACTAGAGGTGCTACTTTTATCCGATTACCCGGATCTGATCCGGTACCGAACCGGAACCGAATCGGAACCGATCCAAATCCGATTAATTTGGATAGGGTATGGTTTGAAAAATATAACCGGTTAAATTATGGATACAGTTACAAAATTAATATTTAAATATCCAATCCAAATCCGAACCGGAACCGATATTATAATGAATAGGATATGAATTTGATTTAATTATCCGACCCTTAACCGAACCCGACCCGATACATATATAAATACTCGATAAAACATATATTAATAACTATGAAAATACAATTTTACATATAATCAAATCAACAAATGTCACGCCAGTAATCACATTTTGCATATTAATTTTTAAATAAAATTTATTGCTCAGAATATATCCTTCAATATATGCCTTATATATCCTCCGCATAATCATGAAAATTTATTGCTTTTATTGATACGTCATTAGCAATAAATCTCATTGAAATCAAATATCTACCATCAATTTAATTCTCTATTCACTAATTGAAACAAATTAGTATTAATATTCCATTCATGGATTTTTTGAATCGTAGAAAATGAAATCACCATCTCCAATATTTTACTTTCTAAAAATTATATCTCTTCTTCAATATTTTGATTTTCAAAAGTTATTTATCTCCGACCTCCTGAATTCAAAAGCTATTAACAAAAAACAAAAAACTTTCGAATACTTTTTGTTACACCATGAGTACTCCAAACAAGAACAATAGTATAATTTTTATTTTGCAGCAGCTTTTACTTTATATTATAATGATTTATTATGTGAGATGTTTAAGAAATTATAATTATATTTAAATGTAAATGATTTCTTGGGAGTTGTGACATATACCGGCTCCGGATCCGGAACCGCCCCATATCCGGACCAGACCCGATAATTCACAAACAAGTCATGGATCTATCTATCCGGAACCGAAAGACTGGACCCAAAATATTTACGGGTACATAGGTATCCGGATCCGGACCTGACCCGATTTGAAACAAATAAGTATATGGATCAAAGTTTGGACCCGAATACTTTTAGGATACGGGTCCAAATATAATAATATCCGGACCCTACCCGACCCGATAGCACCTCTAGTTATGACCTCCGTACCAAAGGTCCCGGGTTCGAACCCAGCTTTAGACAAAAAAACCTATTCTGATGCATGAGAGAGAGAGGCAAAGTATGTGTTATATAGGATCTTTTATGGCGGAAGTAATCATGAAAAATTCATATTGAAGGCAATTAATAATTAATTTTTAAAATACATAATTCGTATCACCTAAGAATTACAAAATACTTTTATATATATTATAGTTATGTTTTATTATTCTTAGGATTTTGTTATTTTATTTGCACATTTATACTATAAGAACGTTATTTAAATTGCCTGAATCGTCAGAATTTCTGACGGTCCTATTCACTTCAGGATAGCCTAAATTTTTTGGGGTTTTGAATTAAAAGAATAGAACTGCCAGAAATTTTAACGGTTTGGGCATTTTCAAAATTTTAAAAAACAGTGGATAATTTTTTTAAAACAGTGGTATTTTTCAGAATATAACTGTTGATAGTTATTTTTCAGAATAGAACTGTAGATAGACTATTTTTTCCAATGTGATCTGCAGAGAGGTGAGAGAGCAAGCTTCCGGAAATAAATTTCATTGATTTCAAAATTAATGGAGGCTGGTAGGAAGGAAGAAGAATTAAGGGCTTTATATACACAAATCCTAATAGCTGGTGACTAAAAATTATTTTCGGTATAAGAGTGTAGCGAAATAAATTTTCGGCCACCCTCTAGGTGTACAAAAAATTTGTCTCGGTATATTCTTTTATTATGTGGCCTTCGATGTAGTTGTTGTGGCTGCGGTAGAACGACTAACGAGATCAATTGTCAGTACACTTGGATCTTGTTATTTTTGAAAGAAAAAACAATCAACTTCTTTTTATTAAAATATAATTTTTGGGTTGTTAAAAAAAATTCTCTTGGCTGATATATGTAACTATGGAAATTGTATAGGTGCCAACAATTTATCTTTTATAATTATGTGGCTTTCGGTGTAGCTGTTGTGGCTGCAGTAGAACGGCTAACGAGTACAATTGGATCTTGCTATTCTTGAAAGAAAAAACAATGAACTTCTTTTAATTAAAATATAATTTTTGGGTTGTTACAAAAAATTCTCTTGGTTGATATATGTAACTATGGAAATTGTCAAATTGTATAGGTGCCAACAATTTATCTTTTATAATTAAAAAAAGGCAAATTCTTCTATGGACATAAGGACCTATTTGTAAAATGAGCATATTTTCATTTTCAAAGTTCAAACAGTCGATCCGACCGTTCAACATTATCTCCATATTAAAATGTACTTGGAGGTCAAATTTTACATTTTTTTGAATTTTTTTACTATTTATTAAGATGGGTACAAAATTCAATGGTCTGAATTTGACTAGTTTTGTAAAATACTTAATAAATAGTAAAAAAATTCAAAAAAATGTAAAATTTGACCTCCAAGTACATGTTAATATGGAGATAATGTTGAACGGTCGGATCGACTGTTTGAACTTTGAAAATGAAAATATGTTCATTTTACAAATAGGTCCTTATGTCCATAGAAGCATCCCTCTTAAAAAAATATATATTATAAGACCAAATAGCACGCCGAAGAAATCTAAACTCCTAAAGGTTAGCTAGCTAGACCCTCTGTCATGTGTTTGGGCATCATGTAGAAAAGGAGAGAATCAAAGCATCTAAAAACGGTCCCGACTCCTACGTAGAAGCAACTTCTTGGCAACCTCAAACCGGGCGGGACCAGCTACTCTACGACTCTACGTACACCTAATTAATTTCAACAAAGCAAAAAGAAGTTCGGCGTGCATACATATGGCAATTTTTTTCCTAGATACTGAAATTTTGTTTTGTTATGTTTTTGTGCAACAAAATAAACCCAAATTTTGTTAATTAGATAATATATTATTTGCTACAACAATATGCATGATATATAATTTCATTGCTAATCCCGGCTAAAATTAAATTCATGTATTAATTACAAAGGTACGATCCTAATTACTTTTTGTCTCCATTATACCTTCAATTTTATGACTTAAAATTGAATTGTCAAAATAAAATCGTTAGATATTATTTATATTATTCTCCCTATACATATATTAAAGATTACAATATTTTGACTTTATTTTAATTGACATTAAAAGCTTAAAAAAATACACTAACATGTATAATTTCTGAATTTAATTTTTCAATTATTCATATAAATAACCGAAAACTGATTTTATTTTATATACCTATAGAGAAAATAATATATATTAGTTTTATTTTGACATTAGAGTTTGTCAATTTTTGTTATGAAAAATTAAAGATATGATGGAGGCAAAAGAAAATCAAAACTTTGACCATCCGCTATATATATATATTCTTATATAAACTTATAAATATTTATATACTGAATATCCTTCTCTATAAAATTTTAAATATGCATCCGCATACAATCTGTTTTGAGTTTTGATTGGTAGCCAGGTAGCTAGGTAGGGAGAAAGCATAATTAGCATGGGCATATGAAGAGATAGATGGTAGCGAGTCACATGGACAAAAGCGACGTTACCATATAATTGCGGGCATCACCCTGCATGGGGTCCACACAGATGAGATGACCACAATCCACAAACGCCGATATGACAACCGAGTAGGTTCGATGCATATCGGATTTATTTTTAAATTTGATGGGCTCAAGAACTGTTCGATCTTCTTTAAGATCCGTATGTACGAAATTGATGTTATTGCGCACAAATATTAATACAGATCTTTTTCTTCATAATTATGAAATATAATAATTAGTATTACATGTAGCATTAATAATTAATTGGAATCTATTTTGTCAAATTAATATTTTAGATTTCAGATATGAAAACTATCAGTTATGAAGAGAAATTAAATTTTAGATACCGGAATAACTTAGGCAGTTGATAGTTTGATATTTAAGTAATTAAAGTGTGATGTATATATCATATGAGCAGCCCCACCTAGCTAGATATAAAATATAGGACCACTCTATGCTCTGAATGCGACAGACGAATGTACATCTTCTCCATCGTCTGTTCTCCTCTGCAATCTACGACTATACTTTTTATTAAAAAGTTGAGATGAAATTTTTTAATTGCGCTTCTACATTTGCACAGTTGTTACAAATATCTTCCTCCTTGCTCACAGGGGTGAATCCACATTCAATGAATGGGGATCAATAGACCCCCATTAATTTTTAATTTTTTTTGTATTTATACTTTATTTTAATATTGTTAAACTAAAATATTATGGATAGTGGGAAATTGACTCTCATTCGTAGTACAAGATTTCGCCCATATAAAAAGACTATCAATCTATCATCACGTATACATGCATAAATAAATCATGACATGTGAAGGATTGCTAAACATAATGGAAACAAGATTTCTACAATAATAATAATAATTACAACAGCAACTACAACATAAATATTATTATAATAATATGAGATTTAACCCAATAATACAAACGCACAATCCATCATATCGGCATCACATGGGAGTATGAATTTTTTTTATTTATACAAATATACAAACTAAATTATTGAAAAAAATGGATTGTTTTATTTTAATCCCATGGAGAGGACAGATGACCATTGGTGTATCCGAGTGTTTTAGTTTATTTTAATTTAGTTAAATTCATGGCCAATTTAGTTCAAATTGGTTTAATTTAGATAAAATTCATTTAATTTAGTTAATTTTAATATAATTTAGTCTGATTTGGTTCACTTTAATATAATTTAATTTAATAATTCAGTGTTTTCCTCGACTTCAACATTTATACTGAAAATTAAATTACAAAATAAAATGAATTAATTCATTGTTTTCCTCGAACTCTAAATTAATTTGTTGACAACTAATTTATTTTAATCAATATAAATAAATTTCATGTCAATGAAATTCAACAACAAAAATGCAAATTAAAATTCACAGTTTAAATGGGCATAGTATTTAATTGGAAAATCTGATTTCATTGTTTGGTCTCATTTTAGAGATCTCGAGAAAATATCTACAAGGTTTTCTAGCTGTAACCCGGAAGTTTTTGTTTTTAGAGGCAAAATAGATCGTATGAAGCCTCAAAAATTGAGTTGAAGATTTTCATATTCGACAGCTATGTATTTTTTTTTATTTGAAATCAAAACGGCCCTAAGAAAATTTATTGGAGGTCATTCAACAAATTAATATATTTATTATTTTCTTCAAATTTATTTTTTGTAAGACAATATTTATTTATGTCAACAAATTTCAATAGTAATAATTAATAATCACAAGAATAAAAACAACTTTAACATTAATAAAAATAAGAATATTAATTATTAAGAGATATTAATTATTATTAGGAACTTTTTTGTGTGACCACTGATCATATTATTATCAGGAGCAGGGGTGGATCCATCACATTGTAGCGTAAAGCAACTTACTGTGAAATTTCAGAAATAGTTTTTAGGCTGGATTTTGAGCTTTTGTTCTCACTCTGGAAAAATAAATACCCTATTCTTGTCCCAAGTATATAATATTCTTTTATGTATAAAAATATTGTTTTGTTGATTTTTTTATCATCTTTAATTATTTAATGAATTTAAATCTGATTTTTTCTTGCTATATCACGTTGAAAATTCTGCCTCCGTCACTAATCAGGAGCCAATTGTTTGGTTCATTCGGCTCCCTCGAGATTGAATGGGTCCTTCTTATGAAAACAATATCGTCCATTTGTTTTTCGAAAATTTAAATTTATATCTCTAAAATGAAAAAAATGTGAGGTATGTCTACCATTATAGGACGACAATTTGACTAAAATATGGGTAAATTTTGCTGGAGGTCACTAAATTTTATTATTTGTCACGAATTGATCACTCAAGTTTGATTTGTCACTTTTTAGTCACTCAACTTTGTCATCTGTTCCAATCAAGTCACTCTATATTTTTCCGTCCAAAATACTAACGGAATATGCTTATTCCGTTAGTATTTTGGACGGAATGAGTATATTCTGTTAATATTTTGGACGGAATGGGAATATTCCGTTAAGATTTTGGACGGAAAAGTATAGAGTGACTTGATTGGAACAAATGACAAAGTTGAGTGATTAAAAATAGACAAATCAAACTTGAATGACCAATTCATGTCAAATAACAAAGTTTAATGACATCCACCGAAATTTACCCAAAATACTATCATACTCAGACCAACCCGATTAACTTGGGTACAACTCCCATATAACTGGATCTTGACATGAAATGAACCTAAATTACTTTATCAATAACTCAACCAAAACTTCTCAAACACCCACAAAAATAATCACATTACATGACTCAAATAAATTCTAGACACGCAACGCGATTCTTTTGACGCAAATTGTTAATTAAAAAAAATGATGAAATAGTGCATAAATATAAGTTGTAAGGAAATCCGATTTTTAAAAGAAATTATATTTCGAACCGTAACGATTCCTTACAATTATAAGACGACATAAAATCAGATATCCAAATCAAATGCATTAATCAGCACCAAATCAAAATTCCACCACTTATTTTTTACGGCGGAGAGAGAGAGCGAGGCGCACCCTGCTCAATGATAAATGAGGCAACGTGTTTATAATAAATATCAACGTATTATAATAATTATTATTATTTTCCAATTCAGAAACTTTGAGAATTGAATTTCAGATACTTTGACTGAACAAATCGTAATTCGGAATTCGGAATTCGGAATTCGGAATTCGGAATTTCGATTTGTTTATCAATTTCTTTTATCAAATTTTCCGAATTTTCTTTCATATAGTAGTTAATTAATTTGTGCTTCTCAAAGTTTCTAACATTCCGATGTCTAAAATTCTTTAGCAATATGTTTCAATATTTGTGTTTAATTCTCTGTTCATGTTTTAAATTTAATATTTTTTATTATTTTTTAATCCGTTCCAACGGACGACGTCGGGGTATAATTAGCTGGCATTTTTATTCAATGTGATGTTTACTAATTAACTCGTGAGAAACAGCTGGTTTACACAATTTGTATAAAATATTTTTGTATTTTTAAATACATTAATTATCACACAACCATTACATCTAGTAGGTCGGCTAGCTATATCAAAGAAAAAAAAACAAATAAGGAATTAATTGATGACGCATTTAAATAAAGCCGGTTACGTCATGATCTTTCTTCGATCTGCTCACTAGAACCCGATCGACCATTTGATGTTGTGAGAAGCACCTAAAAATCAATCATTTAAAACCTAAAAATAATCTGTTTAACCAAGCCTACGAACTGACCTAAAATCCGAACCTGAAGCTGACCAAACCAAAACTTGAATCCTTCCAATATATTTAACAAATTTTTGTCAAAAAAAAAGTCGAGAAATTAACCCTCAGTGCAACCGGTGCAAGAATTAACCCAATATATATTGCAGCCAGGAGACAACCCTTATTTGCCTAATTAAGAAGTCGCCATACTCTCAGTGCAAGAATTAATCCAATATAAATTGCAACAGTGCAAGGTCCTTTGGAAATTAATAAGGTAGCTAGGACCTTGTCAGAACCCAGTATATATATATATATATATATATTAGTGTGTTTGACAAGTGAAATATATAGTAGTCATTTAAGTACGTTTAAGTTTTTTTAATGCACTAAACGAAAATGTTTTAATAATCGATCATGAGGAGGGATCAAGTTACAACAAATTTGAGTTACAACAAAGTTACAACAACTATTTTTTCATTTTCAAAGTCCAAATCGTCAATCCAAACCGTTCAACATGATTATCTAAATAAAATGTGCTTGCAGATCAAATTTTACATTTTTTTTAATTTTTTTACTATTTATTAAGATGGGTACAAAATTCAATGGTCTCAATATGACTATTTTTTGTAAAATACTTAATAAATAGTAAACAAATTCAAAAAAATGTAAAATTTGATCTGCAAGCACATTTTATTGTGGAGATCATGTTGAACGGTTTAGATCGACGATTTGGACTTTGAAAATGAAAAAAATGGTTGTTGTAACTTTGTTGTAACTCAAATTTGTTGTAACTTGATCCCTCCTCATCGATCATAGCATATATAAAATTTATGTTTTTAATTTGGCATTTCATTTTAATTTTTCAATGACATAACTATCACATCAAATGAATATGAAGCATTCAACAAAAACTTAGTGTATTGGAATAATTTGGCTTTAGATTACTTTTAGGAATACAAATTTGTGGCTTTCTGCTGCATCAACTATTTTCACTCATAATAAATCATCAAACATATATTATGGGGTTACAACCTCTCAATTCCTCTTACTATATAGGTGTGTTCATTGGATATATATGTTTTTATTTAATTTTCAACTGAACCGCCAACTTTTGAATTAAATAGTTCAAATTTAAGATTTAAACGGTTCGTCAGATTGGTTGAATTTTTGAATTATTTCGTTTTTTTATATTTAGTTCGGTTTAATCTCTCTTAGTTATGTTCAACTAAACAAACTAATATGTACTTGATATTTACTGAATTATTTCCGTTTTTATATTTGAATCGGTTTAATATCTCTTACTTTGGTTCATCTTCATATTTATTTCTATAATTAAATTTAATCTCTCTTATTTCGGTTCAATAAAAAAAAGCAGAATTTACTTCGGTTGTTTTAGTTGGAATATTATTTGATTGACAACTTTAATTCGGTTGGCTCTAGATTTTTGAAAACCGAATCAAATTATAATTTGAGTATTTTTAATTTAGTTTTAACCGAACTGACACCTCTACTTATAACAAATTAAATGAACAACCTATAATAACCTTGACAAAAGATATGTCTGAAAAGCCATATTTACCATGATTATATATACCTATATATTGATTGTAGATAAGTCCAAGCCAACTAATATTAGTCCTAGTTCCTCTACCCTCATGGAGTCTAGATGTCCTATCTAAGCATAAAAGAGGTAATTAATTAAGCTAGTTAGGTCTATTTTGACAAGGACCTAGAGTACTTAATTCTTGTGAATTAGTGTTTTGCATAACACCACATCTTTTGTCAAAAAAAAAAAAACATCTATATCGGACTTCATTATTAGCATCCAACAGTACACTATATATATATATATTTTTTTAAATCTCACTTTCAGAGATATATATACATAACGTACCCTTGTAAAATTTCCATATACATAGGAATAAGAAAGATTGGATTTTTATCTATTTGGACATCTGATGATCCTCCTAATTAGAGGCTAAGTCTGAATTTTTTTTTTTTTTCTATTCATGCATGAAAGTTATATGCAAAGAAAATCACTATGATTATAAGATTCAAAAGATAAAACATGCAAGACAAACCAAAAATCGAAATCTAATTAAAAGCGGACAAAAACAACAAATTATCATCTCGCTATATATGTTTGTATAAAAAAAAATTATCAAATGGTGCTTGTATATATGTTTTATTTCAAAAAAAAAATGTTGCCAATATATTGCATGTGTGATTTTTTTTTTTTTCATTCTGATCATGAATACAATTAACCTCTCTCTAAAGAAAAGCAAATGACAAACACAATCAGGTCTTAAAAATAAATGAATTTATTTGCAGAACTAAAGAGAGAGTTTATATAAAATAAATGGTTGTAGCAAAGCAATCTAGGTAGCTCATATCTTCACTATATTGACTATTTGTCAAAATTACTCATGTTTAAAAATTAAACAAAAATATGTAGTTATAACTGTACTGAGAAGCAGAATAGTATTATTCCTCAAAAGCATTTTAAACAGTACTGTCCATATAAATGTATCATCTATCATCGATAGGATATCATATTGTAAAGTTCAGTAAGTGTACTAGTGTACTGGTTCATTCAATTTATTATTAATTTGGATGAGGAGAAGGCTCACAAGTCTCTCATCATGTGTCCTCCGAACTTGAATCAATCAGCTTTTTTTTTTTGAGATAGAAAAATAAAGATCTAGCTTTTCAACTTTCATTAATGTTCACAAAGAATTTTCCATCTATGTTATCTATCATCATATGTCTCCAGAACTTGAATCAATAAAATATTTTTTAGATAGAAAGATGAAGGTTTATCCTTCCAACTTCCATTAATGTCCGTAAAATACCCTCATATGACTTCCAACAAGAAGGGTGTTGCCCTTTTGCCACTAGACCAAAGACGAATTCTTAATCAATAACTTCTTAACAATCAGATTGATAACTTATCACTTAGCTACTAGTCGGATTTAGTATATATGCTACCATTTTGAAATATAAACAACTTTAAATCTAGATCTTAAACTAAGGAAGATTGATCAACTAGATAGTTCAAATATAGGAACCGTTACCAACCAAATTCTTTTTATCTTAATTAAGTACTCTAAAGATACTTTCCAAACTAATAAAATCAGAGATTTTTACAGAAATAAAAAGTAAAGTGACCAAGAGAACGCACAAAGATAAATTTTATAATTATGCAAATTTATACATACATGCAATAGGTTCATATTTGTTTTAATTTATAATAAGGCAAAATCATACAAAGAAGAATTTGTAGGAAAACTAAATTGAGAAAGTGTGCGTAAAAATATACCTCAAATATATTAATTCATGTAACAATATATTCAACAATGTATTTCATGGGGACTACAACTATCTGTAAAGTAATAAGTAGTACAATTCTCCTAGATTGATCAATTTTCTTTTTCTGAATAATATATGTATACATATATATACATAGTTTGAATTATCCTTGAAGCAGTAAAAAACCAACATTTTTCATAAGAAAAGAAGAAGAAAAAAAACATGATGAACGCCTCCGTAAAGAAAATTAGATCAATACATTGAAGAAATATAAGACGTCGAAAGTTTAAAAAATACTATCATGTAAGCATTAGACAAATAAGTGAAGTTTGCTGGAAGATGCTTGATATGTGTATATATACACCATACAAAGATAATATGCTAATTATTTGGACCAAGTAGTAAAGGATGTATATCTCTTATACAAACTTTCATCAGACAACTACATCTAGATAATTATCTGTCTGACATTCTAGCTAGTACATGTATCTCGAAGTAAAAAGTAATTTGAAAACAAAAAGGTAAAGCTAACAACTATATAAATGAGTATAATGTGCTGATGAGAGCAGAAACGTACCATATTGATAAGAATATCATTTATGTTTTGGTGAAATGCATTAACATGTTAAACAGTAGAAGGGGGTCTCTAGTAGTAAAATCAGGCCATACTCAATTGAAATGTTTTAGTAATTAAAGAGTGTACTCCGTGCATGACATGACTATCTTATAAACCTCTCCTAAGACATATATAGTACAAATCTGTAAATGGCCTCTTAAGTTTGGAGGGGACAGTGCTTAATTAGCACGACATGAGACGTCGTAACTAACTTATGTCAGTGCAGCTCATCACATGTCTCCGGCTAATGCTTAATTTCTGGAAGAAAGGCTGGCCTGAAAGTGATGATCTCAATATAATAGACTATTAAGTTCATTTCAAGGTACATCGGCAGGGAAATGGTACTTGTCTTAATATGGAAACAGCCCATTAATTTGAAAAACATACATGTACTCAAATTATCATATATATATATATAATGAGTAAATTAATTAGATAGGAATACAACCTCTCTGAACAATTAGTATCTGACACTGATACCGTATATAAGTAGCTAGCTAGACAGCTCCCAGGCTAGTAGACAGTCTTCAAGGGGATTTCTATAGAAACATCGATCGACCAAACAGTAAATCGATTTTTCGATGTAAGGGCAAATCACAGAACAAGTTCACGAATTAACACGAGTTTCAAGACTATAGCACGAAGGTATCTAAAGAAGCTTCGCTACTCATTTAATGAGAACTGCTAAAAGTGTCCATAAGAAAATGGATAA
Source organism: Carex littledalei (assembly GCA_011114355.1). NCBI lineage: Eukaryota > Viridiplantae > Streptophyta > Magnoliopsida > Poales > Cyperaceae > Carex > Carex littledalei. The sequence goes on from CM022105.1 coordinate 1,268,266, forward strand.
AGGAAACACAGAAGAAAGAAGACAGCTAAAGAGGTGGCTATGTCAGAGCTTTTGTACCAATAGAAGTGTTACTTCTTGGGGGATGCAAGAAAAATGTGATGCAGTCTGGAAGCCTGTTTTAGGTTTGTGTGTACATGTAATATATTTATACTATAGTTTATAAACAACCAAGAACTCTTCAACCCACACACAAACAAACAATATAAATAGAAAAAAAACTTGGTCACAGCAAAATTTAAAACCATGTGTACAATTCTGGCACTGTGTGCTCCCATTTAAGCAACAAAACAAGATATGCCCCTCATTTGCCCTATAAGCTGCATAATATAATTTTGTAATTTACGTGGAGAAGATGATAGAAGTATCATTGGATAGTTTAATAATATTTGGTAGTTATTTGTGCATGGAGATAGATATCCATCGAGGTGTTCGTGGCTAGCTAGGCACGGCAGACAAGGCAATAATTTTCCAATAAATGGGATTTCAGAAGAGGAAAGGAGAAAAAACTAAGAGATCTGACCTCTTGCTTCTTGACATGTGTCTCTTGTTCATTTGTAGCATCATCCCTTGCTTTTTTGGGCTAGAGGCAGCACGATTTCATGACTAGTAATAACCACAAATTGGTATATATAATAATAAAAAATATATAAACTTTAAAGCAAAGCAACCTTATAAATTGAGAGAAAAAATATATATATTATCACATGTAAAACATAACACGGCTTTATCCTTAAATAAGATACTAATATTTACAATTGAAATCATAGATAGGTGAATATAGAACGAAATATTTCATTAGAATCTCAAATTTCTCATAAATAGCTTAGAAAGACACACAAAAAAGAAGAAACTAAAAAGAATAACGTGTAAATTAAACATGATTAATTTCTCTTACTCAAACTTGTCAGCGCCAAAAGACTAGAAGCCAGCTCTCACAAGTCAAGATCCAATGAGCAATCCTCCTTCTCCGACACAGACGACTCAGTATCACCAGGTGTTGACAATTGAAGCACCGGTTGGGCTTGATTCTGGACCATCGGAAGATATCCATGTGTGTTATTTATCCTATTAATGCAATTGTTCCCTGTAGGTGACTCGGCCATGCTTGTACCCGGACAATCGAGATTCACACCAAAAAGCCTCACTCGCTTCGCAGCCCCTGGTGCCACCTGGCTATTCCTGATTGGCACCGAGTCAAGGACCATTGGTATCCCAGTACTCGGTTGCATCATAACTTGGGGCCGGTAGAAAAAGATTGGCTGATGCTGCTGCTGCTGGTGTTGGTGCTGATGTTGGTACCTGCTTGAAGAGCCGCACTCGTAAGGCGGTATCAGAACACGTGCACTGGCAGCCCAAGGGAGAAGCGGTACAGATTGCCGGTGATGAGTCAACATGCTCTCTTGGTACTGTTGGAGAGGTGGGTCGGGACGACGTCGCCAATCGATGAATAAACGACCCCTTCCAGCCTCACCAACTCCACGGCAGAAGGATACCGTGTCGCCAGCACCAAGCCGCTTCTCCTTGACAAAGCGGCTCCACCCCTTGGTCATGACATAGCTCTGGCTGCTATTCCAGTATGAGTACCGAAACCTCCATGGCTTTCCAGTACGGTCCTCGAAGCTCAACAGAAGCCCTTTTTCATTCGCAGTCATGTCAAGGGGGAAGTACTTCTCTGCGTGTTGTTTCGGTATGACAAGGCGATTGAGCTTGCCTACATCGCTCGGTGTGACAACTTTATCGAACATGTGCTCTTTTTCAACAAAAATTGCATCTGTAGCTGGTAAGCCAGAGGCAGATGAGGAAGAAGGAGAAGGGATGACAGAGTAATTTTTTGGGGGTTCTTCTTCAAGGTTATAGAGGGTGCTTAATCTGGTACCTGTTCTGCCTTGTGTAAACTCCATGCCCATGAGCTTCTTCTAGAGAGATAGTGGACTAGTGGGGTTTGTGATTTTTTTATAATATATTGACCACTTGAATTGAAAGAGGGCGGGGAAGACTTTGCTTAAGAGAAGGTGTGTAATTGTGTATTGCTTAGCTCCTCAAATTGAAATTGGGATCTGTAAGAAGAGGAAGAAATGGATCAGATGAGAAAGCAAGGTGAGTAAATAAAGGATTTTTCCGTGGAGCTAGCTAGTTCTCTGTTTTAGGGTTTTCTTTTTTTTCTTGCACCACTCACCGATTTTGCAAGTGAGAGAGGTGGAGAAGAGGAGATATTATGCTAGTATAGAGAGGGAGAGGGGAGAGAGAGGAAAGGTAGGCAAAGTGGCTTTTTAGAGGAGAGAGAAAGCGAGAGAAGAGATCCAATTAACATATCCGGGACTGGAATTATTCTGAGGTTAGAATTTTTAACGATCGAATAATTTATAATACACAAAAGAGTTAAAGATTTAAATTTTTGTGTATCCTATTATATATATTTTAATATATTCGATTATTGAAGTTTTATTTATTTTGATCGGATTATTCATGTGTTATAATTATCTATTCTCATTATAAAAAGTGTATTCAATATATCTAACGGTAATGTAATTTTTAAATTAATTCAATTCATTTATATTCCTCAACAAAAATCATCACATGACTAAATTTATTATTTATCTTTATAATTATCTTTAGCATTTATAAGAAAATTATTTATACCCAAAATTTGTTGAACAAAAAAACTTATTTTATAAGATTAATATCTCCTTTTTAAAATTACCTCTTTAAAAAAAATATTTGTCAGAGTGAAGTCTGAATAACAATTTTATTTTATTCTAATTCTAGTATAATACTAAAAGTGTACCAATTTGAGTTCCATTTTCAGCATAAGGGATAGTGCCTTCAACATAATTTTCATCGATCTATTGATATAAATTGAAAAAAGAGTTAAATTTCTTGAATCTTTATACTCATTTTGAGGATGAAAAAGTGCAATATTTTAATAAAAAAAAATAAGGTAATGTAGATTTGTGCATAATTAGATTTTAATTTTAAACTTGCAACCAGTGTTCTAAATAGCGCGCTATAGCGTTTTTGGACCCTAAACGCTAAGCTATGGCATGAAAATACGCTAATTGCGCTACGGCCGCTATAGCGGTAATAGCGGTCCGCTATAGCGCATAGCGTGTAGCACGCAATTTGCGCGCTATGCATATTGGGCTTTTTTAGACAATTTATATGGGCTTAAATAAAGATCCATAAAATTTATTTTGTATAGAAAAAAAAATAGAATGAATCATGATGCTTAAGATATTTTGTATAGAAAAAGATCGATAGTTTATGATATTATTATGGATATTTTGAACCATGGACTTTTGTACTAGTTCAATATGAATATTATAATTTCTTAATTAATTTGGTGTTATTTATTGTTCTATGAAACTTTAGATAATGTTAATGTATAGTACAAATATATAATATAATTTTTGTAAAAAAAAAAACGCTATTTGGAATAGCTTCCGCTATAGTTACGCTATTCGCTATAGCTTTTTTTGTAGCCTTCCCGCTATGACGCTATAAACGCTATTTAAAACATTGCTTGCAACACATACACTCGTTTTGAAATGAGCGCTCATTTCAAAAGTAATAAGTAAAAAACTAACACATTAAAACCGATAGTTATGAACTTAATTATGATACAAATAAGCCATAAGAAATTAACAAGTCCTTGCATTATCTATAAATTAGAGGAAAAATCATCCACTCTCAATAGTTGTACGTAAAAAATGATCTCGTATAGATTGCTAGTTGAAAAAAATGAATATATTATTTTCTAAATTATCTTGGGTTCATTTAAAAAATGAATAGATTTCAATTAACTTAAAATGTTATTTTGAAACTTATAAAAAATTTATCATTTAATTATTTTTATTTATTGGTACTTTATTCTTAATTAATCATGCATTTCACCGACGGGTATTACAACTATATATATATATATATATATATATATATAGGAGTTGGCTACGGTGCTACATGTAGCATAGAGGACCTCCGTGCAACGGCTCAATATTTGAGTTTTCAAAATTCTAACAGTCAATCTGAACCGTTCAACATGATCTCCATACGAATATGTATTTGCAAACCAAATTTTACATTTTTTTTAAAAAATTTACTATTTTTTTAGATAGGTAGAAAATCACTTGATCTGAATGGTACAGAATTTTCAAATCAAGTGATTTTGTACCTATCTAAAAAAATAGTAAAAAAATTCTAAAAAATGTAAAATTTGGTTTGCAAGTACATATTCATATGGAGATCATGCTGAACGGTTCGGATCGACCGTTAGGATTTTGAAAACTAAAATATTGAGCCGTAGCATGAAGGCCCTCTATGATATGCATAGAATATTAGCCATATTCTATATATATATATGAGGGATCCACCTACAACATTTGTAAGTTACAACATCTTACAACAGTTCGGTTTTGTAATTTTAAAAGTCCAAACAGTTGATCCAAACCGTTCAACATGATATCTATATTAAAATATGCTTGGAGATAAAATTTTATATTTTTTTGAATTTTTTAATTATTTATTAAGTATTTTACAAAACTGCTTTTTTTAGACAATTCTAGACCACTGAAAAACAACAATTTTGTAAAATACTTAATAAATAGTAAAAAAATTCAAAAAAATGTAAAATTTTATCTCCAAGCACATTTTAATATAGATATCATGTTGAATGGTTTGGATCGACTGTTTAGACTTTTAAAACTCCAAAACTGAATTGTTGTAAGATGTTGTAACTTACAAATGTTGTAAGTGGATCCCTCATATATATATAGAATCTGGCTAATATGCTACATGTAACATAGAGGGTCTCCGTGCAACGACTCAATATTTGAGTTTTTAAAATCCTAACGGTCGATTCGAACCGTTCAACATGATCTTTATATGAATATGTACTTGCAAACCAAATTTTACATTTTTTAGAATTTTTTTACTATTTTTTTAGATAGATAGAAAATCACTTGATCTGAAAATTTTGAACCATTCAGATCAAGTGATTTTCTACCTATCTAATAAAATAGTAAAAAAATTCTAAAAAATGTAAAATTTGGTTTACAAGTACATATTCATATGGAGATCATGTTGATCGGTTCGGATCGACCGTTAGAATTTTGAAAACTCAAATATTGAGCCGTAGCACGGAGACCCTCTATGCTATGCATAGCACCGTAGCCAACTCCTATATATATATTGTAAATAGCAAATTTATGGCAGGGTCTCATTTTGAGTTACTCTAGCAAATAATGAATAATGCAAAAAATAATAATAATGTGGGTATAGAAGTATGAGGTGGGTTCAAATGTCTTTATTTTTTGTGTGCCTTCATGATAGGAGACTTTCTAGTTTTTTAATAACAAAATTCTAAAATTTATATGTCAAAAATATAATCGTTAGATGTGATATATATAATCTTTTTCTCTATACACACATAAAAATTATCACTTTTTTTATTTTGGTTTATATGAATAAATAAATTGAAAAATCAACGTCCAGAATTTATCTACATCAGTGTATTTTTACAAGTTGCTGATATTAACCAAAACAAAATTGAAATGTCGTGGTCTTTTGTTTGTGCACAGAGAAAAAGATATAGATCATATCTTATTGGTTTATTTTGATATTTAAGTTTTAAATTTTAAATTATTATATTGTAAAATTTGAGGCAGGATGAAGCAACAAAAAATGAAGACATTAGAACGCTCCTATAAAAGTATACTGTGTATTATAAGTATAAACGCGTTCTTCATAAATACCTCATTAGTTATATTTGGTAGATAAAGTACACACATATATGAGCCATAAACTTGAGAGTAAATATAATTGTGGAGGGAATATTGTAGAGAATATGCAAGTGGGGGGCCCATAAATCATCTGGTAGAGGTCATGTGAGCTTGTCCTTCTCAGGCATTTCGGTTTTATGTAAGTTAGGCGGGGTTGGGTTTACAAAGTCCCCAAATGCCAGTTGGCATCAGCCCAAACTTCATTTTTGCTGCTACTCTGGATATTAATAATGATAATAATACTACTCCTAATATGAAATAATTGTAATAATATAATAATCAATGCAACAACAATAAATTAGAAGTATTGATTTTGTGGGTGGAGGGCGTGGAGCCTGGAGCTACTTCTGATGAGGTGTACATAATACGAATGTAACTAACCGCGAATCCTTTCTTTTTTTATTTTATACTTCCCAGATGCTGTGCTGTACACTAGGATGCAAAAAGGCCGAACCATGAATTTTAATTGTTTTATATGGTTGGAGTCGACTAGATAGTCAGGCCACATGCGATCAGATTCTATGTGAATCAGCCTGTAATAACTTCAAGAATTTCATTAACAAAAATTTCAAAAACATTTGTTGAAAATCGGATATATAAGTTTATATATGCATAATCGGACTGTTGTTTAATTCTAAAGAAAATTTTGCTTATCTCCAGACATATCACATTTTGAATTGGTTAATTCATGATAGTTTGCAACCCGCTAATTGTACAAGTAAATTATTTTGCCTATATATCCCTGATAAAATATACAAAGTAATTAAATAGGAATTCAGCATTCATAGATAATTAATAAAAATTCATTAATAAACTGAAAAGATATATTAGTTCAAAAAGGTTATCTGAAACTAATTTTCATGTAAGACCACACCGAGCTAAGGAAGCTAAAATCGAAGGCAAAAGCTGAAATAGAATTTTGCGGCCGGCGCATGTTGAAGTTTTCTTTGGAACTCCTTTGGCTTTTATATCAGCACGAGGTTTTGTACTGCTGGGACTGTCCCTACTTGAGCCTATTAGTAAACCCACAAAAATGTATACCAAACATCTATAATACAAAATTAATTGAGCTATTCAAGTCTGGAATCAGAAAGAGATAATGTATAATAATAAACTACACCCAACTTGGTCACAACTTCCCATCTACTATTTTTGTGGCACTTGCAATTTCATAGATCTTGAATTACTGTTTTGTCAAATTTTATTTGGATTTATTATATATATTCCATGTGTCAGTGTTTATGGTTAAAGTACGTATAAGCCCAATTATATTAATCTCTCTCCTGTTTAAAATTTTTACAATTGGATATATATATATTTAGAGAGAGTGGCTAAGATCAAAGTGGTATGACCAAGGCCTTGGTGCTACCAAGTCGTTTTCGGATTTTCAAAGTCCAAACGGTCGATCTAAACTGTTAGATGTGATCTCTATATTAAAATCTGCTTGGAGACCAAATTTTACATTTTTTGGAATTTTTTTACTATTTATTAAGCCACTTTGAAAATTGCTGATCACATGGTCCAGAATTTGGTTGCACTGTTTTTACTGTTCACCCGGATCAGCAATTTTCAAAGTGGCTTAATAAATAGTAAAAAAATTTCAAAAAATGTAAAATTTGGTCTCCAAGCAGATTTTAATATAGATTGAACATCTAACGGTTTGGATCGACTGTTTGAACTTTGGAAATCGGAAAACAACTTGGTAGCACCGGGGGCTAAGAACAAACATTTTGATATTAGCCACTCTCTCTCTCTCTCTCTCTATATATATATATATATATATATATATATATAGAGGCTGGCTACTATGCTTATATAAGCATATGCCCCCATATGCTTATAACTCATTTTTGCGTTTCCAATGTTCAAATGGTCGATCCGACCGTTCATCTTGTTCTCCATATTAATATGTGCTTGGAGACTAAATTTTACATTTTTCTGAATTTTTTTACTATTTATTAAGCCACTTTGAAAATTGCTGATCTGGATGAACAGTAAAAACAGTGTTTCCAAAATTCTGGACCACCAGATCAGAAACTTTCAAAGTGGCTTAATAAATAGTAAAAAAATTCAGAAAAATGTAAAATTTAGTCTCCAAGCACATATTAATATGGAGAACAAGATGAACGGTCGGATCGACCATTTGAACATTGGAAACGCAAAAATGCTCATTTAAGCATATGGGGGCATATGCTTATATAAGCATAGTAGCCAAGCACTATATATATATATATATATATATATGAGGAGGGCTCAAATGCTCCAATGTTTCATGCTCCAATCGCACTCCAACATCTTTGTCTTCAATTTTAAAGTTCAAACAGATGATCCGAACCGCTTAATATGATATCCACGTTAAAATATGATTGGAGACCAAATTTTATATTTTTTGGAAATATTTTACTATTTTTTAATATAGGTAGAAAATTGTTGTTTTTCAGAAAATTGTGGACCATCTAAAAACAATGATTTTGTATCTATCTTAAAAGATAGTAAAAAAAATTCCAAAAAATATAAAATTTGCTCTCCTATTATATTTGAACGTGGATATCATGTTGAGCGGTTTGGATCGTTTGTTTGAACTTTAAAAATGAAAATAAAAATATTGAGTACGATTAGAGTATGAAGGAATGGGACATTTGAGCCCTCCTATGTATATATTTAGCTAGCCTAACGACACAAAAGGCCATATTGACATCGTATGTAACCTAACTAAAAAGTTGTTATGTACATAAAGTTGTGATGTAATATGAACATGTGTTTGTTGACCCCTATACTAAAAATTCCAAAATGAAATAGTAATCAGCAGTTAATTAATTAAGATAATACCTGCGTTATGACTTGTTGCCAGGTACATCTGCAACACCTCAAATTGATAGCCTTGGATCTTTAATGGCATGGTTTATGTGAGACTATGAACCGAATGGGTCCAATTTCTAGCTAGTCTATGAACTTTACAACATTGTGACAAAAAATCCTTTTATTCATAATAAAACCTTTAAAACAGTCTTCCTGCTATATAATTAAGATAATACAAAAGTAAGATTAGTATCTGGCCACATTTTAAGATAATAAATCCAGAAAATGAATATAGTCTTCAATAATTAATTAACAATTTCTTAAAACTTTCTATAATAAATAAACAGTTATATTGCGTACACTATATATATATATATATATATATATATATATATATATATATATGAACATCAGTCAACGTCCTAGAATTACATTCTAATTAAGCATTATAATTTTCTCAGTACCTTTTGAAGTAATTTTCTTGGCGGAGCATATTGTATAGGTCATGATTATCTTTATAATTAGGATGTATAGTTTATTTTAAAATATTCTTTAATTTTTATTGCAAGATATGTTATGCATAAAAGTCTTTACTCTTCACCTTACATGCATTATGCATAACTGTTCAGAACAAGCATGCTGCACATATATAATGTTATTTTAAACATAACGAAAGTTCAAATAAAAAAGGTTAACCCAGTGATTCCCTCCTTAAGGTCAAGTCAACAATATTAAGAAAATTGTGTTTCTTGGCATCAATCTCAATGTTGCTATTTTATAAGTTTCTTTTACAACTAGTTTACTCTTTAACCTCGAAACAAGGGTTTAAGAGAAAATAAGGATCTCATCTAGGTGAAAACCGATATATGTTTATCACCATGAATATTCTTTTTTTTTTTTTGGTTTGTCGTGAGTTAGTGGCTTCATACCTACTGGCTAATTTCTAAACCGATATATGTTCATCTCGCTCCACGACCGGATCTGTTTCTTCGACCGCCATCGCGCTCCGACGGCAACCGGATCTACTCACCGTCGCGCTCCAATTGAAATGTCATCTAATACTTTAATTACCATCTCGCTCCACGACCGGATCTGTTTCTTCGACCGCCGTCGCGCTCCGACGGCAATCGGATCTACTCACCGTCGCGCTCCAATCGAGATGTTGATCACCGTAATACTTTAATCGCCATCTCGCTCTACGACCGGATCCGCTTCTTCGACCACTGCCGCGCTCCGACAACGGTCGAATCTACTTACCGTCACGCTCCAATCGAGATGGGGACTCTACACTCCGAGCTCCGACGATACCGCACTCTTGGCTCCGATCGACTCCTCTCGGCTCCGATTCCTCCCCCCTCCCTCATTCTCCTCTCCGCTCGAGAAGGTAGAACCGAGAGAGAGGGGAGGTGTTGTGTCGGGATGAGGACTACAAAGTGTGAAAAAAGTGAAGCTAGGTTCACAGTGGAGCTAGGTGGAGGAAGAGGAGGAGAATGGCGGCTATCAAAACCCTTACTTCTCTCCGACTTGATGAGGATATATTGAAAAACAATCCAGGATTGGTGGAGGAATATTCACTATATATTTCTCCACCAATCCTATTAGGTTGAATCAATTACATGCATATATATTCAGGGCGGAGTCAGACTTTCAGACTAGAGGGTCAAACGTGAATGAAAGTTAATTATATAAAATTTTCATGCTGTAAATGGGGTTAAATTTTGCAGTATTCATAACATTTTACTCTAAATTATATAGAAAAATGTGTATAAATATATAAATTTTGCAAAAAAAATTAGGATCAATTGATCATATTCCTTGAATGTACATCCACCCTTGTATATATCAATCAATATAATCAAATCAGCCAGTAGGTATGAAGCAAAAGTAGAATCAGATCGTGATGGTTTGTAAAATTTTAAAAAAAAAATCCAAAGCAAAAACAAAATAAATACTCAACAACATCTGAAAATGGATAATAGATGTAACAAATTTATTTTATTAAACAAGAAACAGAGGTAGGCAGAGAATATAAACAATAAATTAAGGTTTTGTGTAGAAAGAAGATATAGATGAAATATATCACCGAAGGATCTAGCTATATATTACCTAATAATTAATCAAACACATAAATAAACAGGGAATTATATTGCCATGAAGTCCCTTGCATAAATTGTGCGAGGCTATATGATGGATGCCCGGGCCTAAGCCTAGCTAGAGAAGCCAATATTAAATGTTAAGAAAGGTACATATATATATATAAATACATGGATCACGTACCGTGGTTAATTAGTGCTTTTTGCAGGGATTAATGGAAGAGTTGAGACGACTTTGTTACATACAGTATAGAGACAGCTGATATCTTCCAGTGGCCTTTTTTTAGCTTCCGGCGCCAGAATCAGCTTTTTGTGCTTGCAATAATTAAAACACAAAAAAAGGAAACCAAAATAAAAAAAAATAAAAAACAAAAGAAAGAAGCTCTGTACTGAACACTGAATTACTGATCGAGTTTCCATCTAGCCTGGATTTACTGTGGCGTACGTAGGCATTCCCTGTGTACGTCGTTGTTACTTGGATATGTGTGTCTATCTCTCTCTCTCTCTCTCTCTATATATATAGTGCTTGACTATTATGCTTATATAAGTATATGCCCACATATGCTTAAATAAGCATTTTTGCATTTCCAATGTTCAAATGGTCGATCCGACCGTTCATCTTGTTCTCCATATTAATATGTGCTTGGAGACCAAATTTTACATTTTTCTGAATTTTTTTACTATTTATTAAGCCACTTTGAAAATTGCTGATCATATGGTCCAGAATTTTGGAAACACTGTTTTTACTGTTCACCCAGATCAGCAATTTTCAAAGTGGCTTAATAAATAGTAAAAAAATTCATAAAAATGTAAAATTTAGTCTCCAAGCACATATTAATATGGAGAACAAGATGAACAGTCGGATCGACCATTTGAACATTGGAAACGCAAAAATGGGTTATAAGCATATGTGGGCATATGCTTATATAAGCATAGTAGCCAGCCCCTATATATATATGTATATATATGAGTTGGACTATGGTGCATTGCAATGTATATGCCTTTTTGTACATTGGATTGTAAACCGTTGGATTTGAAGTTCAAATAGTCGATCTAAAGGGCTTAATATGTTCTCCATATCAAAATGTGCTTGGAGACCAAATTTTATATATTTTTTTTAAATCTTTTACTATTTTTTTAGAATTTTTGAAAATTACTGTTTTTCAGAAATTTCTGGACCATAGAAAAACAGTGATTTTCAAAAATTCTAAAAAATAGCAAACAATTTTCAGAAAATGTAAAATTTGATCTCCAAATACATTTTAATATGGACATCAAATTGAACGGTTTTAATTGGTTGTTTTGAAGCCAAAACCAACCATTTATAGTCTAATATACAAGAGGGCATATACATTACAATGCACCATAGCGCAACTATATATATAGATAGATATAGATATAGACATATACATATATGCTAGCTGTTAGTGAATAGTGAAAACGATGTTATGATTTTATTGCATTGTTTCGTTCCTGGCGTTTTGTATAGTGCGACATTAAATCTGTCATTTTCTTTCTTTTCATTATAGAGACTTTTAATGTATAATGAAATAAAGTTAATTAATTTCTTTACGATAACAAATTTAATTTGATAATTATGGTAACTCGCAAAATAACGCTCAAAATTTACAAGATAAAATTATATTTCAATTAACTTAAATATGTTATTTATTAAATATGATATTATTTGAAAGTTAGTTGGTCACATATTAAGGTTGATAATAAGGAACTATTAATTTTTCATATTGTTTGTTTTTGACGATCAATCAATTTACAAGTTTCATCAAATACGATGCGCAATGTATCCATAATTATGAATTAAAGCGTATGCACATATGTGTTCTTTTTATTTTGTTTTTCGTAACTATATGATATGTTGTTTTAAGTTGTCAATTAATATAATTAAGCTACTACATGAAAAACAAAGGAGAAAAAGAAAAGATAAATTTTGGAACAATCAATATGGCGGGTCAATTAAAAAGAGGGATGCCACAAGCAATCGACGTGGAAAACACAAAGCAAAATAGATACTTAGACTTGAAGCAACAAAGAAATTCACAAAAGTTTAAAATGATGATTAGAACATTTTCATTTTTGATATTGCGGATGATTTTTTTAATTTCAGTCATCTACATTTTTATAATTTCAGTTGTGTTTAATAATTTCTAATTTTAAACTTAATTTATATTTCTATAATTTATTGTCAATGACAAGCCTACGCGTGGCATTGTTATAGTTGAGGTTTTCAACTATTAATCATCAATTAATTATGTATTAAAAATTACTCTACATTTTTTCAATTGAAATTACTTGTCCATATAGTATTTGCAATTACTTTATAAGTGGAATGAAGATGCGTACACTTCAACATGTGTCAATGGAGGAGAGAGTATGCTAATGTTTTAGACTTCCCACTAGCTTTCATGTTTGATCCTCTTTAGTCATATAGCTATTTTAAAACTTGTGACTATATATTATGCTGAAGCATACTAGGAGAGATGTTAGCTTTCTACTGTTTAAATAACTTTTTCAATTTTAAAACTATTGATTGTGTATTAAACTATGCTCAATTTGTCTACCAGATCATATTAATTGCTCAATTGGTATATAGAGTAGACAACCAACTTTATTGATAATTTTTTATTGATCATATTTTAAGTTAGTTCATCGTCACTTAATTTTGTCCTTGTTGAAAATAGAACAGCAATGGCGCCTTCAAACTTTTGCAATTAGCTGTGAGAGTTTAATTTGTTAATATATTACTTATTTTTTTAGGAAAGTTAATATATTAATTAAGACAAATGACATTTATTTTTGGGCATTCGATCATATTTTAAGGGGTCGTTTTTAATTGAACATATTATGTCAAGTGAAATGATGTAAAAGTTTTTATATCTGCATATTATATAATTCAGCACAGAATTTACATAAGATAGCTAGTGTGGCAAATAAGTGAAATGATGTGAATTACCCTACCCACAATAAAATTAAACATAAGAGCTGCATGAGAAGATCCATCTTACGTGTCAACCTTGACAGTTCGCCCATTTAAAAGGATTTTATGCGAATTGCAGAGGAACCGTACGCAAGAATTACACTTGCGCAGAGAGAGGGATGAGGAAGGAAAGGGACCTAACAGAGTAAGTCTCAACGGTTTTCTCAGGCAGAAAAGGGTATGGGACCCACTCAGCGTACCGGTAACATCCATATTTCCATATCGGGCAGAATTATTTTGGGATTTCCCGCCCCGGCCCCCTTAAGTTTTACACTTTTACTTTTGGGTCCTTAATTATTTTGTCTTCTGAGTTCTGACCATGCAATGTATATATGCTGGTGCTGCCATTATATGCCTCCTCTTCTCTAAATATCATTTAATGCTCTTCAACTCTACCTGCTTAGTCAATTATCATTTTTTCCATGATATATAGTTAATTATTTATTGATAATTAACATGTGCTTAATTTGTCTTTTTTATGGAACTTCTACAAATATACTGTAGAAATATATGTAAAAGGTTGCTTCTTTACACATCCAATCATCTTATACTAAACATATATATCTAACAAATTAAAAGCAAATAATTGACGGTTCTAAAGATTTTTATAAATGTAATAATTAAGAAGGCAAATTAAAAGGGGGCGGTAAGAAAGTAAAGAAAAAAGTTTTGAATTTCTTACATATTGGTAAAAGTAATATATATAGGATTAATATAGACTTAGTAGGTACCCTATCTTTTGTATGTTACTTCACTAGTCTGGTCCCAAAGGCCATTAACTTTACAGTCAATATACACACATATATATAACACAATGATGCACATAAACTAACAGAAATGTATGTAAAGCCACTCAATTTGTGTATGAAGATAGTGGCCTCTCATCTGAATAAATGCCAAGGCTAGGGCTAAGTAGGAGATTAATTTAGAAAATGAATTAGAAAATTAAAGAGATGCAGAGAAAGGTGAGAGGTCCCCTATTAATAGCCTACCTTTATCTCCAAAGCACCATCACCCCACCTGGTTCATTTGAGAGTACCCCACTTTGAAGAAGGGCCCCAATCTACAGGACGGAGGCTATGTTGATTGATCATGACTTGATGGCATGCATGCTATATGTCAATGCTATGCCATGGCGTGGCCCTTTTAGGGGTGTGGTTAGGGGATGTCCAAGTGTCATCTCCCAACTGGTGATAGCTATGGTGAGATGGATTTAATGGATGCCCCATCACCAACGACACAACACGTACATATATATGTTATGATTGCACGCAAATTAATATCATTTGTTTTTCTGCCGAAATTTTTATTAATAACATTTTCAAAAAAATAATAAACCAAATAACCACCGTTTTCTGACAATTATAAATCTAGCACGGCAGCATAACACCAGAGCGGACCCATTTGAGGGCGGCCGCAGAATGCCGGAGCGGACCCCCATATGGGGCCGCACTATGCCGGAGCGGCCCCTGTTATTTTTTTTAATCTGAATGTGAAGTTGATTATGATTTTGTTTTGGAAATTTTTATCAAAAATGTAAAGTTTGTACTGGAAGTTGTGTGTAATTACTTCTGTTTGAAATGTCGTTTAATCTGAAATTGTTGTTCGTCGTTTGTTTGATCAAAAGAAACATTACAATAGAACAATGAGTCATATTAGGAAGCATACAATAGAACAATGCTAATGTTATCGGAAATTACAAATACGTCTAATTAACTGAAAATAAACAACATTTTTACGAGTACAATTAAAAAAACAACATTAACTCTCAATCTCGTGCAGCTCGAGCAGCTCTGTTTTGTCTTTCTTGTGTATCTCGGCCGGCTTGGTGTCCTCTTCTCCTATTATTTAGAACGTCCATCCACATCGAAATTCGGTTGTGCTGTCTTCTGCCCACAGAAATATTTTTATCCTCTGGAACAAGGACCGGGCCATCGTGTTGAGGCCATTCCGACTGATTTTCATACACATGCCATTGAGCGCTCCATGTGTTGATCAGTGTATGGATGTGATAGTAGTGACTTACAAAGACGCCAGGGTCGATGCCTCGGAGATGACACACGGACAGAACATGAGAGCACGGTATTCTCTCCAATTGAGTCTTATGGCACGTGCAAGTTACCGTGTGATCATCCCCGATTATCACCGTGTATTTGTAATTGGCCTTGGTAAACTGGCCAGAATCGTCAGGTATGAAAGCGTGAACTCTCTCCTGTGTGGAGGTTACCTCGAACTCGTTGTTGTTTCCAAAGCCCCCCAGCGTCTTCATTTTATCGGACCTCTCGAACCGTTTGTTGATCAGCTACGAAAAATTAAAAAATAATGAAGAAGTCAGATTTTTTTAACAAAGTTCATTAAAAATTGTGAAGAAAGAACTACAAATAAAAGTACCTGATGCACACGACACGAGAATTGTTGACCTTGACTGACTTCCCATTCCGCTTTGGCCCTCCTTTGCGCAAACCATGTCATACATTTGTAAAATGTGTCTTCAATTATTGCTGCAACTAGTAACTTACGAGAGGACTTGAAGACATTATTAAGCGACTCGGACCCGTTTATAGTCATCATGCCCCAACGGTAACCACCGTCCAGTGCTTGGAATATCTTCCATGGTTTGGGGCACTCGTTCTCATCTTGATCCAAATATTTACCCACACCGTCCAGCCAATTGAGGGCAATGTCACATGCCTGCCCCATTGCTTGCATTCCTTGCTCGTATCTCCTCATCTTCCTCTTAGCCACACATATTCTAAAAAAACGGATTGCCTTATCACTGCAACCGTTCTTCTTCATGTTCTCGGCTATGTGAGTAGCACAAAGACGGTGAACACATTGATCCTCATCATCCTCGTTCCACCCCATATCGTCTTGTCTGAACACCTTCTTGATACCCTTTCCCCTATCTGTGATGACACACATGAATCTGGAGCGGATTACATTACGGCGCAACCATTTCATGAACCACGCACAATCGTCATAACTCTCTGATTCTACCAGTAAAAAAGCCAACGGGAGGAGCTGGTTTTCAGCATCGTATCCGGTTGCAATCAACAGCTTGCCTGTGGTAAAACAATCAAATTAATTTCGTAAGAGCCGAAATCAACTAAAATAAATAAAGTAAAAACAATCAAATTAGTTACCTTTATACCGGCCTGACAGGAAACATGCATCAACGGTGATGACCGGTCTGATATGTTGAAAAGCAGCTATGCACGGTCCAAATGCCCAAGCCGCCCTATGAAAATACTTGTATGGTCCAGGTTTACCAGTGGGATATGAGGTCACCTCAAACAATGTTTCTGTCAATAAATTTAAAAAAATAAGTTCAATTTTTGATTGATAATGAAATGATGTAAAAAATGAAGGAACAATGTAGTACCTGGGTTGCTTCTTTTGATTGCCTCCAACAATGGAACTACAAGAGATGACCTCTCCCAACTACCAAATTGACGGGCTATTGCCAACTCACGGCCACGCCACAGTTTGTTGTACGCCGGTATCTGACCGTTGTACCTTTCAGCAACAGCAATTCGGACAGCTTGAATACTCAAGTCGACATCATTCCTCATGTGAGCGGATATACACTCGGCAACCATAGTAGCTGACAACTGGGCGTGATCTGTTCTTGTCGCATCCGCGTGGCATGAATGTTGTGTTGGGCACTTGGAGACACGCCATTGTGTTCCATAACCGGTGGCCTTTGCGAGTATGTACCACCCACAGTAACTGTCCTTGCACTTGAACCTAATTCTTGTGCGGTCACTATGCGTAGGTTTTATCTCTTTGTTGCAAAGGATGTGAAACCTGGCAATTGCGCTCTTCATTGCCTCTTTTGAGTCATATGTTTGTCCTTCAGACAATTCATTCTCATACTCTGCCCTCCTTCCAAACAAACCCGAATTGGCTTCCATAAACCCTGATGTGTCGTTGAAAGCATGAATCGGTGCTGAAACCCGCGATCCATTATCCGAAACCCGTGATCCATCTTGAAAGTCCTTGGTAGTCCGAGCACAGGCCCGGTATCTTCCTGGTCAGACTGATCGCTCATACCCTCCGGATCACTATCAACCCAATTTTCCTCTGCCTCTAGTATTTCCGGATCCACTTCTTCATCAGTTTCATCCGGATCACAAGTTTGACCCCAATGAGCGGTCCGACTAGATGAAGGCTGGTCAGTCTGGGATGGGGCCCGACGGGAGGGTCGGTCCCTCTGAACTGGGGCCCGACTACTGGACGGTTGGTCAATTTGGACAGGGGACGGACTAGAGCCGGATGAGTTACCCCGACTACGACCCTGGATTAACCTCAAGCTGGGTTCGAACGCCGGGCTCTGGTAACCTCCACATATAGGTCAATTATCTTGTATGCACCCCCAGAAAAACTCATGGTTTGGTTGTACAATACCTGCCAGACTCCCTCATTTTGAATTGGAAATAGTTGGAACCAGGTTTGTGATGAACTAGTCGGCATGCTAATTTTGGCATCAATTTTAAGGTCATACTGACCCTGATCCAACCCCAAATTCTGACATATACTTGATTTAAGTCCCAAATAATCAGTACCCGGCAATACCGGGATCACAGTAACAGGTCCAATACTATAGTAAACCCCATTAGGACCTGTTAAAACATCCCCACCAGTGTATATGGATACCATAAGAGCCATTTTTTCAATCCAATACAGAAGAAACCTACAATTAAAAATTAACTAAATTAATTATTCTAAATTAATTATTTCAATTAATTATTATTTTAATTTAATTATTCTAAATTAATTATTCTAATTTAATTATTAATCTACTGAAATAAAAATAAAAAATTTAAAAGAAGAGAGAAAAAACTTACAAATCAGAGAGCTAACCCAGGAGAGAGAAGGTGTGAGAGTGTGGAATGAAATTTCGCTGTCATTTTCGGGCTATAAAGAACAGGGGCCGCTCCGGCATAGTGCGGTCCTGGGTCCGCTCCGGCATTCTGCGGCCGCCCTCAAATGAGTCCGCTCTGGTGTTCTGCGGCCGTGCTAGATTTATAATTGTCAGAAAACGGTGGTTATTTGGTTCATTATTTTTTTGAAAATGTTATTAATAAAAATTTCGGGTTTTTCTGTGACACGTACTTAATTGTGTATTGGTTGGAGGGATATTTAGGTGGTAGATATATCTTCTAATTAATGCTTCATGCCCACATGGTTATTTCCCCATAAGTATAGGTTAATAATAATATTCAATATGTCATACGCATGACAACTTGATTACCAGACACTAATATACACTTGAGCATCTACTTTTAATAAGAAAATTAATTTATACATGCTCAAACATTTATATGTATATATGGGAAGTATTACTTGCTACTTGAAGTGAATCTAAATTTTCCCAACTACATATATATATATAGAGTAGAACTAGGGTGCTCCTAAGCTCACCAAGCCCTTCGTGAGCGCGGCTCTAAAACCTATCAAATTGACTTCAAACGACATTTCCAAACCGTTAGATGTTCAATCTATATCAAAATCTACTTGGAGACCGAATTTTACATTTTTTTGAATTTTTTTACTATTTATTAAGATGGTTTGAAAATCGCTGTTTTTATTAAAATTCTGCACCATTGGAAAACAGCGATTTTCAAACCATCTTAATAAATAGTAAAAAAATTCCAAAAAATGTAAAATTTGGTCTCCAAGTAGATTTTAATATAGATTGAACATCTAACGGTTTGGAAATGTCGTTTGAAGTCAATTTGATAGGTTTTAGAGCCGCGCTCACGGAAGGGCTTGGTGAGCTTAGGAGCACCCTAGTTCTACTCTATATATATATATATATGTTATTCCTTTACTTTAATTGACTAGGAATCTGTTGTACTAAGATTCCAAATAGGGCCCGTTTAATATATGGGAAGAAAAAGGAATTCAAGAAAATATATATACATAAAAAAAAATGAATTCATATTTTATGTTTCCAGCCAAATTTTTGGACAAAACAATGCAAAAAGTACTACTTTTCTTCATTTTCCAACAAATTAAACAAAATTAATACTAAAAAATTTGCTACTTTCTTCCATTTTAATTCCTTCATTTTCTAGTATATCTTTTTTTTTTAAACCTTTGCAAAAGCTGCGAAATCGTGAGGGGGAATCGAACTCTCGACCTTTGAATAACCAACAATTCTAGGACTTTTTCCTAACAAACTGTGCAACATCTACTTTCTCCACTGAGAATCTGTTTGTGGAAGAAAGAGAATCTATTTAGTTGATATTTATCGCATCTAATTCTCAAGTTAATTACAAGAATCATTTACCTTTCAAGCAAGATAAAGAAGAATAGTAATTGACCTTGCAATTAGATAAAATTTAAGTCGTGACTATTATTACCAACAGTATGTCATGACAGACTCCAGCTATAGTACTAGTCCTACACAGACCCTGTTAGGTACATACATTACATACCCTGCCACGCTACTATTCCCTAATATATGCTCATTTAATTTGGGAACAATCCATCAGAATCGAAACATATATTATTAACTATTAGACCGATTCTCTCATGTACGTACGCATGAGCAAAACAACAAATTTCTAGTGCATGAGCAACAAAAAATAACCCTGCAAAACTTATGATATGACACTATTTTGTAAAAAAATAATATATATCTTCAAAACTGGAAGTTACATTTGTAAAAATTAATGGTGTTTGTTCATGGATTGTAATGTTACTTATAATTTTTAGAATCATTTGATATTTCATCAGAGATCGATTCTTAGGTACAGATCATTGCAAATTCATATTGTTCAACTAGCAGTAAATTCTCCATCAAATTAATTTCCCCCAGTATATATTAATTTCATTTAAATTCACTTATTATTATGACGAAAAAACATCATTATGAATTAAACAGTTAAGGAAAAAATATGTTTCATGTAATTTCTTTCAGGATATACTAATACAACAGTTATATATATATATATATATATATATATATATATATATATGGAGTTGGCTATGGTGCTACGCGTAGCATAGAGGGCCTCCGTGCTACGGCTCAATATTTGAGTTTTCAAAATCCTAATGGTCGATCCGAACTGTTCAACATGATCTCCATATGAATATGTACTTGCAAACCAAATTTTACATTTTTTAGAATTTTTTTACTATTTTTGAAGATAGGTAGAAAATCACTTGATTTGAATGGTACAGAATTTTCAGATCAAGTGATTTTCTACCTATCTAAAAAAATAGTAGAAAAAATCTAAAAAATGTAAAATTTGGTTTGCAAGTACATATTCATATATGGAGATCATGTTGAACGGTTCGGATCGACCGTTAGGATTTTAAAAACTCAAATATTGAGCCGTAGCACGAAGGCCCTCTATGCTACGCGTAGCATATTAGCCAGATTATATATATATATATATATATGAGGAGGGATCTAGTTACAACAATTTTGAGTTACAACAAAGTTACCACAACCATTATTTAGATTTTCAAAGTCCAAATCGTCGATCCAAACCGTTGAACATGATCTCCACAATAAAATGTGCTTCCAGATCAAATTTTATATTTTTTTGAATTTTTTTACTATTTATTAAGATGGGTACAAAATTCAATGGTCTGAATTTGACTAGTTTTTGTAAAATACTTAATAAATAGTAAAAAAATTCATAAAAATGTAAAATTTGATCTGCAAGCACATTTTATTGTGAAGATCATGTTCAACGGTTTGGATCAACGATTTGGACTTTGAAAATCTAAATAATGGTTGTGGTAACTTTGTTGTAACTCAAAATTGTTGTAACTAGATCCCTCCTCTATATATATATATATATATATATATAGTAGTGTAGGATATGACATATAGTATGGTAAAAATAAAGTGACACAATTGTTGGTCCAGGAATGGTAGAATAGGTGCACTCATCATGCATGTAGTTTGATGGCGAGTATTTCTTTTCAGAAGTTGCAGGGATGATATGTCGGTAAAATATTGATTTAATACATGCAGAAAAAAAAAAGCTAATGAAGAGTACGGTCACCAGATACATAATTGGTGGTCCAAAACAGCAGCAGCAGCAGCAGCAGCAGCTAGACTACTGGGGAGATGGCGAGAGTTTTGCACTTGCACAAAACCAAACCCTTGAAGCAGCACCAATAAAAATTAAGGGGTAGTGGCTAGAGAGAGAGAGAGAGAGAGAGATAAATCTGCAATAAGCAATTAAGCCTAGTTGGCGTAACACTCATTAATCAACGATGGAAGAGAGAGAGAGAGAGAGACCATGTGCAACTGTACCCCTCTTTGCTCCCTCTCACTTGTCTTCTTCCTACTGAGGTCCCCTTACCCCTCCCTTTCCTCATTCTTTAAATGCGATAGAGAGATGTATAGATAGAGTGATAGAGAGATAGCCCACCCCACAAAATTTGCACAGTGGAACCTATCCCAATGGCACGCATCTCCAGGTCCCCCCCTCCTCCTCTTTCTCTAAAGATGTGGGGGGAAGAGAGAGAGAGAGGGGGGGAGGCATGCTCATCGGACGGCTACAGGGGCAACAACTAGTTCGGCCCAGTCTGCCCTGGGTTTGTTACAGCGGCATGCATGCCGAGCTCTTTTTAAGCGTATTTCTGTTTTGTCCCAGAATTAGGAGGAGATAATGTAACATCTTCAACTGCAACAAAAAAAATAATAATAATATGACATGTTGGAGTCTCGATTTCCTATTGTATCTGTGATACTGTAACCTGTGCTGTTTCTTTTTTGTATCCCTGAAGAGGATAGAGTTGAGTTACCAAAGCTTTTGACCGCCAGTTTCATACCTGGGTAAAAAAAGGTAATTTCCTACATGTAGTATATGTCCTAATTACTGTCAATCAAATGGATTGATAGTTAATAAGCAACAGGATGTGAAAAAATAATTAATCTTAAGTGAACTTAGTTCACAGAACTAATTGTCATCTTAATTAAAATAAAGAAAATTACAGGATGGTTTAGTTATGATATAATAAATGTTATTCACAGTGGTATAACATTAACATATCTGACTTCAAGTAAAACGATAAAGTAAAAAAGAGGAGGATTCAAATATATACCTACATTCCGTGTGTCTTCATCATGCTTCTATTTTATTTTTAATAAATATTGGAGGTCAACTCACCCAATTATTTAATACGAATATGAAACTTCCCACACAAAGAGCCTTTGCCACTAGACCAAAGGCATGATTCTTATCATGCCTCCATTTTAGAACTATAATAACTTAAAATTTAAAACTCAAATGTCAAAATAAACCGTTAGATGCGATCTATATTATTTTCTCTATGAAAACATACAAGTTCAAGACATTTCGATTTTATTTTGATTAGTATCAAGAGCTTGAAAAAATACACTGATTTGGATAAATTATGAATGTTGATATTTAAACTTATTGATTTGTATAAAACCAAAATCGAAATGTGTGATAATTTTTTATGTGCATGTAGAGAAAAAAAATATATAAATCACATCTAATGGTTTTATTTTGATATAATAAATTTTAGAATTTTTGTAATTAGAAAATTAAAAAGTGGAAGATGGTGGAGGCACAAAAAAACGGAAGCATTTGAATCCCCTCGAGAAAAAAATATATATGAAGTTACATGGGGTGGGGAGAGAAAATTTATTTCTCCTTTCTTTCAGTTCCATGTTTCAGAATATTGTTTAAACTGTTCCAAGTAAATCCTTGTATCGATCGGAATCTTAAAGCACCACAAATTTTTCATAACTTAATTTGATAATTTTAGTACTTCAAAACCAGTTTGTAATGATTTGAAGTAGAGCGGTAGAGCCATATCCAGATAAAAGAATTAGCTAGGTGATGTCAAAATCTACACAGTTGCTATACATATTGTTTGAAGTACGCGAGTACCTTTTACCCTTGCTGGAATTTGACCACTATCCGTGTATATTTAGATCCCGATACAAATTGAAGGACAAAGAAACAAGAAGCCTCGTACTACCTAGTGCAATCAAGGAGTCTCATAATTTTGTTTGTATTTGGATCTTGAAATTATAGGCACCGAGGTAGAGGACCTCATCAATTACTGGTGAAAGGTGTTCATCCCTAGGCCTGTATGTACTTTTGTAGTAATTGCATCTGAGTAGGAGCTATAGCCAACGAGATCACATCTACAATTCATCATGACCAGCATAATTTCATCTAAGACAGGGTGTTCAATTTAAAACATTACTTGAAGCAACTTACTGCTTGTTGCATTAAAAATATCAATTGATGTTAATTCCTAATACAAATCCATCACTTTGTAAATGCTTACAAAGAAGAATATATCCTTGCAGAACTGACGATTATATTTGCAATTTTTCTATTTTCTTGATCAATATATGATAACATAGACAAAGATAATGAATGCATGGTAGTTTAGGGTACTCCTCTTTGTTAAAAAAAAAAAAAAAAAAGGGTTTTGTAGAATATTTATGCTTTGTGGTATTTCTGCATATATACTTTTCTTCTGAATTTGATCTGCGGCGATTTGCATCACATGTATTTGGTTTTTTTTTTATGTAGTGATACTTTCAAAATGAAGGTTAAGTTGGAATTTGTTCCATTTTTAAATTGAGTTGCAGAGGAGTAGATGGGCTATGGTATTATATTTAAGAAATGAAACCGACCAGTCGATAGGCATCTAATTACCCTGGTCCTTCCTTTTGGGCTTGCATCACAAACGCAAAAGCTCAGCATTCTATTCTTCCAATGGGCCTTAAAAGCTGAAATGGGATCTCGTGTTTCTCTACTTTGTATAGCTATCAGTACTGTTTATCTGACAAGTACCCTTGGTATGTAACAAAACAGTTAAGAATTTGTTTTAGTTCTCACTTCTCAGCGCCACCGCTGGTTCAAGTATTTTCACCTGAGATAACAAAACAGACAAGTACCCTTAGTATGTATGTATTGTCACAGAGGGAGTGCCACAGTAAGTAAACTTTAGACATCTCTGTTTGTTAGGTTGCGGTGCAAGCCCTTTAATTAAAATGGGCTAGCAAGTAGCAACCCTTTTATTGCCTGGAATTTATAGTTCATAAAAAGCTACATAATGCATAGTATGTTTAGCTGCCCTATTACATATGTAGCTATCTACATATGTATACATGTACATATTTGATCAAGCATCATAATTGCAGGTGTCGGATCTACAACCCGCATCCTTCTAGCCCTTCACATACTATCATTTCCCCTCTATTATTTACTTTCTGTCGTACGTTCAATTTTACAGTGCATCAAATTTTTGTGGTATAAAATATTATTTAGAATAAAAATTATTTAGATTGGGTTTGTATCAAATTTGATTCAATTTAAAATTTAATTAGTTATTTATCATAAACTGTTCGATAGAAGGCTAAACATATCAACTATATTATTTTTTAATTCAAATAACATTCTCACACACACCATAGAAATTTGATGTACCATAAGAGTTAGATGTATGCTAGAATTATCTCTTTGAAACCAAAATTGAAAATCCCAAAAAACAGCCACTGTGAGGTTGGTAGATGCAACCATGAATGCTTAGTTATATCAGTAATAATACGCCATAACTACGAGCAATTACAAATTTAGATATAGTATTAAAATTCTGAACTCTATACCAGACGTACTTCTCATTTTCTTCTGAAACCAATAATATACAAAGAAAAGACTCCACATATTGCATACTGTGTCTGGTAATATTATTCTTGTTTAGTTAGAGCTTGTTACTTGAGTTATGGTTTAAAAATAATTATTAAATTGTATATTGTTGTATTAAAGATAACAATTTGATTAATATAGTATATTTTTATGGCCAGCAAAAATTTCTTGTTATTTGGTCCAATTTTTTTATCCTACGCATTTGAAAACTATACGCAAGCTTTTTTGAATTACAAACTAATTTAAAATTAAAAAATTATAGATTCATAGTTTTGTTGTAATGTTATTATTATTGCATTCTTGGTACTGATTAGATGGACAGAAACTAAGTTCATGCTAACAGGGTAACAAATTAAACGTAGGTAGCATATCAATGTGCAGACAAATAAAATTATAACTAAAGGTTTTTAGAAATAATATTACATAATTTAGAAATAAAATTACAACTGAATTAAAATTACATAGTATTACCTAATTAGAAATTAAATGTACAAAAGGTTTTTAGAATTAAAAAAAAGTAACATTATATAATTGAGAACACAACATACTAATTTAGATGTAAAAAATGTTAATCAATTGACAACGTAGATCACATTGCAGGTAACTTTAATTTCTCTATCGACTATGTCTCCACCGTACATTCTTAATATTATTTCAAATAATATCTCCTACATCAATGTCAGTAAGTAACACTAGACAACTCCAAAAAAATAAAATAATAATGATGATGACGACGACAAAGATAATGATGATTATGTTAACAAAAATAATAATGTAGAATAAGTTAATTAATCCACCTCTCTAGGTGTTTTAACTTACTCTCCCTTAAGTTATTCCTAACTCCAACTTACCATCATAGTTTATCCATAATTCCATGTCTCCTAAAGTGAAGAATAAACTTCTTATTCCTCACTTTAAGCAACAACTAAACAAGAATAACATATAAGTATTTTTTTTTTTTTTTACTGATTGCAGATTTGTATTTGAGGCATGCAGTTCAAACATAGTTCATTTAAGGTCGGATGAATATAATTGAAGAATGCAAATTAGTTTCCAGAATTAAAGCTGGTAACAAAATATTAATAGGATTACTTTTATATGATATATTAACTGAATCATTGTTCCAACCAAGCAATTTCCTTAGCTGAGACTGAGAAATTGAGTGAAATGCTGTCAAAACCAATATATAAACAGTATTATCTGGATATTTCTATAATCAGAATATCTGGGTGTTTAATATTATATCCATATCGGCCACAAATGCGAACACGTTGTATCAATATTCATGTAAGCAATTTAGAAATTGCTGTCGTCCGGACTATTTTGAACAAGACCACAAATTATAATCCAACCTGTTCATATACTAATTGATGACGAAAAAAACCAACAGCTAGGTATTATGCGCCCTTAAGTATTAAATATCCGAGCAAAGCTAGGGTGTGATGTGCTCACCAAGAAGATTTGGTGAGCCCAATTCCAAAAGTATATCGGATCGGCTTTTCAAATGGCGAATCCAAACCGTTAAAATCTATGTACTTCATAATGTACATGCAAAATTTTGAAAATTTCAAATTTATTTGCTACAAAGTCAATCGGTCAAAGAAATAATGAAAAATGAATATATAAAACAACTTATAAAAGATTCATTTCTTTGACCACTTGACCTTGTAGCAAATAAATTCGAAACTTCCAAAATTTTGCATGTACATGCATCACTCGTGAAGTACGTGAATTTCAACAGTTTGGATTCATCGTTTGAAACCGATCTGATATACTTTTTGAATTGTACTCACCAATCCCTCTTGGTGAACACATCACACCCTAGCTTTGCTCTAAATATCCCTCCAATTTACATGATTTTGATGTCCTTGCAGAATGAATGCATCCAAAAATCATCAGGTAACCATCAACAAGTTAATAAAAGATGCAAGATCCGAGATGCAAATTACCCACTATAACACAGGTAATCACATAAACATCACAACACATGCATCAAACATCTGATAGTGATTTGCCCTATATCTACATTCAAACTGGGCTTCTTACTACTACAAGTCCAGACTATTAGTACCTATAATATCACACCAGCACACAAACAATTCAACCAAGCTCATCCATTCATAGGATTGTTTCCAGAAGGATTCAGCTCATCTCTGAGAACATGCTCCCACTCAGACGAGCCCACATGCGGGTGCAAATCACGGGGCTCTGTAGCAAATCCCAAACTGTAGAAATTCGGAAAAACAGACTCTGCATTCAAGCCAACATCGCCCCTTCTTTGCAGTACCCTCAGTCGAGCCATGACATCACTATCAACCTCATCATGGAGCACTTCATCTCCACTGCTGGCCACGTAACTATGATCGTTGTTTTGCTCTGTAATATTTTCTTCAAGGCTTTTCTCAGCATTGCTTTGGTCTTGGGATTCCATGTTACCCATACGACCTTTTATAATTCTAAGTCTAGCCATGACATCAGGATCTGCCACAGGTCCCTCTGTATCTTTCTCTTCTGACATGCCATAATTCAGGTCCCCGGAAGTCTGTTTTGGCAGTGTGGTGACACCAACTTTTTGCATTGAACTAGAAGGTTGTGGATCACAAAATGAGCTGCTCGAATTAGCTGTAACAATATATGAGTTAGTTTTTAGCAGTTTCAGTATGGCAACTAGCTGGTGAATACTGCAATACACAGTATCAGTACCAACACAATCATGACTCCACCATAAGGGGGGGTACAGAAGTTATGGCACTTTGGCTGTAATTTACCTTATTAGGATTTGAGGCTGAACCATTTAATTAGCCTCCAATAAACCTTGCCATAACAACACTTAACAAAATAACAATATACCAGTGACAGTACAGAAGTTATGGCACTTTGGCTGTAATTTTAACACTACACGTGAAATCATTCACCATTTGTCAAATTCAAAAAGAAGAGCAGTTTCTATTAAAATTGATTTTGCAAAAGCTTTTGATTCGGTAAGTTGGGATTTTTTGTTGAATGTCAAAGGCAAGGGGATTCCCGCCAAAGTGGTTAAGTTGGATTCGAAATCTGCTGGAATCGGCCACATCAAGAGTGGTGGTAAATGATGAAATGTCAGAATATTTTGGTCACAAAAGAGGGCTGAGGCAAGGGGACCCGCTGTCCCCAATGCTTTTTAATGTGGCGGTGGATGTCCTACAAATGATGATAGGTAAATTAAATCAAAATTTATCTAACATTTTATCTTACAGGTTGAGGGAAGCTGTAATTGCCTTACAATACGCAGATGATACGGCTATCATTGCCAATGCGGACGAAGAGACCTTGATCTCACTCAAGATCATTCTAAGGATGTTCACGGCAATCTCTGGATTACACATTAACTATGAGAAAAGTTTGTGGATCCCGATTAATTTGCAAGAGGAAGAATGCAATAGGGCAAATCTGATTTTGGGCTGCCGCCGCTCAAATTTCCCAACGACATATTTGGGAATGCCACTGACAGTACGAAGACCAACAAAGGACCTTTTCATGCCGTTAATACAACGATTTGAAAGCAAGTTGGCAGGGTGGAAAGGTAAATTGATTTCAAGCAACTTGAGGTGGAGAAATATTTCGCTACTTTTGAGATGGTGGTGGAGGTTGTATACAAATTTGAATTGCCTTTGGTCGGAGAAAATTATAGCTCTAAAACAGAAACCAGGTAATTTACAAGGGGCTGCACGTTGGATAAGAACAGGCTCTTTTTCTGGGACACAGTTTTCGATATACAAGCTCTTCATGTGGTCATGTCAAGGGATAAATGGTACCGATCAGATTCTGTGGCAATGGGAATCTAACGGTCACTACTCGGCTAAATCTGTCTACTCTATATTGGCTGGAGGTGGTATGCTAGCGTGGCAGTATGCTTACATATGGAGATATAAAGTCCCGCCAACGGTACGCATCTTTATCTATCTCCTATTGAAGGACAGATTACTCACTCATGAGATGATGGTGAGAAGGGGGTTCAGCTGTTCACCAAACTGCGAGACATGTGGTTTAAGGGAAGTGGAATCCATTTTGCACTTGTTTTTTAAGTGTCCAAAGGCACAGTTCGTTTGTTGTATAGGTTGGAATCCATTTTAGGAGTGCGTCTCATGACAGCACTTGAAACAGTACATGATACTTGGAACAGTTCGATGATGAATGCGGCAAGTTCGGGAATGGGGAAAAAACAGTGGTCGGTATACTTCATATCAACTTGTTGGTTGATATGGAAGCAAAGGAATACAAAGATTTTTGAAGGAAAAGAACTTCCAGTGACAGCACTGAAGGAATACAAAGATTTTTGAAGGAATTCGTGTTGCAGGATGCAAAACTTTGGATGCAAAACTGTTAGGAAATGTTGAAAGTGTGTGAGGATTGTGCGAGTGTTTATGTAGTTTATTTTTCTGTTTTCTTTTTGTTTTTTCTGGTTTGTAACTGACAGCCTCTGTCAGGTTTCTCAAAAAAAAAAAAAGAGATTTGAGTTTGAACCATTTAATTAGGCTCCAATAAACCTTGCCATAACAACACTTAACAAAATAACAATATACCAGTGACAGCACTGAATAAACAATGTGAATGGTTCAGCTAGGATTATATTGATTCTAAGATCACCTAGTAAGGTAAACATCCACCAGGAGTATCCAAATGCAAAACAAACAATGTGAATTAATGGAGCCCCTATTTTTTGTCAATAAGTAACAAATGAGGTAAAACTAAAATTACAGAAAGAATGAGAAAAACCTTCTTGGGCATGCTTCTGGCTCTTCATCTTAAGCTTTGTGCGAGCCAGCTGAAGTTCATACTTCATTGTACACAACGAAGCCTCAGCCTCAATCCACAGATTCTTATAAAGTTCAGCCTCAACTTCAGAATCCTCTCCAGGTATCTTGTCAAGAGCCTGATTGTAAATTGAGAGATTTTGGACTATAAATGCAAATTGCTAGATTTAATTCATGTGGAAATTCCACATTTACCCTTCAGATTTAGAAGTATAAAATATTAACCATTTTGAATCATAATACAGATCCCTTTATACTCTTCCTTTCTTATTTCTTTCAAAGCTTTATTACTCTACTTGTTAATCTTTAAACATGCAGGGAACAAGGGATAATTTGGGTCTCTTTTTGGAAAATTGGGAGTTTGTATTGCGGACAAACTAAGTTACTGTACAAAAATTCAAATACTAACTTCGTGAAACATTGAAAATTTCCTCTCGTATCACACTTCACTCCATTTTCATCAGCATTTTCCAGAATTACCCTTTTGCTAATTGTTTATTTCCTCCAGTTAAGATGTTGAATCCTTGTGCAAATATTAACAGCTGAAAGATCTAACACTTTACTTCCTCTATCACAGAATTACCCACTTCCTACTTTTTGACCTCTTATAGTTTCTAACACTTTGCTTTGAAGACTACAAGTATACAAAAATAGACCAAAAGAATTATCTTTTTTAGATCACGCAAGTGAAGAAGCAAAAGTAGAACAAAAGAATTACAGCAGGACAAGTAATTCTCAAGTAACAAGCCAGACTGAAATTCAACATACGCTCAACATGTAAGGTAAAGAATTACCTCCAAAACTGACTTCTTATAATTTGTATCGGCAAGCTGGGGTCCAGCATTTATCTGATTATCACTAGCCTCATTACTACTTGTCATGTTATTCATTCCAGCATTAATTTGCTCGGCAATTTTAATGCTGCTTGCTAGCCCGCCATCATCGGTCTTTAGCTTAACAAGAGGTAAAATTCATCAGGAGGTGAAAAGGCATGACACAAGAAAGAACAAAAATCTGTTATTAACCTATGAAAATTTGAAATATCACATATAGAAAGCACACTAGAAGTATCACAACAAATCATAAACCTTTGTCAACTTCCCAAAAGATCCTGTCCTTGTATATTTAGAGACTAGGAGGGAGGAGTATCTAAGATGCCTGTTAGCAGATTCGGAAAGGAAGATTACTATGTAATACTATTGCATTTTGTGTACTATGTAGGGGTTCATTTAATTAGAAATCAGGAAAGACATGTACTGGAATCAGACGCACAACTCGGGGGACGAATGTTTTAAGGATCTTTTTCATGGCTGAATCATTTTCCTTCATACTCTTTTTGTGGGGACATGCATATTTCTTGTGTTGTACAGAATAGATAGTATGTTGAAATTTTGTGTGTGGGTGTGTGTGTGTGTGTGTGGGAGAGGGGGGGGGGGGGGGGGGGTCTCATGGAAATTAGCACATTAGAAGAGAGGCTCCTGTGGTTTTGATGTAAAAGGAAATTTTGAAAAAAAAAAAAAACACAGAATATTAAGCATTTTAACATAATGGGTGGAATGAAGTCCATACCTAAATCCATTCCAAACCCTAGATTTAAACCTTCTTCAATTTCAATCAAAATTGCAAATCAGATCCAATGTACTTTGCAAAAAACATCCATGTTTATCATATATACAAAACACCAACACACCACTCACACAAAAGTAAGAACAGATAAGGACTCAGTAATAGTCATGAAGCAGTTAGACTATGTAAATGCACACTGGTTCTATTTAATTTATATTTTGCTACTCCTATAATTCTTTGTGGAGTAGACTAATGCTGGCTGGGTTTTGGATTTATTTATTCAAGGTTAACTGAAGCAGAAGTGCATTATTACCCAAAATTGGCTCAGATGCCTCAAATACCATTAGGAGAGAAGTTAATCATTACATGAATGCATTTTGCTTGTTTACAGAGTCCTCTTAACAGCAGGAAAAATTGTTGATGAGAATGTGCATATGCATGGTCAATTCCCATACAAGCTCTAATTGGAAAGGCTAAAGAAAGTCATGGAAAGAGGACTTGTTAATAGGAACTGAGATGGAAGGTTTGCTCTGTTAATTTATAGTTGACCTCACAAGGGCATCTTTTAAAAAGGTTCTACAGTGGAGGACAAGTCATCTCAATTTATCAATATTAAGCAATTTAAAAGTTAGCCAGTCCTGTCATCATAAAATCTGTCAAAACATAAGAAAACTAACAAAATATACCCCTTTTAAATTACTTTCCAAGTCAACACCGAAATTATGACATAAAATAAGCAGATCAAACAGAAACAAATTAAATACTATATCACTATGACACCTGCATGTGTATATATATATATATATTTGTATCCATTGTAATGTGATAGAGAAAACAAATCACCAGGAAACATAATAATTGTTAGCCAACTAACCTTATTACTTCTTCCAATAAAGGATTTAAGATTCTCCATGGCCATCAGTAGTAGCTCTGATTCATGCTCCTTTAGCTTGAAATCATCACCACAAGAAGTCAAGAGAACTTGCGACAAATCATGCATAGACTTAATAAGCAACACCACATCTGTTTGTGGCCCCACCATGTCTGGCAGAATAGCTGACGCCAATCCTTTACCTTTCTCATCCTTCACGTTATTATAAGAGGAAACATTCTCTTGTACATTTTCTGGCTGCAAATTCTGATTTGTTTTTACATCTTTAGCTTCTTCTTCAGATGACTTAACTAAGCCAATGGTCACAGAATCCAACATTTTATCTTGGGATGTTTCAGAAGGCAGCAAATTACCACTGGAAATTTCATTCTCAAAAGGGAAACTGCAAGAATTCCCAGTATGCCTCTTGGAAAATGTATATTGGGATGATGAAGGCACACCTTTCCAGCATGGTGAATCCAAGACAACATTGTGCTCATCAACCGAAGAATCCAGATCAAATCCAGTACCAGGATTGCCAGGTTTTGCATTTCCCGGCCTGCATTTGACCTCCAATTCACGGGGCCTTACCACCTGATTATCCCCTTTAATTGCTGGTGATTTAGCAACAGGAGCAGCTATTGTTACTTTAGTGCGATTAGTGTTACTATGAGCAATAGGATCCTTTTGTTCGTGAGGCAAAGAATCAAAATACTCCATGCTGATTCGGCATGGATTCCCATAATGCACAGAGGTGAAACCACTTGTGCAGTTCACTAACGGATCAGTTGGAACAACACCTAATCCACTGCCAGGTCCAAGTGGGGGAGGGTTTGTCAGGCTTTGGGCCGAGCATGACTCAAGTTGGGTCATGTATTTGTCATATGGTAAACCACAGTAGCCCTTGGACGAGCTGGCATCAAGTGAGAATGATTCCGAAAGTTCCTTGAGCATTGGGGCCACCACGGATGACCGGAAGCCATTCGAGAAGGGGTCTGCATGGCCCGCAACTGAAGATCGAGATGCATTGGGAAAAGGGTCCAAGGAGGGTTCCTTGAGAGTGGTACCCATGCCCGACAATGTAGAACCCTTAGATAAGAAGGACCCGGTGCTGTATAATGAAGGGTCTTGGTCCCACTTCCATGGGGAAGCCTCCTGTACAATGTGAAATGTGTTCGGTAAAGGATTAGCGTGGGGGGCACTTGGAGGGATCTGGTTTCGTTCAAAATCCTTCAAAGCCATTGAGACTGCAGATCCTTAAAAAAGGTTAATGTTAGAAATTGTTACCATACCAATGTTTTGGTTCAATGACAATTGAGTTAATTTGACAATCTTGACAATATTTTTCAAATCAAGCCAAAATATTTTAATAAACACAAAATTATTTATAGACATTGTTGGCCTTATAGCTTGCTTGTGTAGCAAATATCATGCAATTTGAACGTCACTTGATACTCCACCAGAGGCCATTAAATATTAACCATTACAGATTTTAAGCCTTTTGATGAACCAATTTTGTCATTTCTTATGTGCATGATATGGATCAAATTATAAATATCAGATTTAAACATTAAGAATTATTTTTAACCATTATCAAATTGTCAAATTAACTCATTGCCAATGGATCCCTACCTCTTACAATTTAGCACAATTGTGTTCTGATTACTCTTTTTACTTATTTGTTGGCCTTATAGCTTGCTTGTAGCAAATATCATGCAATTTGAACGTCACTTGATACTCCACCAAGGGACATTAAATATTAACCACTACAGATTTCAAGCCTTTTGATGAACAAATTGTGTCATTTCTTATGTGCATGATATGGATCAAATTATAAATATCAGATTTAAACATTAAGAATTATTTTAACAATTATCAAATTGTCAAATTAACCCATTGCCAATGGATCCCCACCTCTTACAATTTAGCACAACTGTGTTCTGATTACTCTTATTACTTATTTATTAGCCTAACTAAAGCTTTGTTGTGCTCAAGAAGGGCTTGACTGAGCATGGTATTGCAACTGTTGTAGATAAATTAATCAATATTACCTACTTGCCTATAATTTGTACTGTCAAAATTTTAAAGATGAGATCAAAGTTTCAGTGTGATCTTCTTTGAGTTAGTTGCCTCATCAGAGTTCCAAATAATACTGAACTCATCAGAATTCATAATTGGCATGTTCCATCAAAAAGGCTAACCTGCAGGATTATTTTTTTCACCCGTAAAACTAATAACCAGACTACCCATTTAACCAAAATAGTGCAATTTTTCACCAAGAAGGATGCCTGATATTGCTAAAAGCACATCAAAGTCCTTTTTGTGACCCCTAATGTATACATAATTTGACTCTATATGAAAATACAACAAAGTTTCGAACAATTACTAAATTTTACCAAAATAATTAAAAAAAATTCAACCAAAATGATACCTTTATCCATGGGAGAGAAAGGATAGGTCTGAGATGGATCGATCCAGGAGTCGCTCCCATCAGCACTAACCTCGGGGACCCACGAAGGTTTCCAATGCTCGTATGGCCGATAATAGGATGTCGCAGCAGCACTTATCCCATCGCTGCCCGATGCAAAAGTGAATGCATCAGCTGGGATGCTCATCTGATGCTGAGAAGAGTGAAACATGGTCGGAGCAGTGGGACCCAGAGATGCAGGGTTGTGGATCGGATCAGAGGGAAGGGGGCGACCGCCGGCTGTGAATGGAGCGGCTAGCGGGGAGAGGGAGGACAGTGAAGGAGACGGCGGCGATCGCCGGAATTCGGAAGGCATCCTACCGGGAAATGAAGTCATGGTATGAATTTGTTGTTCTTGCTTGGGGGTTTGCAAAGGGCTGGGAAGTTGGAAGGCAAAATTAAGAGGGTTTGTGTATCTGTATGTGTATCTGGTGTGGAAAGGGTTGTAGTTGTAGTTAGGTGGCTAATTCCGCATCAATGCCAATTTCGATGTTATGACCTCAACCTCAGTGAATTCGCATCCTCTGAGATATCTCATATTTTGTGTGAAAAATTTCAACCGTTCAAATACGTTTTGCACGAATCTCAAAGCTACAATAATACTGGCCCCCGCGCTATCCCCGAATAGGCACCGGACACGTCGGTCACGCAAAATATGAGGTATCTCAGAGGATACGCACTCATCCTCAGTCGGGTTTCAATCCGGTGTATTTTGTCATGCTGCACCGAGGAATCATTTAATAACTTCGGATGTGTATGTACGGAGATGACCATGGGCTGATATAAATTGTCAATTAAAGTTTATATTTTAATTTGTGTTCATATTTGGTGATTTTAAGGTCTAAACGGTGGATTCAAATCATTGAACATGACTTTCATATTAAATTATATTTGAGACTACTTTTTTTTTTGAAAAAAAAAATTACTGTTTTAGATAGAATGATAGATATAAAATTATTGTTTTTAAAAAATTATAAAACATAAAAAACAGTCATTTTGTATCTATTTAAAAATATGATTGCTTAAAAGCCTTCATTTTTTGTGTTTGGATCATGCTTTCATTTAAAAAAAATACAATAACTTGAAATTTCAAACTTAAATGTTAAAATAAAACGTTAGATATATTATCTATATTAGTTTCTCTATGCAAATGTTAAAGATCGCAATGTTTCGATTTTGTTATAATTAGCATCAAGAGCTTGCAAAAATACATCAATGTGGATAAATTTTGGACGTTGATTTTTCAACTTATTGATCCATAAAGAACCAAAATCAAAAGGTAATATGTTTTGTGTGTGTAGAGAAAATAATATAGATGACATGTAATGGTTTAATTTTGACAAATACATTTTAGAATTTGTGTTATTAGAAAATTAAAAGTGGGAGTATGACGGAGCTACAAAAAATGAAGGCATCTAAATCCTCATCATCTAAAAAATAGTAAAAAAGTTTCCACAAAATGTAAAATGTAGTCTACAAGCGCAATTTAATATAAATATCATACTGAGTAGTTTAGAATGACTGTTTGGACATTAAAATAGTTAAATATGAACACGAATTAAAACATGAGTTTTGTACATTAGCAAATCTCTGTATATATATAGATATTTTATTCTCTGTATTTGTGCTTTCTTCATTCCAATTACTGAGGTAATGGAGAATCCGAGAATGTATATTTATTGCAAATTAATTGCATGTAATGCTATTACAAGATGTAAAGCTAATTATATTTTAATAAGATTGCTATTTGAGCAATAGTTATTGCTAATTTAATAAGGTTATTATTTAACAATATGATGATTTGGAAATTAAAAATTTATTACAAAGATGTAAATTAAAACTACAAATAAAATATGTTAAAAATAAATATTTAATAGATCACACATGTTAAAATTAGAGTGAATTGGAAGGATAAATATTGTTTGAATTTTGAAATTGTTCATGGGATAATTATTAAAGATGGTTCTTTTTCTTGTTAGAGACCATTTTTATCACATACAAGTATACAAGCCCCTCATTCTCGGCAAGATACGTATTAACTTTGTGCAAGCATATTGTGAACTTTATAGAACTTCTGACAAATATAACTCTTGCATAATTTTAAATTTTTGTAGGACTTTCACTTATAAGAAAATACAAGGAGACATGACACTATACAAGTGTACACGTGTTGGATGAGCTGGGACGAAAATGCTCCCGCAGTTATTAGAGCACTTCAATTATAAAACTTGCTAATAAGACGAACAACAGTTGTAATTGCAATCCCCCTGGGGAGGTATGATTATTATTATTATTTTTTTTTTTTTTTCCAAAATTAGCATATAGGAATAGTAAAATCGATCCGTCCCGAGAAAAAGAAAAAATGTTGTGATAAACTTCTATTCTGTTGATGATTTTCCTTTCTACATTCCTATTAGAGCTTGTACATCCAAAGTGCAATCAATTGCAACCTTCTGTTATAGAATGTAAAGCTAATGACTTTTAAATATCTCTATTCTTATATTAAGCACGTAGATGTTCTGATCCGCCAAATGTGATTGAAAGATGAAATTTCAGATAATATGAAATTAAAATATCTGATAATATGAAATTAAATTTAAATATCTGATAATAAAATTTCAGATAATATGAAATTTCAGATAATGTAAAGCTAATGACTTTTAAATATCTCTATTCTTATATGAGTCATCCAATCAAATAATCTGCCTTTTTCTAATTCTATGCATTTTTTTATGTTTTTTTATGTGTAGAAGTCCAAATTTAGTTAGACGCATACTCGCTACATGCAAATTGTATTATCTTTCTGATTGGTCATGATTTCTTTCTATTTTTTAAATGTCATTAAAAGAACTTTTTAATTAATTGACAATTGATTGGTCATGTCTTCATTTCTTTCTATTTTTTATATCATTTAAATAATGTTATTTGTTATTTAATATGTTATTTTGTATGAGATATATTTATAAAAATATGTCATTTTGTATGAATGTTTTTTGTTCTTTTATAATATATTCCCGTTGCAATGCACGGGCACGATACTAGTAATAATTGCAAGACCAATTACATAGATATGAACTAATAAAATGACAAGAGTTACAAGTATAATTTGAGGTGAGCTACGAGAATAAAAATACTTTAAAATTAATAATGGTTAAAGTTGTTGATATGACAGTTAAAATTATTTTTATAATTGCTAAGATTGTTGATACATCGTCATATATTTATATGATGAGGGTTCAAATGCCTCTATTTTCATGCCTCCACCGTGTCTCTATTTTTAAAAACTTTAATAACTCAAAATTTAAAACTAAAAAATCAAAATAAAATTGTTGGATATGATCTACATCATTTTATCTATGCACGTGTAAAAAATTATGACATTTTAATTTTGTTTTGGTTGTCATCAAAAGCTTGTAAAAAATATACTAATGTGGATAATGTCTAGACGTTGATTTTTTAACTTATTGATTCACATAAAAACAAAATCAAAATGTGATAATTTTTTATGAGCACATAGATAAAATGTTGTATATCATATCCAACGGTTTTATTTTGACTTTTAAGTTTTAAATTTGGAGTTATTAAAGTTTTTAAAAATAGAGACATGGTGGAGGCACAAAAAATGAAGGCATTTGAACCCTCTATTTATATAATTGCAATACAATTATGTTTTAGTTCTGTATTTAGATAGAGTTATTCTATTATTTTTATATTTCTATAACATGGAACCTATATTTTGCTATAACATGAACAAGCTATATTATACACATATTTTAGATTTTTGTACACCGGCAAATTTAGCTTTTGGGAGTTGCCGAGTTGAGACCATTAGATTTTTATACACATATATGAAGTATTTTCCAAAACATAAACAAAAAACTAAGTTTCTCATAATTTTTATTTTTCATTTTTGGCATCCAGTCCCTTTCTGAAAGTTAACATTCATCGCCACAACAAAAGTTGTCGAGTACGATTCAAATCAAATGTTTCGTAAAAAATATATATATATAATTTTGAAAAATATATATCCTTTTTTACTGCGCTATTTCTGTTTTCATGTCCGGACCCATATTTCCAAGGAAATAAATCTGCTGTTATTCCAAAGAGATAACAGGACCTTGTTATTCCGATCTCAGCCATATTGAGATTCGGGCACGAAAAACTTTTTTACTTAAGATTCGCGCATGAAAAACTTTGAACGGTTGTGATAGAAATAACAGGGTCCTGTGATCCTTTTGGAAAAACAGCAAATTTATATCCTATTTCAAAATTCAAGTTCCCGAAATTTGAAAGTGCATAACAATAAATCAATCCAATTGAAATTTCTGTTTCATGTCGAGAACCCTTTTTCTTACTTTCGAACTTGCATTTGCTTCGCACCGGATATGATGCTACTTTCTAGCTACCAAGATATTTTAAATGGGCCCTACTACACAACTTTTTCGGCTCCATGACCATCACTAGTGTATAATGGATGAATTCGTATCCTCTGCATTAACTAAAAAAAAGAAGGTTAATGTATCTAGACCGTCCGATTTTATTTAAGATTTATGCGGACTAAATCCACATTAATATTAAAGGATCTCTGTTTTTATAGACAGGAGCCGGATTGACTCCGTTTAAAATCAGATGGTTGAAATACATTAACTCAAAAGATGCTCGAGTTAATGCAGACGATGCAGACTCATAGTGAATTAGGTGATGTACGCGCTCCGGTAATATTTTGTATGCAATCGGTAATTTAGTAACTTTGGTGGAGCAAAATGAAAGTTGTGATATAAAGTTAGAAAATGTGGAGCCTTATGTTGTCATGACCATTTACAAATCGTGATGGAGACTAAATTAGATGACAACCTAATTAGTGAGGGGTATTATAATTACTAATTTGATTATTATGAATTCATGTAATGTAACCTTGATGGTTGCTATTTTGGAAAGGCCACTAAAATTTCATAATGTAATTAGATGAGAATTGCTGCTGCTGCCGCTCTTACTGTTAATGTTACTATTATTATTATTATTACTATTACTATTATTTGATAAAAAGGTTTAGAGTTTGTTTCATTACATTGAAATACTAACTTACAAAGTTCAGATCTATTTGTTTGTTATGGGATTACACGGGATGAGGTTTGACGGAGATAGGAATCACTTTTAAAAAAGTGAGAACCCATGAATACGAGTACACACGTGATTAATTATATATAGGAATGTGCTAATATTAGTGTTCGGTTGTATCATGGAATAAGTTATGAAAAATCTTGATTTATTTTAAGAATACGTATATCTATTTATATTTCTCACCTATTTAAAATAAGAAAAAAAATTATAAACAGTTTAAATTTATTTTAAAAAAACAATTTTATTTTATTTGTGATGAATACAGTACCTGTTTTACTGCCTAATCCATTCCCATGGACGTTTCCTGTTTATTTTACTGGAGAGCATCATGATTTAATGTTGATTTAATTAATTTCACTTAATAGCAAAAAGAGAAGAAAGTATCAGTGGGCGGTGCTTTTGACCACCGCTGTTGGCAATATTTAAAGAGGAAAAAATATCAGTTGGGTAGTTTAAAAAAAAAAAACTGGTGTCCGGACAGAATCTCACTTTAATTCTACCTGGTTGAGGTGCTTATATATACCTCACAACCTATGTTGTATGGATACGGGTACGGGTACGGGTATCGTATCGGATACGATACGGATACGGTGATACAGTAATTTTAAAAAATCAAAGATACGATACGGCTATTATGTATATTATTTTTTATTATTTTAATTATATTTTTTATTCAACAGTTATATATATAAATTAAATATCAAATTTTCTGGATATTTTAAGATACAATAGCCCAGCTATATATTAAATATACAAGATACTAACTTCTAACAGCAAATATGTAGTGGTGTAGTGGTGTAGTGGTAAAGGGGTGTATAGTTTGGAACACAGTACATGGGTTCGATTCTGCTTGTCGTTGAAAAAATGAATTTTGGCTGATGGTGCATGCGCGGTGTACGGACTTCAGCTCAGCCGCTGGTGTATACGCGGTGCATGCTAGGTTCACACTAGGTTCCATTATACGGAGCGCGTCAGAGCCGTATCCAAAAGTGTCAGAGACGTATCGGATGGTTTAGGATACATCAGCTAGCGTATCGGAGACCGTATCGGATGGTTTA
The DNA here is from genome assembly GCA_011114355.1 of Carex littledalei. Lineage (NCBI taxonomy): Eukaryota > Viridiplantae > Streptophyta > Magnoliopsida > Poales > Cyperaceae > Carex > Carex littledalei. Next base: position 1,309,469 of record CM022105.1, read on the forward strand.
GGATACGTCAGCTGGCGTATCAGACGCGTATCAGTATCCAATACGCACCCGATACGGATACGGAACCCAATATGAAGTATCCGAGTAACATAGTTCACAACACAAGAATTTTTCCTGCCCAAATGAAAATAAATGAATTGGACTTGGTGAATATTTTCTCAAAAATAAATGCTACATTAACGAAAATTCTTATTTTAAAAGAAAAGAAAACAGAGAAAAATAGGCCCAATCCAGCTCAAGATGCGGCCAGCCCAATCCGATTCTTAGGACTCCTGGTCAGGCCCAAGTTCACCTAATTCTTTGTGTTTTTTAGGCATTAACCTAAAATCTTATTGCCTTATCTACCTATGAGGATAATAATACGCATATATAGAATAATAAAGGATTAAATTTGAATGAAATTCACAGGTACTGTATATATCTAATCAAGATTCAAGACTGAGGTTCGAACCTGGCTCATTTCAATTACAGAAGAGCCGCATCACACGATCTTCGTTTTTCTGTCTTTGGGGCCCACAAGGAAGTGACATATATAGACTTGAGACTTGAGAAAATTGAGAAAAGTACTTGGGCATTTTTGTTCACGGTGTTATAGATTTCAATCTGAAGGGAGATGATGACCCACGTCATCCCTTGAATTAGAGAAAAGCATAACCGATGTTTAATGAATCCAATAAGCTTAAATTCAGTGTACCGAATCAGGGGGCATCTGTACCCAGAAAATACCAGATAAGATAAGGCCGAACTAGAAGGTTACCGAATAAACAAATCAGATAGACCAAAAGCTCTTCTTGCTTAATTAATAGTACATAACCCCCGCCTAAAGAAAGAAGCATCGACCAATTAACACATATATATCACCATTACTAGTAAAAAAAGATACTGATAAAAGCGAGATGTTTCTAGTGACATCAATAGCGGAGATGTTGGAGGAATATACACTTCTATTGGCACGGACTATGGAGGAGCTGCTACATGATGCACCAGTTCCACGCCCAATTCGGGCTGTCATGCAACCTCTCGTAACCTTCGCCTCATCGCATTCGCATGTGCCTGCCACTGCACAGCGGCAACAGCAGACAGAAATGACCTATTAATTACCCCCTCTTTCTGGTAAAGGTTTTTTGCAGAGAGGTTTTGGCTACATGCAGCGCACAGCGCTATTTTGTTTCTATAGTTTGTGCTTTGCATGAAGCCAAAACTATTCTGTTAATATATTTACCCCTCTTTCTCTTGCTACATGTCAAAAATCTGAAGTTGTCGTTATTTGGATAAGTAGATATATGGGGTGGCTGTACAAGGAGCGCCCCTTTTAGGCGGATTATCCGAGAAGTCAAAAGTTTTATTTTTTGTTTCTTCTTTCCTTTGTAATCCATACTTTTCTATTGTGCTTATTTCTTTATTGTGTAAAAGTTGGCTTGTTATGTTCTTATGTTTAAAGGCTATTACGGATATGGTAATTGGCAACGCAAAAAAGATGTACTAAAATTTAAATTTAAATTACTTTTTAGATAATCGTAACATTTATCTTAACACGCCTATTCAGTCTGATTTTTTTTTTTCGATTTTACACGATTAGTAATAGACAACATCTTATGAAGTGTAAATTTATGAGAATTGGATATTGTATTCATATTGATCTTTCTATTGATATTGAATATTGTGTTATGGTTTACAATCAAGAAATATGGGTATAAATATTGTAGAATGTCTATTGTACCGTTAGTACCCAACATTGGGACCAATGGTAACTTTCTATAATTAGCAATAAAGGTAAAATATTTTTTTTTTCTATTTTACAATATTTCTAATTTAGTTCCTAATTATTTGTTTATATTCAACACTCCTCCTCAAGCTAGAATTATAGATATCAGTTAATCCTAGCTTACTTGTTATTTCTTCAAATGCTTTTGGAATTAAATCCTTAGTGAAGATATCGGCTAGTTGATCTTGACTCCTCACATAAGCAGTTTTGATTTTCTTTGCTTGCACTTTTTCTCTTATGAAATGACAATCGAGTTTGATATGCTTTGTTCTTTCGTGAACACCGCATTCGAAGCAATATGTCTTGCCGCATTGTTATCACAAAACATCTTCATTGGTTTATCTATTTTGAAGTTCCACTCTTCAAACAATTGTTTGATCCACGTGAGTTCACTTACGGTGGATGCCATGCACGATACTCCGCTTCCGCACTCGATCGTGCCACGACATTTTACTTCTTGCTTTTGTATGTGACTAAGTTTCCACCTACAAATGTACAATAGCGGGTTGTTAATTTTCTATCAAAGCTCCTAGCCCAGTCTGTATCGGAATAGCCACACACATCATTAGATTTATTATTTTTCGTCCATATACCATTTACGGGTGATTTCTTTAAATATCTCAAAATTCTATCAATTGCATCCAAATGCGGTTTTCTTGGTGAATGCATAAATTTACTAATTTGACTTACCGCAAATGATATATCCGGCCTAGTTACTGTAAGGTAAATTAATTTTCCTACAAGCCGTTGAAATTGGTTAATATTTTCCAACGGTTCTCCATCTTCGGAATTTAATTTACAATTACTATCTATGGGTGTTGAGTCTATGGTACTATGCATAGTATGGATTAGTCCGTACTACGGATCAATATTTTCGTTTTCAAAATCCTAACGGTCGATCCGAACCGTTCAACATGATTTTCATATGAGAATATACTTGTGGGCTAAATTTTCTATTTTTTAGAATTTTTTTACTATTTTTTTAGATAGGTAGAAAATCACTGTTTTTGGATGGTCCAGAATTTTCAGATCAAGTGATTTTCTACATATCTTAAAATATAGTAAAAAAATTCGAAAAATATAAAATTTAGTCTGCAAGTACATATTCATGTGGAGATCACGTTGAACGGTTCTGATCGACCATTAAAGTTTTCAAAATGAAAATATGACTCCATAGTACGGACTAATCCGTGCTATGCACAGTACCATAGACTCACTCAATAGTTTGGTACATTAATATCAACAGAAAAAACATCATCAGGTCCCCACTGACTGACAGGGTCCAGCCAGCCACTGTGCGATACGCAGTGGACTGTCGGGCTTTTGGATCTTCAGTATCGAAACCGTAAGAGACGAGAACATTGAAGTTCTTATTTGATAAATATCGGACCTGCTACACAGAAATCTTAGAATTATGCATACACTTCTTTGGACGGAGATCCTCTCCATATTTGGACGGAGATCTATGTTTGACGTGCGATTTTTAACAGTTTGATTTACATCTAAAGGAGCATATTTGGTTGTACATGTGGGGCAGGATAATGGGATTCCATCCAAATAGCGGAGAGATCAATTCCAGTAAAGTAGATATAATCGACTAAAGCACTTTCATTTTCACAGTGTGATGCTGATGCTTGGCGAATATACAATCAAGATAATTTAAATTAATCAACTACACGTCAAAAGTGCAGAATCTATTAAAATTTGTTGACGGCCTGAATATATTCCCCTCCTTTCTTCCTTTTGTCAATTACATCCCGAGTAAAGAAAGTAGATCCCCCTAAACCCTAATAAGTTCGTTACACATATATATGCTCCTGAAATAGAAGTGCTAGCTCACTGATTCCAGTGGAAATTCCTTTCTATCCAGAATTATAGCAGCAGCATTTATTGTTATTAGTAATTTCTTGAAAAAGAATATAGAAGGGGAATTTTCTAAGACATAATAACTGTAGGAGCATCATCAGACATTATAGGTTAATGTCAATTATTTTGGCTAAAAGTTTACATTTTATTTGGTTCTTCTAATGAAATGATACGGTCTTCCACCTACATATATGCAAAGGTACTAGGTGTATATAAGGAATGTTCTGAGTGGATATTTTTCAATTCTTTATTTAATTACTTAATGAGAGTACTGTTTGTTAAAGCTAAATTTGAACAAACCACTAGTTGTGTCATTGGTTAAATATAAGACGAATGTTGAAACCGACGAAAACCATCATCGGCCACCGCAGGACCATCTGTGTTGAATATAAAACTGAATAGCGGAAGCGTACCTTAATCCATGATTGTTTTGTGCAAGAGAGCGCCACCGATTCGGTTCTTCCAGAATAGCAAGGCTCTTTAGAGAGTCTCATTTGTTCTGCCTTCTCCAAAGTCTCTCACACTCTTCTCTAATGGGATAAGAAGAAGCGAATTCAGATTGTCTTGTATTCTGGGGGACCAAATCATATATATACAGCCCAAGAAAACTCTTGTCTGTCTTATGTTGTAATTATTCAATTCAACCCATAATTAAATTGAATATTACATCTTAAGTTCTACACATTAAAGGTCCACACCCTATATGACACATTAATGCTCAATAAATTATATAATGCATATGACCACTTTTAATTGAGCATAAAATTGACAGTATACAATACAAATTTATTTTTACATATTAGTCCAATATTATATTAATTATCCAACAACGGAAACTTACCAAGTATTTTCTCTTTTGGCCTTTGGAAATTAGAATAACAAGTATTATTTAAACATCAAGTGCTAGGTCGCCTTTGTGTGGGAGCAGGGACCGAGCTAGACTTTCAAGTTATGAGAATTAGATGTGATGAAAATAGAGATCAATTATATAAAATTTTCTTGCTGTGAATGAGAGTCAATTTTACACTATAAAATATGGCACAAGTACAAAAGTTTTGAAAAACAAGAATGGTTATTTCAAAAGGCTCCGCTGCTGTGTGGGAGGTCATAGGTTCAAAATTCATACGAAGTTTCTTTGTAGATATTAAATAGTTAAGTAATTTGACCTCCAACCTTTGTTCAAAAGATTGGATTATTAATAATTATTCTTTTCCCAAAATAGTATCACTGTTTTGTTTTGTTTTGCTTTTTATTCAAATACTCAATTAAATATTGAATATAGTATTGAGTTAGTGTTATTATGCTAATTCAGTTCGTTGAAATAGCGAATCGAGCTATTTTTGAATTAGCATTATTCCAGTTATACAATCTAAAAAATATTTACATTGTTCTAAATAACAAATTTCGAACAAAAATCTTTTCTGATATGCTAATCCGAATAATATTTTTTTTTTCTTTTGGGTCCTTGCGATAATTTAGCGTGATTCTTTTGGATTGAGTTATGTTGCAGCCGACACGGTTCAAATCTTATCTTGGGCCCAAAAGAAGCCCAAACAAAAAACAATGTTGTCGGAAAAAAAAAGTATTCGTTTGATGATTAATCTGATGATGACCGATATATTAAAAATATTTTCTTTTTCTTTTGGGATACAGAAGGAGTTGATTTTGTATCCGGGATAATAATATTTAGGTAAATTTTTGTGTTATTTTTTTTTTTTTGTTGTTGTTGTTTACTTCGAAGAAAAGGAAAGCTATATTTTTAGTGATATTACGGGTGCACATGATAATATGCTCAAAACTTGTTTCCTCCTTTTAAACCGCCAAAGAATAAATGAGCACGCTGATGAGTCACTATAGCAGGGTTGATTAAAGATGAAGTTTAGTATCCACCACAGATTGTTTATGCTACTTTAATTTGCCTTACCAAATTTTAAGTCCCAAATTTCTAAAATATTAAATAGGGAGGTTTTGAAGTTGGTCCTCGTTTTTTTAAAAATATAAAATTGAATACAATCCCTAATTAACCTTGGATGCTAAAGTTACAATGGCTCTTTTCTCATAAATAAAAATGAAATATAAATGGCATCATATGGGTGTCCTCACCAAACTTATCTCTATGATATTAAGATTATTCAGTTTTGATTTTCTTTTCAAAAGAACAATTTAACCTTTTATTTTCAGAAAATTAATCTTTAATAAAAAAAATCAAAATGTACTCTACAAAAAATTACAAACAATTCACAAAAAAAATTAACTTTTTTTTTAAATGTTTTATTCAGTTTTTTTTCCTTCTTTTTTTTTCATTTTGATTTCATCGATTATATGTATATCCATCTCAGAGTTCTTTCTCAAAATCCTAATCAAACAATGTAACCAATTACGGTTAATAAAATAGGAGCATATATGACTCCCATTCTTACTCAAAAAAATTAAAAAAGAGAGAACAAAAAACAATCAAACTTGTTAATGAAAATCGAACTAGTAATGTCAGATAGTCAATTTAGCAGCTAGATTCGGACTTCCAAAGTTTACAGCCATGTGATACACCTTTCTATTTTCTAAAATAAATGGTTATAACTTAATAACTGATTGTCCTTACAATAAATCAATGAGGAGCTTTGTGAGAATATCTCAATAGATGTAGATCAGATCTATCACTCAAGGTAACAAATACTATGCTGCCAAGTGCCAAGTCACATGCCGATAAGATGGATTTGAGACTATAATAAAGGATTAAGCTATATAAAGTTTAATAACTAAGTAAGAAGATATATATACGATAGCTTTGCTTTCTGAAAGGAATAATCTAACAAGAACTGGAATGAACGAAAACATGATAATTAAATAAATGAATCAACCCAGGTGGCAACATGATAAAATATAAATATAAAGAGAGACTGTTATATTGTGGTACCATAATATTCCTCTCTATATGATTCCTATTTATCATTTGGGATGAGGGAGGGATTGAAAGAGATTATTTATAATATCTGATTTATAGTAAACTTTCTTGCTTTTCAAATTATGCTGATGTGTGATCCACTGAATGACCAATGAAAGGTTGAGTATACTTTTATTAGTTAATTGTTGGAAACTATGAAATATATATAGTGACCTCGATCTATGTACCCCCTCAGGATATTAGTCAATTAATACGGTTAATTGTGTATCTGCCTAGAAGATTAGCAAAGATCGATGCTCTGCCTAGAAGATTAGCAAAGATCGATACTCTTAACATAATTAATTGCTTAAAAAAAGATAGAACTTGAAATATTTTCTCCTGTTAAGTTCCCAATGTCTATTCATTACCAGCATGAATTAGATGTGTTAGCACATTTTTTTTTGCGCCGGTGCAAATTTGAATACGTGAATGGTAAAAAATGTTTGCCTTTTATAAAATCAATGAGCAAAATTAATTGCGAGCTCATCTTTTATATGTTATTATTAAGTTTGAGTTTTATATACTAAACAAAATTTTACTTAGCTAATGGAGGGGTTACTTATCAGGACTTGGAAATTTTGCTAATGTCGGTAGTATTTTAAACTTACATTTTGCTGATGATATCTTGTTGTTTCCACAAGCAGACAAGGATGTTTTGAATTATGTTAAATGGTTGTTACTAGCATTTGAAAACCTGTTTGGTTTGAAAATTAATTATGTTAAGAGTGAGATGTACCCACTCAATTTATCTGATAATGAAAGTAGAAGTTTAGCTACAGTTTTAGAATGTCAAATAAAGAATTTACCTCTTATCTAGGTGTGCCTATTAACAATAAAGCTTAATGTGATAGTGATTGGCAAACCCCTATTGACAAAATTGAAAAACGATTACAAGGCTGGAAGAGTTCCTTTTTGTCCTTGGGTGGCAGAGTCACTCTATTGAACTCTGTCATTTCAGCAATACCATTATATTGGTTGTCTATTTATCGTTTATGGTTAAAATCTGGCATATAATTGATAAATTAGACTTAAATTTTTATGGCATGGTGGTAACTCCACAGGAAGAAAATACTCTCTTATCTCTTGAGATGTTGTCTGTAGAGGTAAAGATCAGGGGTTCTAGATGTTATTGACTTAAAGTTAATGAACAAGGCTTTGTTAGTCAAGTGGTAGTAAGATTTTTGGATAACAATATTACTGGTAGGTGGAAAGATATTTTAATAAGTATAAGAATAGGACTTCATCTTCTACTTGTTTTCCTTTTTGGAGATCAATTCTTAAGGATCGTGATATAATTAATTTAGGACTTAATAAAGAAATTGGAAATGGTAGGAGTACTGCCTTTTGGTTAGATAGGTGGTGTGGAGCACTTGAGAGTAGGTCCGATGGGCATCGGACCTACTCTGGTTCGATGGGTTTAATCACCGTTGATTTGCTTTAAGATTTGTGCAGAACACTTTAAAATTCGTGCGTGTCTGTTTCAATTTTCGTGCGCACAAATCTTAAATTAGATCGGATGGTCATCGTGCTCGTTGAACCTAAAAGTAGGTCCGATGGGCATCGGACCTACTCCGTTCTTGGTGTGGAGAACATGCTTTACATTCATCATAATCCACATCTGTTTTCTATTACTCAAGATAGATTTATTTCAGTGGCATCTGTCTTCTCCACTCCCTCTTTAAATTGAGTTTTTTGTAGACAACTGACTGGTGTTTATTTATAAGAATGACTAGCTCTGCAACAACAATTTTCTTCATTTTACATTAGATAATACATTAGAAGATAAGCTACTGTGGAGATGATCCACTAAGCATATCTTTTCAGTTCATTCTTTCTATAAATGGTTAGATTATGGTGGAATTCCTATTAAGGAATATAACACTATTTGGCAATCCAAATTACCTCTTAAGATTAAGATTTTCTTATGGTTAGTTAGGAAAGATAAGATCTTAACTAGAGTTAATTTGATGAAAAAAGGGTGGCTAGGTCGTCCTGATTGTATGTTTTGTGGTAACCCTGAGAGTACTGATCATCTGTTTGTTGATTGTACTTATATTAAAATTATATGGGATTGGTTGGCATCTTATAATTATTTTACCTTTAATTGCTCTAACATTAGTGATATATGGTTGTTAGATGCATGCATACCTTTTAAAGATAGATTATTGGTAGAAATGGTTAGAGAGGTAGTAATTTGGACAGTTTGGCTTGAGCGTAACAAAGTCTGTTCTAAGGGTACTGCCCCTTCCACTACCAAAGCTTTAGGGACTAAAATTATAGCTTTAATTAGCTTCTGGTGTAAATCTCGGAATGATGATTCTTTTTTAAACTTAAACCTCATAATTCCCTCTAATGTTAAGGAATTACCATATCAACTCCGAGCAGAGGAGGAGGCAGTGGAGGTCCTCACATCCATGGCAGAGATGGAGGAAGACAGGCACCAAGACTCTTTTTTGGACATTTTTCAGGGAGGATTTTGGGCATGACAGCTAGCTAAGTCCAACGTCTGGTGACGCAGTGGATGATGATGGTGATGTTGATTGGGACTTATTAGATTACTGATAGTTGTTGTTCTATGTTGGATTTGTATGTTTTGTGTAGGTTTATGTTGTTTTGGTACATTTGTGGATATTTTAGTTGTAACTGATTGTAACTGAGTTTTAAGTACCTGCTTTAGGTACTTGAACTTAGCCTTTATGATTTTTAATGAAATTGGTGGATTTTGAATCCACTACTCTTAAAAAAAAGTTTGAGTTTTATATAAATTTGAAGTTGTGTAGGGTTAATATTTCACACTTTGTAAATGAGAGAGCACATAATGGTCAGTTATCCATAGAACATATAGGGACAGACTCCATGTTATCATATCCACTTATTAAATGATTACCACCCAACAAGTTTGAAGAGCATGTTGCTCATATGGGTGTAATTTATGTTAGAAAAATTCAGTTTTAGTGAGAGTCTGTTATTTATATTGATGTTCTATTTTACTTAATGTAATTTTGGATACGTAACTTGTGACATAAAACAAGTTTTATGTTATATGCATGGTTTTGCAAAAGAGTTGTTGTTTACATTATGTCTGTATCTTAGTTTGACCTCAATTTTGGATATGTGTTTTGCAAATGGCTTGGATATACATTTCACAACAAGTTTATGAAATTCAGTTTCAAATTTTAAGTGGGAGACCTAGTTAGAAATTGGCACGATAAGATAACAATTGCGTGTAATTTCCATGTTACACATCAACATCATGATTCATGTCATTTGGTTATGTTAGTACTGTGATCATTTATGGTTTAGTTACGACTAAAATAAATGTGATGAAAACCATTTTACTCCTTTACTAATGTAACTGATGGACGGAATTGGTTTGGAAATACATAAGGTTGACAATACATAATTAAAAGAGTATGACATATTGCTCAAGTGGGAGATTGTTGGATCATAATCCAACGTTGAGCATATATGTAATATAATTATGAATTGTATATTGTCATATATAATTGTCACAATTAATTGATCTGATATGGAATTAAGATATTAGACAATCTATGTATTCAATAGTATGTGGTCCATAAATATGTAAAATATATTAGGCAAAGACCAAATTATTGATGGACTGATTATGAGATTTGTAAATTCGGAAAACTGTCTATTCAGAGAATTCGTGCAGCCCACGTATGATCTAGTAGTGCACTCGTATATAAGAATAGGTCCCCAAGGCACAAGATAACGAACAACTCAGATTTCTAAATAACAGTTATTTTAGACAGAATCTGAGAGCCTTCTCCTGTCTTCCACCATCAAAGAACTGAGAAGAGAAATCCATTAGAAAATTTGGAGAGGATTTTTCAAAGGCCACATCTTGTTGTTTTGGAAGACTTAGTCCACGACTATACAATATAAAGGCGAGAAAGACTTCTTGCCGTTGAAGACTTGTCTCGTGCTCACGGATACGGCTCTTCGCTCTTGAGGATTCCATGACCAACGTTATGAAATAAGGTATTGTATTCCACACTTATGATTATGTTTTATGAGTCGGCTTTGATATATGACGGTTCATAGGTTAAGGTGGGAACTATCTCTCATTCCCTTTGATGTAAGTGTTTGATATCTAGATAAGATGCAATTGTTTGATCTCTAAATAGACGTAATTGTTTGACCTTTATGATTTCCTAACATAACTTGCTCAAGATTTATGTTAACTTGTTTGACCTTTACGACTCGAAATTAGGTCCCTTTCACTTTGTCAAACTTAGTTGAAATAAAATGAAAAAGCACTCTACCCCTGTTCCCCTTTTACACTATCATTTTATGTCCGAATTATTCAATCACATTATTATTTTTTCCCGATCGAATAATTTTTAGGTTTTTTAAAAGTAATGTTGTAACTAAATTTTAATTTATTTGTTCAAATGGGATTCATTACTAAAAAGGCAATAAGGATCAAATCTGGAGAAAAGATCACAATAAATCTACTGCATCATATGGAGCAAATTATTTTTTAAGGATAAATTAAGTTCTTATCCTTTTTATCAGAATTCTTATTCGATTCCTCAAAAGCATTAAGATTCATGCATGGATTGAGATCGAGAGAGGCTCAGAACATTTAACCATCTTTTAAAAATATTCAAAAGCAAAAACCGTGCAACACAATGTATAACAGGTTCTAACAGGCATAGTAACAATCTACGCGATTAATTCGTGTTTTTTTTTTACGTTTCTGAACCGAACTCTGAATAAAACGCAAAAAAAATGTATAATACGTTTTATTTACAAATAAAACGCGAATCATGAATTATTTGTGAGAAAAACGCGAAAAAAACACGATTTTTAAAAAAAAATTGGGGGGGTTTTTTTGGATTTTTTTTTGCTTCCTTGTTGTACCGAATCATTTTCGAATTATACCTGAATCACGAATTTTTGACACCGCTGAACCGAACCCGAACTATTTGTTTGTCACTATGCTAACAGGTAGGCTATGTTATAGTGACAAATTAATAGTTCGGGTTCGGTTTGGCGGGGTTAAGAATTCGTAATTCGGAAACAATTCGGAAATGATTCGGTACCACAAAAGAAGCAAAAGAAAATAAAAAACCAAAAAAAAATCTCGTTTTTTTCGCATTTTATTCGCGAATAATTCGTGATTCGCGTTTTATTCAGTGTTCGGTTCGAAAACTTTAAAAAAAAAATTATACACGAATTATAGGCGAATTATTGACGAATTATGTTACTATAGGCTATGCGTAACAAATCGATCTACAACCATAAACCCTAAACCCGGACCTAAACCGTCCGATTTGCATCAAAATCCGCACTAACATTTAGATTCAAGGAGCCATTTAAATTTATTAAGTTTTAAATATATTTGCACGAATCTCAATACAAATCGGACGTCTAAACTTGACTTTGGATGAGGCTTTGTCCAAAGTCCTTTGGACAAAAATACTCTTGTCGGCCCAATCTAAATCGGCTAGTTGGAAATAAATTTTAGAAAAATACTTTTACTGGAGTTTCTGTACCCAAAATTAAATACTTCTGATTTAATATATTTATGAGAAAAGTTTTCAATTTCACATGTATTTAAGAAAAAAGACGATCACTCGACAATGGTTATTTTGAAAATGTTTACAATTTTTAAAAATAAATAAAATTGAAAATTAAAAAGTTAATTTATATATTGTATGTTATTGAACATATAGACAGCTTAAAAGTCAAATTTCACATGCATGCAATTTTATTATTGTTTGTTGATACATCAAAGAATTATTTATTTCGGACCATTGAAATTTTAAGCCTCATGATGTACCGTGAAATATATACCACACCTTATTTATTTTACTGGCATGATATATGAATATTATAGATCAAATATATTTTAAGATTCTTTAAAATCAAAAAGTGATATTAGAGATGTAATCTTATTCATTTTGGTGGACACGTACTGCATCAGATTCAGTATAAATTTTAAAATAATTCAGTTATGGAGGAAAATATAATAAAAAACAAGCCATTAAATTTAATGATCATATGATGAATGACTAAACGATTTTCAAAATAAAAACAAGAATCCGTGACTATTTGCGAGAGTGAAAATGTTTTTTAGTTGGTATCGTCGCAGATACTTCAGTCAGTAATAGCAATATCTTCAGAAATAACAATTTATGTCAGTGTATCTTCACCAATAGTATTTTTTTACTCTTGCAGATAGTGACAGACCGTACATACATTGAATTAAAGCTATCGTTCTTCAATCCGTATTTAAAGCAGTAATACATCATAATTAATTGTGTGAAACAACAAAAAAATACAGAAATAACGCATAGAACATCTGAGAAATAATATGAAGCTTCAAAATTTTGGAATATACAATAACTGAAAAGCAGGGGTGAAAACGGAGCGAATACGGAGCGGATAGTGGTAAAATCATATTCATATTTTTTTAACTTTTCGGATATGGATACGGATCGGATATCAGCCAGATACAAATACGGATACGGATCGGATTGGATATTTATTAAAATAATATTAAAAAATACCAAAATTCATAATATTAATCTAATTTTAATGGTGAATAACAATATTTTTTCATAATATATATTAAAATATATGATATATATCTACTATTCGGATACGGATAATTGAAACGTAAAATCATATCAGTATCCATATCCACATGGATATTCGGATATCCACATCGAATACGGATCGGATATTATCCATACCATTTTCACCCCTACTGAAAAGGGAAAATATCCTCTCCATTACCGTAAAAGATTCCCTTCACTTTACGGTTTGAGATTAACTCTCAGCCGCTTTGAGATTCGGACTGACGGAGGGGGCAGTATTATTGGGCTTTGAGATTCGTGCCAAGTTAAAAAGAACGGTCCAGATCAAGTAATTGTAAAAGATTCCCTATTACGGTACCGGGGAGGATCTGAATTCACTGAAAAGACATGAGAATATATTAAAAGTATAATTTTTCATCTATTCTTCACATATCGGCTGCTTTCGAAAGTTTCTCTCACCGAGTGAGAGCCACGGCAACGTCGCCGTGGCTTGATAATTCTTTAATTGTTCTATGGTTAATTTAGTCATGATAGAAGAGATGGAGGGATGCCAATCCTCAAATTTTCATGTGAAATTAAAAACATCCGAACAGATAAATGAATTATTAATGTCCGAGCATAATCAGATTAAAGGAGGCAAGGCAACATATTGAGCTGCAAAGAAGTCATTTGAGGCGTGTATAGAAGATCCTTCCGTATTTCAAGGGCTTCAGGAGGGAAACACTAGAAATGACCTCCAACTTTTTAAATAGCTTTAGGCACTTCTGAAAATTAAATAAACAAAAAGTTGAGGCACTGACATAGTCAGGGCCAGAGAAGGAACATAAAAAAGTGTACAGCAGCGGGAAACTAGAAGAATATATTATACGAAAGAGATATAATAATTGAGTCAGAATGGAGTAGAATATCTTGTGCTTCCTTTGTACTAAATACCTCCCTCTCTTTCTAACCTCATAACCAAAACTATTTGTACCTTGCAATATAAGGTGAGAGGTAGCTTGGAGGTCATGGCAAATGCACTAGAAAGGGCTGTTTATTCTGTTTTCTCTTCTATTTTCTATTGCTGTAGCTACCAAGGTGACCACAGGCACGACACGAGAAGCACCGCGCACTATTACAGCAGCAACCCCAGTTACAGTAATACCTTTCACTTTGTCGAAGGGAAAAACGGGTATAGCCGAAGGATGGCAAAAGGGCGTCCTCTTTCTTTGCAGGTTTGTTCAATTTATTTATGTTATTGAATGTTCATAAATATATTATACAAGGTAATTTGGTGGTTATTTATTTCTCATGATACTCCCAGTTTACCTTATTTTGGGAACTTAGGTTTCATTTTCATATGGCTGGTATCATATATACTTTAAATAAATATATGTGACCAGTGACCTTTCAATTGCATATATACTCTTTTTTAATAAGGGTTTGTTAAACAAAATTATAGTTATAATTAATACGGAAGCTCTATAATATTTTTTAAAAATATATATTAATTTATTTAAAGGGAACAAATGCATGTATATATACTTTAATTTCGATTAATTTTTCTCTCATTAATTAAGCTTTGGGCCAGATTTTATTACTAATAATTATGTTCCTTGCTGTGTCTCTACTTTTAAAGAAGTTCCACTTGAATGAATTGTTTCACCGGAGAAGGAAGGAAATGATTTGTATGTGTTTGTGGCCAGTGTTTGTCTGATCATGAGTGTTGCTGTTGCATGAGCAGAGCATAAATAAAGGCACAGTACTAATTATTAATATGTCGCATGTATCAATTGTCTGGATACTTTATTGTACATGCTCGGAATATGTTCCGCTATTTTTGCACAGTGTTTCCCACCTCAGACAGTCAGACCAGACCAGTATAATTAATATTGTACTAATTAATTAATATATTTATTGTTGACATGGTTTGTGTCCCCCCACTGTATATCTTCTTTTCTGGTAATCACGCTCATGATCCCATTGTTCATTTGACACGCCAGTTGGAATCATCATCCCTAGAATTTACAAAGCACCATAACAATAATATTAGAACAACAGAGGAATGAAGAGCACTAAATTAAAATCCTTCTAATAAAAAGAGTGAATGCTAGCTGGAACTTCTATTTTGTAGCCTGTATATTTTTTTTTCCTTTTTCTGTATATTGTTGCTGTTACCATCTCATATGATTACTTATTTATTATTTAGTATGATTTCTTATTATTACTATCTAAATAGTGTGTTGCATGCAGACAGTGGAGCTGAAAGTGAGGATGTGCTGCGCAGGTTGTGAAAGGGTTGTCAAACATGCTCTCCTAAAACTAAGAGGTATCTTTTAAAGCCTGCATTTTGCATTATTACCCCTCTTAAAAGTAGATATTCTTTTCTAAATCTTTTTCAGATCGAATCAATGCTTGCATGTTTCCTCTTTTCTCCATCTTTCTGGCGACTTTTCTAGTATAATGTGCCATGTTCAATTAATTCCTTATATCAAAGAACGGAATCTGAGTCATCCTCATTTTTTGTTTTCAAAATACATATATTATAAGTATCTTTTTTGTATTTTATTACAAAAAATATTAATTGTACTTAGAATTATTCCACATATTTATAAAACTTTTTTACATCTAGTCTCCGTCCTTTTTATTTTTTTAAAATAAGCTCCATCCTTTTATAAACAAAAATAAAATTATGATTATATGTAATACTGATATCTCGTTGGAATTACTATACTTGCTACCAAACATCCTATTTTTGTCGCCAACATAGCTCCGGGGCTAGAGCATTTGACTGCATTCTCTGTCATCTTAATTTGATAATTACTCAATCTGAATTACAAAATCAGCTTCAATTAATTGATTATTAACTGAGTTGCAATACAAACACAAATCAGGTGTTGATTCGGTTGAGGTGGATCTAGCAATGGAGAAGGTGACTGTGACAGGATACGTTGACCGTAACAAGGTACTGAAGGAGGTCCGAAGGAGCGGGAAAAAGGCAGAATTCTGGCCAAACCCTGATCTGCCGCGTTATTTCACATCAGCGAAAAATTATTTTCGGGACGAAGAATCCTATAGAGAGAGTTACAATTACTGGCGACATGGTTACAATGGTGACAAGCATGGCCACGTCCCCGTCCCACAGCGTGGCGAGGACCCCGTCAGCAACTTGTTTAATGATGATGATGTCAATGCATGCCATATCATGTAAGGGATGCCATCATGGTTTCTCTATCTCATAGTATTCATGCATGTATTCATATCCGTACAGAAGGGCAAGTATTGGAGTGGATAATTAGGGTTTGTTCATGAAGAATAGATTGATGAGTAGTTGCTATTTGATGTAATGATGTGTGTGGGGACATTTTATGTGTGCTTTAATTAGTTCGTTGTCATGGGAGTGTAGTTGTTGCTTTAATTATTGAATTGCAATTGAGCACTACATCAGTTGGAGTTTAGTTTGGCATTAACTTGCAAAGTGATGATTCATACCTATTGATTTTGATTGACCATAGCGGCCAAAGTAGACTTTGGTTGTTTTGCCTCCAGTGAGAAACTGAAAATGCTAAGATAATCAAGAGAATTAAGCTTGATTTGTGACTTGTCCGTACAATGAGCAATGATGGACGCATGTTTTGGGGCACCGTGGCCAGGAATTGAGGAATTAGTTGGTAGAAATGGGCCCTTCGCTTATCATTTCAATTGCTCCCTTTTGGTCAATAAAAGGTCATAAATGGAAGTCAATTGGGCTCATTTACTTACGGCAGAATAAAAAATAGATTTCCTCAAAAAAGAGAATTAAAAATTAAATTAGTGCTTTGTGGCACTGATTCTTTTAATTCGGCGTCCGGCCATCTAAATAGAAAATTAGAAACAACACTAATTCTTTGGAACTTGATTTTTTTTTGGGCGAATTCTTTTACCTATTCTGACTGCCTGAATGTAAATTATAGTGGTGGTAGTTCTTTTAAAAAAAAAAAAAAGTTTAAACTCCATTCAAGTAACTGTATATGCATGGGTTTTGATGGAACTATTTTGGTTTTAAAGCAAATTTTCAAGACTACAGTGGGTTCTCTAATAATTACAGGTTTTTAAAAAAGAGAATAATCAAGTGATAAGACAATATACCATTATTAATGTAAGTACGTTGTATTGTAATCATAATCCAATATAGTAAGAAGACTGAGGATATATCCATATATTGTTGCGAATAATAACTTCTCAACAATAAAAGATGTATATTTCAGATATTATCAATCTACTCCCGGTCCCGGATATGAATTCCTTTTTCGAGTGATAGTTGAAATAAAATTACATGACATGATGACCAGTCATTTTTCTTTCTGTTAAGCTATGTTACTCGGATACTTCAAACTAGGACCCGTACCCGTATCGGGTGCGTATCGGATACGGATACGGGTACGATACGGACCCGATACGTACTGGATACGCCAGCTGGCGTATCGGATGATGTGGCGTATCTCTAACCGCTCCGATACGGATTGAAACGGCCTGATACGGCTCCGATACGGACTGAAACTGCTCCGATACGGATTGAAACGGCTCCGATACGGACTGAAACGGCCGAAACACCTTGGTGCACCCACGCATGGACCCGGTCCTGTGCACCGCGCATGGCAAAACTTTTTTTTTTTGCCCCAACTGGGAATCGAACTTGGCTCTGCTGGCTAAGTGACACATTACTTTCCCACTGCACTATAGCACTTTTGTTGTTTCAAACTACTAATGTTTATATTTAACACATACTTAAGTTGATTTTGATATTTAATTATATAATAGAAGTGTTAAATTAATAAAATAATTAAAATAAAATATATATAGTATCCGTATCGTATCCGGGATTTTTTAAAATTGACGTATCGCCGTATCCGTATCGTATCCGTATCCATGCAACATAGCTGTTAAGGAAACAAGATTAAAATTTAAATTGGGCCTAATCAGAAATGATAACAATTAATGTTATATATACCAAGGCCCTTGGTCCAAGGGTCATTTAATGGGCTTATGGGCCTTGAGATATAGCGAACCCGGACGTGCAAGTGTTTTGCTCTTAATATAACAGTAAACAGCAATTGTCATGTAATTATCATGCGGAGGCATTTTTTATTTATGTTACATGCCATTGGCAGGATACATGAATTGATGAATACTACCAATATATACACACATTTCGTACTATGTTGATGAATGATCAATAAAAAGCAATAGTTGGTTACATGACTATTGGAAACAGTCTTTTCCATGATTTCCTGAATTTGTGATTGCTAAGGCTCTCCAGCCGTGAGACCCCAGAAGACGCAACTTGGTCCGTCATGTTGGTCTCATCAGCACTGCCATTTGCAGAGGCAGCTTGGTCCCAGAAGCGAGCATCCCGTCTCTTCTTTCTAACGGTGGCTAGCACTTCATCTTTGTTGCATATTCCCCACACAGTAACTTTTTGTGTGTGGTAATCCACATTAATTGAGTGTATTCCTGCATTTTTGTGAATTCAAAAGAAATGTGGCATGCGTTTTTAATCACGAATTGCTTGATTAATACTACTTTATGGGTAGCAAACAAACATATTTCAGTTAGGGAACAAACAGTAAAATGTACAAAAAGAAAATGAAATAATTAGTTCCTAAAGTAAAATGTAAATGAGAGGTGCCTTTAACAAGGAACTTAATAAAACGTCCTTTCTCTTCCTAGAAAGGATTATACTATCTTTTAAGACATAATACACCGACATTTTTATTAATATCCAAAATTAATTACGAAATATTAATTATACCCAGCTAGGCTGGGTATTTTTAAAAATGCTCAAATCGGTTATTTTTTGGCCAGTTAGATTAAAAATTCAGACCGGTCATTTTTTGGCCGGTTAGGAGTTTTTTTTTTTTGAAATATTTGTTAGATTACTTCTTTTAAAGTATTAAAATACGCTAAATTACTTGAAATTATGATAAAATACGCTAAATTACGCTAAGAGAGACGATATCTTCACTGAGAAGGCCAAAAACGACGACAAAACTTCAAACGGCCATAAAACGGCGCTCGAGTGTCCAATTTCAGCAAATGATCACTTTTCGTAAAGCTTGCGAAAAGATGCATGCATCAGTGATTGCTTTGTCATTTTTCAAAATTCAGAATTGCCAAAAAACAAAGGGAAGAGCCTCAAAACTTGAGTTGAAGTTTTCGATTAAGATTTTCATTTCTATATTTTGATCTAAGTAGCTCAGTAAATTTGTTATATAATGAACTTGTAGAATACCAAATTTTACTATTTTTGGAATTTTATTTTTTATTTTTTATGATTTATGAAAGATGACACAAAATCGGCCTAATTTAGCGTAATTTAGCGTAATTTAGCGTAATTCAGCATATTTCAGTATAATTAGCGTAATTAGCGTAATTTAACGTAATTTAGTGTAATTAAGCATAATTTAGCGTAATTCAGTGTAATTTAGCGTAATTCAGCGTATTTCAGTATAATTAGCATAATTTAGCGTAATTTAGTGTAATTTAGCGTAATTTAGAGTAATTTAGCGTAATTTAACGTAAATTAGCTTAATTTAGCGTAATTTACCGTATTGTAGCGTAATTTAACATAATTTCAAGTAATTTAGTGTATTTTAGTATAATTATGCTAATTATATATCAAAAGAAGTAATCTAACAAATATTTCAAAAAAAAAATATCCTCCTGACCGGCCAAAAATTGACCAGGTTGGAAATTTTAAAAATACCCAGCTAATCTGGATATAATTAATATTTTGTAATTAATTTTGGATATTAATAAAAATGTCGGCAGAATACAACACTGCCAAGGAAAAAAAAACAGAGAAGAAGTTATTGCAAGTTAATGAATGAGTGGAGAATTGGAGAATGGAGATACCTCTTAGGTGGGACAAAGATTTCTTGATCTTCTTTTCACAGCCATAGGAGTACAAAGGTACTCTCATCTCTACATACTGGGCCTCCACATTATTACAACAACCTACAGTTTCCATTTTTTTTTTTTTTTTTGGTATCAATTTTGCATGTGACCTCCAATTTGGGTTTAGCTGAGCCTCTGTGAGCTACTGAGCTCTATCTGGGGAAGGAATTAAGGATAGCCTGCTTATATAGATGGCCCCACCAGCTAGCCCCACAACACAAGCAAACCAGTACTATATTGGATAAGCATTTTTATCTTAAAATCCACCACCTTAGCTTTACCTTCCAAGCTATCACACTTTACTTGACTTGCTTGCTTCATTTGTTTTTTCTTCCTTCCTTCCTTCCTTCCTTCAACTGTCTTCTATTTTTCTCTGCAATCAGGTTTTGGCTGCCATATATGTCGCTACATTGTTATGGCAACTTGTTTGCATTTCCATTTTAATTATCGTAAAAATTAAATTTATTTACCGCATCAGCAATTTATAATTCTTTTACATTAATCTCAGAATATTTTCATCTCTATAATTTCAATTTGGCTGATACAACAAAAAAGTTCTTTGCACAACAAAAACACATTAATTATTTTCTAAAGTGATTAGTTAATTTTAAATAACTATAATACATGCGTTTTTTCATAAAAAAAACTTCAAATTAATAAAAAAGAAAAGAAATGCATATATTGACTTCTCTTTTTTATTATGTGGTTGGTATAAAACATATCATAAAATAGTTTATTTTCAATAAAAGATTTACATACATAACACGTGAGAAGCATTAAAACCATATTTTTAATCTTTATTGCCTGATTAATGTTAAATAAGTTATGCTTGGATAAATTTTTATACCATCAAATAAGTATGAGGAAGTATATTAAACTGATGTCATAACAGTAAAATAATGAACATGGACATTTTTTGTACCAAACAAACACAACCCTATTTTACTATAAAATTATAATCTCAAAAAGAATTGTATAATATACATTCTTTATTTTGTGTCAGATTAATATCAAAGCGCAATCAACATTAATTATACAATTTTTTCTCATCATATGATCAAATATTAATTAAACCACAAACAACATATATATTATTCTTATGTAACATTGAACGCAATTCTATATACTTCAAGTCCAATTTGCAAAAAATAAAAACTATCAAAATAAGCACAACATATATATATATTCAATATCGGACTCATTTTGTTTGAAAATAATAAAAGAATTACGAAAAAAAAAACTCAAACTGATATTCACATAAAAAGTTATGCTCACTATAATATTTTGTAATTATATAAGTTAATGAGCTTTGGAAGGAAGTTATCAGTCATTTCTTTATCATTTCTTACGAAAAAAAACACACACACATTTGTTTTAGAATTTTCTAGAATGATTGGTATATTATGAATCCATATGGCAACGGGTCAAATATTTTGTTTTCATGTCTAAACAGTTGACTCAGATTGTTCAACAAAACGCACATATCAAAATGTTGTAGAAAAAAAAGAGAGTCAAATTTTACTATATTTTTATAATCTTTTTATTATTTTCTGTGGCCATATTTGTGATATGTTAAATATTAAATATCTTTAAAATGTTAGGCTCATATTGAAAAATCATAAAAACTGATAAAAATTTCTACAAATATGTGATCAATTGTTCGGATCTGAAAAAAAAATAAGATTTAATCCGTTAACGTATAATCGATATGCTAACATTTATACATTAGCGTATATTGTTTTGTAATTGTTTAAAATATTTCAGTCTGATCTGACATAGAAAAAAATAGTTAAAACTTTTTAATAGACGGCACTATGAAGTACATGAATTTCAGATTTGAAGCAGCAATTGCGAAGGTAGTATCCATTTTTCTCATTCTTATCTTGTTTTCTCGTATGTTATTTTCAATCAAATAGCTCGGCGCTTAATAAGCTTCAGTCAAGAATTTATGTGGCCAATAGATCCGTTGTAATGCGTGCAGCATGTTTAATCGCAAAAGAGACTCGGCTGTCTCGGCATGGGCTGACATAAAAATAGTTACCGCAGTTGAATTTTTTTTTTCTTTACGTGAAAACAGCATGTGTTCTTATTTAACTCATACTATCAAAATTTAAGCATTCAAATTGCATCTTTATTTTTAGAGAAAATATTATTTTATCGGATACGAAAGATTCCAGTCAGATCTCTGTTGTCAGTATTATTTTAGCACTGAAAAGGCCCCAAAGTTGATTTGTTAAAGAATTGAAAATCTCTCATGTCAAAATTGAACAAGCTACTATGGAGCAGTGAGTCCGTGTCGCAGCTAATCAGACTAACAAATGCAACTATTTTTTTATTTTATTTTTGCATTCTTTTTTGGAAATAAATCTGCTGTGATTCCGAAGAATCACAGGTAGGGGTGTTCATCGGTTCGGTTCGGTTGAAACCGAACTGAATTAGGCAAACCAAAGTTATAATTCGGTTTCAAAAATAAAACCGAATTGAACTGATTTAGCATTGCAACCGAACCAAACAGAACCAAAGTTTTATTTCGGTTTGTTCGTCAAACCGAAACATATTAATTTTTTTATTTAAAGCAATTGATTTATAACAAACCGAAGTATATTAAGAAATAAACCGAGGTATTAAGAAATAAATCGGGATATTAAGAAATAAACCGAAATATTTAAAGCAATTGATTAAGAAATAAACCGGGGCAGTCTGGACCAAATTCATAATATATAAAATTTCGGTCGGTTCGGTTATTTCGGTTTTCAAATTTTTCAAACCGAACCGTACCGAAATTATAATTCGGTTTTAAAAAACAAACCGAACCGTTTAGTCCAAACTAATTCGGTTCGGTTCAAAACCGACTAAACCGGACCCAATGAACACTCCTAATCACATGACCCTGAAATTCCCAATCCATCTATTCATTTCTCTTCAAGTATGAATCTCAAAAACAGATAGTTTATATACAAGAATCTCAAAATATATTAATGGATGGATTGGGAATTACAGGGTCATGTGATTCTTCAGAATCACAGCAAATTTCTTTCTTTCTTTTTTCTAAGATTCACAAATGCAAACTGAGCAAGCGTCCGTGGACAACTCAACCTGAAATTGTTCGTCCATAGCGTCACGTGTACAAAAACCATACAGAGTTTTCCTTGTGCAAACTTTCTAGGCCCGTTCGGTAAATCATTGGAAAAGAGAAAAGTGAGGAAAAGTGGAATTTAGAATAGGCTTCAATTCCTCACTATTCTGGTTGTGTTCGGTTGATAGTGGAAGAGTGGAAGAGTATAGGTAAATGAGCCAAATTCATCTCTTGAAAAATATTAATTCCTCTATTCCACCTTTTCTATGGTATAGGGAATTAGCTCATGGAGGAATAAATGAGAGACCCAAATGTAAAAAACAGGAGTTTGACTGTAAAGGTTCAAACCCAATTCCACTATTCTCAATTCTCCAATTCCACTCACTTATTCTCTTGTTCGGCAGGAATATAACCTATTTTCTACTCTATTCCTCTATTTCACTCTTGCCGAACGGGACCTCTAAGAACTAGTGTGGCAAGTCGCTCAAAGATCTCGATCATCTCGGTCATAGCAACTCGCTACACGGAGAGAAATATACGGATGTTGCATCGCCTACTCCACATAGCAAAGTCCTTATCCCCTCATGTAACCTTTCCAACTCCGGGTTCACAATCTATTAATTGAACCCTACTATCATCTCTTGAAGTCAGAACACTAAAATATGCAGTGCAGTTTAAAGGGCATTAATTATAACTACAAAACTGATGCACCTTCATATTTAATTTCGACCGCGCTGTTTTGCTCATCTGCCGCCTCGAAAATAACCTTAAATGATGATAATTATCTCCAATTCTTCTCGAAATGGAACAAGCCGTAGTTAATACCACCCGGACATGTAGAGTGGGAAAAATGGCACGGCGAAGCCGGCTCCGTCACGGAACGGCACGGCACCCGTATCAGTTACGTACCGTGACCATTCGCGTGCCGTATTTATCTTTTGAAACTTTGGCACGGCACGGCACGTCACGTAGTCACGTGAGTCACGTGTAATTAGGACCATTAAATATTAATTTAATGGTGAATCTTGAATAAACTAACATAAATTATGATTAAATAGTCACGCGAGTCACGTATGGTCACGGCACGTTAGGCACAACGTGACTCACGTGGCGTGACCATTCGCGTGCTGTGACCACCCCTTAACATTTTGATCACGGCACGGCACGGTACGACACGGCACATGAAAAATTAACTTGGTCACGGCACGGCACGTTTTTTCCACTCTCAGGGACATGTAAATATGGAACACAGGATCAGACATATTTAAAACAATGGATACATCCATTTTTTTATTAAACGGAGAACATTAAATCCACGTGGAAGGCAGAGAACTCCTCCCTCTCCACCGCGATCCCTTCCTTTTCTTTTGTGCTCTCCTTTTTCGTGAACCTCAAAAAACTTGAAATTGAATCCCTTTGAGTCCGCAAATTCAAAAACCAATTTAGAGATCTTGAAGTAAATAAATAAATTACGAACAATGGCACCTGTGATACCACATGCAACCATGATAGTTCTAAAAAGCGCCTCGAATTGGTGGGATGATGTGAACAATTCACCCCTATGGCAGGATCGGATATTTCATGTCCTTGCGGTGACGTACGGAGTTATTGGATTCGTTGCCCTTGTATGTGGTTCAATTTATCGCACTTTCAATCAATTTAGGGTTCTATTTGTTCTTTGCTGATTGCTTGGTTTTCCCCATTTTAGATTCAATTGATCAGGATTGAGTGCAGAGTACCAGAGTACGGATGGACGACTCAAAAAGTATTCCATTTCTTGAATTTCCTCGTCAATGTCTGTATGTAGCTGTCCTTCTCTTGCATTAGTTCGTATTATTTTTGGTAAAATTGATTAATTAATAGTAAGTGACCTTTTTTTTGTATTTAGTTCGGGCCGTTGTTTTTTCATTTCGGCGAGACGTGCAGAAAATAAGTCCTGAGGTATTGTTTATTCTTTACCGCCTCTTTGAGAAGCTAATTACAGTTTGTGATAATAATTGGTCTAATGTGTGTGTTTAATCTTTCAGATCATTCAACATGTGCTACTTGATTTTCCCGGCCTTGCTTTTTTCACCACATATGCCCTTCTGGTTCTTTTCTGGGCTGAAATATATTATCAGGTTATTTAATTTAATAAGAGATAAAGGTTATTATTATTTTTTTAACAAAATTAGTTTACTGTGTTTGTAACCTCTTACTCAGATTTGGTATTGTTGTAGGCTCGGGCTGTTTCAACTGATGGGCTTAGACCAACATTCTTTATTATCAACGCTGTGGTTTACTCTATCCAGGTAAATGAATCAGTCTTCTCATTGGTAATATTGAGATTTGCTTTCATTACAAAAACCAGGAGTGAATCATTTAGTAGTGTCAGTGATTTAGCAGGGATGCATTGAATTATTAATGATTGTCTTACTCTATCTGTATAATTTATTGTCTATTATGGAAAGATGACATAATTATTTTGGTTGACTTCTGGAAGGTTGCAAATGATTTGCCTTATCAAAAAATTATACAATTTTTTTATGGCGTACTTATTTGTTCATAAATTATTTTATTATTCATATCCTTGGTTAAGCCTTTGGAGAACGCCCAAAATAATCCCAATAAAACTTAGTCAGTGCCCAGTTTTGGACTTGAGCTTACTAAAGTACAATTGGCCCTACAATGCACCTAGTTTTAGCAATATTATTCTTAACTGTGCAATAATGTCAAGTCATCCTAAAATGCATCTAGTTTTGGCAATATTAAGCTGAACTGTGCAATTGTACCTCAATTTATGCAATTTTAGGAGAAAAGGCACTATAAGATGAAAAAAAATATGAAATGTTGATAGTCAAAGTAGTTATATGACTGGATAGAAAAGTCATGAAAAAGGCTGTCTTGCTATTCTTAATAAGAACCTTTTCTTAATTAAAATATTTCTCTACATTCTGAACTTATGGAATCATTTTTTCCCTCTAATCATTGTCAGATTATTCTGTGGTTGGTCCTGTGGTGGAAGCCCATCCGTCCATTGATAGTCTTGTCAAAGATATTCTTTGCTGGTAAGGATGCCAGCTTAAAATTTCCCCCCATTTTACTCTTGTAATCGAACTGAACTTAACTGCTAATTTTTGGCACAGGTGTCTCACTGTTTGTGGCCTTAGGCTTCGCCCTTTATGGCGGGAGGTGAGTTAGTCTCTCATTTTTTAATCTATCTTTAACAGCCTATTTGGTATTTGCCCTCAAGCGGAAAGATGTGCTTATGTTCATGCCTAGTTTTAAGTCTAATTTTCCATATGGAAGATTTCAATTTGGTTTCATGAGAACAAATTCCGGGATGTTGACATATCTAACCTAAAATAGGCCCCACATATTGGTTGAGCCTCCTTGAACTGTCATGTGTTGGATTAAGCCTCAATCAAGGCTCAATTTAGTTGTAATTTAAACCTTATATGGCCTCAAAAATCAAAATACTCCTCTTCCTACTTCTCACTATAATTCCTATTAAATTATTTATGGTGATAAATCATTATATCATACTTTTTTGTTCAGACTTTTTCTGATGTTGCAAAGGTTCCCTGTCGAATCAAAAGGGAGGCGCAAAAAGCTGAATGAGGTACTTGTAATATATTTGTCTTTTCTTCTTATATTTAGGTATGAGACTGTCCAGGTACTGTACTGTTATGAGTGTTGGTTTGATCAAATGCATAGACCTATGACTCTTTTAGTTTTAGTTTTGTTACTTTCTTGTTTGGTTCCATTTGATAGATATGGGTTTTGTTAGAGATAATGGATGCTTGATTAAACTCAATGACATTACTTAGGGGTCAATTGCATAATTTATCAGAGAAACAAAATTGTGGCTGAATACTGAGACCCAATTCACTATTTAGGGTTTAGTTGCATTAATTTGAAGTATTTTGTTCTTTTTGCTAACTTTGTAGATATCTTTTTTCTGATTCTATTTAGGTTGGATATGTCACGGGTGTATGTGTTACTTGCTTCATTGTCAGATGTATAATGGTAAGAATTGCTCACTTTGTCAATCTTAATCTTTAATGTTGAATGTTTTTTTTATCTTAAGTTGCTATTAATGTTTTTAGATGGGCATAAATGCATTTGATAAGGCTGCTGATCTGGATGTGCTTGACCACCCCATTCTCAACTTCTGTTACTACTTGGTATGAGTCTCGAGTATTCTAATTCTGAGTGGTATATTGAAAATTCTTTCTGCAGTAGTGATGGTTTGTGGGTGCTGAGCATTGTTTTGTCACCACTGAGGTTGCAAATACCTTGTACCAGCATGACAACTGCCTAAAGTTTTATCTAAATGTAGCATTATTTGTTCCAATTACTCGCCAAACAAAGATTAATACTGCATTGCACTGGCGAGGTTGGAGGCTTGGTGATAATGCATTCCTTGTTTTGGGTGATTTGTTTTCAATGTGTTCTAATCAGAAATTGTTATATTTACCTGACTTGTGCAGTTGGTTGAACTTCTGCCATCAGCACTTGTGCTCTTCATCTTAAGAAAGCTACCTCCAAAACGTGGTATCACACAATACCATCCGATCCATTAGTCATCGTCTCTTTTTCTTCTAAAATAGCTAAATGAAGAAAGAAGAACGAAGGAAAAAGAGAAAGAAAAAGAAAAGAGAGATGAAGTTATATTATAGAATCTGTTTACTCTGTAGTCTGGAGTCTTTGAAGTTCTTTATTTTTGAACTTAAGATGCGGATCAAGTTGGTTACTTGTGTATACATATACCATCTTCCGTAACCAAACATTAGAACTTATCTTTGTTCATCCCAACCATGTAAATTGCTCTTTTTTTATGTATTTCTTTTCGGTATCTGATAAATTAGAGAGGTCTTGGAGCAATTTTTGTTAAGAATAGAGATATTTCTTTATAGGAAAGCATATCTTTATTTTAGTTTTTTTTTTTTGATGAAAAGCCCTTGGGCATTTGTATTAAAGCAAACTAAAGGTTACATTCTCCTACTAGAAAATTTTTAACTACCCACTACCTACTTTAGTTAAAACAGCCTGAGCTGGTAAAAGGAAAAAAGCTACATCAGAGAAATTTGCTACCTAATTGCGTGAATAAAAAACCTCTAAGTAAAAGGTAACTCCCTATTCCTTGTTACTCCTGTTTGTGTGTCATTGGTCTCCAAGAGAAAGAAATTGTTGTTAAGACTGTGCTCAATGTTCAGATGTCCAATAAGGCACTGAATTGGTGTTCCATGCTCTGACTTGCCAGATTTTCTTGCCCAATTAGCCAACTCATGTGGTGTGCGTATCCCTTCCCTTGTACTAAACACCACCTGAATTTTTCTGGACTCTGCTTTAGAGTGATGCATTCCATGACCGCCTCTGCCGCTTGCCAAGATGGTAACCCTTCCACACTATCACATAGGATTGCTTGTACCAAATTTGTGTTGTCGGAGCAGCAGATGAAAAGATCTTCAGTTCCTGCCCCCTCCACATATCGCATAGCCTGCGCCAGCGCCTGTGCCTCCGTATGAAAAGAATCGAATGCCTCTACATGGTCATACCTGACATACACCAGATCTCATCTTCTATTGTATATGCCCATCCCCGTTCCGGCCCTATTTATCACGTCCCAGGATCCATCTACCAGTATGACTCGACTCCCCGGTGGTACTACTATCAGATCCTATTTTGCCTTCGGACCCGATTTCTGTACCCCCTCCACTTCCATCATCTTGGCTCTAGCTAGGATTGCTTATGGGGCTTGTTGTTTTGATGCAAATAGCTCCTCATTCCTTGCTTTCCACAAATTCCACAAAATGTTACAAAAGGCTGGTATTTGCTTAATTTCCAGTTGTTTGGTGATGGTCAGCAGAGCCTCAGCAAAGTTTAGTGGGAGTTCATGTACCCGCAAAGTAAATGGTGATGCAAACCACGTTACTCTCGAAATTGGACAGAAAAAGAGGAGGTGCATAGTGAATTCATTTTCCGCTCCGCATCGAGGGCAAATCGGGGATATTGTTCTCATTCTCCTCACTAATTCTTATGTTGTTGTCAGACCATTCTGCAGGGCTTGCCATAGGAACAGTCTCACTTTTGGTACCAGGTCCTTACACGACCAGATTGCTTTAAAGGCTTTGGATTGGTGCTCGCTGTATGTTGGTCTGACTTGGTGTGTTGAAGTGAGTACCGGATACCCCTCCTTGACCGTGTAGCGCCTGTCTTACTTGTCGCCCATACAAGTCTATCCTCGAGTACCGGCTGCTGTACTGGGTGTCGTACCGACTGCCGGATACTTTGCAACGCATCAGAGCCCAACAGTTGCACTATCTTTTCTTCCTTCCACTGTTGAGCTTGGTAATCATACACATCCGCCACCTTCAGATTTGGGATGGGTCCCCCTACTGATACTGCACTATTAGAGGTTGGGTACCAGGGCTGTCCGAACACCTCTATTTTGGACCCATCTCCAATTTGCCATTTTGAGTGTATGAGCACCCCTTCCTTGTACTCCTGGATTGCTTTCCACAAGGCGCTTGTGTTTCGTTTGATAGTGCTTTGCCAAATAGAGCCACTACTACAGTACTTTGCCGCTACAATCTGCACCCAATTCCGATCCTGTTTACTTGCCAATTGACAAATCAGCTTCTGGATTAGGGCTTGGTTGAAAATTTTAATGTTTTTAAAGCCGAGCCCCCCTTCTTCTTGGCTGACACACACCTTGTGCATGTACCTCTCTCGGCCAACTTTTCCCCACAAAAATTGTCTCATCAGCCCTTCAAGTTCATTAATGGTTTTGGTTGATAGTTTTTCAGTCGACATGTAGTAGACTGGTATCGAGCTCAGAACAGATTGTATGAGTACCATTCTACCAGCATGTGATAGCAAAGCCACCTGCCATGTTTCGGTACCCGATCCCCTCCATACTCCAGCCCAAGCCTCCATAAATCCCTCAGTTTCGAACCACCAGGATTCCATCCGAAACCGTTTCATCTTTGGCCCTTGGTTTGTGAGTCTGAGTAGGATCACCGCATGGTCACTGTGTAGGCGAGGTAGATGATTAACATACACTTGTGTGTGCATTTGCAACCATCCCACCGTCGCCACCACACGATCCAGCCGCTCATGAATTCCTTCCAATGTACCCCTTTTGTTCGTCCATGTGAAGGCCAGCCCTTTAAAGCCAAGATCAATCAAGCCCCATTCGAAAAGGAACTCTTTGAAGTCTCGACTATTTTTGTTGAGCACCGGATCCCCTCCAACTTTTTCACTTTCATCGACTATCGCATTGAAATCCCCCACTATGCACACCAGTGCACCTTGCGCAATTATTCTCAAAATTCGTCTCCATATTTCTGAATTACGAGTATGACCCGCATCTCCGTACACACACACTAGTTCCCACACTCCCCTATTTGGCTGTGTTACTGTGCCATGTATGAGGGATCTTGACCTCTCTCTAACTTGCAAATTGGTGTTACTGTTCCACAACAAACAAAGTCCCCCGGACCGGCCTATAGCCGGTACAAAGGCAAAATTAGCTAAAGGCATCCTTTGAAAAGCAAATGTTGACTTTTTTTTGAACATTTGGTTTCCAAAAGAAAAAGAATATTTGCTCGCGTCAAAAGGAGGAGTGATCTTATGAACTGTTGCTTCCGAGGGCCCCCAACCCCCCGACAGTTCCATGATACGAGACTCATTGTTGCGGTGGAGGTGGTCCTTGACTCACCTCCACGACTCTTTTTTTGTTCACATGAACAATTTCACAAACGCCTTCATATGTGCTGTTACCGTCCAACTCCTGTGTTGTGCCTTGCATTCGTGTCTGACCTGTGCTAGGTCCCTCCAGTAAAAGCATACTCTCCAGCAGGTTACCTGTACCGACCGGGTCTTTATCTCACATCTTTCGACTTTCGGTCTGGCCCGACTCTGCCAAGTTCAGGTCCAGCCCCAAACTTGATGTTCCTTCCTTCTCCCGTGGCCCACTTATGCTAACACCTTGGTATTTCTTTTTGGGTAAGGTTGTAGCCGAGTTATGCATATGGCCGAAACTATTTGCCTGAAACATGAACGGGCTTGTGTTTTGCGGGATGTCCTGCTGTGGCACTTGGGTATGCATACCCGGTGCCGAACGGCTTGAACCCGGACCCGGGACCAAGTTTTGATTATTTATCCAAGGCCCCAATCTGTTCCCCTTTAGGTGTTGCAACTCCTCTCTGTGCTTGTATTTCAGATCTAGCATTAACCTTTGCATTCGATTGTTTTCGGCACAAGTGGAATTATCGTGGCCTAGTCTCCCACAGAATATGCAGACTCTATTTACCCTCTCATAGACAATATACACAGGGAGATTCCCCAGTATCGGGTGTGTAACCTCTAAGGTATCCTTGAGCGGCTCACTCACCTGAAGTTGTATTCTAACTTTATAAACCCTATTTCCCGCTATGCAGCCTTCGGTTACCTCCGTTAGGGTAGTGCCTAGTTTTTCTGCCATTGCTCGAACCCCTTCTTTCTTGACAGCCCCGACTGGGATTCGGTGCCACTGTGTATTGATTTCAATCGTTGTCACCTTAGGGTCCTCTAAATCCTGAGGCCCATATGTCTGTCGTGTCGCTATGGCATCTTCTCTATAATTCCATAACCCCCGAGTCAGGACAAATTGGAGATCTTTTTCGGTTACAAATTCAATTAGGAACATATTTTTGGTGATCATTGTTATCACGGTCCTCGGGTGCACACCCCAAGCACGCATCATAGTTCTTGCAAAGTTTGCTTCAACAGTGTTTTTGTCTGTGATCACCTCCGCCAATGCACAGAGACTCCAATTCTTTGTATTGACAGTGTTTAGTGGTAAGGTGAAAGGGTTTGAATGGTTAAGCGCAGCAAATTGTGGTAAGAATTGTTCATCTGTTAACTCCATGTCGTTTGGTAGTGGTGATCGTGGAGATGGAAGTTGGGTTCTGTTTGGTGGAATGTAGGGCTTTGGAATTGTTATTTGGTGGCCCTCCTGCGCACTAGTACAGTTGGTGGGTGAGGAATTGACGGAGGCTACTCTTTTCGTATGGTTACAGGGCTTAGTTTGTGTGGGGGAGTCAGGGATGGGGTGTTTTTCGGCTAGCAATCGTGCTAGGCGGGTTAGGATGTGCATTAATTTCTGTCTCTTTAAAAGCCCATTAATGATATAGGCCCATTTACCTTTTTGTTTTGGGGCTAGCACTCGACAGACTTTAAAAGGGAGCCCTGCCCTTTTTTGTTTTGCCTCCTGTTGCACAGTTCTTCTGTCAGAGAGATGTAGGGTGACCTGCTGGGGGTGGTATCAACAGAGGTTTTTTGTACTTTCGCTTTTCTCCCACGTCTCTAGGCTATGGAGTTTTCGTGCAAGTTGAGTTGTGCCTGTACTATCTCCTATTTTCCTATTTTTTCTGCAACCCCCCACCAGGTTTTATGTGCCGGCTTACCACATGGGATCCTACAAATAGTGTGCTTATGCATAGCTCCTTACATACCACAGGTATGTCCCCCACTCGAACCGCCACTTCCTCTTTGTTTTCAGACATTGCTTGCCAGCTTGTTGTTTTGATAGACTCTGCTGTATTTGCTGAGGCGTGGTACTTCAAGGATGCAATTAATGCATCTTTACTTTTTGCTAACCCTCTATTATTTTCAGCTGGACCGGAGGTTTGGTAGGCCGGACTGTTGACGGTTTGGTTCACCGTTCCATCTTGAACACCAACAGTGGATTCTGCTGTCTCGGAGGAGGATGATGGTGGTGGACTCCGTTGCGTCTGAAAATACAGAAGTTTGTCGTGCGCTGCCCCCAGCGACGTGCACGCATCATCATCCGGCTTGGGCTGGTACATGGCCAATGGTGGAGCCCCATCATAGTCCCAGCTCATAATCTCAAAGTGACATTCTTTCCAGAGAGAGTTGAAAGGGAGTGTCGTTGTAAACGGGATTCTGCGTGGATCAATACATAGGACATATGCATTTATCTCATCGCGTTCTTCTCCCCATATATTCCCTTCCTCCAGGTGGTATGCCTTACCAAATTCCGCTAGGACCATATTCACAAAAAACGGATGCCAGAACTCAAAAGGGAACCCTGTGATTTTAAGAAAGACCTTAAAACGTGTTGCCTGATGATGCGTCTCCCTCTCAATGGCCCAGAGCTCCATTATCCATCCAGATTCTTCACACCAGTTCGCGCTTTCCTGAATCACCCTTTATGGTACTAGATCATGTGGGAGGTGTATAACATAGATGTCCTGGGTTCTTTGCCATTGCGTAAAGCGTTCCGGGGCACCCCCATGCTGCCCCGCCAGATAACATTGAACCTCTCGAATGCAACCATGTCCATCGCAGTTCCAATCTACACCCGTTACCACAATTGCCTTTGGAGATTTTGGACCAGCCTCTCATGAATGCTGTTGGTCGGGAGGAAAACACACCCCCGCGTCACCTGTCTCCCACACATAGGAAAGTTTCGCTCCATATTCTTGAACACGTTTACAGAGAGGGAAAGGGACAAGAGTTGCGGATTTAGGAAAGGGAAGAAAATTGGTAGTTTAGTTGTGTGCCAGGTGGAGGGAAGAAAACACAGATAGTAGGGAAAACACAGATAGTAGAATTAATGTTCGTCCGAGGTAGGTATAGAGAACAGTGTTGAATCAGAGCATTTAATTGGAAAATCGGTAGGTAGTAGAGGGTTGTTCAAAGGATGGGGAAGTTAAATTAGAGAGATAAAAGAAACCATGAATTTATTGGTCGCCTGCTCAATCGCCCTCAATCGCCAGGAGCGGAACCCATTGTCATATTTTTAAGTTCTCTTCTAATTCAATTCCGTGCCGTGGATATTTAATTGCACATTGTGTGTGTAAAGTGATGAAGCGACGAATTCATCTTTATTTTAGTTATTGCTGCTCTTTTCATTCTTTCTCCTTTTGGTAATCGCACCATATTCCTGACTGGACTATTATTGTTGGACAAAGCACAAAATCTAATCTGATTTAGAATCACACAGATTTAAATTGTTTCATGAATATAAATCATCTGTGTAAATTTCAATGCGAATCGGACGGTTTAGGTATGACTCACTCTTATTTAGATGTGTGGTATTCTACTTTCTGTGCAGATGGACTATCATTTCCAACTTCAAATCTGTACATTTCCCAACTGATGATATATCAACTCTATTTTAGATTCAAAAGTTAGGCTTGAACACCAAAGAATCACAAAAACAAAATAGAACAGCAAAAAGAAAACAAAAGAACGACAAAAGCCATTGTTAGAGCTGGTATTATATGGGACAAAGGCCAAACGATGATGTAATACCTGCTGTGGAGAGTTGTAGAGCAAATCCGCAGGACATACCTAGAAGCAAGCCAATATCAAGGAAGAATTATTAGAGAGAAACCAGAGAAAGGAAAGGTGTGTTGGTGTATGGCTCTAGTTTTGGTTTTTGGCTTTTCATAATTCCTAAACCACCGGTCAAAATTTAAGCGCCTGGTTGGAATGTTAGTTCTATGCATCTTCCCCCTAATTTTTTTTTCTCTTCATCCAAATGTCCTAGAAAAAAACACCTAGCAATGAAGCTACTACAAATCTTTGTTCTCTAGGTAAAGTTAAGCAACACTCCATACTAATATAAAGCCAGTAGTACCCTCCGAAATTCATTACTATTAAGTATCTTGTAAAAACAAATGATTTAGTTATTCCACTTGATTACAAAAAGTACAAGTTTCATCTCCTTACCATCCTTTTTCTGGCTAAATTTTCATTGTTTAAAATCTTATTGTGTATAACGATCGATAAAAAAAAAAAACTTTAAAGGAACTTTCAACGGCTAACCCCCAAGAATTAAGAAGACCGTATAAGAAGACCATTATGTTCCAAATTCAAAAGGCACTGTCAGGTTTATTCTTAAATTGAATTTACTGCATAGTAGTTAAGAGTTTCATCTTCTCATCTCTTTTAAGCTCTACTTGCCCTCCTCCTTGAACATAGTTTTATTGGGCCTTTATTTTAAACTTGTTCTAAAATAGATTGCCATACTAAAATGTTCATACCATTTATTATGCCATAAGTTTATCTTTACCATCTCCAATTTCTCTAATGCTAACTACTCTAAGCAAATTAGTATGCCCAGAAAAAAATCTTTTGATACCCAGACCATCTTTTTGTTAACTAAATCACAGGCTTATTTGGTCGTCAGAAATATTATATACTTGTGCTTTATTTCAACTAACGGTTGGTTTAATTGAGTGGTCAAATAAGATAATATTGGTTGGTCAATAGTTTGTTCGGGGCACGTGGCGAGCTTATCCCAATAAGTTATTAAAAACATTAAAAGATTAGGGTAATTATATCTTCCCCCATCTATCCATCCCCCATTTCATCTCCCAACTAACTAACTAACTTTTCTAACTATAATTCAAAATTCTAACTACCTAATAGCCCTACAAATTAATTACCCAATTTTCTCCATTTATTTCTTTTCTCTTTCTCCCTCCCTCTCCCACCTCTCCCACCTCTCCCTCTCCACCTCCGCCTCCACCTCCGCCCGCCTCTCCCACCTCTCCCTCTCGGCCTCCCTCTCCCACCTCCACCTCCGTCTCTCACCTCCGTCTCCCACCTCCCACCTCCGCCTCCTCTCTCTCACACCTCCGTCCCGCCGGAGTAGATCCATCATTGTCGACCGCCGGGTCAGATCCGCCTCCGCCGGGTCAGATCTGAGTTATTTGCAAAGAACAAAGCTTCATTAATGGTGAATTAGAACAGTGCGTACTAAGTACATACTGATGAATACTTAATGTTTTAGAGATGAATACTTCAACGTTTATGGATGAATACTTAATATCTTAGGCATAAATACTTTAACTTATATGTATGAATACTTGATATCTTATGGATGAATACTTTTTATTTGTTTGGTATGCATATATGTTTGTAATACTCTTGGTACATTAACTATTTACACTTACACAATGAGGATGAATACTTGCTTAATGCGGGATGAATACTTGCATGACGAGGTGTGATACTTATGCAACGGACAACTCGAAAGTATGTCATCATGGATCTCATTTGAAAGAGAAAATTGTGTAGAAGACATTCGTGGTTTTAGATTTGCAAAATTTCTCACAGATCGTCAGAAATATTAGTTAGATTGAACGGAGAAAAAAAAACCCATCTCTAAAAACGTGTAATACTCTTGGTACATTAACTATTTACACTTACACGATGAGGATGAATACTTGCTTAATGCGGGATGAATACTTGCATGACGAGGTGTGAATACTTGTGCAACGGACAACTCGAAAGTATGTCATCATGGATCTCATTTGAAAGATAAAATTGTGTAGAAGACATTCGTGGTTTTAGATTTGCAAAATTCCTCACAGATCATCAGAAATATTAGTTAGATTGAACGGAGAAAAAAAAACCCACATCTAAAAACGTGTAAAAGATGAGTGATTGATGTGTCAAAATATGCTTCTATTGCAAAGATGAATACATTTATATAGATGGATAAATGCTAGTTGTGTTACAGATGAATATTTTTTTTGCAAATTTCTAAAATGAGCTGAAAGTAGTTAGAAGTCCCCCCACTTAATTAATGCACTGACGGTTATGCGGTCCCCCACTTAATTAATGCTCTGACAGTTGTACGGTTTCCCACACGTGCTGTTTGTCCCCTACTTTCTTGTTGTAATATATCCAAATATGTTTCTATTGCAAATGTGAATACCTTCATATAGATAGATGAATACTAGTTGTGTTACATATGAATACTTCTGCAAATTCCTAAAATACACTGACAGTTATAAATTCTAACTAACTAACTACTTTAATTAATACAATTGACGGGGGATGAAACGGGGGATTGTTCACGGGGGAGAGCTAGGCGGACACAAAAGATTAATAGAGGTAAAAAGTATACTAAAATTTATATACAATATTATTTATGTGCAGTTTCAAATACCTCATATTTTTTGTCTTAATTATTATTAAGAAGGCCATATCATCATTTAACATGATACAGAGTACGACATAAATTTTAATGTTACTATTTGATGATTCAATCATATATATTTAATTTTTTTTATTGTATAATGTGCATGAACTTTCATTATTCAAATGTGGGGTTGACATATGCATACGAATCCGTGCGCATGATTTTCTTAGTTGTTGGTTTGACCTGTAAATATATTAGATGCGGTCCAACAGTAGATATTTTGTATCTTTACTTAGCTTTAAATACTGTGCTTTAGGTTTCATATGTTATTTTGCTATTACGGTCTTTTGGTGGATGGTGAAGCGTCGGGCTTTTGTTTTTTGCTCGGTGGCCGAGTGTCATAGTTTCTCTTAACTGAACTTTAGATCTCCTCTAATTGCAAATGAAATGAGCATCATGTATGCCTTTTATCAAAAAAAAAAAAAAAGTAGATATTTGTAGAAATGTTTGTGTATCTTTTAAATTAATTTTATGCAATCGGTAAAGATTTGTCTTATTAAAAGCTTTTCTATAAGATTATGTGCATTTCTTTTCTTATTAAAAATGCAATTCTATAGGATCCATGAACCCTAATCTTACTAAAACTGATTTAAAACATCATGCAGTGAAATTCCAAATCAAGTTCAGTACTATCATGTACAAAGAACCTCAACTAAATTGATTTAAAACATCGTATCTCTATCTATCTTTTTTTTTTTTTTATGTATAAAATTTTGATTCCTAAATTATCAAAAGTTCCTTTATTATTCATAAGGTTAGTTTATTTCGTCTATATATAATTTCTCTAAAGTATATCTATTTTTTGAGGTACTACATATCAATTTCTTTTTCTAGCTATTTGTGCTACCTCCCCTTTCAAACTAATCCAACACTTTCATCCCATGCACAAACTCAATCATTTATTTTGCATAGGTTTGAGAAATTATTGTGATCATTTAAAAAAAAAAAAAGTGAGCTTGGTTACCGGAACGAATCAAGCTTCCTAACTTATAGTTAGTAATATTTTATGTCTGTACATTTATATTTCAAATTTCAATAATTGTACATATTCAGACCCATAAATTAATTGAAAATTTCTGTTATTAATTATATATATGCAAGTGCATCACATTCTGTAGTACAAACTAATTGAAAAACTATTTATTTAGTACTCTCAAGAACCTCAATACACTTATAATTAATTTGGTTTCCTTGTTTTTAAAACTCATCATCTAATATAAGATGAACTAAAAATAATATAAAACAAATATCTTTTATGTGTTATTAAAAGAAAAAAAAACAAACCACATGCTCAAGCTCAACACATATAGTGAAAAATCATGCATGTCTCTTTACGAAAAGATACAGCTCTAACTTTTGTCAAAGATACAAAAAAAAAAACCAATATTAGCAAAATCATTATTTTTAGAAAAGTTACATATAGTTGAAAATTGCAGTATAAAAATCCTCCACTAAAAATTTATGTGTCTGAATTAATTTGGCTTTTCAAATTTCTCTCTCATCTCTTTAAAAGATTTCAGGATTTTGAATTTTGAGGCAGCAAAACGTATTTGTACATACTAGAATCGTGCCGTGCCACAGAAGATCAGTACTTTAGCTGAGATTTTTTAGTTACCATCTCAATAAATCAAAATTAAACAACCACCACCCATATTTTCAAAATTGAGATTTTACCACACACGCACTTCCAGGATGCGCACCAATTTTTTTGGTGCGCCAACTGAAGATGCGCACTAAATTATTATTTTTTTTTTTTCATTTTTTTGATGCGCCACCTGGACATGCGCACCAAAATTTCTTTTTTTTAGGTTCTATTTTGTTCTGTTCTAAGTGTAATTTTTAGTATAAAATATTGATCAGATTGTGTGTATAATTTGTAGTAGTTTGTGTACCAACTTACTTAGTATAAAACGCTGCTCAAATTGTGCATATAATTTGTTGTAGTAATTTAAAGTTCACATTTAGTACAAAATTTTATTTGTTAAACAAAGTGCGTTTTATTTGATAATTTCTCCGTCAAATTTGATGTGTACATATAATTCTTAACACTACGGAAAAAAAAATAGAATATAATAGAAAAAAATCCTTAGTCCAAAAATTTCAAACAGAACATAACTAAAAAAAATATTTGGTGTGCATGACCAGGTGGCGCACCAAAAAATAAAATAAATATTCCAGCCGGTGCACCAAAAAATTTGGTACATATCCTGAAGATGGTAAAAACTCAAATTTGAGCAAAAAAAAATGATAGTTGTTTAATTTTGAATTATTGAATTGGTAACTGAAAAAAGTTTCGAGTACAGTCTATGAGACTTTTGCAATTTGACAACCAAATATTTTACTTACTCTTTTTTGGCAGATCGTACTTCGTACTCTTACAGAGACTTCGTTAATCAAGCGTTTGGATCTTTGAAAAAAAACAAGATGGTAAAAAAAAAATGAACTAATAAACAGGGACCTGATCCCTCTTTCCACTCAAAAAAAAAAAATGAACTAAATTCAAAAACTCTAATTTTTAAATCTGTGAATATGATAAATAATTTTTTTTAAAAGAGTGGTTATTTGATTTTTTTTTTTTTAAAGACGGTAAAAAAAATCGGTTAGTTCATATACCATTATTTTATGGTCTTTGTAAATATCAAAATACAATCCTACTTGAAATATTATAATGACAGGGACAGATGTCCTCCAAGTTGTAACTACTGCACAAGCTGACGTGGCGTCAGGTATATAATACTTTGACTGGTCCTTTTCTTATCTGTACATTAGTTACTTTTGAGGCTTTGACATTTTGACCAACAAACACGTGGTTACGTGTATATGATAATCTTGCTTTCTTTCTTTTTTTTCACCAACAAATACGGCCGAAATTTTTATTAATAGCAAAAAAAATAAAAAAATATCGAGAATGAAGAAGAGTTTCGCTGAAATACAACAAATAACAAAAACGTGATAATCTATAACGTCTAGGGGACGTTATAGATCATCACGACCAGCTTAGCCAAAAGATTATCCTTAATTAAACATCGAAAAAACGAAAAAAAAAAATAAAACTCTGGACTTCATAGTCCATCACGGCCAGAGATTTTATTTTTATTCTGAAGTACAGATTTGGAGTTCCATGCGGTACTTGCGTCCAGGGTTAAAACAAATATCTTTTTATTTTAAAAACAGAGATGGACTATGAAGTCCGCTATTCAATTACTGTAGTCCAGAGTAAACATTATTTTGGATTTACCATATTCCTCTTGGGTTTAAAAACAGAGATGGACTATGAAGTCTGCTATTTAATGTTTTCAAAAACAATCACGCGCGCACACATATCCCTCTCAAGTTTACCAGCGGCCATCCGCTATTCAATTACGTACTGTATCCAAATTTCTGGCCGTGATGGACTATGAAGTCCAGAATTTTATTAATTTTTTTTCCAGCTCTCTGGCCATGATGGAGTATGAAGTCTAGAGTTTTATTATTTTTTTTGTTTTTTCGCTGTTTAGTTAAGAATAATATTTTGGCTAAATTGACTGTGATGGTCTATAACGTCCCCTGAATGTTATAGACTATCACGTTTTGTTATTTGTCGAATTTCAGCAAAACTCTTCTTCATTCTCAATATTTTTTTATTTCTTTTGCTATTAATAAAAGTTTCGGCAAATACGGTGGAGGTTTAGATGTACGGTGTCTTTTATGTTTTTTTTTTATGTTTTATTTGTGTCTTATATTTTTATTTTTATTTTTAAAATTTTACATTTGTATTTCACATTCTTATTTTAGTTTTTAAAATTTAAACAATTAATCTGAACTGTTTAACATAATTTTAATATTAAAATATTTTAAAATAAAATTTTATATACTTTTTAATTTTTTATTATTATTAAATATATAGGTACAAAATTATTTTTTTTAGATGATTTAGAATTTTTTTGAAAACAATTATTTGTAAATATCTGAAAAAATAGTAGTTTTTTTTTGTCAAAAAATATAAAATTTAATCTCCAAACATATTTTAATATAGAGATGATATTGAGTGGTTCAGATTAGTTATTTTAACTTTGAAAAAATAACGATAAGAATGTGTAGGGCAATTGTGACATGAAAGACACGAGGTACTTAAACCCTGCTAAACAAATATTTACTAATTGGAAAGGGTCATAAACACACAAGTAATATAAAATATACATATGTTTTCAGATGAGGAAATTGAGAAAATCAGGTAGGTACGTGCCGCATGGTTTTGTTCCCTCAAATATTATTTTACACATATAGTCTACCATTTAGTGGGGTGATTAACGAGTGAGTTTGAGCTGAGTTGGGGTATGATCATGCTTGGTTTATTAACTTAATGAGCGGGTCGATTCGAGTTGAGAAGACAATACGAGTTGACAGCTATGTTCATATTCTGCTCGTTAAATGCTCGAGTTGACTTGTGCTCATTAAGCGACTCGTTAAGAAATCAAGCTTGTAGGCAATTTAAATTTTGTTTTGAGTTTTTTTGTTTAAGATACATTATTTAAAAACTAATTTTTATTTATAGAATTTAACAAATTATTATAATCCAATCTAATTAAACAGTACATAATTTAACAAAAAATTGTCCATAAGCAAATTTAACAAAATCAAACAACTATCTTCTTGTCGGTTCTCACGGCCCTACATGTCACATACTCACAGCTATCTCCTTGTCACATACCTATAAATTTGCATTATCAAAACAATAATAAAAATGCATCTTCAACAATAATAGAAATTTATTGTTAAACAAAATAAATAAATTGGTCAGAAATTTAGTCAGTCTTGAATTAACAAAAACAAATAAATTTTAGTACCGTTAAACCATGCCAACCAACCAAAAAGAAAAACCAGAAATTTACTGTTAAATCATGTTGTATCTTTTTGTCATTTGTTAGCTTACAAATGCTAGCAAAATCAGAAAGCAAGTGTATACAAACCAGAAATATACTATTAACACTTGACAAATCACATTCACAAGCAACAAGCACAAACCAGAAATATACAAATCCGAAACTTATTGCAAAATTTAGAATTAAATCTTACTTCATCTATCATTGCTCGTTGGGATTTGAAATTCCAAGCTCTCTTCCTCTTTTGCATATTGCTACAAAAAAAAACAAGTATTAGTCAACAGTAAGTATCAAAAAGCATTTAGATTCTAAAACATAAAAGAATAGAAAGCTTAATTTAAGTCTTACTTCTAAAGTTTGTATTGCAGTTTTTGAGGTAGGCCAAGGTGAGGTGTGGAGAGGGGCGGCACGCGCGCGAAGGCGGAGAGGCGGAGAGGGTTTTGGGTGGCGGGCTCTAGGTTTTGGTCTGGCCCGTTTTAGGTTTTGGTTTGCCGCGTGTTTTTCATTTACCCAAAATTTTCAGCAACAAAACCAACTTTCGTGATTTATTTGGGTTTCAAGGGATTAGATGTGGCATGATTTCATGTAACTCAGTTTTTAATGAGCGAGATTGGGTATGCTCATGCTTGGCTCATTAAGTTAACGAGCGAGTTGATAATGAGCGAGTTATAAGCGAGTTGATAATGAACAAGTTGTTAGTGAACTTTTAGCAAGCGAGTTACGAGCGAGTCACGAGTTATGAACAATTTACTCACCTCTATCTGTTACACAAAATCTCAGTTTATCACTATAAAAAACAATATTAGATACAAAATTTTATTAATATATCCCCACACGCTCTACACCACACTGTAAAATGTTGATGAAAGTTCCGTATTGTTGTGTTGGTGCATTTCCATTATTTATTTATTTTATTTTTTTACAATTTTCATTGTGTGCTGCTACTAGGGGTGGCAACGAGCTGCTAAAGAGAGATCTAGGCTTCACTCATAATTAACTTGTTTGTAGATCAAGTTGAGCGCGCGAGTTTGGATTTTAGGTCCCAAGCTGAAACTGCTGCTCAAGACTAACTCGTGATTTGTCCGGACGAGCCGAGTTGGCTCGTTACTAGCTTGGCAGATTCATAAATTTGTATATTTTATTTCCTTTTATTTCTTAAATTTTCATAGCACATCTTATCAATTATGACTAAAACAAAATAACATTTATATGACTCATTATTGAGGAATACTCTTAATTCAAGTGCAACTAAGCAAATAAACTACTATAAATTAAATTTGCAACTAAATTCATACATACCAAATCAAACAAATTCATACAAATTAACTTTGTTGCTTATAATTAATTCACACATATTTCATACAAAATTACCAATCAATTTAAGCACAGTCCAAAGTGCAATTACCATAACACTGGCTATAACATCCATAGACCATAGTATCCCCAACCTGAAGTGAACGAATCCGATTAAACTATTAAATTCTGTATATTAAGTAGCTCGTCAATGACCGAGCTGGCTCGTGCTGAGCAAGGCCAAACTCAAACTCATTAATTTTGGCTCGAGTCTGTGGCGAGCGAGCTAATTTTAGCTCGGTCCACTAACGACAAGTTGTTACCGATCGAGTCACGGGCTGATACCAAGCGGGCCATGAGCCACGAGCTTTTTTGCCAACTCTAGCCGCTACCCATATATTTCCATTCAACTCAAGCTATATATATATAGCAATAATGTGTTCCTATTTGAGGTTATAATATGTATATCTTTCGAAATATATAAGAAATTTAGGACCAATTTCTTTCGTAATATATAACATTTTTTTGTATTAATTGAATGATTTAATATATTGACCCCTTTGACGAAGAAAAATCTTAATTTCCTTCTCATAGAGGGAAGCACCTTAATTGGGTTAGGTAGTCATACTTTAATAATTACGATTAATTATTCAAGTCCAGGAATGTTCTTCCAAAATTAAGTTGAACTTTGTTTAAAATAACAGTCAAATCCAACTTTTGCCCCTCAACTACTATGCAAAAAAGCCTATAATTGTGTCATTAAGGCAATTAAAGCACATAAAAATTGAGTGCTCCGCCTTAAAGCCGTATAGAAAATAAAATATTTGGTCTTTTTCATGCATTTAATTAAAAAGAAAAAAAATACATGGATTGCACCTTGCCGTCCCTACACAGGTGCAAGCTGCGCAAGCCACCAGACAGCATGGAATTTGTAAAGATTATATTAGCAGAGTTGTTTGACTCTCATTAAATTTATAATTTTGACTTGATTTTC
Source organism: Carex littledalei (assembly GCA_011114355.1). Lineage (NCBI taxonomy): Eukaryota > Viridiplantae > Streptophyta > Magnoliopsida > Poales > Cyperaceae > Carex > Carex littledalei. The sequence continues at coordinate 1,353,743 of CM022105.1, forward strand.
GCCGTAATCTATGCCCAAACTTGGTAAAAAGCATACAACTTTTTCAAGCTTGAATATACAATTTGAAGTTGGATTGCTTTGGTCAACAATAATCAACACAGACAGAGACATCGGACATAATATGACCCGGCACTAGGGCTGAAAGAAAACGGAGCGAATAGTAGTAAAATTATATCTGTATTCTTTCTAATTTTTTTGGATATGATACGGATAAGATATTAGTCAGATAGATACAGATACAGATACGGATCAGATCAGATTAGATATTTATTAAAATAATATTAAAAAATATTAAAGTTCATAATATTTATCTAATTTTAATAATAAATAACAATATTTTTTTATAATATATATTAAAATATATGATATATATCTACTATTCAGATACGGATAATCAAAACGTAAGAGAAAAGGTTTCTATACCCACGGACTCATCCCCGGATTATCCCCAAACTATTCGGATAGGGTTCCAACTGATTTAAACCGTGGTTAACGGTAATTGTGGTCCCCACAATAACGTCATTTAAAACCCGTTTTCCCCGCATATTTCCTTTTTTTTGAATTTCCTTTTCTGTTCGCGATCTTCTTCCTTTTCTGTGGCGATTTTGTGGCGATTTGTGGCGATTTTGTGGCGAGAGCGATAGTCTTCAGGCGGAAGCCTTCAGGCGTACGACGGAACCTCGCCGAGAGCAAAGGATCACGGCGACGGAATCTTCAGGCAAACGACGGAGTCTTCAGGCGAGGGATCAAGCTTCAGGCGAGGGATCAATCTTCAGGCGAGGGATCAAGCTTCAGGCGAGGGATCAAGCCTCAGGCGACGGAAGCTTCAGGCGACGGAAGCTTCAGGCGAAGAAATCGAGGTTGAATTTGAGTGAGTTCTTTGCTGATCAAAATTACACCGATCGTTTTGTTAATTTCATTTTTTTTTATTTGAATTGAATTCCCGATCTCGTTTCTCTTGTTGAAATCAAAATTACACCGATCGTTGTCTTAATATCGTTTTTTTTCCGTTGTTTGATTCATTCTGTATTTTGTTTCACAGTATTCGATTTCACTTTCGAATTCATCAGAGTCAATTTGGATTGAAGGCTAGCAGTGAACTTTAAATTCGGTGAGTTATTTAATGATTTTATTTTACAGGATTGATGGAATATATTTACAGGTTGTAGTTATTATTTTACACGATTGTTTTTGTTTAGGATTCACTTTCGATTCTGATTTAATGCCAGCAGTAGTTATTTAGTAATTTACAGGATTCATGGAATACATTTACAGGTTGTAGTTATTATTTTACAGGATTCATGCAATACATTTACAGGTTGTAGTTATTATTTTACAGGATGCATGCAGTAGATTTACAGGATATAGGTACAATTTTACAGGATTCATGCAATAGATTTACAGTTTGACAGTAAATCATAGGATATATGTACTTGTTTAAAATTCCAGTATTTATCTATTAACTTTAATGTATGGATGGATTTTATTACAGGATATATTGATCAGTTGTAAAAGCTATGTACAGTACTTTATAGGATATATTTAACAGTTTTACAGGATATGCAACAGTTTACAGGATCTATTAATACTTTTTAGTTTGTTGTTTTTTACATGGTATAAGTAATATGATGAAGGAAATTACTTTATAGGATATATTTAACAGTTTTACATGATAGAGGTATTATTTTACAGTATATGTCCAATTGTTTTTACAGATTTGTTGTTATCTGGAATATTTGATTGTCTGCTTTTGTTGTGGTGTCTTACATTGTTTATGATTCATATTTACAGTTTGTATGCAATGGATTTTGACTTAAATGAAGATCTGGGAAGTGATATTTCTGTAGCTAGTGTTCTTCAAGTTGATCAAGTTGTAGAAGATAGAGTTGTACGTGAATGGGATTTGAATGTACAACCTGAGATTTTGAATGCAGAAGTAGAACCAGAAGTAAGAGAGGGGTCAGGAGAATCTGAGATTCATCAATTTGATTTGAATGTAGAACCAGAACCGAATGTAATTTTCGATACAGTAAGACAGCAATCAGGAGAGTTAGAAGTTGCTGAAAACCAGATAGTTAGTGCTCCTGTTGTTGGGGATGATTTTGATTCTGTTGAGGAAGCGTATGATTTCTGGAAAATTTATGGTTTTCAGACTGGTTTTGGTGTCTGCAAGAGGACATTTCACAAGAAGGGGGGGAATGTGGTTGATTTCAGATTTGAATGCACTAAGTTCAGAGAAAAACGCGAAAAAGTGGAAGAAGGAGAGCCTTTTCCAGAGAGGCGGAGGCCTTCTGGAAACTCAAACTGTAAGGTTTTCTTGAAGATTAAATATTCTCAGTTGACTGGATCTTGGAGAGTAGACAAGTTGTTTCTGGAGCATAACCATGAACTGACTCCCGGTTCATCCTTTCTCATTCCGGGTTATCGGTATATTCCAAAGAGATTCAAGGATATGCTCGAATTTAACTCAGATCAAGGGTTGTCGCCAGCAAATAACATTGAGCTGGTGTTAAAGATGGCTGGTGGTTATTTTAAGGGAACTTTTACACGAAAGGATGCTCGAAACCACATTGATAATTATAAGAGGGGCAAATTGAGGGCTCTTGGTGGGCATGATGCTAATTTATTAGCGGATTATTTCGAGAAGAAGCAGCTGTATGATTCAAATTTCTGGTATACATACAAGCATACAAATGATGCTCATTTATGGAATATTTTCTGGGCCGATGGACGAGGTCGTGCAGCCTACAAATATTATCATGATGTCGTTGTTATGGATGCCACATACCTTACAAATAGGTAATATTTATTGATATCAATTTTCCAGTATTTATCTAATTGTTGTACAGGTTATATACATTGCTTTTACAGGATATATGAATCAAGTTCAAAGGGTATGTACAATATTTTGCAGTATATATTTAACAATTTTACAGGATAGGTGCAACAGCTTACATGATCTATGCATTGTTTTTCTTGTATTCTGTTTTACATCATATGTACTGTATTTTTACATTATATATTCTTTAGTTTACAGGATGTATGCATTTGTCTTCACATATCTCTAGTTATCTGAATATCTGATTTTACCTAATATTAAAAATTGTTTTCCAGGTATGATATGGCGCTTGTTCTGTTTGTTGGTGTCAACCATCACTGGCAGACAGTAATTTTCGCTTGTGCTCTACTTGGAAGAGAGACTGAGGAGGACTATAAATGGTGCATGGAGAAATTCGTAGCTTGCATGAACGGTGTCAAGCCTGGCGGTATCCTGACAGATCAGTGCCCAAGTATTGAGAAAGGCGTTCGGCATGTTTTGGGAGATGACACTGTCCATAGGTAATGCTTTCAGTGGTTTATATTTGCAATATTTATCTAAGAGGTTTACAGGATATGTACATTGTTTTACAGGATATAGGAATCAAGTTTGGATGTTATGTACAGTAGTTCATAGGATATACTTAATATTTTTACAGGATATGTGCAGCAGTTTATAGGATTGATGCATTTTGTTGTCTTTTATTGTTTTTACATGATATGGTGAATAGTTTTACCCTATATAGGCATTAATTTACAGGATATATCCAATTGTTTTCACAGTTGTCTTGTTAGCTGAATGTCTGGTTTTACTGATTAGATACTATTTCCTCCACCAAATAGGTACTGTGCTTGGCACATTCTTCATAAATTACCGAGTAAATTCGGTGGGCAAGATGATAAGGAGGCTTTAACCTATTTGGTTAAGGCAACAGTATACGAAGCAAAAACTCCATTGGATTTTGAAGAAAATTGGAGGAAGCTGATGGTGGAAATTGGGTACGAAGATGCACCGTGGTTTAAAAGTATATTCAGACAGAGGCGTAAATGGGTGCCAGTTTTTTTGAATGACAGATTTTGGGCTGGTATGAATACCACCCAAAGGGTTGAGAGTATGAATGCCTTTTTTGATAATTATCTCCGGTCTAAGGCAACACTGGCTGAATTCGTGGTCAATTTTGAGTCTGGTTTGAGTAGGATTTGGGAGAGAGAGCATTTTATGGACCATAAGGACAAGACCACAACACCCGTGTTGATTTCTGATTTAGAATTTGAGAAACAATTTTGTAGTTTATACACGAATACGATATTCTATAGGTTTCAACACGAGGTTAGACAATCTGTGAACTTAACTTGTGTTTTTAAACTGCAACTGGAAGACTCTACAAAGGTTTATGAAGTTCAAGATATTTTTGGAAATATCTTTGAGGTACAGTACAAGGATCAGCTGAAAGAAGTTTTTTGTATTTGCAAAAAATTTGAGTCTTCTGGTATTGTTTGCGCTCACTCGATCATGGTTTTGAAGCATGAGAAACAATTGCATCTTAATGATAAGTACTTGGTTGATCGATGGAGGAAGGACAAAATTCGATTTGATTTGATTCCTGCTGCATGTCCTGATGGTGGCAGTGTTGAAATTAATAGGTAACAACTGAAATTTTGAAGGATTTACTTACTATTTTTACAGTATTGGTGTTGATGTGGTTTTGTATTCTTATGTGAAATCATGTTTCAATTTCTTGCAGGAGGTATGATCTGACAAGGAAGATGAATCCAATAGTTGAAGATTTCCTCAACTTTGGTTGTGTCAGTGATGACAATGAAAATAAAGTTCTCAATGGACTAGAAGATCTTCTAAACAGACTAAAAGGTTTACTTTTGAATATTGCAAAAAAATGATTTTTTAATTGTTTGGTATTGCACTTCTTTATTATGTTCCTTATTTCATTTTTATTTGTTTCAGGAGATGTTGAACAGATTGTAGATGGTACAAGTGCAATTGATAATGGTGGATCTGGAGGAAGGGCTTCTAGAGGGAGGGGAAGTGGTGCATCAAGAGAAGAAGTCTGTGATGGTTCAACAGTCCCCAGAAAACGAGCCAGAGGTAGAGGGAAAGGTATTGCAAGAATCTTTTAAAGTATTGTATTAAGTTTTTTACAGTATTTGTAGAAGTAATTTGCAGGATTCACATCACTGTAAATATTTTGACAGGCCAGGCGGTAATTGGTCAAACAAATTGTGATGTAACTTCAACTGGCACAACTACAGGAAGAGGTAATACTGTAATTAATTTGTATAGTTGTTAACATGTTTTTTCAGTATTAATTGTACGATGTTATTGTATTTGTTGAAAGTTTTGAAGTATTGTCCTGCCTTGTTTACAACATTTGTGTAAGTAATTCACAGTATTTGTGCTAGTAATTTACAGGATTGAAACAATTGCATTTTGGCTTGTTGTTGGCATATTTAATCTTCTTCATAATAATTTACTTGTTATATTAGGTGATCCAATCACTAATGATTGGGATGCACTCATTGCTAGACTTGGTACAAATCAAGCTGTAATTCATGAAAGAAATGGGGAGTCAATGCCTGGTTCTGTTGGTAGAGGTATCACATATCTTGTATATATTGTGTTGTTTATTGAAAGATTTTACCACATTAGTCTCTTATATTTACAGTATTATTATTACAGGTGAGCAAATTCTTTTGCATCCTTCATCAAGTAATCATGAAGAAGTGAATACCACTGCCAATGAAGTACTAAATTCTGCACCATTGATAAATATATTGCCACCGCAGAAATCAAAAAGAAAGGGACGACCACCGAAACATGCTTATAAGAACCCGATGGATGTAAATGTGAAGAAGAATCGCACACAATCAATAGTAGGGAATAAATAGTAGGCAATAAATAATTTGTTGAAGATATAAGGGAGTAATATAATTTTTATGAGAAAAAAAATGTAATTTTCAAGATTTTTTTTTCTAGTGAGATGTTTGTAAATACATTTGTTTGTTTTTTTAACATTGTTGGATGTACAAAATTATATGTTTGCAACTGGCAATTTAGTTGTTGATTTAGATTATTTGTTTGCATTGTTGAAAATAAATTAATTCAGATTTCATTGTTAAAAGTAAAATGATTAATAACATAAATTGGTGCAATTAATAAATTGGAATGTTTTATAAGTTTTATAGAATAAATTTACAAGATTTATTGGAATAATTTACAGTTTTCTTATTGAATAATTTATTAAAGCAGCTCTAGTCATTATGTCAATACTGTAAACCAACTATGTGTATATTATAAACCCACTAATTGTATGCTGGTAAAATGATTAATAACATAAATTGTTGCAATTAATATATTGGAATGTTTTATAATTTTTATAGAATAAATTACAAGATTTATTGGAATAATTTACAGTTTTCTTATTGGTGAAAATAATTTATTTTCAGATTTCATTGTTAAAAGTAAAATGATTCATAATATAAATTAATAAATAGGTTGTATAACTTTTATAGAATTAAATTACAAGATTATTCATCATATAAATTGGTGCAATCAATAAATGGGAATGTTTTATAACTTTTATAGAATAAAATTACAAGATTTATTTACTTAATTTACAGTATTCTTATTGAATGAATTTGTCTACAGTTCTGTCAAGTTCAGTTTCAAATGGAGACGATTAGTATTGTGGTCCCCAATTTATTAGAATTTAAACACCAGAAGTTATACTTTGCGCCATTTCATTCGCACCATTTCATATGATCTAACTATATCATCCTAACTAAAACTATATAACACTCTCTTATATATATATGAACCGTTGCGTCATTTTCCGACTGGAGTCCGACTAAACCCCGACTGGAGTCCGACTAAAGCCAATCCGACAAAACCTCGTCTAAACCCTACTCTCTCTCTCTCTCACTCTCTCACGCTCTCGCAAAATCTCTCTGTCGCAAAATCTCTCGGTGCCGACTTAGCGATCATCACTCTCTCACTCTCTCGCTGTCAATCCATCCCCAGTGGATCGCCATTTCCCTCTATCCCTACTGATTTCTCGCTACTGTCACTGCATCTGATTTCTATCTCACTTCGCGATTTGAAGAAAATGAAGAAAACAGCGAAAGGTTGTGAGATTTTACTTTATTTTCATCAGATTTTGAGATATTTTACTTTATTTTACTCTATTTCCCTACTGAATCTGATATTTTGAGATTTTGAGATATCTATCGCCACTGGATCTGATATTTTACAGTAATGCACTGATATTTTACAGTAATGCACTGATATTTAAATCGCTTTGTCTTTATTTTCATCAGTTTGTTAGTGAAATGGGAGAAATTGTTATTTAAATCGCTACACTTGTTAATTTCAAGTTTCCATTTGTTAATTTTAAAGTATTGATTTGTTAATTTCTCAGATTTTGCTTTTTCAATCTGTTATTTTCATACTAATACACTGATATTTGAAAGTATTTCACAGTGTTGATTTGTTAGAGTTACAGTAATTATTTTACAGATTTTTTGATCTAATGTTTAATTAAAATTTGTTTTTCAGATGCATCGGCGAAAGGAACTCGTTCTTCTCCAAGATTTGCTAGTAAGCAGTCCAAAGGTAAGTGTTATTCTTTACAGTATGCAGTATAATTTTGTCAAGTTTTGTTATATTGTTTTTTTACAGATCAAATGAAACATTCAAATAAAGGAAAGGGTAAATCTGCAAAGGTTATGTATTAGTGAGTTGTAAAGGTTAGGTATAGTACTTATAAGATATATTTAACAGTTTTATAGGATATATGCAAATAGTTTACAGTATGTATGCAATTTTTATTACAGGATGCAATTTATAGGTTATTTATAACATTTGTACAGGATATGTGCAAAAGTTTACAGTATTAACTTTGGTTAATCATATTTACAGGATCTGTTCAGTAGTGTTATTTTACATTATTCATTGATAATTTCACATTATTGTCAGAGTTATTTCACAGTATAGTAAACAAACTCTAAATTTTTTCTCAGATGCACAAAAGAGAATGAAGACGGGGAAGGGGAAAGATGCTGTCAATAAAGATTCTCAGGTTCAACAAGGTATTGCTTCTTATTTTTCTTTAAAAGATTATTCACAGTTTGTGCTTACATCATTTTTTAGTAATTTAACAGTAAATCTGTTTAACAGTTGTATTAGAGGATGCAATTTATAGAATACACAGAACTATTTTACAGTATATATCTAGTAAGTTTACAGTATGGATCCAATTTATTGGAGTATGCAATTTTATAGGATATATAGAACTATTTTACAGGATATGTGTAATATTTTACAGTATTCACTCTCTTGAATCATAGTTACAGGATACATGCAGTATTTAAACCCTAAGTTTACAGTATTGATGCAGTTTGTTAAAGGTTGTATTACTCAGTTCTAAAAGTTATGTACATTACTTAATAGGATATACTTAACATTTTTAAAGGATATGTGTGTTAATTTTACAGTATATAGCTTGTAAGTTTACAGTATAGATCCTATTTATTTAAGTATTCAACTTATAGGAACATTTTTGCAGGATATGTTGACCATTTTACAGTATTCACTTTGTTCATAATAGTTACCGCATACAGTATTGATCTAAAAGTCCAGTATTTATCTACTAAGTTTACAGTATTGATCTAGTAAGTTTACATTATTTATCTCAATACAACTTTGTTTTTGTTTTGCAGCCAAGAAATTGGATAGATATGGCATAGTCACCAACAAATGTGTTGTTGACGTTGCCATGACATTTATCCACGGTCAAGTTTTTCACAAATTGACCGTGGAACATCGCCAGCTCCTGTTTTCCACACCCTTCCTCCATCTTTTTGTAATTCCCAAAAAATTGCAAGTGTCCAATGCGATATTGCATACCATTTTAACAAAATATAACAATGACCACGGTTATTTTGTTTTTCAAGACAAAAAACTGTACTTCACCTCTGGAAGTGTATCACACTTCATTTGTCTGCCGTCGAAGGGTGACGTTGTTGACCTAAGTCAGGTAAGGAATTCAACGTCACTTCTTCGTGAGAAGTATTTTGGTAGAAAATCCCAAATCAGGAGGCAGGAGCTAGAAAAAGTGATTGTTCAACTTCTAGACAGTGAGGCATCAACACCAAGAGATGTGGTTTCTCTCTTGGTGATGTATTTGTTTACAACAATTCTGTTCCCAAACACTGCTGGGAGTGTCCCTCTGCATCTGTTCAGGTACGCAGAATTAATATGGAAGTTGATATCTTATATAATCTTTTGAATTAATTCTAATATAGTATACCTCAACCTTTTTCAGGTACGCCGAGCGTCTTGAACATTTGCCAAAATACAACTGGGGTGCAGCAGTTTATAACATGCTGCATACCCACATTGCGAATGCTACCATGTGGTGCAAACTTCAAGATATGTCAGATGTTGACATGACAGATGACGAACCAGAAAGCCAGACGCAGACATCAGTGAGGGAAAGTGGCTACCTGCCAGGCTGTTCACTGGCACTAATTGTAAGTTTTTTTGCAATATATAATTATAATTTTGATACACTAATTTTATAGGATATATATCTTAATTTTACAGGATTAATGAATAGATTTTACAGTATTCACATTTGTTATGTACAGTGCTTTATAGAATATATTTTACAATTTTACAGGATATATCCAACATTTTACAGTATTTAGATGATGAGTTTACAGTGTGGGTGCAGTTTAGTTTCAGGATGTAATTCATAGGATATATATCTTAATTTTACAGGATTCATACAGTAGGTTTATAGTATTCACATTGGTTATGTACAGTGCCTTATAGGATATATTTCACAGTTTTACAGGATACATGCGACCATTTTACAGTATTTTACATGATGAGTTTACAGTATGGTTGCAGTTTAGTTTCAGTTTGTAATGCATAGGATATATATCTTAATTTTACAAGATTCAAACTGTAGGTTTATAGTATTCACATTGGTTAATCATAGTATATATATAACAATTTGTTTGACTTTTTTATTTTTTTTCAGGTGTGGTTTTATGAGCAAACTGGCTTCGAGAAGATGAGAAGCTCGACTGGACACATTCCCCGGTACCTGGACTGGTACAACGGGTTATGTAATAAAGTGAAGAGGCCAAATTTTGAAAGGCAGCTGTTTACCATTTCAGCATCAAACATACAAGAATCTGCAGTGACACTTTTTATGGCAGAGGAACCTTTGAAGGAGAAAGGTTTTGTCGCTGCCAATTACTTGGAATTTGTTTGTGATCCTGTCAAATTCCAAACTGTTCGTAATACGCCAACCTTCGACATGTTGTTGGAAGTCACTCCAATTTTAATAAAATTTGGAGTTGTACCCTGCCAATATCTGCGGGATTCCATCAACGATCTTAATCCGAAGATAGTGTACATTGTTTCAAGTTTTCCAAAACTTGACGATATCGAACCTGAAGTGATGGATAAGATCATCAAAGATGCAGATGAAATTATCTTGAGGTATTCAGCAAAGAAGTTGGCAGTTGAGAACAAGACTCTGGAAGAAAAATGTAAGTTTTACTGGATTCAGTTGGTTATTTTACAGTATACATAAGTTTTTTTACTGGATTGTCTTTGTCATTATACAGTATACATATTCTGAAGGTAAAATATTGTAAATGAAAAAGATTCAAGAGAACACATTGTTGTTTTACTGGATTCACCTAGTTATTATACAGTATACATACATTTGTTTTACTGGATTGACTTTGTCTATTCTGCAGGTAAAAGGAAGAGGTTGGACTTTGACAGCAGTCCTGAAGTTAAAAAAAGATATGAAAGGCGAACAAAGCGAGTACATGATACAAGCGAACCTACATTTAGCCTACAAATGGATCTTACACAGAGCCAGAGTCAACCAGAAAGTCCAGAGGTTCAACAAACTGGTCTAGATAGTGATCATGTACTAGTAGAAAGTGCAGAGGAGAGTGATGCAACACAAGAAGATGACAGGCAAGTTGGTGATGAGAATGACAAGGACAGTGAGGAGAGTCATGAGGAGAGTGAAGAGGAGAGTGAGGAGAGTGGAGATGACAGGGAAGGTGGTGAAGAGGATGCAAAAAAAGATGTCAAGAAAGGTGGTGAGGAGAGTGAAGAGGAGAGTGAGGAGAGTGGAGATGACAGGGAAGGTGGTGAAGAGGATGCAAAAAAAGATGTCAAGAAAGGTGGTGAGGAGAGTGAGAATGTTTTGGAGTCAGAAGAAGTGAATTTGGGGTCAGAAGAAGTGAATGTTGAGGACAGAGCAGAAGATGTAATAGTAGAGAGTGCAGAAGAGAGTGAAGAGAATTTTGTTCGACGTCCATCTTTTTCTGATATTACAAGCACAGCTGAGCAGGTTTTTATTCTGATATTTTGTTTTATTGACCTCAAAGCTGTACATTATTCATATTGTTGTTTTATTACAGTATACATACAGTAATTTTAAAATGTTTATTTAATTTATTGAAGAATTTGTCGCTTCAGCCGTATGTGGGGGGCAACTTTCTGGATAGAATACAAGAAGAAATTGTCCACCGTGCGCAAGCGGGTCCAGAGCAGGTTTTTATTCTGATATTATTTTCTATTATTTATTTATAGTATGTTTTACATTTGTAACATACTTATTTTACCAGTATTCATTTACTTTCTTTATAATATTCACATAGCTGTTTTAAAGTATTGACTGATGGTTTTTATACAATTTGTTTTAGGATGCACTACAGGGAAGGTTGAATACCATTCCAGAAGAAGTTGCAGGAGAAGATGAGGTTTTTATTGTTTTTTATTAATTATATTACTTTTCACAGTTGTAACATAGTTATTCTACCAGCATAGATATTTTTACAGGAAATATGTGTTAATTTTAAAGTATATTTTCTAGTAAGTTTACAGTATGGATCCAATTTATTAGAGTATGCAATTTTATAGTATATATAGAACTATTTTACAGGATATGTGCTATATTTTACAGTATTCACTCTCTTGAATCATAGTTACAGGATACATGCAGTATTTATCTAATAAGTTTACAGGATTGATGCAGTTTGTTAAAGGATGTATTACTCAGTTGTAAAGGTTATGTACAGTACTTAATAGGATATACTTATTATTTTTAAAGAATATATGTGTTAATTTTACAGTATATAGCTGGTAAGTTTACAGTATGGATCCTATTTATTAAAGTATTCAACTTATAGGATATATAGAACAATTTTACAGGATATGGTGACAATTTTACAGGATACAAGCAACAATTTACATGATTGATGAATTTTGGTACAGTATTTATGTAGTTGTTTAAGTTGATAACTTTGTTATTGTACATTATATATGTGGTCATTTTACAATGTTCACTCTTTTCATTTGAATAGCTTGTACAGAAAATATTTGACATTCGGGACAGCATGAGTAGCCAAGAAGGTGCTCAAAACCCGAAAAGTCAGCAGGTGGGCGTCACCGATGAAGATCAAGAGATTATTATTGATCTAGCAACTATGATTTTCTCCGATGTTGCTAGAAAAACAGTAAAACAGGAGATGTTGATGAAGAAGCAAGAGGATTTGAGCAAAGGGTCTGACAAGGGATCTCAAAGTACTGTAGAGGTTGTCGAAAAAACGAAAGTACCGATGAAGGGATCAAAACGAGAAGCAGTGCCGAAAGGAAAAGGGTCAAAACCACCTCCAACAAAAAAGCAGAATGTGCAAAGGGGGGTGCAAAGGAGGGGAAGGGGGGGGGTGCAAAGGAGTGGAAGGGGGGGGGTGCAAAGGAGGGCAAGGGTCATACTGCCAAAATCACCAAATACAAGGGAGGATCAACTAAGAGATCAACTTCAGGATTTTGTGGTTCAACCGTCGTACGTACCACCATTCAACCTCACTGATCAAAATTGGCAAGAGATTGAAGGATTAGTACCTCATATAATAGACAATTACAGCCATCCTAAACCCCTTAACTTCAATCATGATGTTACCCAATGGAGTCATCAGAATTCTTTGTTTTGTGATGGAGGTGACCCAGATGCCGAAAAGCCTCCACCTATAAAAAGATATGGGTACGGACAGAGGGAGAAGTTATCAAGTGAGGTCATCATGATACTTGATGACTGGTGGGTCAATGTCAAGAACAAGAGGCTCATAGACAATGAAGAAGCTTTTCGCCACAGTCCAGGAGGCTTTCATTGCAGATTGTCAGCAATAAAAGACTTGATGTATCCTGACATGCCAGTTAGCAGTGAGGTATGATTTGTACAATATTTTACATTATTTACTTAATAGTTTTAGAGTATTTATTTGTTATTTTACAGGTTTCATGCAATAATTTCATTCTATTTATTTTTCATATCATGGATTGAATCTGCAGTTTTGATGTAATGCTTTCACAAGATTCATGTACTAATTTTATAGGATATAAATGTAACAATTTACAGTATGGATGCACTTCATAACAGGATGCACTTTATAGGATACATATCACAATTTTACATGATATGTGACACAGTTTACAGTATTCACTTTAATAAGTTTACAGGATCTGTTTAACAGTTGTACTAATTCAAAATCCCAGTATTTATTAACTAAGTTTACATATTATGGATTGATTTTGCAGCTTGTCGATGTGGTCCTTGGTGTGATGCAATTTGAGACTCCGGTGAGGGCAGGATGGTTTTTTATTTCTCCATATTCATCCGTAAGTTATTGTGTACTTTTGTATATTATGAATTTAATTTTGAGACTTTAAATTTTCAAATACCTCACTAATATTTTGATGTTTGTGTTTTTTGTGTATTGCAGATAATCATGCATGATTATGATGAACGAGCAGCGCTCAGGGCCATTCCGCAGCTGTTTACCGCTCAATTTGACACGATCAAATGGCTCTTCGTTCCGATATGTAAGAAGAAGCATTGGGTTGTTGTTGCTGTCGATGTTCCTGGTGTGAAGATTCACTACTACACCTCTGCTGGTGGAGAAGATGGATATCTGGAGTACCACTGGCACACGATCAAGTGGCTGAGAGAGTTCCTTGCCTGGAGGACTTGTGAGTGTTTTATTTAAAAAGTTTCAGTTAATTTACAGGTTGTATGCAATTAATTTACAGGATTATGACTTTTAGTGTGCCTGAAATTTGATGATATCCTTTTTTCTATCAGCTAACACGGCTTGGAAAAATCTCGACACTACTCGAGTGAATGGCCCTCAGCAGGTAGAAGGTTCTCTGGACTGCGCGATTTTTGTGTTGCGCTATGTCTACAACCTGATAACCGAGAGCGCTATCAATTTCACGCAGGTAATTTTATTAACTTTAACATTTTATAGTATATGTGCAATTTATGTGTAATTTTACATTATAAATTTCACAGGATACAAATTATGTGCAACTGTACTGTGATTAGATTTAGTTTACAGCAGATGTGCAACTGTACAGGATACATATCACAATTTTACAGGATACATAGTGCAATTTTACAGGTTACATAATTTAAGCAAAGTTTAGTTTTACTGTGATTCAATTTGGTTACAGTGTTCTTTTACTGTGATTCACTTTAGTTTACAGCATATGTGCCATTTTACAGGATACATCTAAAAGTGTTACAGGATATATGGGACAATTTTACAGGGTACATATAACAATTTTAGATTACAGCTTATGTGCTATTTAACATGATACATCTAAACATTTTACAGGATATATGGGTCAATTTTACAGGGTACATATAACAATTTTAGATTACAGCATATGTGCAATTTGACATGATAAATTTCACAGGATACATCAACAATTTTGCAGGATACATATAACAATTTTGCAGTATGTTGCTTTGATTGTTTGCATCTGATAATGGTTCATAACTCCAATATTTAACTTTGCTTATTTATTTATTTTTTTTTTTTGCAGGATGATATATCAAAAGAGCGTGTCGTTCTGGCGATGAAACTTCTCACTCATCCGAACAATGTGCACCAGAGGGTAATGAAGTGAAGTGAATTTTATGATGATGATGTGCTTGTGAACATGATGATGTGCTTGTGAACATGATGAAGTGATATGCTTGTGAATTTTTTTTTGTTGAATTTTATGATGATGTGCTTGTGAACAGTATGATGTTACAGTATGTTATAGTATGATGTTACAGTATGTATAGTATGATGTGAACAGTATGATTTTACAGTATGTTATAGTATGATGTCAGTTTTATATTTTGCTATTATCATATGTCAATTTATAGTTTGCATCTGCTAATTTTACAGTATGTAAGCCTTATTTTACAGTATGTCAGTTTATTCTGTGATTAAATATGTCGGTTTTATATTTTGCTATTAACATATGTCGGGTTTATAGTTTACATCTTCTAATTTTACAGTATGTAAGCCTTATTTTACATGATATAGATCTATATACAAATATTAATAATTGAACAAAAAAGAGAAATACGAAAAAAATAAAATAAAAATATAAAATTTGATGCAAAAAAATTAATTTTGCACAATTTTAGGTTTGTTTGTGAAACCTTCTAGAAGCCGTCAATTTTTCAAGTACAACCGGAAGTACAGTGGCTTTGCAAGTTGCTAACTGTTTGCAACTAACTTGGGGACCACTTCCAACTAACTTGGATTGTTAGACTTTTTAACCTCTTATTATACATGATGTGTCGTTGAATTTACAGTATTGGTTGTAGTGTTTTACAGTATTCGCGCAAGGCAAATGACAGTTTTTTTGGGGATAATCCGGGGATTGAAGCTTGGGGACAATTAGTCGGGTCCAAAACGTAAAGCCATATCAGTATTCATATCCACACGGATATTCGGATATCCACATCTAATTTTTCGAATACTGCTCGATACAGATCGGATATTATCCATACTGTTTTCACCCCTACCCGGCACTGAAATATACAATATATTTAAAAAAATATACGAACATGGTATGATCTGCCTAGGACACGCAATATTCATAATAATTTACATGTTAAATATTAATTATGTATATAGCAATTAAGAGCATCTCTATTTTTTACAATTACTAAAAGCAATTTCTTTTATCATATCAATAATTTTTTTTAAATATATTATAATATATTTTTAAATTTCAATTTATAAGACATGATGAATATTTTAATATATATATCTTTACAAAGACCTGCTTTTATAAAGAAAGAAGAAAGACAAAATCTGTAAAATAGATATAGGCTTAGTGCGTTACGCACCGTGTAACCAGTGAGCTTATAATGCACTCGTTGCCTTGGAAATTATAGTTTACGGCCATTTCTTAATCATCGGGCCGCCATAACTATTTGTTGAATATTCAACTTATCAATTGTTGCCAAATTTTTTTTTACCGTTTAAAAAAAAAAATCAAATAACCATTTTTTTTAATTTCCATATTTATCTGGTTCCGCGGTTTAAACCTGCATAACCAAATTAATTAGTGACTATAAGCTCCAAAGTTCTGTGTCATATTAAATGCAATGCTGCGAACATGATAAATATAAGAATTTTCAAAAAATGAATAATTATATTCATCCCCACACTCCAGTCCCTCTGTCCCCGCAGCTATAATAAAGAAATGTTGTACTATGGTCCCCACTAATTATATGGTCTCTCATTTTCCAGTTCCTGCACTTGTTCTCGCGTCAACCTTTATAAGTATAAATACTTGAAAAATAACAGATTAATACTTGCAAAGTAAGATATTATAGTTGCATGCGTAACTTGATATGATGATTCCTCTTTTCCGTCCCCCAATGGTCCCGCGTCAACATTTCTCTAATGAAGTAGTATGGACCTCGTATCCTCGCATCAACCTTCCTATAACAAAAATAGTTGATCTCATAGGTATAAATACTTCAATGCATAAGTAGCAATAGTTGCAAAATAAGATATTAATAATTTGATGTGCATGTAACTTAATATGATCAAACCCTGAAGATTAAACTTTGTACAATGTATATACATATAAATACTTCAGTATATAGATATAAATACATTCAATACTTGATATTAATATTTTTATATGCCATGCAACGCCATATATAAAAAAATATTAAGTATTACGGTCCCCCCGTATAGTTATGGCAATATTGATATTTTAAGAAACGTGTATGGTCCCTCCTAGCCCCCCTATTTAGTTTGAGTGGTCCCCACAGGTATTTATGGTGCGGAGACAGTTTGAGAGATTTGGTTGGGGAGATAATTATTTACGTTAAAATACTTTCGTGCATAGGTATAAATACTTTCATGCATAGGTATAAATATTTTCGTTCATAGGTATTAATATTTTAGAAATTGTGCGGAGACGATACGGATTATATAAGGAAATTGTGCGAGGACGGTCCCCCAAGTTAATTATGGAAGTTATGTGCGGGAACAGTGCGGGGATAGAGGTGCAGGGACATTATTTACGTACGAAAATATAGTTCTCTTTATAGAGATTAATACTTATATTGTTCCTGCTAAATACTTTAATGCTTTCTACTAAATAGTCCCCTTTTATTAATGTTTTAGTAGTCCTCCCATGATAGTTATGGAAGTTAAGTGCGGAAATAATGCGGGAATAGAGGTGCGGGAACAATTATCAGGATCCAAAAAAAATTACGGTTTTTTGTTGTATGAAGCAGTGAGTTACTGTGCACACAATTTTTCAAGAGATGTATGTTCCTTAACTCTTCTAGATACTATTCTAGATGCATTATAAATTTATAACGCCCTTAATTATATGCAGTGCAAAAAAGTCATGAAGGTGACTGTGTTATATATGACGTTAATCATGTGGTTGAGCACGAAGTGGAATAACCCTGGATTTAATGCCGGATATATGTGTTCAGGAGTTGCGTGTAGGATAAATATGCTTAAGAAAAAACATGTAAGGTAAGTGGTCAAATGGATTATTTATATATGAGGAGGGATCCACTTATAACATTTGTAAGTTATAATATCTTACAATAATTTAATTTTACAATTTTAAAAGTCCGAACAGTCGATTCAAACCGTTTAACATGATATCTATATTAAAATGTGCTTGGAGATAAAATTTTACATTTTTTTTATGTTTTTTACTATTTATTAAGTATTTTACAAAACTGCTATTTTTAGATAATTATGGACCACTAAAAAATAGTAGTTTCGTAAAATACTTAATAAATAGTAAAAAATTCAAAAAAATATAAAATTTTATCTCCAAGTAAATTTTAATATAGATATCATGTTGAACAGTTTGGATCGACTCTTTGAACTTTTAAAACCACAAAACCAAATTGTTGTAAGATGTTGTAACTTAAGAATGTTGTAAGTGGATCCCTCCTCTTTATATATTGCTCTTCCATAATTTAAATCATAGGGAGTGCGGCAACTGCAGTTGCCGGCTAGACGGCGGCTAATTTCTAGACTATGTAGTCTGTACCGTTGCTTTGACAAAGAGTCAGTGTTATGTTACATGGTTTAACATCTCTCCGTTAAATAGAAAGATAATCAATATTTAGTGAGCAAACATGTTAATTACTTTCTTTTATTGTTGTAATCAATAACATAAAAAGAAAAAAGAAATGTTATCAATTAATTGCTTCTATGATAACATTCATATAAAGAAAGTGTAAGGAGAACATTAGTGTAGCGAGTGTTCAGAGAACTAAATACAGATTTCAATACAATAAATATTAATATATTGCCACATAAAATCACAATTGCATAATTTTTTTATCTTAATCATTTAAAATCCAGCGAATTAAATCACAGTCGTTGGCGGATCAGGACATCTACATGCTTAATATAAAAGGAGAGATAAGAGGAGAGATAAAACAGATAACGGATGGTGTTTAGAATAATTTGGTAATTATGTTGTAGGGCTGTTTCGTAGGTTTTATAGATTAAAATTTAATATATTTAAGGAGTGCTATTCGGTACGATAAAATAAAGACATGACTTTTTAAGAAGGCCAACAAAACAATAGATCTTATTCTAAGGATGAAGAGATTTTTAAAAAGATAAAATACGGACAAAATTAACTGATTTTTTATTAAAAGAAAAATGAAAACAAAAAATATCGAAAAAGGCGTACAATCATGAAATATTGATATATATGAAGAACGCGATAGAAATTTCTATCTATTTAATCTTAACCATAACTTTGCATGATCGGTAATTAACTAAATAGAAAAAAAAGTTTCTGAACGGAATAGTTTATCTCAATCAGAGTTTTTTTTCTTTGTACTGTAATGGTGTGAGGATGTGAGGATTGTTTTTTAGTAAAGGTTGGAGGTCAAGTCATCTAACTATTTAAAATTCAAAAGATTGCTCTTTTTGAGTTTCGAATTTATGACCTCTCACACAGAGAGCGTTGCCTTTGTCACTAGACTAAAGATTGGTTCTCAATAGTGTGAGAATTGTTATAAAATAATAATTATTACTTTTTAATCCTGGACGGAATAGACTTTCCCGTCCGGCTATATTCCGTTCTTTCTATAAATCGAGATTTCATGAAAATCGAACTCCTTTTCAATTTTTTTTTCTATTAATAAAAAATCGGCAAAATTAAAGCGTTAAGGAGATTAAAAAGAATAGGCTAATTAAAGTAATGTTCGGCAAAATTAAGAAAAAAAGAAACTTAATCCGTCGAACGGATCTTTTAAGCGTTCTTTGTATCGATAAGTTCCGATCAACTTAACCATTTGAGTCAACAGCACCAATCGTTCTTATATATTCATTTAATAACCATTAATAATAATTTATGATTAAAAGGAATATTTCGTGTTCATCCATGCTTGATTCTAGCCAGATATTGTTATAGATGTTTAATTACAATAATATTCTTGTCAGATTTGTTTTATCAAATTAAAGCCATTCAATTAAATCAATAATGACCCTATTATCGGATTTCAGATCATATTTGAGTTCGAGCTGAATTGTTTTATATTTAATTCGGACCCAAATGCTTTTTAAAATTTCCTTGTTCGCCTTGTTTTAGTTAAGGTCAAAACTTATTTTTAATCATCCGACTTTAAATCAACATAAATTTTAAGTTAAGAACTTAAAATAGCATCTCGATAAGTTTGATGCTTCAAATTTACCAAATTGGATTATATGGGATTTTATAGGACAGGTCTACCATTTCTAATTGCATAGTACTGCAATGCTGCCCCAGCTAACCGCTCGGGCGATTTGCCACGGAGAACTCATTATTCACTAAAACCCTTTAAAAATCAAATATAAAACAGAAAATGGATTGGTAGTGGCACGAATGCAATAAAGGAGGAAAACCAGCTCCCTTTCTCCCGGTCAACTCCTGTTCCATTAAAACAACTTTTTACGCCAATCAGATTCTCTCTCTCTCTCTCTCTTTCTCTCGCTCTCAGCTTGAGCTTCAAAACTGCGAATTTATCATAGTATGGAGTACGAACGTATACATAAGCCTCTCCCTTATCAGGTCTCTCGCTCTCTCTCAAATTTTGTAACTTTTTTGAGTTTCTGAGATTTTTGGACTTATAAAACAATTAAGGTCAATTTGTTATTCTTGTTTTTTTCTTCTTTCTTTTTTTGGCGTTGGTTGGTGTGTCTGGATAGTTTCGAGTTGATTAAGTAGTTGGGCAAATGTATCGATAACATATTCCTCAAAAATAGAGAAATGAAAAAGAAAAAGAATTTATCAATAATATGATAATATATACTACGTAGAATGCTAAGCAAACGATATACTCGTAGATATTAAGAGATTTTACTTTTTGAAATATTATTAACTTAAAAATCATTATTACCTAATAGTTGGATATTTTTTTTCCAATATAGAAAGCAGAGCAGAAAGATATATTGTAAAGTTTCGTACTGAGACACTGATATGTACACAAGTTTTTGAAAGATCATGACATTTGATTTTTCAATTATATCAGGAATTTCTTTTCTTTTCCGATTTTATGGCAAAGGGGTCGGGATGAAAGCTCAGAAATTACAGTATCAGACTATTTGAATCAACATTTTTATAGGATTTTTTGTTTTACAGGGAAGTGGGTTTTCGGTTTCACCAAGAAAGCTCCGCTCTATGCTTCTTGGGCTTGAGAAGAGAAACAAAGAGGAAGGAGGGGAACAACCCGTAACTACTGATCAGGAAATAATTCATTCCAAGGAAGTACCCCAATCTGACAATAGACGTATGATCAAATTCTTCTTTCAATTTAATTAATTTTATTTGGAATGGTATGATGCAAATAGAAGTACCAATTCCAACAGAAAATGTCATATTCCTACTTAGTTTTCTGGCTGACTCAAATTTAATGATTGGGAACAAAGAATTCCCAATACACAGCTTTCATCCTAAGAAAGTTCAATTAAGCACGGAATTAGTATGTTTCTAGAAAGATTTATGACCAAGGAATGCGGTCTGACTATTACATAACACAACTACCAAAGAAGTTACTTCAAATATTTACCATGTCAGGAAGAAGAATACGAATCAAATTATAAGAACACTTACATAACACATCCATACCTCTTTTTAACAAAACCACCCTACAACTTATTGGTTGATATTACCCAACTGGTGAATTTATTGTTAGCTTACCAGGACGTTGCTAAATCTCAACTTTCACTTGGCATGATATAGTTCAATAAAGACTTGAGGGAAGTAACTTGCTATTGGTATGGACAGAGTAGTAAAATTTGGATCAAATATACATTTTCCGTCAAACTAATCTAAATATTGGCTGTTGATAGCAATTTTCTCTGAATGATGTGAATTTTAACTTTTTTTTATTCACATGGAACGTTAGTATTATTGGATCAGCAACAACCGTGAGCGCAGTTACATTAAGCAGCACATTATTCTTTTAATGGTTTTGATATTAGTCACTAATTTATTTACAGGCGCAAGTAGAGTGGATTGCCAGTACATGGAATGCTCAACATCGGTATCCGTGTCGAACAGCACCAGCAGCGGGAGCCAGCAATTGACAAAAGTGGGCCCCACCCACCATGAGGACAGCTTCGACTCTGATAGTGTCTCGTTTGGTGGCTTTGAATTCCAAAAGCAAGGCACTACGCATGCTTTACCAACTCAAAGATTTACCATGGTAATATCAACCCACCAGATACTCTCATGAAGAATTTTACTTCTGTTATATGGTATTCTTAAACAGACATGAGTTTAATCACATTAGGGGTTCTATACTAAGGATCACAACTCTGCTCCATGCTATAGAAAGCAATTTCAGTTGCTAAGAACTTTCTGATTCAAGCACAAGGGACGACTAATCTTTTTTATTTTGTATTATTAACTACAGGTACATTCCTTCCTATCGCCATTCTCAAAACCGGCACCTTCAAAATGGGATGATGCTGAGAAGTGGATATCAAGTCCCAATTTGAACGTGAAGGGAAATGGGAAAACAAACAGCAAAGTGGGTTTGGTGGTGAATAAGGTGGTGGTGGTGAATCGAAAGAAGGTGGATATGAGTAAGGTGAAAAAGGTTGGAGTCATAACTGGTAGTGGTTTTGGGTTGGGGAAGGCAAAGAGGAAAGGGCTGACTTGGGTGGATGAGCCTTTTGGGTTGATGGATTTTGGTGTGGAGGAGGGAGCATTTGGGGCTGCTGAGCCTGTTGTAGATTCTGCTGGTAAGCAAATATGTTTTTCTAGTTCCAGAATTATGATTTTAACCATCAAAAGAAAACAGTGAGGCTATGGTACCCCATGCATAGCGCAGATTGGTCCGTACTGTGGATCTATATTTTCATTTTCAAAGTCCTAATGGATGATCCAAACCGTTTGACATGACCTTTATATGAATATGTACTTGCAGACTAAATTTTACATTTTTTAGAATGTTTTTACTATTGTTTTAGATAGGTTAAGAATTGTTGTTTTTGGATGGTCTAGAATTTTCAGATCAAGTGATTTTCTACCTATCTAAAAAAAAGTAATTTATTTTTAAAAAAATATAAAATATGGTATGCAAGTACATTTTCATATGGAGATCATGTTGAAGGGTTCGAATCGACAGTTAGGACTTTCAAAACCAAGATATGAGTCCATAGCGTGGGCCAATATGCGCTATGCATAGTAACATAGCCTGACTCAAAGAAAAATGAACTTAATCATATAATTTTTCAATAAATAGACCACTCTTACTATTTTGCTTGCAAAAGTTGCTTTGTCTTCCTCCAATTTCATCATCACCATCTGCGAAGAAAGCTGGCACACAAAATATATACTGGCATTCATAAGACATAGTGGGCGCTTGTACACCAAGTCAAAAACATGAAGATTGACTGGGAGGGACATCATTTCAATATAAATGTGTTCCTATCAACGTCTCTGTATATAAATTTTGTTTCTTCTTAAGTATTACTTGTATTGTTTTTATATCCACGTCGTAAAGCTTGCACAGTGTACCCATTTCTGTGAGATATGCCATATGACGTATCTCTCTTTAGTTTATATGGAAGTAATATAATATAATTTTCCTTAATTTTTCATTTTTGTGTCGTAATTTTTGCACTTTTGAAAAGAATACTTTCACTCAAGGTATCTCCAATATTTTCAGTAACTGGCAACCGAAACAGTCTACCAGCAACGAATTACTTAAAACCAATTAGTGGTGCGCCTTTGGTTTCTGAAGTCAGGTCAGTTTCAATGCGAGATATAGGTACCGAAATGACCCCTATTGCAAGCCAAGAGCCTTCACGTACCGCAACTCCACTACGGGCGAACACTCCAAATGGCAACTCAACTTCCTCAAGAACTCCGAGCCCATCGGAAAATCCTGCAACTCCAGCAGGTGCTGTGTTAGAGGTAGAGTCACAGGTGAAAACCATGAGAGAGATAATGGAGCTCAGTGAGCAGTTAGGTAAAACCAACATAACTGCTTGGGCAAGCAGGGAAGCCAGAGAAGATAATCGAACAGGAGACCAGTCGTCTAAAATTGACTCGGAAACTCGTGCTGTTGATTGGGAAGAAGCTGAGAAATCCAAGAATTTGTCCAGGTATTGTAATTTGATACTGTTTCTCATGGATTTACATTTTAACATATTTGTTCATTGTTTTGTTGAATTGGAGATTGAATAAATGTAGGTTCCAGAGGGATGAGGCCAGGATTCAAGCTTGGGAAAACCACCAAAAAGCGAAAATTGAAGCCGAAATGCAAAAGATAGAGGTTCTTATTTCTTATTTATTGTAGTATTGTTACCTTCCTCAATTTGATATTCTTATGGAGAATGTTGTAGTTGTGCTTTTTTCTTTACTCATCTGGTATCCCTGTGAGCAGGTCAATTTAGAGAAAATAAGAGCACACACACAAAAGAAGCTGATGAACAAATTAGCAGCAGCAACACACAAGGCTAGTGAAAAGAGAGCGGCAGCAGAGGCCAAGCAACATAAAGAAGCCACTAGGACAGCAAAGAAAGCAGATTATATTAGACAAACTGGCCATGTCCCTGACAAGTTGTTTTCTTGCTGGAGCTCGTGCTTTGGAAATTATGTAAAATAAGAACCGATTGCTGTCAATGGCGAAACAATTTTTCTACGCGTCTTCTGTTCTAGTTTATTTTGAGTGAGAAGGCATTTTTACCAATCAATGTATGATTATGTATAGAGGAATAATATGATTGAATACAGGAAAGAAAGATAATTCTTTGGTAGTATTTCCTTACCATGTAGACATGTCTATACACATGTACGCCTACATCTACATGGTAGGGCAAATCAGTGAATGGTTGTCTTTACATTTCAATATATGCCACACAAATGAAGCAATTGGTTGCGCATTACCAAACTTCTGAATTTCTTATCACCGAAATGCAATATAACAATTGAAGATACCTACATATATGTAAATCACACTAAACGGCTTGAATTAGTTGTTTGAATTTTTGAATTTAGAGACCTGGAACCAAAATACATACATATATTTACTTTTGTGAAGCACCTTTGAACATCTGTTTTAAATATATACATATTAGGGTGATTATATAGTATCCCCTGCTGTCCTAAAATGCCTCAAAATGGACTGACACCGTATGTCAGTGAAAAAATATATACATATAGTACTATTACCTGTGGGCTTTAGCAAATGGCATAATGTATCCGGTGAGAAGTTAGTTTGAAAGCTGCCCGACCTTCCTTATATGAGAGCTGCTTGGGTCCGATGCCCATCGGACTCAAATTTGAGTCCGATGGATTTGGGACTGTACGATTCACTTTAAGATTCGTGCGCACATAATTTAAAGCATACGCAGAAGTTATAGGTGTGAATCTTAAAGCAGATCGGACGATCATCAAACCCATTGAACTCACTTTGAGTCCGACGGGCATCGGACCCAAATTGACCTCTCCTTCTATAGGTTAAGTTGA
Source organism: Carex littledalei (assembly GCA_011114355.1). Taxonomy (NCBI): domain Eukaryota; kingdom Viridiplantae; phylum Streptophyta; class Magnoliopsida; order Poales; family Cyperaceae; genus Carex; species Carex littledalei. Next base: position 1,378,932 of record CM022105.1, read on the forward strand.
ATGTTTTGAGTAACATGAGGCTAAATGGCTAATTATGACTTTTTCATTCGTCATTAGAATGCTTCCTATTAATTTTATCATACTTTTTGTCACCTACTGGCCTTGAAAACAAACCTAATTTTATTTTGTCGTTTATTCCAAAACGTGACATGTTTAGTATAAAAAGACTATACATGACACTTATCCCTCAGTTGTTAAACATTGTCACTTGTTTAGAAACTAAACATGCTACTTGTCTCTAGTTGTACTTTTCTCTTATGTCAACCTATCAACATGTTTTGAGGCGTAATAAGAAACACCAAATAATTATTCTCCATATTAAAATCTTGTAGAAAACTAAATTTTTACTATTTTATGAGTAGGTTCCGTGCGTATGCTGCCTTTGTCTGATCCAGTACTGAATTAGCATCATAATCACCAATAATTTTAGTGCACACAAACTGATCCTTCGGAAGCTATACAACCAAAAAAAGAAAAAGAAAAAGAAAAAAAAACAACAATTCTCAAAATTAACTTTTTTTTCTTTTCTTCCAGCTTGCCAAAGTTCTTGTGTTTCATCATTTGTGATGACAACATTTACCTCATCTTCTAACAAAAATAAACACCATGATCACCTAGTTTACATTTATCTTCTTTGACTAAACAAACTAAAGCTCCCAAAAATTTATACAGAAAAAAGGGTACTTGCACTGATGAAACTAATGCAACCAAGAAAAGGTCACCATGCACGACCAAAATCTTCCGTGACACCTTGTAGGCAAAAACAAAGTAAATAACTCAAGGGAAGTTCACTTCCTGTGACTGAGGAGGCTGACCTGAAGTATTCCCCATGTTATGATCCCCACAAAAGTGCTGTTGTAAAGGCTGTGGGAACACAGGCTGTGCTTGCATCAAAACTGCCTTTTCAATCCATGCATACAGAGTCTTCCCCTCCAAACTCATAAAAACCCTTCTCTCATGCTTATCCCTAAATGCCTCGCAGACAGCAAGAAATGCCTGGGCTGAGAGATTCCGCACTGTCTTGAGCTTTGCAATGCACTGCTCAGTCGAATAAGGCTTCAGCCCAAATGATAGTTCCTGAGTTAGAATATCCTGGATTATTTCTTGCTGGCGCCGGCTCAGCTCGACCAATTCTTCAAGCGCTTTCGTTATGTTTAGAGATTTTTCAGTTATCTCAGAGCTTGAGTTGTCATCAAGCTCATTGTAGGTGCAGTTGTACTCATTGGTGGTGGGGTATCGAGGAGGGGGTGGGGAAGGGGCAGGGTGAGGGGGAGGTGGAGGGGGTGTGTTATTGCTGTAGTGGGGGTGGTGATTAGGAGTGCTCTTTTCGGGGAGCCTTAGTGAAGAGGAGCTGCCTTCATCTTTGTCAGTTAGTTCTACTGCCATGGCATCCAGTTGTGTCTGGTTGGTAGCGTTTTTGGTGAAGAATAACTTTAGAATTGGATACTCTGGGCAAGGTCTTTCGCGGCATTTTGCATACTGTGGATTGATCTAATAAACGAAGGAAAAAGAAAAGAGAAGAAAATGAAGGGAATGCAAAGAAAGTAAGTTTCCCATTTGAGAACCAATTAAATTATTATTAACTGCAAGAGCACCTCGTGCCATGTTTGCCATTCTCTCAAACTGATCTTGAGCAGAGACCAGTTGCATTGGACCAACAATCTGACCTCTAAACCAGAATAATACTAACAGTTCACAATGGGAATTAGAATTAAAGTTCTGAAAAGACATTATCCAGTCTAACTTTGTGTTTCATCAGGAGTGATATGAAAAGGACGTTACCCATAGTAGTCCTAAGTTCAAACCAGAAATCCAAAGCATCTACTTGAGCTTTTTCAAAAAGAAAGGAAAAGCACCTATTCAAAGCAAGCAAGACCAACTATTCCAATTTCGACTCCTACATTCAACTGACACCAAAACAACTAGCAACATAAGATACTTACAGCTACAACGCGATCCCAATCGGCAGGATCATTTGGCCTTGGCACATTGTGCTCTGGGTCCCAAGCCCACCCGCTCATCACTGCCAGCTCATCATACGGCCTGAACAAATTCCTCAGCACCTTGAGGCGGTTCCTCAGGTGGTCCTTGGTAAAGTTGAGTCTCGTCTTGTCATTGAAAGCTGGTACAATGTGGCTCCATGAGCTCTTTGTGAACTGTCCGTTGACAAAGTTTCCTTCGATATACTCTTGTTTTAGTATTGTAAGCAAGGCAACATCAAGAGAGTGAGTCCAATTTGCGGTTCTTGACCGAGAACTACTGGATTCTGAAATTGGTTTCCTTCCTGAGCCATCTGTTGCATCAGTACAAGTTATTGCTAAACAAAGCAACAATATAATGAGGGTTTTTTGCAAATGGCGACTTAATATGCATCCTATAATAACCCAAAATTTCACCAATACTTCTCTCAATCATGGATGCCCAAAACATATTAAGAAAAAGAAAAGACAAAAGAGAGAGAGAGAGAGAGATTTAACAGAATATTAGGACTCCAATGCTTCATCAGAGATCGGCTAATTTGAGAACACAAAATAAAAATATATACAAGAGAATAGGAGGGAAACAAAATTGGTACCTCTCTTATCCCAAACATGGCCTCTCAATCTCCTTTTCGCCTTAATTTCATCTCTCCTTGTTCTCTCAGTATCCATCTTCATTATCAATCAATTCCCTACGAAAAATCAAAACGTCCCTTAATCACCGCAAAAATTGGCGGGGTGAAGCAAAAACAGCGAGGGCGATGTTAAAATCTCATACCAGCTGGAATAGGGAGAAGGGAATAAGAATTTCCGGAGCGCGATCGGAGATCGATCGGGAAAAACAGGGTCGGGGAATAGAATAGAAGTGGGGATAGAATAGGTAAAGGGAACAATAGGTTGGGTTTGGCGAGGATAAAGCAAAAAAATGCTGGGTTTATTATCGACTTTATTCCCATCATCAACATTCGTGCAGGCCGGGTTCACAAAAGATCAGTGGAAAAAACCGGATAGACAGATTAATACCAATGTTATTAGAACTGGACCGGATATCGACCCGGTAAAGCTCCGGGTCAACGATTCATCAGTCAGACCGGTGGGTCAACCGGTTCAACCGCTGATTTTGTTTAAAACAATCATAATTTATATAGAATACACATATACACATAAAAAGTCAAACAAGAAACATAAAACTATATTAGCCCATCATATAAAATCCACCAGAAATTGTTAAAAACATTAAATAATAAAAATTTCCCTTAAAACCCCAAAAAAATCCAAATTAACATTAAAACTGATATGTGCTCTCTAAGCACTAGGCGTTGTTCTCAAATATACATAAAATTGAAAATTAAAAAATCTGATATGTGATCTCTTCCCAAAATATACACAAACAAGAAATTAGAAGAATTAGCATTTTCACATGTGTACACAATTTCACATCCAAAATACCAGGCTATTTTAAATTAGTTTGATAAAGTTAAATTATAATTTTTTTAAAAATAGGTTGCATGCATGATAAAAATAAACACATTTTCTTGCAAATAAAAAGAAACTTATATTAATATAATTTTTCTTGCAATTAAAAAGAAACTTATATTTGATATATAAAAAAAGATTTTTCTTTTTCTTTTTGTAATATATAAAAATTAATTATTTATCAGACATCCGTCATTTACGTTGCATTTAATCTTAAATTGCATTTCATCTTAAAGTTTAAAAACTTAAATTAATGTTGTTTGGTTTTCTTGAGAACTGAGACCTATTAAAATACTTTAAAATGGCTGTTGGTGATGGGATGTGAAAAGATCATACTTATATTTTTATACTAATGGGTTCTACATTGTCATAACCTTCTTCTCTTCTCTTTTTCCTTCGCTATTTGTTTTTTCATGGTCGATTTTGCTCTGAATCGAAAGCTAATATGAAACAGTATTGAACCGGGTTTTTTTTCTTTGAATGGTTCAATGATTTCTCAGTTAAACCCGGCTAGTCAAACCGATTTTGACAGGTCTAATACAGGAACAATCTTTTAAAAGAACCAAACCGGAAAGGTGACCGGATCCGGTTATTTTCGGTTCGACCGCCGGTCCGGTCCGGTTCTGATAACACTGATTAATACTACTTTTTGTTTATTAACACAACATCTTTTAAAAATTTAAATTTAAGCAATTTTAACTCTCTTAAAACATCTTTCCAGAATCCAGATACATCTTGAAATATCATTGTGATTATTTACTAATTGTTAGATATTCTGTTTCCTTTTTCCATTTTGTATTGAATACCTATGAAAATTTTGTACAGTTTTTTAATTTATATATGTAATCATTCATTTTCTTTAGTGATTTTTACGGAAAACAAATATAAAATGTTCATTGTCAAAATAACTTTTTTTAACTAATTCGTCAATAAAATTTGTGGAGCTTGATAAATAAATCAATATATACAATGTTGCTAGATTTTCTTAATATAATAAAACCTTTCATAATTGTATTATATTTTTTGAAATTCTTGAAGAAGTAACGAAATACAAATATTTATTTACTTATTTTATAAATTTAACTTTTAAGAAATAAAATTATATAATAGTATATGAGAAAGAAACATATATTATAAATAGAACTTTTAAAGAAAGAATATACTATGATAATATATGAGAGAGAAGCAATTTTTAAAAAAAATCATTAATGAAGGATAAAATTGTCATTCAATCAAATATGGGCATGACCTCTATTTTTTCTCAAAAAAAAATGAAGGATAAAATTGTCTATATCTTAAAATATTTTGATAATATTGTGTTAATAAAAGGAAGAGCGATGTTAATATTTATCACCCGAATACGCCCTCAGACGCAGTTGGCTAAATTTTGTATGCTTCTTTCCCGGTTAAAATTCTCCAAAGTTATATAGTATAGGCTATAATTCTCAGATTAGAAGAAATTATATAATCATATTATTATTTTTGTCCAATAAAGTCTCCCAAATATTTTACATAATATAAATAAGTCTCTAAGTTGTTCTTGGTTCAATAGCCCTCTTAAGTTCTTGGTATTAATTTGTTTCAGTTCTAGAATTAATAACTAAATTAGCATTATAATTGATGTTTTTGCAAATTATATATGACCGAATTTTAACTAACAGTTTTATGACTATCAATAAACATGTGTTAAGTGTTAACTCACAAAAAAAAAAAAAAAAAAAATGCGAGGGGCTTCTTGAATGTTGAATCATGTGCAATAACCAAAAGACTTAATTGAACTAATTAGTGAAATACTGAGGGTCAACAATTAAAGTTTTCTCAATGCCTGAACATTGTTCGTAGTTTCATCTATGAAGCCTAGCAACTATTGAAATAATCTCATATTTTTTTTCATTCTGTTACCTCTCTAGACCCTTGTCCTTATTTTTAAAATTGTTGATGTTACATTTGTCAAGGATTCAATGTTAAAATAAGAAAAAACAAAAGATCTCTATCCTCAAATTTGTGTCTATTTTTAAAATAGAGACGGAGATCTTTGTTTTTCAAATTCATATTATATTATTACAATAAATAATTTTTTCATTTGAGTTTTGAATTCGTGACCTTCCGTTTTTCAAATGACATTACCTTTTTCAGATTTTTTTTTTTATTAAAATAGTGATTTTTAAAAATTCTAAAATAATAGTAAAAGAAATTCAAAAAAATGTAAAATTTAGTCTCCAAACACATTTTAATATGGAGAACACGTTGAGCACTTCAGATCGACTTTTTGAACTTTGAAAATCGCAAAACTGACTTGGTAGCATAATAAAAAACGGTATGACCAAGACCTTGGTGCTACCAATTCGTTTTTGCAGTTTTCAAAGTTTAAATAGTCGATCTGAAGTGCTCAACACTCTCTTCGTATTAACATGTGCTTGGATACTAAATCTTATATTTTTTTGAAATTTTTTTACTAATTTTTATGATTTTTAAAAATCACTGTTTTTCAATTATTATTTTATTATGAAAAACAGTGATTTTAAAAATTCATAAAACATAGTAAAAAAATTTGGTATCCAATCACATTTTAATATGGAGAACATGTTCAACACTTCAGATCGACAATTTGAAATTTAGAAACTGCAAAATTAAATTGGTAGTACCAAAATTTTGATCATACTACTTTGATCTTAGCCAATCTCTAACATTTTGTGTTCTGTCAATGAAATTGTCCGTCATGAATCACCCGTGATTTTTATTTTTACCCAAAAAAAAATTTATTTTAATATAAATAACCACGTTTTTAAAAGAATTTTATTTCTGCCCAAACCGCATATATTATTTGCGGTTTGAATTAACAATTCAAACCGCACAGAATATATGCGGCTTGAATTCGGCTTGAATGTATGCGGTTTATATCAACCGAAAAATGAACTATCGTGTGTTGACTATTGAATTGTTTATTGTGAAATAATTACTTTTGGACTATCGTTAAATAATAACCGTGTGTTGACTATTGCAAAATAAAAGTAATTATTTCACAATAACCGAAAAATGAACCGATGCCCCAAAAACTATTTAATTTTAAATTGATCGAATAACGAAATATTTTTCTTAGATATATACACACACGATAGTATGTTGTTTATGTAAGGATAAATTCTAAATAAATTAATCAAAATTTTCATTTCTTTAAAAATTTAAAAAAATTTAAAAAAATAAAAAAAAAAATAAAAAAAAAATTCTCCAGAAACTTTGGCACGGCACGGCACGGCACGGCACGTAGTCACTCGAAAAATTTAGTCACGACACGTAGTCACGCGAGTCACGTGTAATTATGACCATTAGATATTAATTTAATGGTGAATCTTGAATAAATTAACTTAAATTATGATTAAATGGTCACGCGAGTCACGCGGGTCACGGCACGTTTAGGCACGGCGTGACTCACGTGGAGTGACCATTCGCGTGCCGTGACCACCCCTTGACATTTTAGTCACGGCACGTGAAAAATTAACTTGGTCACGGCACGGCACGAGACGGCCGTGACGGTGACGCGCGACGGCAGTGACGGTGACGCGCGACGGTGAAGAAAAAAAAAGTTACCTGTCGACGGTAGCGGCGGCGACGAAGTACTGGACCAATTACTTTTATTATTCGATCAATTTAAAATTAAATAGTTTTTGGGGCATCGGTTCATTTTTCGGTTATTGTGAAATAATTACTTTTATTTTGCAATAGTCAACACACGGTTATTATTTCACGATAGTCCAAAAGTAATTATTTCACAATAAACAATTTAATACTCAACACACGATAGTTCATTTTTCGGTTGATATGAACCGCATACATTCAAGCCGAATTCAAGCCGCATGTGCGGTTTGAATTGTTAATTCAAACCACAAATAATATATGCGGTTTGGGCAGAAATAAAATTCTTTTAAAAATGTAGTTATTTATATTAAAATAAATTTTTTTTGGGTAAAAATAAAAATCACGGATGAATCACCTTTGTAAGTATCAAGAGGTATGTATTAATCTTCTTTTATTTTTATTTTTTTAATAAAGCCAGCAAAACATCCGTCAGTTTCAATTCCATTGCTTTTCTGAAACTCGGTCCATACAAATAAAAAAAAAACAAGTATTAAACTGTAGTTATACAATTCCCCCCCCCCCCCCCCCCCCCCCCCCCTAAAACATCCGCCAGTTTCCATTGCTTTTCTAAAACTCGGTTCATACAAATCCAAAAATAAACAAACAAGTATTAAACTGTAGTTATACAATTCCCACACAACCCCCCCTCAAATACTAATCCATATCATCTAATGTAGTAAAATATTTGTGTTTAGATTTGGACCATTCAATCAGAATATGCACAAATATTAAAGAAACCGATGCATTTTACCTGAAACTACATCGGTCCGGATTCTAATCAGACAGTCCGGATCTAAACAAGAACAGTATCTTACCTCGAGAGGATAGGGACTCCTCCAAGTATCCCAGCATACAGAGGATTAGTTCACATGATTAGGGTGTTAAAATTTCCAATTATTTTTGTGCCCAATCATATTTAACATTCTTAGTTTCATTTTCAAAATTTAACGAGTCAATTCAAACCGCTCAATATGATCTCCATATTAAATTTTATATTTCTCAATTTTTACTATTTTTTTAGACAGGTACAACATTTATTGTTTTTTTAAGATTCCGAATTATCCAAAAGAATTTATAGTACAAAATAAGCCAATGAAAAGGACATTCGGTTTTTACCTTGACACGCATTTCCTGGTGATAAAGATAATGACCTTTGTATGTAAAATCACAAGTTTGAAGCTCTCATAAATAATCTCTTGTAAATATTAAATAATTACAATACCTCCGTCTATAATAAAAAAATGTGTGATATTTGCCACCTTATTTTAACTTAACCCGTCTCCACTTTAGTATAAAAAATCATGATGTTTGTCACCTCATTTTGAATTAATTAATACTGGCAATATGATCATTCATTCATGATTTGAACAATCATGATTGAAATATAGAGAATATTTAATTTTAAAATGGTACAACTCATACTTCAATCATAACCGTCGTTGATATATCATCGGTTGACAATGGACCATCAGTTTTGTAGGAAGAATAAAGGTCTAGTTTTTATTTGTATATATTGAATAAAAAATTTAGTACGCCGATCATCATTTGAATTGTGCTATATGTAAAATATGCCGAAATTTTTATTAATAGAAAATAAAATAAAAAAATATCGACATTGAAGAACGTTTTCGCTGGAATTCGAGATGTAGCAAAAACGTAATGGTCTATAACGTCCAGGACACTGTAGTTGAACGTTATAAACCATAACGTTCAATTAATATGATCTCTAATTAACAAAAAATATTGTAGCTGGACGTTATGGTCCATAACGTCCAGCTACAGTGGTTTTTTTTTTTTTCAAAAAAATTGCAAACTGAAGCAAAAAAAAAAAAAAAACTGTAATTGGACGTTATCGACCATAACGTTCAGCTACAGTGCCCTGGACGTTATGGACCATCACGTTTTTGCTATATCTCGAATTTCAGCGAAAACGTTCTTCAATGTCGATATTTTTTTATTTTATTTTCTATTAATAAAAATTTCGGTAAAATATGTATGGTTTTAATACGTGTGGCGTCTATATAAATTAAAAATTTATAATGATTTGCACTTGTATAAGATTAAAAGAGTGTGACGTGCTCAAAAAAGTAAACTCGCGAACTGACATTTTTTACTATCTGTATCAGAATTCAAATTCAATGTATATCATTTACCAACAGTGCATAGTTGAGTATAATCTCTTCATCGCTAAACTTAATTAGTAAGCTTCCTATAAAAGAGAAAAGTGCTTCCTCCACCGACAAATAGGTTTCTTTTTCTTTTTTAAAAGATGACGGGGTACAAATCATAAAGATGCCATGCCAAAAAGCTCTTTCAATAAAAGCTCTAATGATTGCGATAAATTGTCTAGTAGTTTAAAATTTTGTTACTTTGTATTAATAAAACCATTTGTAAAATAGGTTATGTGTAATTGTCTTCCTACAATTCTGGAATAGCTAAATATTGCTGTTAGCTACTTTACATTAAACATGTAATTTCAAAATAGATATGATATATGTGTATTTGTGTTCCGTTATGATAGGGGTGTACAAAAAGCTCGTAACTCGTAATTCGATTGAGTTTGATTTGAAAAAAAATTCAATTCGGAACGAATCAAACCAGCTCGGTTCTAAAACGAATCAAACCCAGTTCAGTTCGAAATTGGTTCGAATTGAACTCAAACTGAGTCTAACTCGGTTCGAAACTCTTCTTTTTAGTTCTAAACCTTGCTTAAATTTTGAACCAGTTCGGTTCGAAACTTGTTCGAATCGCACCGAATCAAACTCAAACTCTTCTTTTCAGTTCGAAACCTGCTTCAATTTCGAACCAGTTTGATTCAAAATTGGTTCGAACTCGAACTCGAACTGAGTTAAGTTTGATTCAGTTTGATTCGTTTGCAGCCCTACATATGAATTACCTTTGGAAGTATTCAGAAGTATGTATTATTTTTTCTTTTTTAATAAAGCAAGAAAAACATCCGCCAGTTTCCATTGCTTTTAAGAAACTCAGCTCATACAATTCAAAAATAAACAAACAACCATTAAACTATTGTTATACAATTACCACAAGTCCACAACTCTCTCCTCCTCAAATATTAATTCATATCACTTGATGTAATAAAATATTTCTATTTAGATCTGAACCATTCGATCATAATCTACACGAATATTAAAGAGACCCCATGCATTCCATCTAAATTGAATTTGTCCAGATTCTAATTGAATGGTCCGGATCTGAACAAAAATATTCTATTACCTTAGAGGATATGGACTCCCCCTAGTATTCCTGCATACAAAGCATTAGTTCATAAAATTAATTTGGGTTAAAATGCTCCATTATTTTTGTGTCCCAATCACATTTTTATTTTTGTTTTCAAAATTTAAAAAGTCAATCCAAATTATTCAACATAATCTTTATATTAAAATGTGCTTAGAGATCAAATTTTATATTTTTTGAAACTTTTTTACTATTTAAAATGTACAAAATTATTATTTTTTAAAAGATTCTGAACCATCGAAAAACAATAATTTTACAATACGAAATAAGTAAATGAAAACAACAACACATTCAGTCTTTACTGAAAATAAATCTGCTGTGATTCTCGGGGGATCACAGGACCCTGCGATCCGATCTCAACTGTTGGTCTTTCTCGAGATGCGTGCATGAAAATTTACTTTTCCGAGAACGTTTCCAAGATCCGCACATAGAAAAGTTTGAACTGTTGATCTCGGAATTTCAGGATCCTGTGATCATGTGATCCGGGTGAACAGTAAATTCTGGACCATGTGATCAGCAATTTTCAAAGTGGCTTAATAAATAGTAAAAAAATTCCAAAAAATATAAAATTTAGTCTCCAAGCACATTTCAATATAGAGAACATGTTGAACGGTTCGGATCGACCGTTTGGACTTTGAAAATCCGAAAACAACTTGGTTGTACCGGGGGCTAGGAACAAACGTTTTGATATTAGCCACTCTCTCTCTCTATATATATATATATATAGAGTAGAACTAGGGTGCTCCTAAGCTCACCAAGCCCTTCCGTGAGCGCGACTCTAAAACCTATCAAATTGACTTCAAACGACATTTTCAAACTGTTAGATGTTCAATCTATATTAAAATGTGCTTGGAGACCAAATTTTACATTTTTTGAAATTTTTTTACTATTTATTAAGATGGTTTGAAAATCGCTGTTTTCCAATGGTGCAGAATTTTAATAAAAACAGCGATTTTCAAACCACCTTAATAAATAGTAAAAAAATTCCAAAAAATGTAAAATTTGGTCTCCAAGCACATTTTAATATAGATTGAACATCTAACGGTTTGAAAATGTCGTTTGAAGTCAATTTGATAGGTTTTAAAGTCGCGCTCACGAAGGGCTTGGTGAGCTTAGGAGCACCCTAGTTCTACTATATATATATATATATTTTGAGGATATAAATTGAGAAGATATAATTCATGTACAGTCCTCGGTTCCAGCTCCGCCGCTTCAGTTAAGCTCCTTCTTTATTTCAATTCCTCTTCCTCTTTTCCAATAAAAAAAAAAAGCTCCTTCCTCTTCTCACTCTTCAATTCAGCTCCTTTTCCCAACCAACACGACTCAAAAAGCCTGTGCGCGTCCTTTCGCGTCCCTTTTTTTTTTTTTTAAACGCAGTTGAAAAGACTATAAAAACCTAAGAAAACCAAAGGCCTCGTGTCGTCACATGTGACACGTCTATATGGTGGAATCATTAGGATTTTAATACAGAGTTAAATATCATCATTAAAAAAAAAATTTCTCTCTATAAAAATATCTTCAAATATGTTTATTTACAATGGAAAAAATTATAAATATCTGAGAAAAGAAAAGATGAATAGGAACAAAAACTCTTTCTTGTACAATTTTTTTATAAAATAATTCAATTTCTATGCACAAAATTATTTTTCATAACTCATATTACGCTTCATTTTTAGATGCACCAAAAAGGAAACTGGAAAAAAATAAAAACAAAGTATTTTTATTAAAAGAAGTGTTAATGCATACCAAAAAGAGAAAACTAATTACATGCTACAAAAAATTAAATTGTAATATAGATAATTAAGACTTAACGGGTCACGCTTCACGCACAGTACCCTAAATGCGCCCGTCCCATCTTTTCATCAGCTTCCTTCTCATAGAAGATACAATTAACCTTTAAAAAAAGAAGAAAAAAAAGAGACGAAAATTGAAGTGACATGCTACAGTGCGTGATAGGAGCTTAAACGCTTTGTTCCCTTGTTTGTTTTCTTTTATCATTTCTCAATCAAGCGCATCCATGGATGAAATAGTTCTTTCTTGGCAAATTGAAGACATATGCAACCGAGACCTTTACAAAGATCAGGTTATTTTTCTTTTATCATTTCTCAACCAAGACCATTACAAAGATCAGGTTGTTTTTCTTTTGAATGTCGAGAATCTGAGAACATATAATAGATTTTGAATAACTCGCACCTTTTTGTTTGCGTGCGAATATATAATAAATTGTGATTTTACGTTGTTGTGTACTTGGGTTTCTCGTTTTAGTTCCGACTCGGACCTCGTTTTGGTTCACTCTTTCATGAAAAGCTATAAATTCCGAAGTCTGCGGGAAGCCTACTTGGATTTATTTAAAATATTTGCAATAAATTAAAGAAATGCTACAATATCCAGCATAAATTGAAAATTTGCAATACATTTTAGCACATTCCATATCAAGACAGTTGCGTTGGACAAGGGGATTTAGAGGATTTTGAAATAAGTTCCATATCATTTTGTTTATTTTGGGAAAATGCACAGTTTGAAACATAAGTTGCAAAAAAGGACATTTATAATTAAACCTCTTTTAACATTTGGTTTGATTTCATAAACAAGACGCATATTTCTTTATTTATAATGGTTATATCAAGATCAATACCAGTACATGTATGAAATTACAATAAATGTATAGAGTTATGGATGGTATAGATTTTTCATGTCTCAGTGATTAGACTTTTAGTGGCTATACATGAGGTTTGGAAATGTCAACCATGGAAAAACTTGAATGAAAAATGGAAAAGCAGAAGTATAGTGATGATTAAGACAAAGTCAAGCAACATAAGATCAAAGTAGACACAGTGTCATGCTATTTTTAAATACAAAATTCCTATTCAAACATGTCACTCTGCATGGGTCCATTCAACAAGTTATGTGTGCATACATATGTGGCAGGTCTGTTTTCTTTGCACTGTCTTTTTTTTTTGAAATGCCATGACAGAAGCTGTCAGGTTGTATTGCATTTAACGATATGCACAAACGCGCGCTTACAGTGTTCATCATACAAATCAGAGAGCATATATCAAGCTCTGATTTTCTCACTCACCTAATTTACATCATACCAGTAAAATTAAAATTGAAATGAAACAACTTCTTAACAGAACTGCAGCCAAAGATTACACTCATTTATAATCCTGTTCACCAGAATCTTGGGGGGAAGACTGCCTCCTCTGAAAACTCTTTCGTTTCGCTGTTTCCAAATGGCCCAAGTTGTACATATGAACCAGGAAATCCAGCACTTCTCTTTAATCCCATCTCGGCTTGAATTTCAATTTTCTTTGCACTGTCAGGATATAAATCATATGAGTTCCTTTTCTTTTCTGATTATGCAGGTTCAGAAAATTCCAGATGAGTTTCAGTCGATTAACGAGTATTTAGAATCATATACTCTTCCTCTTATTGAAGAAACTCGGGAAGAGTTCTATTCTGGTTTGGAAACGATCTCAGAGGCACCTTGTGCAAAAATACAGGACATAGCATTGCGCAATACCAAATTCGGACTGGTTTGTGACATGGATATCCCAGCAGACGGGTTTGCTGGTGAAACTGGGTCAACTGACAAGTATGAACCAAAGAATGGTGATGTTTTTATATTGTCAAGCTTGAAACCAGAGTCCATTAATGATTTGCTCCGATATGGTGTCAGTTATAATTTAGCCATAGTAAAGAAGGTAGTGGAGGTTGAGTTAGAGGTTGAGTTAGAGAAAGTTATGACGATGCATTTTACTATGAGTGTGTCCCCCACAATGACTTCAGATGATGAGATACAGAGATGCACATTTGCTCTTTACCTGGCAAGTACCGTAACAAATTCTCGTATTTGGAGAGCACTACACAACAACGAGGTTGATCGAAATTTCACACTTCTTAAGAAAGTTCTTTCCAGAAATCAAATGGTATGCTTGTTTGTTTTGCATAGTAATAACTCATATGACAACATATTCATTTGGAAATTCATAGTTTTAATTAGAGAAAACCACAATAGTGACTTTAGTTTTGTACCAGTGTGTGCCTATTACCTTTATATATGTACTGCTGATATTATGTAGACTGTATGGCATACTATATCTCTACGCGGGTAATTATTGGTTTATGCATAATGTCTCAAATGCTATTCTGACATCTTTTTTTTTATCTTAATATACAGGAAGAAAGTCTCTGTGGCAGCACCAATGCACAGAACAACCCTGAAATGACTAGGCTTCTGGATCAGTTACTGTCAATTAACCTCAATCAGTCGCAACTAAAGGCGGTCAAATCGACCATCTCAGATGTCCGATGCAACAAATTAAGCTCTATAAACCTTGTGTGGGGTCCACCTGGCACTGGAAAGACGAAAACTGTTGGTTCAATTCTTTGGGCCCTCAGGCAGTTAAAAATCCGAACTCTCACATGTGCCCCCACTAATGTTGCTGTTTTGGGGGTTTGCTCCCGGCTGGTTCAATTGCTCAAGAATTTTAACGGGAATAATGGTGATTCAATTGAGCCCCCTCTCTCTCTGGCAGATGTTGTATTGTTTGGTAACAGGGGGCGCATGGACATTGTTGGTGATCTAGAGGATGTTTTTCTAGACAGCCGCATTGATCGGCTCGAGAATTGCTTTTTATCAGAGACCAATTGGAGATGTGGAGTGGCTTCAATGATTCATTTTCTTGAGGATTGCGTGAACATGTATGATGTGTATGTGGCAGAATGCGAAAAAGATAACAGAGTTAGCTTGGGCTTTGGGGATTATCTGAGACAGCAGTTTAAAGAGCTTCAGAAGAATCTCAGCAGTTGCTTTCAAACAATGTTTGTTCACCTGCCAAGACGGTTTCTCTCTTCTGAAAATTGTACACGCATTGTCTCGCTAACGGATTTGCTCAGAGAACTCAGTGGTATGCTATCAAGCAGTGTTATAACAGATGAGCAATTAAAGCAGACTTTTGGAACTACAACATGTATATTTTCTGCACAGAAGAAATTACTTGAAGCCCGAGAAGAGTGTCTCAAACAATTAAGGAACCTGAATGAGACCCTTGCACTCTCTATTTCATCTCTCACAGATGGTGGTTCTATTAGAGATTTCTGTCTTCAGAATGCAACCCTTGTGTTCTGTACTGCCTCCAGTTCTTTCTTGCTTCATAATGCACGGACGAGTTGTTTTGATGTAGTAGTTATTGATGAAGCTGCCCAGCTGAAGGAATGTGAATCAGTAATTCCTTTAAGGCTAAATCATGTGAAGCATGCACTTTTAGTGGGTGATGAATATCAACTTCCAGCGCTTGTTCAAAGCAGGGTATTTCTTCTTATTCTTAGCTTGTGCATTTATTTTGAACAGGGGATTCCAATTTATGCAGCTAGTGTATATATAGATATTTTTAATTGACATAATTTTTCATGTTGATTTTATGGTTTAGTAGTTAGTCAAACCTGACATCACAATTTTAGTCCTAATTTGGAAATACAATCCCCTCCTAAAACAGGAAACACTTAAAAAATAGTGTTTAGGAATGTAACGAAAAGACAATATGCTGTAATACAAATAATGGTACTGTTGATAATTCAGAGGTTCTTTTATAACAAAACAGAAGCACTGGATGTATATTTCGTGGCATTTATCTTTAGTTTTACTTGTTAACTATACCAGTGGTACTTCTTACTCAACCTGGAGTATTGCAATATCTTTGGCACCATCCTGGTGACATATTGTATTATTGGCATAATTTGTATTGAGTTACTGGTTCTTTGAATATGGTTGGATATGTACTTCCATGCAATTGTTTTGATAATTTTTCTAGGGAGATGTGTTTCCGTCAGTTTGTGTTGAATACCAGGTTTTTGCTTATTAATGTTTTATACATGTTGTACTAGTATATAACTATTGCCTGTATGAGACCCTTGGTGTTGTTTGTAGGGTTTTATTTTCTTTTTCTTAAAGTATCATGGACTAATTGATAAAAATTTAAGTAATTTCTTGTTTCAGTGAAATGATATCTCTATAGTATTCTAGAAATCAGATGTACACAAGTGGCATCACATTGCCTTTTCTTTCTGTGAATTACTATGTTTTTTGGACATTAACTACAATTTTCTGTTTGTCATTTGTAGGTTAGCAAAAGAGCTGGGTTTGGAAGGAGCCTTTTTGAGAGGCTGGTGTCACTCCAGCATGAAAAGCACCTACTAAACATTCAATACCGCATGCACCCTTCCATAAGTCTCTTTCCAAATAACAGGTTTTATGATGGCCAGATTTTGAATGGCCCAAATGTTTTGGAAGAAGGATACAACAACAATTACTTGGATTTTAAATTTGGAAGCTATGCTTTTCTACATATTGCTGATGGAAGAGAAGAAAGTGATGAAAAGGGCAAAAGTTGGATAAATTGGGTTGAAGTTGCTGTTATCGTGCACTTGATCAAAAACTTATATGAAAGTACGTTGTTTGTTATCAAATCATCTACTGCAATGAATTATATATTAATTATTTACTCATTACTTGAAGTGTGATTTTATATGTGTTGGAAAATTTGTCTTTCCAAATAAATCCTCGAGTTCATTATATTTTGTTTCACCAGGACTACAGTGATCTTCCTCATTTCTATCTTTCAAGTTAAATTCTATTAGATTAGTCTTTGCTAGTATTCTATTAGGTAAATTTCTTTTCAGTTATTTAATGGATAGTTATGTTTCAACTTTTTGTAATATCCCATGTGTTGCTGCATGTAGGTTGGACGAAAATGAATGGAAAGCTTACAGTTGGTATTATTTCCCCATATGCTGCACAAGTTAGAACAATTAAAGATAAAGTTGGTCGGACGTACGATAATCGTGAAGGATTTGAAGTACGAGTGAAGTCAATCGACGGCTTCCAAGGACAAGAAGATGATGTTATAATACTTTCAATGGTCCGATGCAACACTAAAGGAAGTGTTGGTTTTCTATATGATAATCAGAGAACTAACGTTGCAATTACAAGAGCACGGTACTATTTCTTACTGAATTTAGTTTCCATTAAGCTTTGCAGGAAAAGCTTTCACAGTTGAATATTGCTTACTTTTTTTCCCTTTTTAATTACAAATGTGTAGACATTGCCTCTGGATAGTAGGAAGTGAAAGTACAATGTCAAATAGCGGAACCGTATGGTCAGAGATTGTATTTGACGCAAAACGGAGGGGACATTTGTTTGATGCAAAGGATGTTGAGGACTTGGAAAATTTGATTTTAAATGTCAAAAATGAGCTGGACCAACTTGCGGATTTAATGAACCCAAACTCTGTCCTGTTTAGCTCAACAAGGTGGAAGGTATGAAATAAAAAGACTGCATTTAAACGTTATATATTTGCACACTATTCAATTATTTCCTACTGTATTTATTTATTTAGTTCCATGTTTAGTCTCAACATGCATAGAAGTTCGCACCACATTAATTAAATTTATTGATTGTTTTGTGGAACTGTTCATATATGGGTGAACATTAGCATTTGCCTTGTAAACATGGCAAAAATTATTCCTTGTATGTGCCCTGTCGCCTCTTTACTGTGGAGCTATATGGCATACAGGGGAAGAATTAAACTGTGTTTTCTATGTGTGAAGTTTTCTTTACTGACTTGTTACCAAACTGTGGTCCTCCGGTACAAAATTTTTCTGGTTCTGCCCCTGATATCGTAGTGCCCTAATTTTGTTTAGAAAAATGAATTCCCCTTGCAGAGTAGGGTTGTTATTTCTGTTTTACAATATCTATCTTGTCTTTGGACCTTAATTACACAAACACTACCAATTTAATCCCGTAGTCAATTTTGTTTTACATCTTATAACTTTGTCTTTCTTTACCTCAAAAAAGAACGTTTTGCTTTATCATGCAGGTCGTTTTTAGTGATGAGTTTTTAAGATCTTTTGCAAGGTTAAGGTCAAAAACCACCAGAATGGGTTTGATTCAAATGTTGTTGAGACTTGCTGGTGGTTGGAGATCTAAGAGGAGGAACCTCAGCATGGCTGCTCGGTCTTTCCCTCTTGCTAGAGTTTATGCAGTGGCAGAGCATTACCTTGTGTGGAGTATTGACTTGCAGAAGGATCAGCAAGTATGTAATCAGATCATTAAGTTGTGGAACCTTGTTCCACTTGCCGATGTTGAAGGATTACTGAAGCGCATGGACTATATATTTTCAATGTATACTGATGCTTACATGGAACGGTGCAAAACCATTTTCCTTGAGGAGTATGTTCCAATTCCCAAGATCTTTGAAGTTGTGTGTATTTTTTTTTTAATTATTCTGTATTTGTATTGTATATGCCATTTCTCTGTGTTGATCATTTTATCATCTGACCAGGACGATTGAAGTTCCAATGATGTGGACAGATGGGCATGAGATAACTCAATACAGAAAGAACAATCAACATGAGATCACAGGAGAGAATCAAGATCTCTACGATACCAATTCAAGTTTTCTAGAAGACTCCAAAGTCAATGAGAGTCTTGTTTTGATGAGATTCTATGCTTTATCTTCTGGCGTGGTTAAACATTTACTCATGGCACGTGATGGTTCGGATATTGATATCCCGTTTGAGCTGAATGACCAGGAGATGGAGATAATCCGATTTCCTAATAGTTCTTTTATATTGGGAAGGTCTGGAACAGGGAAAACCACAGTTCTCACAACCAAGTTGGTTCGAATGGAGCAGCAATTTTTTGTTGCATCACATGGAATGTGCTCTTCAGATGGGGGGCCTTCTGGGGTTGTTGAGAGGGGCCATGAAAATGAGCAGATGGAGGAGAGCATAGAAGTTGGTTTCGTAAAGCAAATTTTTCTTACTGTTAGCCCAAAGCTTTGCTCAGCTATACGTGACCAAGTTAATAGGCTTGTAAGGTACAATTACTCTTTGCATGCTTATAATAAGCTTGATGTTGGTTAAGTTTAATTAAATTACAATTATAATTATTAAAAAAGCTTATTGGGATGCAATTATTTCTAAGATGGGTTAGTTGAATTGAAAGCAACTACTGACCTGAATACTTAGATGGTATGTGATGCCTAACATGAATGTTTCTAATTTCATCATATTTGTTGATTTAGTTTGAAATGCCCATTTGTATAATATATATCTTAGGTGGTGTATGGTGAAGTTTATCAGTGAGTTAATTTTTCTAGTATGGATTGTTCTTTTATTCTTCACATAGATATAGTGTTTCAATATTCTTTCTATAATTGTGCTTAGTCCTGTTTGTTGTGAATGAGAGAAAGAAGTCTGTAAGAGATCACATGTTTAACCTTTTTTTCCGTTTTCAGATTCGCCAACTTTGGAGAGCTTTCAGGTCCTATCGATTCTGTCACCATGCATGATGTCATCGATAAATTAGATGAATTTGCTGATATTCCCGATAACTTCATAGATTTAACTCAAGACCATTACCCCTTGATAATCACATTTCGAAAGTTCCTTTTGATGCTAGATGGAACAATCGGATTTTCTTTCTTCAATAAATTCTACTCTGACTGGGGAGCATCAATGGAACAGGGAGTTTCAAAGTCCCACACCCTGCAGACCTTAATACAATCGAAGGAAGTTGATTTTGATAAGTTTTATGGTTCCTACTGGCCTCGTTTTAATGAGCAACTGACAAAAAATCTGGATGCCTCAACTGTGTTTACACAAATTATTTCAAATATCAAAGGAGAATTTCGTTCTATTGAGGGTGCCATTGGGAGGGAGCAGTATGTAGCACTTTCTGAAAAGAGGTTCTCTTCTCTGAGCAGTGCAATCAGGGAGAGAGTCTATGAGATTTTTCTGGAATATGAGAAGAAGAAGCGAGCTGCCAGAGAGTTTGATTTGTCAGATTTTGTCAACGACCTGCATAGCCGTCTCAACACTGCTGGTTACTTGAGTTGCAAGGTTGATTTTATATATATTGATGAAGTGCAGGACTTGACAGTCAGTCAGATAGCACTGCTCAAGTACATTTGCAATAATTTCCAGGAAGGATTTATTTTTGCTGGGGACACAGCACAGACCATAGCAAGAGGGATCGATTTTCGGTTTGAAGACATCAGATCTCTCTTCTACAAGGAATTTCTTTCTAAATTGAAGGGAAAAGAGAAGGAGACCCGTTTGTCTGACATGTTTCAGCTCTGTCAGAATTTTCGTACTCATATTGGGGTCTTGAAATTGGCACAAAGTGTTATAGATCTATTGTACTACTTTTTCCCATTGTCTATAGATAAACTGAACCCCGAAACCAGCCTAATTTTTGGAGATGCTCCAGTGCTTCTAGAATCTGGGGATGATGAAAATGCAATCACTAAAATCTTTGGGGAAAGCAAGAGCTCAGGTAGAAGGACAACTGAATTTGGGGCAGAACAAGTGATATTAGTACGTGATGACTCTACCAAGAGGGAAGTTCTAGAGATTGTTGGAAAACGAGCTCTTGTGTTGACAATAATTGATTGTAAAGGCCTCGAATTCCAGGTATTAAGAAAAATGGATTCCTTCTCTCTTGATTATGGTTAATTAATTTGCAAATTTGGGTGTACCTATTCTCTTTCCTTGGAAATTGATCAGTCTTTTAACATTTATATTACTCTTGCAAGTTCTGAATTTCATTTCTGATCATAGTACGTGGATAGCAAAACCTTGCATTTCTTCATATTAAAATCTATGGATCTCCAAATTAAAAGTTTTTTATTTTCATATGACTTGAGCACTAAATAATTTTTTAAGAGTATAGATCTAAATGACATTTAACTATTGCAGTTGACTGTTTCACTAAAAAATGCTTTTTGTTCAACACTTTCTTTATGCACTTTATTATATATCTACAGGATGTTCTGTTGTACAACTTCTTTGGTTCATCACCCCTGGAGAACAAGTGGAGAGTGCTATATGCTTATTTGGAAAATGAAGATTTATTCGATCCGTCCATGACAAGATCATATCCTAGTTTTGACATTGCCAGCCACTATCTTCTTTGTTCAGAGCTGAAGCAGCTGTATGTGGCCATAACTCGAACAAAGCAAAGGCTGTGGATTTGTGAGAATTCAATGGAATTTGGTAAGCCTATGTTTCATTATTGGAAGAGGCTATGCCTTGTCCAAGGAACTCAGTTGGATATGAATTTTGTTGACGCCATGCGGACTGCAAGCACTCCAGATGATTGGCGAGTCCGTGGCATTAAGGTAGAGGTTATTTTTGTTGTTTGGTTTGTAAATCTCTTTGTTTGGGTATTGAAATGGAAGTATAATATAGTTGATTCTCTCTTTCTTACTATTAGTCCATTAGAATTTACTAATGATGCTTACGGAGTTATGTCGTATTGCTACTTATTTTGTTTAGGACCAAATTGGTTTGGAGGCTTGTTTGTCATTAATTTTGTAGTGACGAACTAAACTTTTGGTCAAAAAATTTTCTTGTATTTCCCCACAGTATTGATCACCTTTAAGTACTCTATTGGATTTCTTATTTGCAAAAACTGTTTTCCTTTCTCTGTAGCTTTTCAATGAAAGACAATTTGAGATGGCAAGGATGTGCTTTGAGAAGGCTGGAGATGTGTACAATGAAACTTGGGCAAGAGCAGCCGGTCTTGTCGAGATGGCTGAGCGCCACTTTGTCACAAATTTGGAAAAGGCTAATTGTGCCCTACAGAAAGCAGCAGACTTGTATGAAACAATACGAATGTATGACAAAGCTGCTACTTGTTATATCAAACTTGGGAATTATGCAAAAGCAGGTAATGATATTAGTTCTTTTGATGTTTTGTTTTGTTTTATACTTCATATGGTCATTTTGATTTGATGGTTTTTATATATTTAGTTCTGGCACATTTTGTTGGAGTTTTAACTAGTATTAAATTTACAAATATCTGTTTCAACAAGGAATTCCTAAAAAGCATATCTGACTCAAGAGACATACCAAGAAGTTCTTAATGAACAAAAGTCAAAGCGGCTGGAAAAAAAACATTTTTAAATTTTTAAATTTTAATATTAAGCCGGGGCCAATAGCAGGATTTTAACTACAGGGATCATTATATACACAAAGTCATAGCTTTCTCTTCATTTTTCTTTTTTTGGAAAGAAATGGAGGTCAGTTTAGAAAATTTTGAATAAGCATATTTGAATTTCTTTTTGAAAAAGAATGGTCAATTGAGCCCCATTCACTCTTACAGTCTTACCATGTATACTATTCATATAACTGTTTGGAAAAAATAATCGGTTTCCCATGTTTTGACCACTTTTCAATATTCATCACCTATGTTGGATGGGGACTCACAGCACATGATGGTGAGTAAAATTGGGGCGGGGGTGTTAAGCTTGGGGGCATTGGATCAGTCTTTTAACCATTATATGACATCAGTTTGGTACTTCTTTTGATGCTTAGGCTTAGTGACCTTGATCCTAATCAGAATTTACAGTTATCTTACTGTATCATGCTTTGATTTTTGTCAGGTACAATTTATTTGGAAAAATGCGGCACATCTAGACTTGAGGATGCTGGAGACTGCTTTGATATGATAAAGTGTTGGCCCCGAGCTGCAGATGCGTACTTTCAAGCAAATTGCTTCTCGAAGTGTACATCTGCTTGCTTAAAAGGAGAGCTCTTTGATGCTGGCTTGAAATATTTGGATCAATGGCAGCTTGAAGAAGAAAAAAGCGCAAATAAATGGAAATTTGGAGGTTTAGAAGCTGCCAGAGATAATTACATAAAGAATTGTGCGAATCACTTCTCTCTACGTGGAGATTCTAAGAACATGATGCATTTCGTGAAGGCATTCAAATCAATGGAAGAGATTCGTACATTCTTAATGGCGAAAATGTTTCTTGATGAACTGTTAACTCTCGAGTTGGAAGCTGGTAACTTCATTGAGGCTGCTAAGATTGCACGAATGAAAGAAGATCTTTTATTGGAGGCACTTGTTTGGGAAAAGGCTGGTTCTTTTGAAAAGGCAACCCAACTTGTTATCTTAGATGTGATCATGGAATCACTTTGGTCGCATGGAAGCAAAGGGTGGCCTCCAAAATCTTTTCCAAAGAGTGAGGTTCACTTCACAAAGGCGAAAGGTCTGGCCAAGAAGGTGTCAAATTGTTTCTACAATTCAGTTTGTTCTGAGTTGTACATTTGGGATGATAAGCCTAAAACTTTTTCGAAGTTATCAAAGCTATTACATGAAGCTCGGATGAAGAAAAACACTCGATTAACTTTCCTGTCCTTGCGTTCCCTACTTGACCTTCATCTGACTCAAGAAAACTCTGGTTATTTGTTTGAAGCAGAGCCTCTCTTGGATTTGGAGAAGTGGTTTCATGAAATGATGGCTCAAGGGAGAGTATCCTTGAATACATTAATTCACATCTGGGTTCAATGGCGAGAAGCTGCTACAGAGGTTAGCTCTTCATTATATGAGTTGTCCCGTGATTATCTGGGAGTGAGGAAAGAGGATAACGATGGTACATACTGTGTTTTAAATCCTAATGCCTGGTGGATTGGTGGTGGGGTAAGAGCCTCGTTGAAGAAGTCTAGCAGTGGCAGGTATTTGATGACAAGTGAAAAGTACACTTCATCTGCTACAAGTTATTGGAAGAGTGAGATTTTCGATGTTGGTAAAGCCGTTGTGGCAAAGTTGGATTCCCTTCTCAGGTCCTCTAGCAAGCAAACATTATCTCCCGAAACCAGAGGAAGGATCTCTCTTTCAGTGTATCAAATTATAAAATCTCTTAAAGAAACTTCAAGCTATAAAGATAACAATATCAATTTCCAGAGCTATATGTTCTCAGTTGATGAATGGTTTTGGGATGCAATATTTCCGTGGGACTCAAAGAACAGAGCTACACAGGGTGTCCTACCTATCATTGATTGCCCAGCTGCTGCTGAGTTGGTTGATGAGTCGGTTGACCGATTTCTGAGCCATGTAAGTGGCAAGTTCACCTATGGGCAGTTAGGTAAGCTGTCCATGATTCTTCTCTTGAGTGGGAAATTACCTGCAAACCGGTCTGCAAAAATCATGCAATGTACAGAAAATATGCAAGAATGGCGAGAGTTTTTTGCTTCTCTGGAAGTTCTCTTCAATAGTGGTTTTGAAAGGATGTCCATGGTTGTAAACTTTCAAAAAGCACTTCAAGCAACATACAATGTAGACTGGAAGCGGGAACCTGACTACATGTCTCCACATTGTTACCTGTACCTTCTAGAACTCCTTACCTTCTTTGCCTCATCTTGCCTCGGATCTTCTGGTTACATGATTACCACACGATCTGTACTTGCTGAGATCATGAAGTTAAGAGGCTGTAAGAATTTTCTGGATCAAATGGTTCCAGGAGCCGGGCCACCATCTAATTTACTGAGCTTGTTTGAATTTATTGTACATTCTGTTAAAGAGCTTCTTTGTAACAAGAGTGAGATGTGCAAATGGATAGACAGATGCTGCCGCTCCCTTCCAGAAATTTTTTACCGTCAAATGATCCTGAGATTAGCCATCATGCTGCACATGCCATATCTGAACATGAGTTTGGATATTCATAGTGCTGGCAAGTTTCTGTCGAGCCGTTATGATATATCACGTGATTTACCGGGGCAATTTTGTAGCAAGCTCAGCCAAGCCAGAAATAGCAAGGAGAGGGATAAAAGTCTCATTGCATTTGTGGATGCTTTTGCATCTGTTGGAGATCCTTTGGTCATTATCAGCACAAAGGAGGATAACTTTGTGTTTCCTCCATCCAATTTCCTTTTCTTTTGCTGTGACAAGATGAGGGACAAAGACCATGTCATGTCAGTTCTCTTTCCAAGTACTGGCCCTGATGTTACACCATCAATGGTGAGTTGTACTAATCTTCCAT
This sequence comes from Carex littledalei, assembly GCA_011114355.1. NCBI lineage: Eukaryota > Viridiplantae > Streptophyta > Magnoliopsida > Poales > Cyperaceae > Carex > Carex littledalei. The sequence goes on from CM022105.1 coordinate 1,404,109, forward strand.
CTACCACTGCGGCAGCAGATGTAACTGAAGGTACACAAGACGGCCAGGGTAATGCGGAAGAGAGACTTGTGAAAATGCTTGAAGCATTCAAACGGTGTGAAAAGGTAAAACAGTTGTATTACTGATACTTTTATTCTATTATTTTTAAGACTGGTGCACTCATTACAACAAGGTACGAGGCACTGTACCAGATCACTCTAGGCTCCATCCCTGTATGTTATGGTTTAGGTATTGTGCCTCTGTGGTGTGGAAATGATTGCTTGTTTGTATCTAATATGAGCAGAGCTGCATTAAATTTGGGGATCGCACTTGGACTTGCACTGAGGCTAACAGCTTCTGTACCTTTTTTTTTTTCCTATTTTGTAGAAAGATATTGCAGGTACCGTAGATATTCTTGGTGTTCTGCTCTTGTGGCTTCGGGAGAATAAATCTCCCATGGGTTTCTATGATCAACTTGTTGAAGAAACACGCATTGTTTATGACCATTTTGAGAAGATTAATTTCCCGTAAGGATGCCAATTTCCATCTTTCACTTTATTTTACTTTTGTGAATTCACTTATCGTGTAACTTTTTTCTTTGTCCTGTACAAATTTTATGAATGTCTTAAATATATGTCAAAATTCCAAAATTCGTTCTTGTGGATAAAAAAAAATCTGCAAGATAGTTGTGGAAACTGGAAAGACGTTGTAGTAGTGCATCAATACTCTCACTTTGAAGTCTTTAACATTTTTAAGAAGAAGAGTATCCAATCAAGCAGATGCATTTTGGTAAATAAAATATCAACTTGCCGAACTTTGTGGTGGTCTACTTAATTTCAAATGATAAATAACTAATTCTGTCTCATGTTCCCACTTGAAACTACCCCTTTAGATGTCTTAGCGAAATTAAAAATGATTCTTAGCCAAGGGATGATACACCTAAATTAGCTCTTGAGAAATATCCAATTCAAATGTTTTTTTACTGTGTTTCTTTCTTTGGTTGTCAGAGCTAAAGAAACGTACTCTTATCCAAGCCTGGAAGCTCTTTATTCCTACTGGCAAGATGGTGAAGCAAAATTGAATCTGATCATAGATACACTTATTTCCGAAAAAACAAGTAAAGAGGCCTCAGAGAGAGATGCAACACTAGAACAGAGAAAGATTGTGGCTCCAACTGTTGTAGTCAAGAAAGAGGTTGATGAAGACAAGCTAGTCGTGGATACTCCGAAGGAACTTTTCTGGGTAGAGCTTGAAGCATTCCAGCAGAGAAGTTATCAGAAGGTACAAAATTAACACAAAGCACTATTTGGTTATTTATTGATGTATAAATACTAGAGCAATATACACTGTCTATATTACTATTTCTTTTATGTTATGAAGGATGATTTGAAAAGCATTGCCAATCTTCTCTTGGCTGCCCTTTCATTGTTAGATGAAAATGAATCTTTGAGAAGTTTTGATGAGCATCTAATTGAAGAAATGAAAAGCATGTACAATTCTTTTTCAGACCTACTTGCTAGGTAAGATTTCTATGGATCTGCTCTAGCATCATTTTTGCTCTTGTAATCGACCCCAGTTATAGGCTATAAAATCTGTACATGAATCTAAGCATGTCTTTTTCTTTTTGTGCAATTCCTAATTTGTATTACAGAGGTGATGGCCCTACTTTGGAGGACCTATATTCTCGATGGCCACATGGAGAAATAAAATTGAAACTAATCATCGACACACTACTGACTGCTCATGAAAGAAATTTATCTGATGACAAAGAGGCTTCAGAAAGAAGACCTGTCGAAAACAAAGTGGTTGAAGAAAATGCTGTTGCCCAAACCGGTCTGGGAACTTCTAGCAAGCCTAACATAAACAAACAGAAAGGCAAGAAAAACAAGAAGTCCAAGAAGAGAGGGAAAAAGAACAAGGGCTAGTTCTGTTTTTGTTTTTTGTTAAAAAAAAAAAACTCTTATTACATGGCTCTCTATAGAAGCTTAGGTTTTAATTACCTTTTGGAGAAGGGAGAGGGCAGTGCCTCCCATTTTGGTGATGTAAATGACATTCTCTGTGACGCTATTTTGAGGACATATTCAAGTTGTTAACTAATTTTTGTGTGTATTTACAGTTCGGTCAATTATTATGAATTGTGATCCGATTTTCAGGAATAATGATTTGTAAAGGCGATTCACTTCCTGGGCCTCTCATCTAAGCCTGCACAAAATTATATTCGTTGCAATACCAAAAAGAATTTAGCAACATGTTTAGCGAAGATGTAAAGCATCAAGTGCATTGGTCGAAAATTTCCAACTCAATACCATGCTAAGCATATAATTGCCAATTTTAACGCAGCGCTAGCTCATAACATTTCTCCAGAGCAATAGAAGCTAATAATAAATTTTGACTCTATAATTATTGCACTTCATATAATTAACATAAAGTAACAAAATTTTACAATACTAGAAAAAAGAAAAACTACCTTGAACTGAGTAAAGAGGAGCCAAACTTTGTCCAAATCAAAAGAAGTTTTAAAATCTAGCTTTGTCCGGCTCTACTAGGCTCATTGACAGACTAAGTCAAGCTGAGCCAAACTCGACTCGTCAAATGAGGAACCGAGTTAGGACGAACTAGATCTTTTTTAACTTTGACAAAAAATGTATGAACTATTTACGAAAGTTTTCCGAGCCAACTTCGAGCGAATCACGAGCTATGAATTTTTTTTATCACCTCTAACTCTCTTATTGAACTCTTTATGTTGGACATAGTTAAAAAACATCAACTTAGGATACACTTATGAGGGTTGTTAACGAGCCGAGCTGAGCCAGCTCGTTAATAGCTCTTTCATGTTGTGAGCTGCGTAGAGAGTAAAATTTTTCAGTCGATTTAATACTGTGAGCAACATATAAATCACAAGTCAACAAAATTTTTTTTTTTTTTACTTACGACAAGCTTCATCCTCTTATCTTATGGTAAAGAAATTGAATAAGAAACCAAACAGAAAACTCCGTCCTTTTTATATCTCAAAATTCATCTCTTCAATTCTTAAAAATTTAATTCCGAACGTAATTCTATTAATTAAAAGTTTTCTGTTTATTTTGTGTTGGATTAATAATTGAATTTGTGCTGGTCAAATGGATGAGACTGTATTTAATTTATTTGATGAGACAATATACTTGTAATTTTTTCAACCAGTAAAAGTTTTAAGACAAAAATTTTCAACGTTGAAAATATATTGGTCAAATGAATGTGTTCATTTTTAAAATTCCTACTTTGTCAAGATTTGTGTCTCCTAAAATTACAAAAGTGTATGGACGAGCTGAAACTTTTTTGACACTATCGAAAATGCAAAATTAAATGAATCTATATGATGTAAAATGAAACATTAACTTTTTAAATCATAAGCTGATCCTTAACTTTTTAAATCAGTGTTCCTAAAAAAACTTTTTAAATCAGAATGTTAACAATCGAAATTTAAACATCGAAGGTCCGATATAAATTAATTGTTTGCAGCATTCTCAAAAGAAAAAGAAGTTAATTTTTGTTCTTTCAATTATTTTAGACATAAAAAATTATACGGACATGTAAATTGATTCTTTAGACATAACAAGTAACAGTGTATCAAATTAATACAATAATATTGTCATGTTTGATTTGAGAAAAGAAATAATATCGAATTTTGCAAGATTTGTATTGACATTAGAGGCGGCAAAATTTTAATATGATTCGAACAACTCGTCCAATCCGATTCAAACTCAAATAAGATCAAATCTAAAAAATAAAAAAATCAAACTAATTATAATCTGACCCTGGACCCAAGTCCGATCCAACTCAATAATAAAAAAAAAAATTCAAATTAAACTCACATATAATGAATTATTAGAAAAATACAAGTTATAAAATCTATAAGCATGACGCGGATGAATTGACCCCCGTTTTTTTTTTTTTTTTTTAAATACAGGATTTATTAATGATTTTATTTTACCTTTTAGTCAAATTAGTAAGTGAGCTCACCTTCATGAAAATTACAGAACTTTTGCACTATTGATCTCATTCTTAAAAAAAAAAAAAAATCATCATAACATGTAATATTGAGATTCATAATATCTACTCCCACAAAACTTTGTTGCCTCCATCCTACCCACAGGCGAATACTTGTAATCCAATCATGCATGTTTCCCAATGGTTTGCTACCATTTGAACTTCTCTACTCTCTATCAGAGCAGTAAAACAGGTGCATACACACATTATTTTTTTACAATTTTCTAAGCGCCTCTTTCCAACCCGGTGCATCCTTTTTAGTAATGGCGGATGCATGCATGGATCGGTCAACCTAATCGTTTAATTAGGTACTCTGACCGTCTCCCTGCTTTTGAAATTCCATTTATTAAATAGGGGACAACTATTCTTCTCAGAGCACACCACTGCAAAAATTTCTCTACCGTTTACTTCAAAAAAAAAAAAAAAAAACCATGGCCACCAAGAGCTTGATCCTAAACCTTACAATAGACAACTCCAAGAACAAAGTACTCTTTGCTGAATCTGACAAAGATTTTGTAGACGTGCTACTAAGCTTTCTCACCACTCCACTTGGTACTCTTGTTAGCCTTTCTAACAAGAATTCCCTTCTTTGTTTAGATAACCTCTACAAGAGTGTCGAAGATCTCGGCGACGAATACTTCAAGACTACCCCTTGCAGGGAAATGTTGCTCAGGCCTAATCATGCGGCTGAGATCGATTGTCTTGATTTACCTCTCAATGTTCATGGTGACAGGCCACTGATCTACTACACTTGTTCACAAAATTGTGCCCATGAGCTCCTCAGCTTGTATGCAAATGCCCTTTGCGCTTGCGGCAGTAAGATGATGCGCAAAGTGAAGGTGGTGAGAGGAAGTAGTAAAAAAGAGCCAGGTGAGGGTGTTTTCTTGAAATGTGCAACACGGTTTCTGATCACAGATAATTTTACTGTCATACCGGCATCTACTCAGGCTGCGTTTAATTTACTTGGTTGTGCTGGCACAAGTTTGAGCTCTGTTGTGGAGAAACAAGTGTCTGTTGGCTTATCAGAGGTAAATCTTGCCCCATTTATAAAATTAATCTTAGGTAAATCTTGTTATATGTTTTACAATTACATATGATTAATTAAAATAAATATTACCATGTTGCATGTGTTATATTTTCTTTCTTTCACATTGATTCAAGATTTATGGCCATGGGAAGTTGCAAAGAATTGAAATGACTGTCCATATTATCTTTAAATTAATAGTGATTTATCTTTTTCAGGAAGTATTAACTCTCAATTAATAATTTTTTTGTCACAATTTCTATTTTGATAATAAACAATAGTTCAGTCACAATCGATAGTTCATTTAATCCTTAAAATTGACAGCCATTTTGTTTTTTGAATTTTAATTATCATATATGTTCATTAATTTCAGATTATTGCCATACTTCGTCAATCTCTGATCGCCGAGGATACTTTTACAAATGTCTTTCTTGAGGGAGAAAATGCCAATGAACTTGAGAAGAAAAACAGCCCCTTTGCTCTGGTCTCCCATCCCAAGCCATGCTCTGATCCTACAGATAATTTTGTTGGTATCAAGCTAATTGTTGACAAACATAAAAACAAGGTTTTATATGCAGAATGCAACCAAGATTTCATTGATATATTGTTTAGCTTCCTAACATACCCTTCTGGGTTTGTCATTAAAAGCCTGAATGGAAAGTCTCATCTAACTTGTTTAGATAATCTATTTGCAACTGTTCTTAGCAAGCCCATGGCTGATTGCTTTAAAACCGAAGAAACGAAAGAATATCTAGTCAACCCAAGGCTTTATTCACACTTCAGATCGACTAAATCACTCGTAAAATCTGATGAAGCCGTGCCAGCGAGGTACTATATGTGCCGGACTCCTGACTGTGTTTCTACTGAAGTTAGCCTTGTTCCAAACGTGCAATGCAAGTGTGCGCGCATTAATAACAAAAAGAGCATTACTAACAAAAGGATGAAGATTACTGATCCAAGAACAAGTCGTGCCTCTGGATTATCCGATCAAGGATATGTTTCTGTCGCAACTTATATAGTTACTGATGATTTAGTTGTAACCCCATTCTCAGTATCAACTCTTACTCGTATGATTGCAAATGCTTCCGAAGGTGTGGTCGAAATTCCGGTTAATATCGGAGAAAAGGAGGTACAAATCAATTTTTTTTAATTACTAGTGTGTATGCGCGCTCACATGCACATGTGTTGCGGGAGCAGAATTTTGAGCTTATGATATTTTTTGTTTTTGTTTTGTGATGATAATTTTAGGTTCTGGCATTGCTGGAAGCTGCACTTGGTTCTCAGGCTGTGTTTACAGATTCTTTCTTGATCAAGGAGGAAACTACCACAAATGCTATCTGTGGCGATGACAGTGATTGTGTTATTGTTTGATTCCAAATTAATTAGCCTTAATTGTTTTAAGAACCATTAGCGTAATAGCATGCATGTATTATTTTTTTAAATTTTATTATAACTACAACAAGATATTTGCAGTTTTGTTTAATTGAGGTAACGTTGTTTCTTGTTTATATATGCTTGCAACAGAAGATGACCTCTTAGTTAATAGCTTTTTAACTTGATTTTCATGATTTACCTGTTGTTAAAATCATCATATTTATTAGTCTACAGCATGTAGGTCCCAGCTGGATGTTAATTTTCATGCTAATGAAATTTATAATTTATAATACACAATTAAGAGACGCCATATTGAAATTGAGCACAAAGTAATTAAGTTCGATGGGCTTTAAACTTACTTTTGGGTTCAATGGGCACTGAGCCGTTCAATGCGCTTTAAAATTTGTGCGTACGAATTTCAGAGCGATACACACACGAATCTTAAAGCACATCGGACAACTCTAATACACACATCATATCCAAAAATATATCAAAGCTCATCGAAACTACATTTTTCTCATTGGAAATATATTAAGGACTGTATCGACTCTATAAAAATTGACACCATATAAAAGAACTTACTTTTGGGTTCAATGGGCACTGAGCCGTTCAATGTGCTTTAAAATTTGTGTGTACAAATTTTAGAGCGATACACGCACGAATCTTAAAGCATATCATATCCAAAAATATATCAAAGCTCATCGAAACTACACTTTTCTCATTGGAAATATATTAAGGACTGTAGCGGCTCTATAAAAATTGACACCATATAAAATGCATCCGCCTGTTTGTGTGACAGTCGTTAAGAATCTCTCTCGTTAATAAAATATCTTTCGAAAAAAATATAAGGGCCATTAATTTTCAGTATTATTGAATTCTATTTCACAATTTTTCAAGTAAAATGATGTATTTTTTAAATTTTTTGCACATTGATCTTCTCAAATTTTCAAGATTAAACTAGTGATTTTTTTTATCTATCTATATAAATAGTAAAAAAATTCTAAAAAAATGTAAAATTTGGCGTCCAAGTACATTTTCATATGGAGATTATGATGAACAGTTCGGATTGATTATTTAGATTTTGAAAATGAAGATATAAATCTATAATACGGATCAAAGTGCAGTGTGCATAGTACCGTAGCCTTACTCTTTGATTAGTTATGGATCGAATTTTGATTAATCCAACAAATCAATTTTGAATATGGATTTTATAAATAAATAAATTGACTAAAATTCGACCTGACTGTTGTATATTGTTTTTTTTAATAAAATTTGATTATATAACTGTAATACTAATATCCTTATAAAAATTATGTGATGTCTTGTTAATTAAAACTTTCTCTATATTTTGTTAGTTAGAGTATGTTTTGCTGCTTCCTTTTTGCCTTTTGAAATTATAAATTGTTTGTTACTTATATTTTGATAGTATTTTTTTTTTAAATGGAGTCCGTCGAATCTGCAAATTAATCAAACCGTCTAATATGAAGTCAAAATTAATAATTTATATTTAATTAATTAATGACGGATTGAAAAAATATATTATAATCCGATTATAATAAATCAAATTGAGATGTAAACAAAATTAGACTAAATCTTTCCGTTTAACTATAATAAACAATTCACTTCTAAATTGCATCGGTAAAATCAATAGAACACGTTCCTTTAAAATTGGATAAGGCTATGCTGCTTTTCCAATCTCAACCATTCAAAATTTTTCATTCACGTATCTCGATAAAAGAATTTTTTCATGCACAGATTTCAAAGATTTTGAATGGTTGAGATAGGAAAAGCAGAACCCTGCTGTCCGTACAGAAAAATATATATTATAGGAGAGATTTTCTATTATACCATATGTGATCTCTGAATATTGTACATGTTCCCACAAAACATAAAATAGATGCCTGAATTAATAACTTCTTTTAGACATTGTCATCTTGAGAAAATATGTACTTGCTATTCAGGAATTCAAATAAGAAATAAATTAGTAATTACTTTAAAGAGATAGTTAAGTCTAGATATTCATAAACCTCGAAATTTTCAAAATCTATGATGTGGTTAGGGAGAACCAAAAATAACAAAATAATCTCTTTACAATATGCTCTTACAAAAAATGTTACTAGTGAAAAAATTAGTCAACTTCAAAAAATTATAGGATTAATTTTCAAATGAAAAGTTACTACAAAATGAGCTTATGAAATTACTTTCTATAAAGTATGATATCATCAAAATCAAAATTTGAATGAAAAAGATATAATTAAAACAAATAATATTATGGAACCATCAAATTAGTTTCTATAATATATGTAACTGTTTGCTCCTAATTGGCCTTGGCGGCCGATTTTTATCATATCTCCATTTTTATATTAAGTATGTAGATGTCATGATTCGCCAACGATTGTGATTAAAATATAAAATTTCGGATTGAATATCAACCCTCCAATTAATTAGTCTACCATTTCTATGCTTCCTTTTTATGTTTTTTTACGTATAAAAGTCTAAATTTATTTAGACATATACTCTCCACACGTACTGGCTACCCGATTTTCTGATTGATCATGATTTTTTTTTTAAATGTCATTTAAAATATTTTTGGATTGGCTGTGTCACGTTAAGAAAATTTTATAATAAAATTTCAATCATTTATTTATTTGGAATGTTTAAAACGGAATCGAAATTTGATCGACGAGCGAGGAATGAGAAATTAAAACACATTAAATGGGTTTATATTGAATTTTAGAATTTTTCGGACCATTGATTCATCCTAGCACGGATCGCGAAACACCCTCTTTAATAAGCCCTAACCTTGATTCATCCTAGCACGGATCGCGAAGCACCCTCTTTGATAAACCCTCACCCCTCTCTCTTCTCCCGTGTGTGTGGTCGGCCAAAGAGAAAGGAAGAGAAAGAACGAGAGAAAGAGAGAGAGAGAAGAAAAGAGAGGGAGAGCTCCGAAATCCCGTCGGATTGCGCCACCGTCCGGGAAATCGAGGTTGAAACCGAGAAGGCAGCTGTAAATCTCTCCTAGCCATCCCGTCGGTAATTTCTCTTTTCCCTTCTTCGTTTGAAAATCTGAGATTTCTCGAATCCGCGGGTTGTTCGTTTTAAAACCGAGATTAGTGTTAGAATTGATTGAACTCTAACTCCTTTGAGCTTCTTATCTCTCGTTTACCTATTTTCTACGTGATTTCGTCTCCCATTTTGGATTTCCCCATTCTAGGGTTTTGATGCCAAATCCCGAATTGAAACGCGGCATTGATTGATTAGGTTAGCCCGACCAACTAGACTTGTTCTCGGTAGGGTTAGCTCTTGATCGGGAAAGGTTAGAACATGTAATGGTTAAATCGAGGTTTCGACCAAATTAGGGTTACACCAACCGGCCAATCGAATTGATGCGTAAACCAGAATAGCGAACCAGTACAGGAATGAGACCTAATTGAGATGGTATACGTGGAATGTAGGTGTAGGCTCGGTTGAGCAAAGGTTTGCGGGACACTCCGAGACGCCTGATCTGTAGTCACGCGGTACGTCTATTGCCAGCAGGTGCGGGATTCTTGGACTTGTTTGATAATTTATATTCATGAATTAAACTGCTTCCAATTGTCATGTTGAACTGCTTGATTGATTGCATAATCAAATTGTTTGAATCATATGCATAACCGTATTAAATTGGAACTGATATGTATTGAAATCGCCTTATTGCGGGCCGCAACAACTCCCATTACGGGCCGCAATCAACAGCGTAGCTCAAAACATGAACTGAAAAATTCTCTGACTGCTTGGCTGCGGGCCGCAATAACCTCATTGCGGGCCGCAATAAAGTCATTACGGGCCGCAATGAACATACCAGGAGAAATGCTCTCTGGCTGAAATTGGGGTGCTTGGTTGCGGGCCGCAACTACAGTCACTGCGGGCCGCAATAAGAGCCTGGAAAATGAAAATCAGAGTTGAAAACTTGTGGGTAGTTGAGTGCGAGCCGCAATAACCCCATTTTAGTCCGAAATGAATATTATAGTTGTATTTGCATGCTGAATGGTATATCGTTTGTGTGTGTTCCTTTGTTTTGAAAACTACGGTCGAAAGTCCCCAATAATTTATGACTATCTAGGATGGTCGGTAAAGTTTCGAAATCAACGCTGGGCGATGACTCGAAACCATGTGCGCATATGAGAATAATTAATCACTGCTGGGCAGTGATTGATTAAGATCAGTCAATGCTGGGCAATGACTGATCGTGACGGAGACTTTGGGTGACTGTGAGGAAACGATGAAATGGTGTCATATCCAATCTGGGACAGGAATGACCGTTTGGTTTAACGTATTGCGAATGGACGATTCTGAGCTTATTGCATACGAATTCTTTTTATCTGATTATGAACCAGACCTTAGTTAATGGTTAAGCCAAGCACTGCGGATGGGTGTCAGATAAAGGGTCCAGCTGGTGGGCCATCTGTAGGTGTCAGTGACACTGCAGATGTGGGTTGGATAAAGGGTCCAGCTCGGTGGGACATCCGTAGGTGCTACCAGCTGTAATAAACTGAGTTAAGCCAAAAACGTGCGTGTTTGAGATTCATCTTGGAAATTCCGTAACTTGTGTTTCATTTGGTAAATTGTTGTCGATCATATGCACTTGTTTTATTTATGAATATGCATATGTCTGAACTGCTTTTGTAGGGTTTCATTTTTGAATATAGATTTTGATTGCAAGTCCAATAATCTAAACTGTGGCAAATTTCGCACTGAGAATTCGTTCTCACCCCCACTCTTGGGTTATTTTACAGGATTTGAGGCGTCGGGTTCTGGAGAGGCACGCGAGTTGTAGACCCTCGGTAGTTGCTTTTGTATAGTTTAGGGTTAAGCCTGATGGTTAGTATCTGTATGAGATACTTTTGTTGTATTATACTTGACTAGACCGTGTACCCTTATATATATGGATTTATGTATATATATCTTATACTTAGGGATGTGCTTAATAGTAGTTAATTATGCGTATTTGGATTTAATGGGTAATCGCCTTGTGAACATACACGGTTTGTATGTTTACGGCAGGGAACTGTTGCGAACCGTGGCTGCGGGGTGTGACAGGCTGATAATTGATTGACCATGTCTTCATTTTTTTCTATTTTTTTATATCATTTAAGAAAATTTATTTGTCATTTAAATGAATAGTATAGATGGAGATAAAAAGAGAAGGGATTGAAAATGTGGAGAAAAAGACTTCGGCATATGGAAGATATATATTCTCTTCCACACAATAGTAATTGCATGTGGGAGAGATTTTATTTCCTTTCTAATTTTCCGAAATATCAAACAGAGAAATGTGATATCTCAAAATGATATAGACTATGAGAAGAGAGATGTCTTTAGAGCAGTGTTGTAAAAAACGTCCGTTTAGACCGATTAATCGGCCGATTAGTCGTTGGCGGTGACCAAACCGTCAAGGAATTTCCCGATTAATAGGCCGGTTTTTTCCGATTATGACCTATTATTCCCGATTAATCGTTTGGCAGTACCATGTCTGTCCGACAAGCGCATACCGTTATTTACAACACTGCTTTAGAGAGTTAAATCAAAATTAAGAAATAGAATAAAATAATGAAGTCTGCGCATTTTCTCCCATTTTATTTTCTATTTTTTTAGCGGTAAGGAATGAATTATATAGAAAGGTCAAAGAAGATATTACTTGAAGTAACACAATTTTTCAGTTTTATCTTCAAAATTTTCAGTATCACAAATAAGTTTAAATATCAAATATATATATGAATGAAGAATTCAAGGTTAATCAAGTAGAAATTACGATCAGACTTGTTCAAACGGAAAATTTAGTTTTTCAAATTTATGTATCAATTTTCATGTTTTTAGTATCTTTCATAGAAAATCATATTATTGATGAACTGTTTATATTTGTTTTCATTTTTTTCGGATCATCAAGGGAATAATCAAGATGATTAATAAAATAATTTTCAACAACAGAGGGATTATTAGAGCATTTAAATGGACTTTCAGATTTCTTGGTTATAATAATTAATTATATTTTTTTGGTTATAAAATATTATAGTTGATCATGAGACAATGATCTAGATTAATGTTTTCTGAATTTATTTTTACTATTTTATTTAATAGTAATTTTTTTTACCAAAAAACTTATAAATTTATTTGCCAATGACCATAAGTTTATTTTTATTACAAAGAAGTCCATTACTATATATTTACATGCAATTTTATTTTACTCTTCTAAAAAAACATTTGTAAGCCTAATCACATGTTATAAGAGTAATAAAATCAGAGTCCAATTAATAAAATGGAAAAAAAATAATATTCTGAAAATTTAACCAAAATAGTCAAGTTATTATACTTTAATATGATCAAATTAATGATTCATCTAAATAGATCATTAGACCTATTGTTTCTAAATTACTGTCTATCGATCAATAATAATAAGTTGTGTTTACTGTATACATGATCATAATAATCATTTTAATTAGCAATAAACATTCTAGGTGACATACTATTTTATTTGAAAAATTAAACATTTGCAATTTTTACTCACAACTTTAACTATATAAATGATTAAAACAGAATTAGTATATTCTGGATACTGCACTAATTATAATGACAAAAATAATTATAGAAAACTATGTACATTAATACTCGAGACATTTCCTGAAAAAAAAATTTCACAATCAACCTTCGATATAATTTTTAATTTTACAACCTAAAATATGATCGTAATTGAAAAAAAAAACTTACTATAATCTTCAGACGAACGCTAGAAGCACAATGGAGGGGCCGATCTATAATTTGGAAAACTCGAACTGTGCACGATGGAGAAGCACAAAGGAAGGGTTTGTCTCAGGAAGAAGAAGAAGTTTGTCTCGGGAAGAAATGATCCAGAGAGAAGAGAAGTTTTGACAAAATTTTAATTAGGACCGAATTGCCAATTCGGTCTGGGCTAAAAAAAACTCTGGACCGAATTGGCAATTCGGTCTGGAATTAAAAAAGCTTCTGACCGAATTGTCGGTCTGGGCTAAAAAAGCCTCTGGACCGAATTGCCAATTCGGTCCAGAGTGAATGACACACAAGGCTACACAAACAAAAAGCAAGAACTGTGAAAAACAGCTGGACTGAATTGCCAATTCGGTCCAAAAAAAAAAAGCCATCGGACCGAATTGGCAATTCAGTTCTTATGGTTTTTGTAAAAAAAAAAAAAAATCCCCTCCGATCTCTCCTCTTCCTTTCCTTTAGAGCATCTACAATGGTAATTGTTTTTAAATTGCTTATGATGTGTCAATTGCTAATATAATTGTTGGGTTGTAGGTCAATTGCTAAAAAAACAAATTTGCTTATAAAGCAAACGATTTCTTTTGAATATGCTAATACTCTCTCTCTTTCCTATTGGCTCTAACTCCTTTGTTCTCTTTCCTATTGGCTCTTGACTCAATTTCTGAGATGGAGGGGTTAAGAAATTAAAAGGAACTTAATTTTTAAATAGTACTTTATAGCTTTGTTTTAATTTTTTACAGTTGGCTAGGTTGGAGATGCTCTTAACGAGAGGTTTCTCTTCGTTCTGAATCACAGCCTAATTGTTCTGCTGTCGGGTTAGCTTCAACTGCCAGGTCACGCAGCTAATCGAAATATGCTGTAATCTTTTATATGCCTCCTAGAATATAACAAGTTGGTTGGAAGGTACACGTAACCTTTGGAAACACTTGACTACACATATATCTACACAGATATGCCGCAATGATATCCACACAGATATGACCCACATATATCCCCTACATTTATTGAGATAATAAATAAAATAAATAAATACAGTATCATGCGGAAATAAATCAGCAGAAATTCAGAAACCAATGAACAGAACTCTGAAATCTCTGCAATTCGAATCTAGCCATTTAATTTTCTTTGAGAACGCATCTCGAAACAGCTAGTTTTCTCTTACACGGATCTCGAACAGTTCGACGGCTGGATTCGAATTGCAGGAATTTCAGGTGAACAGTACCGATCTCGGATTTCAGCTAATTCGGATCCGTATAATGCACGAGAGATATGAATTCTTTTTTTAGGTTCATCGTACTCTGTTGATCTCTCTTTTTGTGTGCCCAGCCCTACTTTTTATTTTTCTTTTATTTTCCCCTCTCCATAATCTCTCTTACACGCCTCCATAGGCGGTCATGAGTTCGTCGCTCGCCTCCGTGTCGACCGCCGAAGAATCCGGCGACACGTCGCCTCAACAGAAGCAATCTAAGAAACCCAAATGTAACTAACGGTTTTTTTCATTTTTTTCCCCATTTCAATTTCTCTTCTCTTTTCTTATGTCGTCAACTTTAGGCATCGATTCTTGCGAGGGATTGTTTTATTTTCCTTTACCTCTTCGATTGTTATCTCTATAATTAGAATTGTTGATATCGAGTTTGTATAATTAGAATTAGTGGTTACTGATTTGTAAAGTGGACTAAAAGGTGATATGTTTTGTATTATGTGGAACTAATATTCAGGCATCTAGTAGGAAAAAAATGTGGTCGAAAAAGAAAGGAACCGATTGTAATAACTGAAATCGTACTCTTATCTCCCGAGGTTTTTCTTGGTCTGAGAAAAAAAAAGAAAGAAAAAAGAAAGTAGAAGAAGAGAATGACCTCTTACTTCTTCCCATAACAACCATTATTTTACTTCCAATTTTTTTAGATTCCAGATTTACACAGCAAGAGCTGCCAGCTTGCAAGCCATTACTGACACCTGGAATTGTACGTCTTAACTCTTCTATCACTCTACTTCTTTTTACACTTCTACAATTGTTGTTAAATTTTTTTTATTATTAAATTGTTGTTAAATTTCACTAGTACACTTTGTAGGTGATTGGTATTTTTGCCCTCATTGCTGTTGTCTTCATACCTATTGGGCTTGCCTCTTTATCTGCATCAGAATCTGTAAGTTGTAATAACTAAATTCTATTTTTAATTTATTTTTTATAAATAACTTTGTTTCACTAATGTTATATAATTATAGGTGGTCGAGGTGGTAGATCGGTATGATGCAGACTGTGTACCAAGTGACATGCAAGGCAGGGAGCTTGATTTCATTCAAAACTCTAGCACCAACAAAACTTGCACTCGAAGATTAATTGTAAGATTTTTAGCCTCTTCATGCGTATATCCTGTGAATATTAATTTGTAATACTTAATTTAAATCAGGATGTTTCTGAGCAATGATATCTTATGATAACTTTCAGATCCCAAAAACCATGAAGAGTCCTGTACATATTTACTACGAGCTGGATAACTTCTATCAGAATCATCGCCGGTATGTGATGCCTTATCCATAAACAATAAATTTTATTAGCAATAGCAATTCTAAAATCTCTAATGCAAAATGCATTATGTTAAATCTTAATTTAATTCAAGTTTGAAATTGCATGACAGTATTGTAAAATTTACATGAGATTATTGACTGTATCATCTTATTGTAATTATTATTGTAGATTTAACAGACTAGGGTATTTATAAATATGAAAAAGTCACCTTCATTTTTTAAATACTATTCAACTTTTTAGATATCAGTTTTTATGGAAGAAAATATCTTATTTCTGGAAGGTTATCTTTTAAATTTCATGCAGTAGTGCAGCACCACTATTTGAAAATAAACCCAAGTGGCATTCACTGCTGACATCCATTTCTGGAGGTTTCTTTGCCCAAAAAGTTTTCAAAGTGATAAAATGAAAATTGCTGTGGCAAACATGACCAAATTGTCCTGGAATGTTAAATCGCTAAATCTTTCCATATTCATATAGATCTGCAACATTTTTAATTCTTTTTACATCTTTATTTTAAAATGTTGTTTATTCTGTTGGGGACAAGTTTGTCAAGACTTCATTGGATACATTTTTTCCATTATATGACTACCAAGGTTGGGGTTTCTTATGCAAATATCTCAAATATTGGTAGGGTGAATCTCAGTATTTTGTATTCGTTCCATTTAGCAAAATATTCCAAAAATTACAGGCTAGTCTTTACACCTGATTGCACCTATCATTTCTGTTGTGCACTTGCATTTTAGTGTCCTCATTGTTCAGTGAATTTGGGTGTTACTTAGGTATGTGAAAAGTCGTAGTGACAAACAACTTCTAAATCCCTCGAAGGAAGGCGAAACAAAGATCTGTGCACCAGAAGGAAATACTCCTGACGGCAAGCCGATTGTACCATGTGGCCTCATAGCCTGGAGTCTGTTCAATGATACTTACACATTCTCAGTGAATAGCAAGATAATTCAGGTCAACAAAAAGAACATTGCCTGGGCTAGTGATCGTTCCCACAAGTTCAGTAAGGATGTCTACCCCAAGAATTTCCAGAAAGGAGCTCTTATTGGTGGTGGCAAGCTTAATGAAAGCATACCGGTATGTACTTACATTGCTTTCAAGTTTAAGTTAACACGGTCTTTTTTTGGTGCTTGCTGAAATGTGTTTTTTTTTAAGTTGTGAACTCACACTAAAATGTGAGCACTCTTGAATTCAGCTAAATTTTGAACTAGCTAAAAACCAAGATTACCATTGTAAAAAACCAACATGCTATTTTCATGATTCTCATTAATTTATTTCCTCATTTTCTTTTACAGTTAAGTGAGCAAGAGGACCTCATAGTGTGGATGAGAACTGCTGCACTCCCCACTTTTAGAAAGCTCTACGGAAGAATTGAGGAGGACCTACTTGCAAATGAAGAGATTACAGTGGTTATAGATAACAATTACAACACCTACAGCTTTGGGGGTAAGAAGAAGCTGGTTCTTTCGACTGCGTCTTGGATAGGAGGGAAAAACAGTTTTCTTGGTGTGGCGTATCTCACTGTTGGTGGCTTGTGCCTATCTCTTGCATTGGGTTTTATCATACTCTATTTGTTCAAGCCGAGGTACTAAATTTCGAAGTTCCATTTATATTTTACTTCTACATGTATTGAATGACTAGTTGATCAAATTTACATATCTTCAATTTGTATTGAGTACTTTTTTCTGTGTAGTTACTAGCATGCAATTTATTAAATTTGTACATGGTTTATAAACCCTATGATTGACTTGGTTAGAATAAAATATCCTAGAGTTTTCAGTAAATCCTATGTCAAATTTTTTGAGGTGGTATCACTAGAATAAACTTCTGTTGTCTATAAGGTACTAAACCAGAATCATATTTCTGTATACCAGTAGCTTATTTCTGCAAGAATTATTTCTGATAAACAGATCTCACCTGATATTTCTTTTGTTACAGGACCCTTGGAGATCCATCATACTTGTCATGGAACAGAAATCCCTCAGCATCTGCTGATTAACATCACTTTTCGAGAAACTAGTACAAATCTTTGAAATCACCTCCTTACCACTTTAAAATCTGTGATTTTGTCAGCAATTCTCTAAGGTATGTAAATGTCTTTTATTACAGAAATAAAAAGTTGTTTATTTGTCTTAAATTCCGAAAGAGTGGTACAAAAGCAGTTAATCCAACATCCTTATAACCCTGTCTGTTATCATGCTTAATGACTATACTTATGAGGCCCAGTATCGCAATTAGGTTAAATTACTAAACACATTAATAGGATGCTGCAATATAAAAACAATGTGCCGTACTTTCACATATTAGTAAGGATTTGCATATCATGCAACTCCTTAGTACCAATCAATACTTAGAATTTTAGATGAATCTTTTCCTTTACTCAACAAGAAAAGAATTCACCATATTTGTTAGTTGTTGCTCCAATTTTATTGACATGGCAAAATTATTGGCTCCATTGGTGCAGAGATGTTCCTGTTGCACATCTCAGGGCCTACTTTTGTCACTCCTTCCTCCTGATGAAATTGTTTACAGATAGTAACTCAAATTGTTCTACTTAAAATTTAATAATTAGATGTATTAAATTTAGAAAAGATTAAAGAGACCTTTGCAAGGTTTCTGAAATAAGTAGTTGTGTAGTTGCCTGTAGGGAAGAAAGCTTCAATCAGATCTGCTAAAACAAGCTGAGGCTGGGATATGGCTCCATCGTACCAATCTGTAACAAGTATAAAAAGGAAAATGTATTTGAAAACATTTAAATTATCTCAAGGACACAAATATTCTTAGCAATGATAGTGAATGAGGCAAGTTATAATATCAATTAAATTTTGTTACTGGTCGTTTGGTAAACAGGAGGAAACCTTTTTGTTTTGGTAAATTGCCCATTGGTTAAGTGGAAACTTACATTAGCTAGAGTTAGAAATGATCAGTTGGTCCGCTAAAGGTAGGTTTTCAAAATAACGAGTGAAAGTAAATGGATATAGTACTTACCTAGAGTCATTGGGCCAAGTGCCTTTTTATCATATCTCCATACACTTTGATTTGTTACAAAACCAAAACAAGAGTCATCTCCCACATTAATATTCTCCAAGAATGTCGTTAGTGTATATTCTGTTGTATCTTGAGCATTTGTCTGATCTATCACCACATCCAATGTCTGTAATTTAAAAAAATGTGGATGATAAAAAAATATATATATATGTAGAGAGAGTGGCTAATATCAAAACGTTTGCACCAAGGCCCTCATGCAACCAAGTCGTTTTCGGATTTTCAAAGTCCAAACAGTCGATCAAAACCATTAGATGTTCAATCTATATTAAAATCTGCTTGGAGACCAAATTTTACATTTTTTGGAATATTTTTACTATTTATTAAGCCACTTTGAAAATTACTGATCCGGGTGAACAGTAAAAACAGTGCAACCAAATTCTGGACCATGTGATCAGCAATTTTCAAAGTGGCTTAATAAATAGTAAAAAAATTCCAAAAAATGTAAAATTTGGTCTCCAAGCAGATTTTAATATAGATTGAACATCTAACGGTTTGGATCGACTGTTTGGACTTTGAAAATCTGAAAACGACTTGGTTGCACGAGGGCCTTGGTGCAAACGTTTTGATATTAGCCACTCTCTCTCTCTCTCTCTCTCTATATATATATATATATATACTTTTCTTTATCTTTATAATTTCATTCATGTTTGCCAAGTAAAAGTTTTTTTTTACTTAATAGTACTTTTTATATGCATAACCCTATAAAGTGACCAGTACCGCATGAACCTCGTAAAAAAATATCACATATCAACCCTTTTCTAGGATTAAAACCTAGATTGCATTGTTAAATATGTTTGTGATACATAGTCAAGAAGCATTTATTAGGGTATCTGTTGAAGTAAATTGGGACGTATAGAACCATAGATGCTTTTTTGCTTATAAGCCAACGATATAAAGAAATGGTAAACTTACACAAAGAATTGCATGAAAACTGTCCCTTTCTTCTGGATCTGACACATTGTAGATGTTGCTTGTAATGCTACTATCTATGTTCTCACCTCCAGCATCTGTCACATACTAATAATTGATCCAAAAAGCTTTTAAATCTGTTTATCATAGAAGTAAAGTAAAAAATAGTTAATACATACCTGCAACTTGTAACTTTCTTTACTGAAGGACCATACTCCCTAAAGATTAAAGAGAGAATTTTATTCTTTAGTTTTAAAACATAAGATGTCTATTGTTTGGAAGGCCTTACACAAGTCTAATTTAGTGTAAACCTGTTTATACTCCAGCCATGCAACAACAGGCTTGAAGCGACCACTGAGGCTTGCGGCTGCTTTGCTTAAGCACATGTAGTTTGATTTGATCTAGAAGGTTTACATAAGTAGTTGAACAATAAAATAAGCAATTATAAAACAAAATAATTACTGATGACTTTTTGTGGTACTGATTCAGCTATGAAATAAAAGAATTATGATTAATTCAAGAAATCTCAAATGTATGGTCTTAACTGCATTGTATACCGCATTAGCTCTGAGTTCAGAGTTTGTGAAAGTCCCCAAGTATTTTATCCACTCTGCCCTCTAAAAAAAAAAAGTAAATTGCTAATAAATTGGAAAAAGCAAGCAACAGATAATTATTATGTATATATTAGGACAAATTGAATATAGATTTTATCGGTGTACCTGTAATGGTGTGGTTTCATCTGAAGGAGCATAAGCTGCAAAATTGCAGGCTTGATCTCCATCCAAATTGGTTAAAAAATGTGCATTGAACTGAGAGAATTGTTGTATATTAGTCTTGTTCACGAGCTGGAGATTACCGCTGGTATATAATTGAAGTACACATTGTGAAGTAATTTGGTCTGATGTTATTCCCTTTAGACTCTCTGCCACTCCTAGCAACTGTTCACAGTTCACACCATTCCCAGTATTTGAAGTTAAAAATATAGGAAGAAAGGGAGAATAGAGAGGGCTTGTATTGTTTTACTCCTTATCTAGACTGACCTCAAAGAATGACACTGTAAATGAAATAAAGAATAAAAAAAGGAGTCAGCATGGTCTATATTACAGAGGAAATGATTGTGTTGTACAATGGTTGATACTGGAAACTGTTTGAATGAGTATTTGATATTTAATTTCTTAGACTGGATTTTGAGCTTCATCTAAGCTCCAAGTTTTCTTCTAGAATAAAATCAATTTATGATGGAGAATATTTGCATTGGCAGTTGTCCGGACTAATGTTTTGTGTGTGTGCGTGTGTTAGTATCCATCACTCGACTTGTTTTATATCATAATTTGAGTTTTCCTTAAGATCAAGCACTAAACAACCAGAGTATTACAATGAGGCCTTGATTGTGGTTTCTAATTTTGGTTTTGTATTTAATGCAGCCCATCAAGTTCATAATGGAAGAACTCTACAAGATCCAAATGGGAAAAAATGTTTAAAGAAAGGTGTGGTACTTGATCTTTTGGTAATAACCTTGTATAATTGATAAAGAAAATATTCTCTTCTTTTTTATGTTTTCTTTCCTGAACTTTGTTGATAGTCCTGAAATTAATTTGCAATATAGTGCACATAGTTAATTAGCAAATAGTGCATGCATTCTGCTTGTTTTTATATGATTGTGGGCTCACTAATTTCTGAAGTGGAAAGCTGAATATAATGTGTAAATGAAACAACATGAGTACTTTGCTTTGAGAAAAGAAATTGTTGGTTTGTAAGCAATAAACCGCCTACTGATCCCCAACACTTTGCATCCAATGGTGTCTAATATAGAGCAGCGGAGGTATTTGTCATAATTATGTTAACTTTGATGTATAATGAAAGGAAAGAAATCATGGTTGACAGGATGATTCAAGGTTAATGAAACTTTTAACTGATTGTTTTACGACTTATGGATAAATTTCTATTGTTGATACCATTTGGCTCTGTATTTTCAAATGTGGCATGATTCAATTGCTGGGGTATGCTTGGGCAACCTTGTTCCCAGGTCCCAGCAACAATTAGCCGCCTTTAAATTGGAAGTTAAGCTAAACAAATGTTATGCAAAAGGTAATTTTCGTGCATATTCTAAAATGTGTTTGTACTTGCGTTTTAAGCGCAATTTACAGAAACCCGAAAATGCTGTCCTAAGATGCTTTTGGGATTTATTATAATCATTTAAATAATGAATACACATTTAAATAAAAACGATTATTTTCATTGTGTGTTGAGACTACATATATTTTAGGAGGAAACCAGTTCCTAGATGAGATATTGGGCTCAAAAGGTTTGGACTGCTGTACCGCATTTTTGGGCTATAATTCAACAAAATCCCAAAAACTTGAGTGAAATCCATTGACAGTCCCAAAGTTTCATACACAATTCACATCACTGATGAGTGATGATGTAAACTTAAGCTCCCATTTTTTTTTTTCTTTTCCAAAAATGTTATGTTTTGTATTTAATTGTTTACCTTCCGATTTAATTTACCTATAACTCGACATGTGTTCTTCTTTATTCGGATTTTGGTAGAAATGACCAGGCCTATCTTTACTACATTACAAATGTCATAAATTTCTCTAGCAGGGAAATACTGAAATTAAAAATGAATTTTACATGGAGAGTTGGTGGTGTCCACGGAATAATTGGAGAGCGGGACTACAAATGATTTGATCCTTCCCGTGCAGTATTTTGTCTTTGCTGCCATCTTTGAAGTATCCTACACAATTCCATAGCAAAACACAAAAACACAATGAAACCAGTAAAAATTGTTAATTAATGTACTGTCGGTCCCACCAACATGTCGGAGGTAAATGTTGATTAACAGAGTCGTCAACTCTTGACCTTGCTATTTGCTAAAATAATTAATTTTCATTACAATCCTTAATTACCTGCATGAGGAGGTAGCTCTTTCCATCAATGCTGTTCTTAAGAACCTTAAAACTTTGTCCATAATATATCTGAAACAATTTTGCATCCTCCACCTTGGAAATATTTCCCACCACCGGCTGTGGCGCCGACTTGGCGGCTTCCGTCACATACAATGCCGCTCTACTTGCAAAGAAGGCATGGAGACTAAAAAAGTACCAAACCACCTTGAAACAAGGCCTGGAAGAGGAGTAAGCCATGGCTTGTCGCAGTCTAGCTACGAATTAAAATCCACTAAAGGTAGATGGAGAATGAAAGGATATCTGGTGGGTTGTGAACTTTTTGCAGAGACAATGGGTGGGTAATGGCCTCTTGCGGTTTTGAACTTA
Organism: Carex littledalei; assembly: GCA_011114355.1. NCBI lineage: Eukaryota > Viridiplantae > Streptophyta > Magnoliopsida > Poales > Cyperaceae > Carex > Carex littledalei. The sequence goes on from CM022105.1 coordinate 1,427,057, forward strand.
GCAGTTGGTTGAAGTGCATGTGTGTGAGATTCTTGTGCTGAGTTGGAAAAGGCCAAGGAGGAGGGAAGAAGGCTAAGAGAAAAAGGGATGTAGTCCGTGACTTGTCTTGTAGGCAAATGGTGGCATTCTCTTTTTGTCTCGGTGCTCAATATATTCATGCGCAATTACATGTTCCACATGTTTTCACATTAAATTATATCGAAATTATCTTTTTTTTTTCTGTATAATTAATTAGATCAGCAGAAAAAAGTGAGCAAATTAATATAGACGAACATCAAATTAAGTTTAACTAGAAGCTAAGCAAGAGTCGTTGTTTGACTAATTGTCAGATGTCAGATATCAAATATTTTTGTACTTGATCAAAATAAAAGGAGAACGGTGTTTCTCAAATAATGAAATAGATTGAGGCTACGGCAATATACATAGCGGATATCATTCCGTACTATGAATTATTATCTCTATTTTTAAAATTCAAATATCAACGTGATCTTCGTATAAAAATATATTTGGATACCTAAATTTATATTTTTTTTTTTTAGAAATTTTTTTTACTATTTTTATAGATAGATAGATAGAAAATCACTTAATCTGAAGACTCTGAACCATTGAAAAGTAGTGATATTCTATCTATCTACATTAATAATAAAAATGCTGCAAATAATTAAAAAAAATTGGGAGTAATTCATAATATATAATTTGTAAAAAGTTGCAAAAAATTCACGAATAATTAATTGCTATGTCGTTTGTATGGTCAGCCATGGCGATTCACAAAAAACTCGAGCAATAGAGATATCAAAATCCAGAAAATATACAGACGAATTTAATGAGACACTAGTTAGACGAAACACAATCGGAAGCGAGAGATTAAGGAAAAAAATTACGGAAAATGTGTTTTCTTTTTTTCTTGGCCGGGTGCTTGGGGGAGAGAGAGTGCGAAGAGTAGTTATTCTTTTTTTGCGGTGTGGTTTTTAGAAAGCTATTTCTTAATAAGAAATCTTTCTGAATAAGTAATTGTTGTACAATCTAAAAATTGAATTTGATAAAATACCACGGATGATTTAGAAATCGAAAAGAAATGCCGATCCAAATTATATGGTACTGCAAATTAATAATTTGCGATCCAAATTATATATGCCTTTCTTCTTTTTTAGTTTTATATATAATTCGTCTGTTACTATTCTAATATTTCCTTTCTCTATTTTACAACAAAAATTATGCTAGATTATGTAAGACATGGAAAATATTTTGTAGTTATAGCCAATATCTAGTTTGTTGTTGTTATTTTCCTGTTAACAAGAGTATAAACAGAGCAAATTCGGAGTATATAATGCTAATATTAAATTTGTATCCGTCTTTCAATGAGCAGATACAAATATAAATAGTAAACGAATGTCAAAATTTAAAATTAAATCTGTCTTAAATGTATATAGATACAAATATATACGGAGTGGATAATCCACAAAAACAGATACAAAACGAATAATTGTCGGATAATTGAGTCATATAAACTTTAAGATACAAATACTAATAAAAAAACAAATCATAAATAATAAAAAGAGTAAAATGAAGATATCCAATATGTTTATGGATAAGAATCTTAGGTACAAGTAAAATAAAGGGATCGACTAACAGTGCCCCCCCCATTCTGTCCCCTAAACGTCCCCCTGATTAACTGATGTGTAAAGTACGATGAGGACCACTAACTACATTAACTACTTGGGGACCACTTATGATTAAAAAAATTTACAACTGGCGCGCGTATGTATGGATACTTATGCGTGCAAGTATTACCATATAATATATTATGTATTCATACCTAAGACATCAAGTATTAAAAAAAAAAAAATTGGACATCAACTTTCTTTTCTCTCTAATTATACACTCATCCTTTACACGTTTTTAGAAGTGGATTTTTTCTCTCCGTTTAATCTCGTCAATATTTCTGATGTTCTGTGAGAAATTTTGCGAATTTAAAACTACGGACATCTTCTACGTAATTTTCTCTTTCAAATGAGATCCATGATGAAGTACTTTTGGGTTCTTCGTCGTTCAAGTATTCATATCTCGGTGTGCAAGTATTCATAACTTGTCAAGTATTTATCTGTAATATGTCAAGTATTATTCTCTAAAATGCCGAGTATTCATACTTACTCAGTAAAGTATGAATATTTATGTTGTTAAGTATTTATGAGAAACCCACATATGTGTCTTGAACATTAACTACTTGGGGGGACCACTACCGACCTAGGGGACAACAAACGTTGCTTGAAAGCGACCACGACAGGAACCACACGTAGAAAATGTCGAGTATTCATACTTACTCAGTAAAGTGTGAATATTTATATCTAAAATGAGATCCATGATGAAGTATTTATTCATGATGAAATATTTACTCAGTAAAGTGTGAATATTTATCTTTCAAATGAGATCCATGATGAATTATTTATCTTTAAAATTTCAAGTATTCATCTCTAAAATGTTAAGTATGCATCTCTAAAATGCAAGTATTCATAACTAAGATACTAAGTATTTCTAAAAAAAGCTCGACATCAACTTTTTTTAATTTCTCTCATCGGATACCCATCTTTTACACATTTTTAGAGTTGTTTTTTTTCTCCGTTTAATCTCGCTAATATTTCTGACGATCTGTGAGGAATTTTGCGAATCTTAAACCACGAACATCTTCTATGTAATTTTTTCTTTCAAATGAGATCCATGATTAAGTATTTTATCTCTAAAATGTCAAGTATTTATCTCTGTCAAGTATTCATTTCTAAAATGTCAAATATTCATACTTACACAGTATTGAATGTATTGATAGCTAGGTAATGAGAAAAATATTGATAAGTACTGAGGAAAATATTCATACTTATAACTGAAGTATGAATTTTTATGTTGTAAAGTATTTTTTACAAATGACTCTGATTGTATTAATATGTAACATAAAAAATAAAAAGTATGAATACTTGCATTTTTTTACTGAGGTTTAATTGCAAAGAAATGTTGTTATTCAAGAAATCATTTCTTCCTAGCATAATTATTTCACATTACATCAATTTTGCACATATTCAAGCATTCATACATATATTTATAAATGAGTTACCAATGTATCCATCAATTAAAATGTTCTTACTATTCAAATAACTATGTATTTCCTCTCCCAGCATTAAGTTACATGTTTCTGCACATGCAGCAAGAACTAAACTTATTGTAAGTTGTGTGGGCTCTACTTGGTTCCTTTGCATCTCATGGAATAATCCAAAAGCACTCTTATATTTCTTAGCCCGAGCATAACCAGCAATTAATGAGTTCCATGAATGGGATCTCTCTCGGTCATTTCGTTGAATACCCGCTTTGCCCCGGGCAAGTCTCCTGATTTAACAAACCTATTAATCAGAATATTGTACGAGGTGACATTCCTCTCGGGAATCTGAAGAAAGAGCATCTCAGCTGACTTTACATCCCCAATCTTATCATAAGCAGACATCAGAGCATTCCACGATGCGGTGGTTTTTACAGCCATTTCATCAAACACCTTGCGGGCCGAATCAACGTCTGAGAAAAGAGAGTACATGGAAATAAGAGAATTTTGAATAAAGTGGTCATTCACATGACCTAACACAATCACATGGCAATGTAAATTGAGTCCTGATTGGATAAACGGCGTGTAAGGTGGGTCAGTGAGGGAGAAAGCCCGGCCGCAAGATTTGAACAGCAAAGGTAAGGGGAAAGAAGATGAACTGAAAGGTGAATTAGAGTGAAGGAAAATGAACAGAGAGAGGGAGTAAGAAGGGTGGATGGAAGAAGAGAGAGCACGAAAGAGAGGGAGGGAGAGGGATAGATAGGAAAAGGGAAGAGAGTTACTACCATTGAGAGAAAGGGAGGTGAGGAGAAGGGAGAGGGAGTAAGAGAGGTTGTGCCAGTGGGGAAGGGATGAGAGGGAGAGAAGGGGACGGAGGTAAAGGGGATGGTGGAGGAGGCCGGATTTGAGGAGGAAGGAATGGAGCTGAGTGAGGTGAGAAATGGAGGAGCAGGATTTGAATAGACTGGAGAGGTGGGTTCGGTGGTTAAAAACAGTTGAAAGTTTATCCAAACTGTGGGGAATATTTGGGGGATTGACCCTAGTGGTTTGACACTACCCATTAGGGGCTGCCCGAACCCGGTCCGCCCGTGCCCGGTGCCCGGGGTACCCGTACCCGTGCCCGGGTATACCCGGGTAAACGGGTACACGGGTACGGGCTTCAAACGGGCAGGTCAAGAGGGAGCGTTGTATACCCGGGTGTACCCGTACCCGCCGTACCCGAACCCGAATACCCGTGTACCCGAACCCGCCCCGGGTGTACCCGCTACCCTTACCCGTGTACCCGAACCCGAACCCGACCCGCCTGGAGTGCTGGACCCGATTTGACATTTACTGTAGCACTGTAGATTTTCGAAAATTTTTGAATCCAACGGCTCCAGTTACTGTTTTACTGTAGCAATCCGAATTTCCCCCCCAAATTTTTCTATAATACACCCCATTCTTCTCTCATTTTCACACCAAACTCACATTATTCTCAATCTAATTCTCAATTTCTCATACTCTCAATCTCTCATTCATACTCACATTATTTTTTATTGTTCCCAAATTAGTTTAATTATTAGAAAAAAAAAATATAGTTGCAAATTTATTTTATTCCGCAAAGGCGCGAGATACGATTGAGCAAGTTTATTTCATTCCGCAAAGGCGCAAGATACGGTGGAGCAAGATTATTTCATCCCGCAAAGGCGCAAGTTTATTTCATCTCGCAAATGTTAGATTAATTTTTAAAATAGATTAAATAAGTTAGATTTATTGTTAATTTTATTATAAATAGGTTAGATTAATTTTAAAGTAGCTTAAATATGTTAGATTTATTGTTAGTTTTATTATAAATAGGTTAGATTAATTTTTAAAGTAGCTTAAATATGTTAGATTTGTTGTTAATTTTGTAGAATTGGTTTGATTTATTTCAAAATAGATTAGATTTATTTTTGAATAGGTTAGATTTATTTTTGAAATAGGTTAGATTTATTTTCAAAATAGCTTAAATAGGTTAGATTTAATTTTTAATTCGTTTTTATTTTTAAGTAAGTTAAATTTTATTTTAAATAGGTTTTATTTGTGCTAAATAGGTTATATTTATTTTAAAATTGGTTATATTTATTTTGAAATCGGTTTTTGAATAGGTTATTTATTTTAAAATTGGTTAGATTTATTTTAAAATTGGTTAGATTTATTTTTGAAATATGTGAGATTTATTTTTGAAATATGTGAGATTTTATTTGTAAGTAAGTTAGATTTAAATAAGTTCTATTTATTTTTAGAATAGGTTAGATTTATTTTAAAATATGTTAGATTTATTTTTGAATAGGTTAGATTAATTTTTGAAATATGTTAGGTTTATTTATAAATAGGTTGGATTTTTTTAGTAGGTTAGATTTTTCAAATAGGTTATATTTGATTTTTTAAATTCGGATCTAAATTTAATAGGTTAGATTTAATTTTTTGAATAGGTTAGATTTTATTTTTTGAATATGTTATATTTTATTTTTAAATAGGTTAGATTTTATTTTTTGAATATGTTATATTTTATTTTTTAAATTTTGAATATGTTATTTGATCATTTGAATATGTTAGATTTATTTTAAAATAGGCTAGATTTTATTTTTTAATTTCGGATTAATTTTTAAATATGTTAGATTTATATTTTTTGAATATGTTAGATTTATATGTGAATATGTTAGATTTATATTTTGCTAGATAAATAAGTTAGATTTGTTAGATAAATAAGTTAGATTTATATTTTATTTTTGAATATGTTGGATTTGGTAGAGTTATTTTTTTTAATAAGTTAAATTTGTTAGAATTAATTTTTTAAAATAGATTTTTAAAATAAGTTAGAACAAGTTGTATTTATTTTGAATTAGACTTAGAATTTTAATTTGAATTAGATTATTTTGAATTAGACTTAGAGTAATTTTTTAGATTGTTTTTTTTTCTTTTGAAATTCGGCAGAGGCTGAAAGCCAGAGGCTTGCCTTGTTTTTTTTTTCTTTTTCTTTTTCTTTTCTTTAATTTAATTTAGATTTAAATTAGATTTGGATTCAATTTAGATTTAATTTAGATTTACATTTATATTCAATTTAGATTTAATTTAATTTAGATTTAAATTATATTTGAATTTATATTTAATTTAGATTTGAATTTAGATTTAGATTGTTTTTTTTTATTTTGAAATTCGGCAGAGGCTGAAAGCCAGAGGCTTGCCTTGTTTTTTTTTTCTTTTCTTTTCTTTAATTTAATTTAGATTTAAATTAGATTTGGATTCAAATTAGATTTAATTTAGATTTACATTTATATTCAATTTAGATTTAATTTAATTTAGATTTAATTTAATTTAGATTTAAATTATATTTGAATTTATATTTAATTTAGATTTATATTTAATTTAGATTTGAATTTAGATTTAGATTGTTTTTTTTTTCTTTTGAAATTCGGCAGAGGCACCTTTTTTATTTTTTTTATTTTGAAATTCGGCAGAGGCTGAAAGCCAGAGGCTTGCCTTGTTTTCTTTTTCTTTTCTTTAATTTAATTTAGATTTAAATTAGATTCAGATTCAATTTAGATTTAATTTAGATTTAAATTATATTTGAATTTAGATTTAATTTAGATTTGAATTTAGATTGTTTTTTTTCTTTTGAAATTCGGCAGAGGCACCTTTTTTTTTTTTTTTTTTTGAAATTCGGCAGAGGCTGAAAGCCAGAGGCTTGCCTTGTTTTTTTTCTTTTTCTTTTTCTTTTCTTTAATTTAATTTAGATTTAAATTAGATTTGGATTCAATTTAGATTTAATTTAGATTTACATTTATATTCAATTTAGATTTAATTTAATTTAGATTTAAATTATATTTGAATTTATATTTAATTTAGATTTATATTTAATTTAGATTTGAATTTAGATTTAGATTGTTTTTTTTTCTTTTGAAATTCGGCAGAGGCACCTTTTTTTTTTTTTTTTGAAATTCGGCAGAGGCTGAAAGCCAGAGGCTTGCCTTGTTTTTTCTTTTTCTTTTCTTTAATTTAATTTAGATTTAAATTAGATTTGGATTCAATTTAGATTTAATTTAGATTTAAATTAGATTTGGATTCAATTTAGATTTAATTTAGATTTATATTTAATTTAGATTTGAATTTAGATTTAGATTGTTTTGTTTTTTGAATATGTGAAGTAATTTACATTTATTTTTTGAATAGGTTTAAAAGATGACATCTCCTAATCACGATGAGGAATTAGATTTTGGTGCGAGAATGTCACAAGAAATTTTTGGCCCACCTCCACCTATGCCACCACCTAATTATCCACAAAATTATCAAAGAATGGATCAAACGCTAGATTTAAATTATCAACAACCCCCCCAAATGTATGCACCGTATTATACTTCAAACGATCCAAACATGTATATTCCACAAGAAACACATCAACCGACACCACCATATGCATATGGAGGCACTTCTTCTGTAGCATCGAGTCAAGTCACCCCCCTATAGAAGGTACTCCGTCGAGAAGTGTCACTGAAATTGAAGAAGAACCAATCCTTCCTCCGACAAGTGTCCCCCCAGAACAACAAGTGGTAAAGAAGACTAGAAGAATTCCTGAATACAATCAACCGTGGGTCAAATGGTACAAGGTGACCACAGATGAGAATGGCCACATGCAAACCCTTGAATGTAAGGTAAAAAATTGCAAGAAACTGTTTTTCGTGTATAAACAAAGCAGTGGTATGACCAGCTTTAAAAGACATGTCAAAATGCATTAAAAGAAGGGTGAGGTTCCAAGTGAAAATGTTGGACCGAGACAAATCCAAACCCTTATGAACCCGGATGGTACCAGAACCAACCCAAAATACGATGAATCAAGAATGCTTAGTGAATTGGCCCGGTACATTACCCACAAAGAACAACCAATAAGCATGGGTGGTTGCATGAGTTTTGCCCGGTTAGTCATTCGGGGGTGTGCTCAACCAATGTACAAGAGGATCCATCATAGAAAGATGGTTGGTGAAATTAAAAACCAGTTTACCAAAACAAAAGATGAGCTCCGAGCTATATTTGCATACCAACAAAATAAGGTCTCAATTACCTCCGATATATGGACTGCCGGTAAACATGGCCTTGGGTACTCTTGTGTTACCGGCCATTGGATCGATGATCAGTGGGTACTACAAAAAAGGATATTAAGTTTTCGTGTGTTAGATTCCCCGCACTCAGCACATGTAATTTTCAAATCCATTATTGAGGTGTTACAAGAGTATAACCTTAAGAGAGATAGGGATAACAAGATTTTTTCTATTTCATTCGATAATGCTAGTAACAATGTAGCTTCCATTGAGATTTTTAAACGGTCACTAAACCCGATTATGAATGGTGCAATGTTTCACCAAAAGTGTGCTTGCCACATACTTAACCTCGTCGTGAAGGCGGGCCTTAAAACAGAAGCCGTAAGAGATTTGATCAATAAATTAAAGGATTGTCTGTCCCATATTGTTTCAAACCAAGAAAGAAAACAACGGTTTGGTTTGATGTGCGTCAACTATGGATTGAGCAAGTTGAAAGTTCCTTGGGATATAGATACCCGTTGGAACTCTACCTATAGGTTTCTGAACCGATGCCTTCCTTACAAAGCCGTCATAGGAGAGTTTTTGAGAGGCTCCACCCCCGAGGGAATGGCATTGGAGCCCAACTTCGACGAATGGGAGCAACTACAAACCCTGAGTAATTTCTTAGGAACCTTTTTTAATGCAACCGTCAAATTATCCTGCTCGTACTCACCGACGGCATTTAAGTTGATCAAACATCTCTATAGCATCTCCAAGGTGTACCGTGAATTGGAACAAGCTGAAAGCAAGTACTCCACTCTCACACCGATCGTAGATGCCATGAAAGAAAATTTTCTAAAATATTGGGACGATGTACCCCTCCTGGCCATTATCGCAAGCTGCCTCAACCCGACATACAAGAAGTATTTCACGGTCAAAATAGTTGCAGCGTACAAAGAGAATCTACATTTAGACAACACCGGGGTGGAGGCATTCGTGACTTCGAAGTTCGATGAGATGTTTAACATATCCAACTCAAGAATGGGTGACAACCAAAACCTGTCTTCGTCCCGTGCCGCCCCTAGGTAACAATTTAAATATCTACATTATTTTAATCTTTATTATTTATAATATCTACACTATTTGTCCAGTAATTTTTTTAATTTTTTAAAAGTTCCACTTCCAGGAGCACTAGCAGCGGTGGATTGTTAGCAGATTTCCAATCGGAGATCCAACCGCACACATCCGCAAACGAGTTAGTGAGCTATTTTGCGGGGGTAAACGAAAAAGAAAATGAATTTGATATCATGACGTGGTGGAAGATGAATCAAAGAAACTATCCAACACTGGCGATGATGGCCCGCGACGTATTTCCGGTACCCGTGTCAACCGTCCCTTCCGAAAGTTGTTTTAGTTCGGCGAACAGGATCCTTGTTCGCACAAAAGTGTATCACAAAGTTTCACTACAGCAAGCTGTAGCTTTTAACCTTGATTTAACTTCCGACTAAGATTGCAAGTGCACAATCCTGTCGTATAGTCTAGTCAGGTATCGATCCACAGGACGGTTCTAAATCAAATCTGGAATTCTACTTAAATCAATTAGGTACTAGAAGTTGGAAAAGGTTGATTTGGTTTGTTTAATTTTCTAAATTCAATAACAGAAGTAATTAAAATAGCAGAAGGTAAAGTTTGGTTTTTATCAAATAGAGAAAAATATTTTCAGGGTTTTCGATTTCATTATCAACCTTGCCTCTCGGTACCATTCACACGACCCGCGTACTTTCATACGCGGTCCGCATGGAAGACGCGACCCGCGTACTCTCATACGCGGCCCACGTGGACCTCGAGTAAATGTAGCAGTTGTCTGTTTTTGCGTTGTTCTTTAGTGTAAGGATTCATTGACCGAACCTAATGTTCCTAAACCTCAATTCTCATTTATTGGCTTAATAAACCTGGTATCGGAAATGCAATTTCACCTTCTTAGGTTTTTAATCTAAGTTAATTGTCCGGTTTACTAAAGGTAACCACTACCTCTCGATAAGTGGAAAAGTTCACCTCTCAGTTACTTTTTGGTCTCGCCTCACGGCTCGTAAACCTACCTCAAATACTAAGTTTGGTTGAAAGAAACATCAATGACAAAGTACTAGAAAGATGCTATAGACATCTAACAGTAGACAAACAAGAATCATTCAATCAACTTCAACAAAGCAATTAGAATAATACTCAAACAATTAAACACTATCATTCAACACAAATTCAATCAACATGCATACAAAACAAAGTATCAAACTACATCGTAACCCTAGAAACTAAGTAAACTACTCACACATAGTCAAAGAACAAATAACACAAATGATAGATGAAATAGTCATGACAAAACCCGAAATACAAAGAAGATCCGTGAAGAACTTTCGTCTTTCGCTTCTCAACTTCGTCTCCAAGCTAGCCGTCAAGCCCAAACCCTAGAATCTGTCTCTCGCTCTCTGGAATGTAGAATAATGAATATAGAATGAATCCCCTGGAGCAAGGAATCCATTGATATAGCCTTTCTGGCCGACCTTTCCTTCATTGAGCCTCTGTTTCCTTTTCTGTTTTGTTTCCGGAATAGACTCACGCGACCCGCGTGTAGTGGACGCGGTCCGCGTGTCTGTGTTCCTCGCGTGTGTAAAATGGAGGTCGCGTCAGGGTTTGATGCGGCCCGCGTGAATGGTTCCAGAACTTCACAATATTCCCTGATTTCGCTCGTTTTCTGCAAAGTAAGAATGAAAACGCAGCAGTACCACATTATATAGATATTCAATGTATTTTCAATGTAAAAGACACGATTTGGTGGTTTGAAACACAGATTTTGGTACAGAAATTGGTCGGATTTATAGGTCTAATATTGAGACATCAATCCTCTCCGACAAACGCAGTAAGTTGGGTGCACATGTTTTTGAGAGACTTGTGTGCTTGAAAGATTGGATTGATGCTGATGAGCGCAACCAACATCGAGATCATCAAGAATCATCATCCGGAGTCGACACTGAAGAAAGCGGTACCGAGCCGCAGCCCGTGGCTAATTCGTATTCAGACGGTGCGGAAGAGAGCGAACAATGGTATATGAATCCAAACTACTAGATAGGTAGTGTCGGTATACATTTCTAACCTCTTTTAATCTCTATGGTTATTTTTTAAATTATAATTTCTAAACGTTTCAATTAGTTCTTAAATTATTCATTTTAAAGAAGAATTACTAACAAAAAAAAAGTTAGAACTCCGCCTATGTTATTTTACATAGCCGGTCCCAAGCCCGGAATAAAGGAGGAGGGTAACTTTTATTTTTGAATTTAGATTTAATTTAGATTTGAATTTAGATTTAATTTAGATTTAGATTTAATTTAGATTTGAATTTAGATTTAGATTTGTTTTTTTTTTCTTTTGAAATTCGGCAGAGGCACCTGCCTTGTTATTTATTTTTATTTTTAAATTCGGCAGAGGCTGAAAGCCAGCAGCTTCATGCCTTGTTTTTTTTTCTTTTATTTAATTTAATTTAGATTTAAATTAGATTTGGATTCAATTTAGATTTAATTTAGATTTACATTTATATTCAATTTAGATTTAATTTAATTTGCATCTAAATTTAGATTTGAATTTATATTTATATTTAATTTAGATTTGAATTTAGATTTAGATTTATATTATCAATTTAAATTGAACGTTTACAAAATATATTATCAATTTAAAATGTAAACTACAAATTTCGAGATATAAATAAATTATGAAACTATATAATTAGAATGAGAGTTTGAAAATAAAATAAAATTACTCGTGTAAAGAAATAAATAATTAGACTTGTACTTAGCCGAATAAATATACAAATTTTCGCACAAATAATTTTTATATATAAGTTACAAATTTTATTTATTTAGGAATTATAAAGATGTGACTTGATAATTTTATGTATATATATATATACAATATTTGATATTGAACTATTCAGATTTTAAAAGTCGAATTATAAACACGTAATAATATTCGTACGACACGGTACAAACAATAAGAAAAAAAACAGAAAAAAAAAAACCGTCTACCCGTCTACCCGGGACGGGCACGGGTTTGAAACGGGCAGGGCGGACTTTTTAAAAAAAAAAACCGTCTACCCGTGCCCGTTGTACCCGTACCCGTTGTGCCCGCTACCCGGGACGGGTTTTGCCCTGCCCGGCCCGAGGTACCCGAGAGCAAATGTCTAATTGAACCTCTGGGATAATATCTTTTCCCAAAATTAGTTAAGTAGTTAGTTAGAGATCGGGGGAGGGACAGATAGGGGATACCGGGACAGATGAGCGGGGGACAATATAATTACTCTAAAATAAATAAAAGCAGCGAAAGACAACGATTTAATAAACTCTTGGGAGCAAATTCTTATCCATACTGGAGCATTAGAGCATCTACATCCCTAAAACTCTTAGAGTTTCTAAGTAACTACTAACTAATTTTCAGAAATTATAGGCTATGGAGTTTCTAAGAGTTTACAATCCTGAAACTAATTTAAGAGTTTCTAAAATGCCACATCAGCAATAAAATAAAATAAAGAAAAAAATTAAGCGAACACCGGCCAATCATTTTGCCAACTCACAGTTTATAAACGATTTCTTATTAAGAAATTCTTGAGCACAGTTGTTAAATAAGAAACTGGTCTACATCCCTGAAACTGGTTTAGAAACTGCCACATCAGATTAGAAACTCTAATAGTTTCAGGGATGTAAATGCTCTTAGCCCCCGTAAGTAAAAGTAAAAGAACTTGGGACATTTATATCCGGTTCTATCCGCATAAAAAAAAATAAAAAAAAAGAGCAGATTCGGACAGATGTTACCGCCTCCGTTCCATTCCGGATAGAAGTCATAGAACCGATATCCGATCTGTTTATGAATCATGACTTCACTCTTAAGAAACAAATACTAAATGAAGGAACAGCAAAAAAAACTGTGATTTGCGGTGCCTGATTTGGCCGAAATTTTTTTAGTTACCCCCTCGTTAAGTCAAAATTAAACAACCATCACTCTTTAACTCTAAATTCAGTTTTTACCACCCACGCACTTCCAGAATACGCACTAAAAAATAGCTGAGGAATCACATCAAATTAATTATTTTTTATATATATAAATTTTTTAGTTTTGTTCTGTTTGAAATTTTTGGACTAAATTTTTTTTTCTGTTCTATTTTATTTTATTCTGTGGTGTTTAGAATTATATGCACACATCAAATTTAACGGTGAAATTGTATGTGAAATTAGTAAACAGAGAAGAAGAATAGATTGTAATGATTTCTGTATATATTATCTTGACTGGATACAAGGAATTATATACACATAGGTAATAAGAAATAGAAAGAATTGTAAAAGGGAACTAATTCTAAATCAAAATAATATATCTACAGCTTAGGAAACAATCTCTCCAGGATTTCTCCAGGATTATGTGAATAATGCTCTGTGATATTGTAGTGGCCAGCTAGATAACATAACTAAAAAAATGGTGCTCATCTTGAACACGTATCCTCTGCATTAACTCAAAAGGGAATCTTTTGAGTTAATGCATCTCGGCCGTCTGATATTAAACGAAGTCAATCCGGCTATCTGATTTTAACAGAGAGGTCCTTTAATATTAGTGCGGATCTAATTTGCACGGATTTTAAAGTGAATTGGATGGTCCAGATGCATTAACTCAAAAGATTTCCTTTTGAGTTAATGCAGAGGATACGAATTCGCTTATCTTGGGGTGTGCACCAAAAAAATAAAAAATACTAAATTTACTAAAAAAATTGGTGCGTATCCTGAAGGTGCATGGTGGTAAAAACTGAATTTAGAGTCAAAGGGGGGTGGTTATTTAATTTTGAATTATTGAGGTGGTAATTAAGAAAATCTCGACTGATTTGGTGCTATACGGCGGCGAGTCACATGCTGTATGTACGGTACAAATACTGGGCCGTTTTTTATTTGATTAGAACTTAACGGGTTTGTATGGGCCTTAAGTAACCCATTATCAGTGACAAATGTGCTCCTCAATCCCTAAGACTAATATTTCACGTTAGCCCATAAATGAGTTCAGTATTATTTCAATCTAGCCCATAAAAATTAGTGTAAGTTAACGAAAAAAAATACGGTCAATTCTATTATACTAATTTTTATGTTATAATCCTGGAAACTTTCCAAACGGTAGGTTTCCTTACTAGTGGAAATAGGACGAATTACATCCCACGTTTAATAACAAAAAACGAAAAAAAAAGTAACGAACATTATCAACATACAAATTAATGTACTTGGTCTCTATACAACTAGTAATAATTGTTCTGTATATATAATTCATGGGATTATGGTCAGAAGATGATTGGATCATGCCTCAAAATTCAAATGAGACAAAAAATATATGTAAATAGACTTATATTTTTTTTTTTATCAATATCATTGTTAGCGGCACCTTGCCGACTAACCTTAAAAAAAAAAGGAACAATGAATAACAAGGAAAGACCTTGATTCAACTTCTCAACTCTAAATCATTAATTATATACAAATAATTGTTTGTATGCTACATTCATAGAACTGGATTGGTAAGTATGAGGTTCATCAATGGCTGAACCAAAAGAATATAATGGAGAGCAAACACATCAACGAGAAACGAGCATTTCTGGTTCAAAACCATCCCAGAAAAGCCTTTTCCTGTCACTTTGGAAAACCAAACCCTTCACTCATGAGGGTTCAAATTTAGGTTTCTCAGTCCTCGTATAGCGTTGGTGCGCGATTTATTCCCGAACGAACTCTTGCATAGCCTTGTCATGAGCTTGAGCTTGTCATTTATCAAAGTCATTATACTTGTAAACTTTGAAACCCTAAATCTAACCTTTTGATGAAAGTGAAACCTTTTGACTTCCTCAGTCTCTCTTTCCATTGGGTTCAGATGGTAATAAACCATCTTTGATGGTTCACTGTGCAAGAAGCACGTCTTTGCCATACAAACCCTTGATACAAACAGGCCATGACTGACATCAACTTTCCCAAGTAGTTCATATGAAGGTTTTCTAACTCGATCGTCAGATTCATCACGGTGTTGAGAATTTGGATTTATTTCAATAAATCTAACAGGACAATCGTCAGCTCTAAGTTGCGAGTTGTGTGCATTGTTTAAGTAGCTTTTGTCACCCAGACAGGTCCGGCGATCGACTTCTCCTGCAATCTAAATATGGGTTAATATATAAATGACTAAATTATGTTAATTTGTGCTTCTTGATGATTAAGATAACATTAAGAATTTATTTCTCCACCAGAAGATATGCACCACTTAATAATATTCTTGCTCATCTAGTCATCTTTTTTTGACAAGAGCTCATCTAGTCATCTTAATAGAATTTGAATTTTTTTTATGATGACAATTGCCCAAATTTACTGCAAGTTGCAACATATAGAGATATATTAAGCGACGCCATTGTGTAATAACAAAGATCTCAGCTTTTCTCAAGAGAGATACCTGTGATTTCTGAAGTCTCTGCCATTGGGTAAGTCGTGATACTTGTTGTTTCGTTATTTTCTTCTCCTTTTAAGACAATCTGCATTTGGAAGATTGATAAAATAAATTACTGCATATATAACAAAAGTGCCATTTTTACAACAAACGTAGAGATATAATCCAGAAAACTTAACTAGCAGGTGAGACATTTAATTTAGTTTAATTATATATCGATCTATACAACGTACATATAACTTAAAATAATCCTATCAAAAGCATATGTACAACTCTTTTCCTAAGCAACATGTACCTCTCCAAGATCATCTTTCAGTACTTTGATGCCACGTAAGTTCTCTACTTGTTTCCTTTCTTGTCTGAACTCCTCTTCTAAATCTCTGATCTCTATCAAGCTCGCTGACTCATTTTCCGAGCCCGACATTCTAGAAGAACTAGCGACACCACTACCAAAATGGAACTCGGGAAATCCACCTGAGTGTGAGTAATTATTTCCAAGCCAAACATTGTTGTCATCGTAGCCGAAATTGTTGATCATTTCTTGAGAGGAAGATGCAACTGATAAGATTTCTTGAATGACATCGACACCTTTGATTTCTTGGTGAGGAGTGCTATCGTGCAAGGCCTTGTGGTCGGGAAGGTTAAATTGCGGGAAGTCGTCAGTCATCAGTGGAGGTAACGAGAGCCTGTGTTGAAGCCGTGCGCACTCCAGTGCAACGTCGACCTAAAGTATCACAAAATGCAGGATCTGTTATGGTAATGGTAAAATAGTATAACATATATTGTGACCTAATAAAGTATCGCAAAATGCAGGATCCGTTATGGTAATGGTTAAATGTAGGATCCATTAAAAGGGCATCATTGACACCCCTAGTAACTCATAAAAAAGGCAAAAAGTGAAAGACTATGTACATGTAGCAAAAGATTTAGGAGCTAAAAAAACGAGTTTTATAGAGAAGTAGAGGAGAGACATGCATGTCAAAACTAGTTAAAAAATAAAAAAAAATTATATACATAATAGCATATTAATTGTTTTTATTATTTTATACATATTATGATCTTCTACAAAAATTTAATTTCGATACTATGGTAATTAAAACAATAATGTTATGATATACCTTGGAGGGAAATGTAGAGAAACCAACAGGATCATGATAGCATGAAGCCATTGGGTTAAGTACTTCTTCGTTCAAAAACTGCATCCACTTGTCGTCACTTTCAGCAGTGGCACCGTGAAATGAACCTCCTTGCATCATGTCAAAGGCGTGCGTCGGCTCATACGGAGAGTAGCTACTGTTCTCTAAGTCTTCACCTATTCCATCAGAAGAGAAATTCCCTGCTGGAGATTGAACTGAGGCCGCTGCAGCCCATTGAGAATTGGCCTCATAATGAGCACCTTTATGCTCAATCATCTTTGGACTGGGTGATGTTTTGTTGAATATACGACATAGTGCATATGAATCCTGATGAGGGAAAATTAAAGGAGAAATCATTGAAAACTAACTTTCGGTATGAATTAATTAAATTAATTCCAAGTCACCTAATGATCGAGCTTTTTATTACGTGAGCAGGTGGCTATACAGTATACATATATAGAATTATAGACCTTAATTTGTAATTGTATATATAAGAGAATGAAGTTTTTGTTAAGAAAAACTCTCTATATATCAGCTTTTTATATATATCAAAGAAAAAGTTTCGATCCCCTGTGATCGATAGTCACCTGAAGTCCAGCCGATGGAACATCACATTCACTATCGTCAAGGCGGTATTCATGCATAACCCAACCGGTCCTGGAGCCATGCGGCGCCCGACCTCTATAGTACACAAGGGTTTTCTTCATACCAATGGAGCGTTTCTGGATGTTCACCTTTCGGTCTTTTCCTGTAGCTTTCCAGTAACCAGCCTTCGTTGCTCGGTTTGTTCTTGAGCCATTCGGGTACTTTCGATCCCGAGGACTAAAGAAGTACCATTCGAGATCCTTGCTTGGTAGAAATGATTTCTCTGTACAAAAATCAGAGTAGTTTCATGTTAATTATATATAAAGATTCAAGCGTCAAGTAATATTTCTTAATTTGTTTCTAACACATTCACTCACAATTTGTAAAATTATTCTAAGAACATGTTCTTAAACATTGATGAGAAGCTTTTATATACTTCATTGAAACAAATATTGATATTGCATGACTGTTATTTTACTAAGAAGATGTAGAAAAAACAAATTGCAACATTAAGTGGGAAAGAAAAATGGGGACCTATATCATTAATAGCTATAAGTTGCATAAAGCTATCTGTAAATATGTACGTATCTAAAACGTATTTGTCATTAGATTTTATTTTTAATATATGATTTAGCCGACATTGCGCTTGGTGCAATAATTATGCCTATGAGATAAAATGAATGATTAAGTGGCATGCATGCATGATTAATTAATTACTCTTAAAGAAACATTAAAAAAGACCAAGCATAATGATTTTTTTTTTTTTTTTTTGCATCAACCAAGCATAATGATTGGAGCCCACAATCTGAATAGAATCCAAGAAGGTCCCCACAGGAATACAAGATAAAAGTGAGAGCGCAGGCAATTTTTACTTGTCTTGAAGACTAAGCTTTCTGTAATTTTTTGACTTGAGGCTCACAAATTTTTCTAACTTTGTTCTTTTCTTTTTTTCTTCGGTTCTTACAATACTGGATTCAAGAGAAGTTCTTTTCCAAATAACCAGTATATTCCTACTGTTCACATGTTATGCATCCTACTTAATTTGTTTCATCAGTTGAAGTTTATTATGGTATGTCGGTACCACGTACACTGTAGGAGCCACAACAAGGAATCAACTTATATGCCATGAAAATACCGTTTCTTTATCTGGTACTGCACTTTAGCTTTTGTTTAAGATAAAGAAAACTTGCCCACAGCAGGAGCATGAGCATGAGCATGAATGTGGGAATGTCAACATGTAAGATGACCTTCCCTTCAAAAGAAATGCACCGACTACTTCAGAAAAATATAACAAGCTTCTTTCTAGAATATATTTGATTGGGTAAACAAATGGAACTATAAACTTGATTGCTGCTGCATGTACTAAATTATATGATTGGCATACATGAACGAAATTATATATTATGTATATATATCAACCTAAATTGAACTTGTGCAAGACGTCATGCTTGTGTGTGGTGATTCCTTTTCACATACATGATCTTCTCAAATCTCATAATTAATAGAAAAAGAACTATACAACAGAAAATGCATATTGAATGAAGTATTTTCCAAGAAAACATGTGAATTGTCCTTTACCCCAAGAAGCAGCATGGTATCGCAAACGAATGAAAACACTTGTTTAAACAAAGTATCAATAAGTATAATTTAATCACTCACCAAATTTTAAAACTCTAGCTTATACACCTTCGGGTTTGTGACTATTGTTTTATAATAAAATACTTGATTGTTAATTATATTAAAAATAAAGTTTTTATTGTAAAAAAAAAATTAAATTAGACCTCGCATTTAATGACTAAGTACTTTTTTTCCTTTAAATAATGACTAAGTACTCTATTTCTTGGAATTTGATGTTCAAGCTAAGAATACTGTACTTTAATATTTCTTTGAATCTGCATTAATTATGTATGAATGTTCATGACTTCACATTGAAAAAAAAAACCTTCGTTTTGCATGCTGTATATTTTAAGCAAAAAATGCTTGTTCTTCCAAGTTAATTTATTTATGCAAGAGATGCTGATGGATATACAAAATATTAATTAAGAAATAAAGATATGTGCACATACCTGGCAAATCCCAGGGTTCGCATTTGTAAAGATCGACTTCTGGAATGATCTCCAGTTCAATCTCCCTCCCATTTATCTTCCTCTTTAGATAGTATATCACTAGTTCTTCATCTGTTGGATGGAACCTGAAACCTGGAGGCAAGCTTACTGGCGCCATTAATTTAACACCTCAGTTTTCTCACAAAGAAGAAATTCTTATAACTCACAACAAACCCCTGAAAAATAGAAGACTGAAGAGAGTTAGCTAACAAACATCTTAATTTTGTGTGCGTTTATATATTACGCATGAGAGAAAAAAAAAAAAAAGGGAATTAAAGTGATGAGGTAGAAGTACCTTTGCAATGGCAAAGGGATGGTGGCTAGAAGAGACAAAAGTGGTGGGGAGAAGTGAAAGGGGAAGAAGGTAGGGAACCCTTCTCTATGGTTTTATAGAGAGGCTAAAACCTAGCAATCAATGAGATTTATTTTCCCTTTTTCTTTCTTTTATTTTTTCTTTATATCAGCAGACAAGGGATGACGATTCTTTCAACCGTTCAGAGGAAGGCTCTTTATTTTTGAGCTTTAGTACTTTCTTTTTGTCTCATGGGGGCTTTATATCGGTGGCAGAGATTATTTTATTAATATATGAAGCTTCTTTTTTTTTTTGATAATTTTATATCGGCCTTCTATTCTTTGTCTTTTGCAGTAGAGAGAGAATAGTTTGACGTGGCAAGTTTCTATTGGGCAGAGGTGGGACCACAGGTAACTGTCTAGTCATCTATGGGTGTAAAGGAGCGGGACCCGAGGTGGGGACGGAGGCTTTCAGGTCAAGCCTTGACGTCACGTTCACACACGCTTCTCGATGTGGATTTGGATCCCGCCGTTATCATTTAACAATAATCACTTTTTAGATACCTATAAGGCTATAATTAATAACAAATCTGTGTAGTAATTCTGTGCCTTTTACCTCGTATAATGTGTTGCTACAACTAAAAGGGGAACACTCTAAACTGTTACAATAATTAAACTTCTTTTTATATTATGAGACGTTAGATTGTGACAAAATTATACGGAATGAGATTTTATGAGTATCAGAATTCTCAAATTAATTTGTGAGAATTTATACTCATAATATGCACGCAAGTAGTTATGAAAATATACTGAAATAAATGTTTGGTTGTACTTTGAAAATAGTTGTGAGAAATTCTATTTTTTTTTTTTTTCTAAAAGCTTGATATCAATATAATTATTATTTTTAATGATTATTAATATAATTAAATAAAAAATGATGATATACGTAATAGGTTTGGAGTAGCACCGATTGAGGGGAAGCTTGACCAACACCGCTTGAGTTGGTTTGGGCATCTCCAACGCAAGCCTCTTGAGGTACCGATGCGTACTAGAATTATGAGCCGTTTCGAAAGCACAAGGAGAGACAGATGTTGGCCAAAATTGACATGGGAGAAAATAGTAAAAAGGAACTTAAATGAATGGAATATATCAAAGAGTTAGCTTGACAGAAACACATGGAAGTTAACGATCCATGTACCTAAACCATGACCAAGAAATCAGAGTTTAGGTGTAGTGTTATAGGCTTTAGGTCCTAAGACTTTTGATTCGGGATCAACGACGTAGGGCTTAGAACTTTGGCCCGTACGACGTTTTGTAATGTAGGCATAATATTGTTAGTATTATTACTATTATTATTGGTACCATTATTACTATTGTTGTTGTTATTATTATTATAAACCTTGTTTTGTGACTCCGGTTGAGTTTTATTTCTAACCTACTTCAACTTGTTTGGGACTAAAAGCTTTGTTGTTGTTGTTGTTGTTAATATAATGAAATAAAGTGGATTAATTAATAACATAATAATACTAATGAATTATTATTCCATACGTTATGACTTCTGTTCATAATCTTGTTATTCAATCAACAAAAAAATCAATTAAAAATTAAACAAATTGATTCTTACGGATGCTTAATTTGTTTGAAATGAAATACAAATATGTATTTTTATTATAATTTTGTTATATTGAAAATTATTGTTGTTTATTAAATACTTAATTTTTTTTAATATAACAACAAATACTGTAAATTCGCAAATGAATTCATAATAACACAACTCAAAATGATTTGATGTTATTTCATAGTATTTCAAACAATAATTGCTCGAGTTGCTAATATATATATATATGAGTGAGGCTATGGTGCTATGCATAGCACGGATGGCTAGCGTACTACGGCTCAATATGCAGGGGCGGACCCAGTGTAGTTCAGGGGGGCAGCTGCCCCCCACTGGATTTTGAGTTTTAGTGGACATTTATCGGTTCTGACTGACTTTGTCCCTTCCTGGATTTTTTTTTTGCCCTCCTCTGAACGTTTAATTTGTAATTCGAGTTAAATTTAGGGCTTAAATTGAAATAAATCTGTTGAATTTTGATTGGTAATTAGAATTACAAGTCAGATCATCAGAAATTACAAGTCAAAGCATTGAAAAGTATAAGTTAAAGCATTGTTTTTTGTCGAGTACCTAACTGGTTAATAGATTTAAACCCGATTAGATATTTAAAACCGATTCAATATTTTTTTGCCCCCTCCTGACGAAAATCCTAAATCCGCCCCTGTCAATATGGTACTTTTTAAAATCCTAACGGTCGATCCGAACCGTTCAATGTGATAACCATACGAATATGTATTTGCAAACTAAATTTTATATTTTTTCGAAATTTTTTACTATTTTTTAGATAGGTAGAATTTTGATGGTCCAGAATTTTCAGAAAACACTGATTTTTCTACCTATCTAAAAAAATAGTAAAAAAATTCAAAAAAATATAAAATTTAGTTTGCAAGTACATATTCGTATGGATATCACATTGAACGGTTCGGATCGACCGTTAGGATTTTAAAAAGTACCATATTGAGCCGTAGTACACTAGCCATCCGTGCTATGCATAGCACCATGGCCTCACTCTATATATATAGTGGCTAATATACAAACGTTTGTTCTTGGACTCCGGAACAAACGATTCGGTTCTCTAATTTTCAAAGTCCAAACAGTCGATCCAAACCGTTAGATATTCAATCTATATTAAAATGTGCTTGGAGACCAAATTTTTTTACTATTTATTAAGATGGTTTGAAAACTGCTGTTTTTATTAAATTTCTGCAGCATTGAAAAACAGCGGTTTTCAAACCAGCTTAATAAATAGTAAAAAAATTCCAAAAAATGTAAAATTTGGTCTCCAAGCACATTTTAATATAGATTGAATATCTAACAGTTTGGATCGACTGTTTGGACTTTGAAAATCAGAGAACCGAACCGTTTGTTCCTGAGTCCAAGAACAAACGTTTGTATATTAGCCATTATATATATATATATAGAGGTTGGCTAATATCAAAACGTTTATTCCGGAGCTGTGGTGCAATCAATTAGTTTTCTAATTTTCAAATTCCAAACGGTCGATCCAAACCATTAGATGTGATCTTTATATTAAAATGTGCTTGGAGACTAAATTTTACATTTTTTTGAATTTTTTTACTATTTATTAAGTCAGTTTCAAAATCGCTAATTTTAATAAACAGTGAAAAATTTCTGGATCATTGAAAATAGCAATTTTAAAACTGACTTAATAAATAGTACAAAAATAAAAAAAATGTAAAATTTGGTCTCCAAGCACATTTTAATATAGATTGAATATTGAACGGCTTGGATCGACTGTTTGAACTTTGAAAATATAAAAAACTAAAGCATTTGTTCCACGACCTAGGAACAAACGTTTTGATATAAGCCAACCTCTATATATATAGAGTGGCTAATATACAAACGTTTGTTCTTGGACTCAGGAACAAATGGTTCTGTTCTCCAATTTTCAAAGTCCAAACCGTTAGATATTCAATCTATATTAAAATATGCCTGGAGACCAAATTTTACATTTTTTAGAATTTTTTTACTATTTATTAAGCTGGTTTGAAAACATCTATTTTTCAATGGTGCATAAGTTTAATAAAATCAGCGGTTTTCAAACCATCTTAATAAATAGTAAAAAAATTCTAAAAAATGTAAAATTTGGTCTCCAAGCACATTTTAATATAGATTGAATATCTAATGATTTGGATCGACTGTTTGGACTTTGAAAATCGGAAAACCAAACCGTTTGTTCCTGAATCCAGGAACAAACGTTTGTATATTAACCACTCTCATATATATATGTGTGTGTGTGTGTGTGTGTGTGTGTGTTCAAATTCTCATTGTTTGCAAAAGCATAAAGTGAAAGACAGTGAAAAATAGAAGAGAGAACACCTATATATCTTCTTCATTGTGAGAACATAAATAGCTCCAATTTTTTTTAATATCAATTTACACTAGACTAGAAAAGAAGAATGAAAAAAAAATACACAATCTTATTCTGTACAAACTTCGATCCGAACAGACTATGAGAATTTTATCCCAATTAACGCGAAATTTCATTCACTCCCATAAGAGAGGGGTCTTAGACCCTAACTTATTTTTAATTAATTTACAATAAAAAAGTTTCATACTGAGAAACATCATTAGTGATAATTAATTACTATTACTAATGGTATATGTTAGTAAGAGGGTGTCGGGATTTTTAGGCTCAAATAAGGTCTTGGCCCATATCTTTTCATGTATCTCTCTTGGTGACCTAAATCTTAGATTTAGTGGTGGATGCTACTCTTCTTGTGCAAGACAGAAAGAGAGAGAGGAAGAGAGAGGGTGAGTGATTATTTGTGCTAACAATTATAACATTCTTGTAATCTATTGTAATTTATTGTTTAATAGTGAAGTTTGTCTGTCGTTTGCCTCCCGGTGGAGTAGGCCCAACCGAACCACCTAATCTTTATGTTTGTTTTCTCCCGTGGTAACATGTTTCCTCTATTGTGGTATTTTTTGGTTGTATGCAAGGTTGCATTTGTCTCTAACTTCTCGGTTCTTGTTGGTGTACAGATTATTAGGTCCCTTGCGGGTTTCTTGTAGTTGGTACGGGTGTACCGATATTCCACATTTCTAAATTAACCCTAACAAGTGGTATCAGAGCTCTGGGTTATTTGGTACGGTTCCAACATGAACAAGAATATGGAAAACCCTAATATTGCATCTGTATTTGGGATCGAGAAATTTGACGGGAGACAAAATTTTGCATTGTGGCAAGGTTCAGTCCGGGATGCCCTTGTGCTTCAGGGTTTGGACGATACCTTAAATGATACCAAACCAAATGACATGGAGAAAAACAAGTGGAAAACGGTGTGTGGTAAATCCCTTAGTACAATCCAGTTTTGTTTGTCGGATGAAGTTAAAGCTCCGTTCATGGCCGAAACTTCTCTGAATGATTTATGGAAGAAACTAGAGGGTATGTACCTGTGTAAGTCCTTGGCAAGTCGGACGGCTTTGAAAAAGAGAGAGGGTATGGATTTGAGGGCTCACCTTGGTGCGTTTAATACTTTGGTACGAGACGTGTTTAATGCGGGTGGAAAGATCGAGGAGGAAGATCAAAGCGCGCTTGTGATTGTGTCGGATGGGCGGTGGCGTGAGTTGCCGATTTGAGCCTACGGTGGAGATTGTTGGAATTGTTAGGTCCAAATAAGGCCTTGGCTCATATCTTTTCATATATCTCTCTTGGTGACCTAAATCTTAGATTTAGTGGTGGCTGCTCCTCTTCTTGTGCAAGACAGAAAGAGAGAAAGAGAGGGTGAGTGATTGTTTGTGCTAACAATTGGAACACTCTTGTAATCTCTTGTTTAATAGTAAAGTTTGTTGGTCGTTTGCCTCCCGGTGGAGTAGGCCCGACCGAACCACCTAATATCTGTGTTTGCTTTCTCTTGTGTGCGTTTTGGACTCGATATATCCCGCGGTAACATCTTTCCTCTATTGTGATATTTTTAGTTGTATACAAAGTTGCATTTGTTTCTAACTTCGATTCTTGTTAGTGTACGGATTATTAGGTCCCTTACGGGTTTCTTGTAGTTGATACAGAGTGTACTGGCATTCCGCATTTCTAAATTAACCCCAACAGAGAGAAGTATCAGACCCTAACTATGGTATATGTTCCACAATGAACAAATTTAAAATTATGACAACAAAGATAAATCTTATCAACATAATAGTAATTTTTAAGTTTAGATCTGATTAGTACATTTTCGATATATTATGTATTAAACAAGAGCAGGGTTCAAATATCTCTCATGTCATTTATATCTCAATCTATTTTACATCTTTATTTTTATTTTGAAAATTTAAATAGTCGATCCGAGCTGTTCAACATAATCTTCGTATTAACATATGCTTGGAGACAAAAAAATTATATTGTTTGATTTTTTTTACTATTTTTTATTTGTACACATATCGAAAAGTTTAGTAAAAGATTTCCAAAAAAAATATAAAATTTGATCTCCAAATATATTTTAATAAGAGATTATGTTGAGCGGTTCCGATCAATTGTTTTGACTTTAAAAACGAAGATAAAAATGTGAGACACGATTAAAGCATGAAAAGCATGAGGCATTTGAATCATGTTCATTAAATAATTTAGATAAATTATATATTAAATGTAGTTCACTTTATTAGTAGGCCAATTGATTATATATAGACATTAAATTAAAGATAAATTAAATGTAGTTATCGTTGACACTTGATGATGATCGAAGGATTTGAAATTGTACTTATCTGATCCACCTCATATCTAGTGATAAGAAAGAGCAGAACTAGGGTGTGATGCGCTCACGCCGTGAGCGCACCTTCTAGAGGTCACATTTTCAAAGTTCAAATAGTCGATTCGAACCTTCCAACGTGTTCTTCATATTAAAATATGCTTGGAAACCAAATTTTACATTTTTTGGAAACTTTTTACTATTTTTTCTGAATTTTTCAAAATCATCACTATTTGAACTTTGAACACATTTTTGAAAAATTCAGAAAAAATAGTAAAAAGTTTCCAAAAAATGTAAAATTTGGTTTCCAAGCATATTTTAATATGAAGAACACGTTGGAAGGTTCGAATCGACTATTTGAACTTTGAAAATGTGATCTCTAGGAGGTGCGCTCACGGCGTGAGCGCATCACACCCTAGTTCTACTCGATAAGAAAACCTCAAGTACTATTGATTTTTAACAAATTTGAACATAGTAGAGTTCAATTTTTCATGTCTTTCATGTTACAATCATGCTTTATTTTTATTTTCAGAGTTCAAATAGTCGATATGAACCACTCAATATGATCTCCATATTAAATGTGTTTGGAAATCAAATTTCATATTTTTTTGACAAAAAATTAATATTATTTTTGATAGGTACAAAATCACTATTTTTCATAAGATTCTGAACCATTCAAAAATAATGATTTTATATCTATCTAAAGAAATAGTAAAAAGTTTCTAAAAATATAACATTTGATCTCCAAACACATTTTAATATAGATATCATGTTGAGCAATTGAGAACGACTTTTTGGACTTTAAAAACAGAAATAAGAATAGGAGGGAAGGAGTGTAGGTCCGATGGGCATCGGACCTACCTCAGTTCGACGGGTTTAATCACCATTGATTTTCTTTTAGATGCGTGCGAAATGCTTTAAAACTCGTGCGTTTATGTTTCAATTTTCGTGAGCACAAATCACTGCGTTATCCTACGGTAGATCTTCCCATCGGAACCAAACTAGGTCCGATGGGCATCGGACCTACACCCAGCTCGAATAGGAGACATGCATGATTGAGACCTAAAAGACATGAGGCATTTGAATCCTACTCATTTGAATAATTGTCAGGTATGTTTTATTTTCAATATATCCTTCAATATATCTATAATTATTATCATTATTAATTTCAAACTTTTTAAAATAATAGTATTTTTAAGTTCAAAATTAAAGATAGAAATCTGATAGATGTGTTCGCCCATATTCAATTTATTTCTAATGTAAGCAGCAGTAAAAGAAAATTTGAGTATGCTTGAAAAATAATATTTAGAAGTGTCATTTGGATGGAAACAATTGTCCGATTTTAAATGCAAAGAAGTAAGATTTTTTCCGAAAGAAGGGGTACTCAAATATTTTAATTAAATTTGTAATAAGATTTGGTCTCTGTTTAATCGGGCGTTCAAATAAGATACATCATGAATCTTTAATTCGGGACATGAATGATTAGCTTTAAATCTAAAACATTAAGTAAAGTGAGAATGTCAACAAAATGCCAATCTCGATCGTGTGGTAGTACCTTTGTGTGTATACCAATATTATTTCTGCAAAATTATTATGGAATATAAATTTTTTGTTTGGATGAATTATAGATTTAAGAAAAGAATTAAATAACAGAAAAGAAGAAAGAGAAGAAATTAAAATATGCTCTTCTCGGTGCAATTTCATTGATTGCCGTAGAACATGCAATATTTCGAAAAAAAAATCAATATTTTTTTAAACTATTATTCGTATCACACTTTCATCATCTTACATCGTATGTTATTAATTATTAATTTTCTAGCATTATTCATTCTATATATTTCGAAACAAGAAGACGCGAGCATTGCATTTTTTTTCTATCGTTCTTTTGAACTGGCTTAATTCTTTTTAATTAAGTTAATATAGAACCTCCATCCTGCCTCCTCTCCTTCTCCCCCGTCCTTGTATTAATTTCCAGAAAACGCAAAAGAAAACTAAAAAGATCATTAATTTGTTTGGCAACACAAAATTTTAGTAAATCGATCCTTGAAAAGAATTATTTGGTTGTATAGCAAGAACAGTTACAGAAATGGTTTTATGATAGAAGAGGTCATGGAAAAGAGAATTTTAACCCAAGCAAAACAAAAAATCCTCCCATGGAAGGAAATTGAAAATCAGTAAAAGTTCAGTTCAAAATAATATTAAAAATAAAATTTCCGAATGTTACTTGAAAATTCCATAGGTTGTACTTTTAATGAGTTTCCTATATTTCCATTGAGAGTTAGAATATATATCGTAATCTGTAAAATTTTGGCACCTTTTCAGACCTTGAAAAAAAGAAAGCAAAATTAAGCCGAATTAACAGAAATTGGGGTGAACAAGTTTTGGGACTAAAATATTTTTTTAGAGCAAATATATATATATATATATATATCTCTCTCTCTCTCTATATATATATATATATATATATATATATAGGAAATTGCTAATATGCTATGCATAGCATAGAGGGCCTCCGTGCTACGGCTCAATATTTGAGTTTTCAAAATCCTAACGGTCGATCTGAACCGTTCAACATGATCTCCATATGAATATGTACTTGCAAACCAAATTTTACATTTTTTAGAATTTTTTTACTATTTTTTTAGATAGGTAGAAAATCACTTGATTTGAAAATTCTGTACCATTCAGATCGAGTGTTTTTCTACCTATCTAAGAAAATAGTAAAAAAATTCTAGAAAATGTAAAATTTGGTTTGCAAGTAACATATTCATATGGAGATCATGTTGAACGGTTCGGATCGACCGTTAGGATTTTGAAAACTCAAATATTGAGCCGTAGCAACAGAGGCCCTCTATATTATGCATAGTACCGTAGCCAACTCCTATATATATATATATATATATATATAGAGGAGGATTCCAATGCCTCATGCCTTTCATGCCTCATCATACCTCATGTCCTATATCTTCGTTTTCAAAATCTAAGTTGTCGATACGAACCGTTCACCATGTTATCCATACTAAAATATGGTTCGGGATGAAATTTTATATTTTTTGGAAATTTTTTGCTATTTTTTAAGATGGGTAGAAAATCACTGTTTTTTAAACGGTCCAAAAACAGTGATTTTGTACCCATCTTAAAAAATAGTAAAAAATTTTCAAAAAATATAAAATTTCATCCCCAAGCATATTTTAGTATGGGTATCATGTTGAACGGTCGGATCGACAATTTGAACTTTGAAAACAAAGATATAACGTATGAGGTAGATGAGGTATGAAATATATGAGGCATTGGAACCCTCCTCATATATATATAATCTGGCTAATATGCTACACGTAGCATAGAGCCCCTCCGTGCTACGGCTCACTTTTTGAGTTTTCAAAATCCTAACGGTCGATCCGAACCATTCACCGTGATCTCCATATGAATATGTACTTGCAAACCAAATTTTACATTTTTTAGAATTTTTTTACTATTTATTAAGCCACTTTGAAAATCGCTGATCCAATGGTCCAGAAAAGTTTACTGTTGTGTACAAATTAGTGTTTTTTCAAAGTGGCTTAATAAATAGTAAAAAAATTCTAAAAAATGTAAAATTTGGTTTGCAAGTACATATTCATATGGAGATCATGTTGAACGGTTCGGATCGACCGTTAGGATTTTGAAAACTCAAAAAGTGAGCCGTAGCACGGAGGGGCTCTATGCTATGCATAGCACCGTAGCACTGTCCTATAGTGCTTGGCTATTATGCTTATATAAGCATATGCCCACATATGCTTAAATGTTCATTTTTGCGTTTCCAATGTTCAAATGGTCGATCCGACCGTTCATCTTGTTCTCCATATTAATATGTGCTTGGAGACCAAATTTTACATTTTTCTGAATTTTTTTACTATTTATTAAGCCACTTTGAAAATTGCTGATCATATGGTCCAGAATTTTGTTGCACTGTTTTTACTGTTCACCCGGATCAGCAATTTTCAAAGTGGCTTAATAAATAGTAAAAAAATTCAGAAAAATGTAAAATTTGGTCTCCAAGCACATATTAATATGGAGAACAAGATGAACGGTCGGATCGACCATTTGAACATTGGAAACGCAAAAATGAGTTATAAGCATATGTGGGCATATGCTTATATAAGCATAGTAGCCAGCCCCCTGTCCTATATATATATATAGAGAGAGAGAGAGAGAGTAGTGCTACGGTGCTTTGCAAATTAAAACACCCTCTTTAATTCAGGCCACGTTTTCAACTTGCAAAACTCAAACAACCGATCCGAACCGTTCAATTTGTTCTATATATTGAAATGTGCTTGGAGACCAAATTTTACATTTTTTGGAATTTTTTTACTATTTATTAAGCTGGTTTGAAAACTGCTGTTTTTATTAAATTTCTGCAGCATTGAAAAACAGCGGTTTTCAAACCAGCTTAATAAATAGTAAAAAAATTCCAAAAAATGTAAAATTTGGTTTCCAAGCACATTTTAATATAGATTGAATATCTAACGGTTCGGATCGACTGTTTGGACTTTCAAAATCAGAGAACTGAATCGTTTGTTCCTGAGTCCAGAAACAAACGTTTGTATATTAGCCATTCTCTCTCTCTCTCTCTCTCTCTATATATATATATATATAGAGTATGGCTAATGTTCTTCGGCCTCATGCTTCCGGGGACATATCTTAGTGTTTGATGTTCAAACAACAAATTCAAACCGTTAGATGTTCAATCTATATTAAAATGTACTTGGAGACTAAATTTTATATTTTTTGGAATTTTTTTACTATTTATTAAGCCACTTTGAAAATTCCAGATCCTGGTGAACAGTAAAAACAGTCTGGACCATATGATCTGGAATTTTCAAAGTGGCTTAATAAATTGTAAAAAAATTCCAAAAAATGTAAAATTTGGTCTCCAAGTACATGTTAATATAGATTGAACATCTAACGGTTTGAATTTGTTGTTTGAACATCAAACACTAAGATATGCCCCCGGAAGTACGAGGCCGAAGTTCTAGAGGAAGCACATTAGCCATACTCTATATATATATATATATATAGATGGGCTATGGTGCATTGCAATGCATAGGCACCCTTGTGCATTGGACCATAAATCACCAATTCAAAGTCCAAATGACCGATCCAAACCGTTCATCTTGTTCTCCATATTAATATGTACTTGGAGACCAAATTTTATATTTTTTGGAATTTTTTACTATTTATTAAGCCACTTTGAAAATTGCTGATCACATGGTCCAGAATTTAGTTGCACTGTTTTTACTGTTCACCCGGATCAGCGATTTTCAAAGTGGCTTAAAAAATAATAAAAAAATTTTAAAAAATGTAAAATTTTGTTTCCAATCACATTTCAATATAGAGAAAATGTTGAACGGTTCGGATCGGTTGTTTGGATTTTTAAATAAAAATATGACGTGGAGTACAAACTTGTTTTACTCCACGTCTCACCATAGCTCATCCCAGTTTGTACTCCACGTCTCACCATAGCTCATCCCTATATATATATATTATATATATATAGACAGATCCTTTGAGTGGCCCCAACAACTTTTGACATACAACTTGCGCCACCACCCAAATCAGTTTTTCCTTTTGTATCAATCCATCTCTGCCACTCTGCTTTAGGTTCCTTTCTCCTTTTCTGGTTTATGCATTATGCCTCTCCTCCGTAGCTACATACAGTATCTTACCAGTATTCTAAGCCAGCAATTAATTCGGTGTTACGGTTCCAATTGGTATCATACTTTGGTACCTCAAAATTATTTCTTTTAAAGTACTTCAATGGGTATTTTTTTTTTTGTACTGATGACTGTCAAAAATTTAATTTTCAATGTGGTTTTTTTTTCTTAACATGAACTACATTTTAAAATGCATAAAAGGTGCTGCAGCTGTGAAACAAAATGGGATTCAAATGAGTATATCAGTTCCCCTCATAACGTGTAATAATTAATTTGGCAATGTTGGTTTCTTACTTTAAAGTAAATCCAGCAAGAAATATCAAGAAAAAGGGATAATTCTGGAATAAATTCAAAATTTTATGATCAAGAATTTTGACTGTTAATTTTTTAAATAGTTCTAGCGTAATCCAACTTTTATATATTTGATATCTTAATTAAATAGAAAAATTAGAACTGTTAATGTATTTTTTATTTTTTAAATAGTGCATGTATCAAATTTTGACTAATTTGAAAGTTGTTTAGTCTTTCATTACATAATTTTAAATTTTAAATAGTGAAGTATTAAATAATTTTAAATTTTAAATAGCAAAGTTTTGATGGTTTTATGTTAGATGTCCAATTAAATTCTAAATTAACTCAAATTCTTTACACACCTTAATTATCCGAAATAATTTAGAAACATCCACAATTTTAGTTTTTTTTTTTATATCAACTGAATGTAGCATAATAGTTAAATGTATGCTAGAATTATTCTAATTTTTAATAGATGGAAAATAATTGCCAATAATATACAACATTAAGTGTCTTTAATATAATAAAAAAACCGTATCACAATCTTTAATATCCAGATTTGTACATTTAATGCAAACTAATTTTTACCTACTAAAAGAGTAAATCGACGAAAAAAAAACTTAAATATGTATTAAAATGATATACATATAAACTTGAATGCGCAAGAATTATCCTAAATTGCTGATTTGTAAGCTACTAAAAGAATATATGTAACAATGTGCCAGCAATGGGCTATCTGATGAATTATTTTTTAAATTCTGAAATTACACTCATTTGTGATACTTGAGCAATACAATACTTGAATGATAAGCTGGTAACTGATGAAAAGCTACAGCAGTACAGCTTAACAACCCAAGGCATTTGGTTGGGTTCACATGGGGTGTGAGGGATAAAAGAGAAAAAGCGCAATTAGGGGACACAACAGAACCTTATTAATTAATTAATTATATGTATACATTTTCTTTAATCTATAAAGATGGAATAGTACTAGAATATCTCTTGTGCAATTTTCTGAAAGCCTTAATTGTTCGAGGCAAAAAGAAATTTACAATTCCAAATTGCTATGATAAAGATTAGAATTAATACTAGACAGTTAATATTAAAATCAATTCCAATGTTAGAATGAGTCTTGATGAAGTATAATTTGTGGGTTTATTATTAGAGCAAGAAGAGGAATCCAATAAAACCGAAAGGTTGCCAGCCAACCTCCAACTTTACCTATTCCAAAACAGGCTTCAACTTGAGTATCTCAGGCTACAAAATCATATAAAAAACCTAAAAGGGAAGAGAATCTGGTAGCTTGTTTCTAGCTAGTTTGAGATCTACACATTTTCTGTGTCTCACGTTCAGATCAATTATACTTGCAGAGTTATATATATTATATACAGACAAATTATTGAAACCCGTTTTCAGATTGTTTCTCATCAACACTTTACAAATATATCCAACAGTTTAGGGATATATCATCAAGCACAAACTTATAACAGTATTTGTTGAACAATATGTTCAAGGACATTTCCGATTTTTTATTTGTCCATAATTAAGTGTAGATGGGTAATCTACAGTGTCAGTCTGTCATGTTACAATATTAAATTAAAAAGTAACAGATTAATTTACATCTTATTTGTGCTTCTAATTATAAATCGGCGAGGACTGCCCCCTTGAAATCATACTAAAGGGTAAATTTCACTGAAAGCAAACAGAAATTCGATTTAAACAAATTAGATATATATATTGTCTTCAGTTAAAAAAGGAAACGACTCATGCAAAATTAAAATTCTTCTCTAACCAAAAATGGATTTGAACTTTATTCAGTGATATACAGTAGTTGTTTCTACACTCGACTTTGAAAAAACTTCAATTAAAGAGACCTCTACTTTTAATTGTTTTCTTTTTTTTGAAAGAAAAATGGTCTAACTTTTCAAAATCCAATATTCATAAAAATAAACTCCTTCATCCGGATTTCAAACCATTAACTTCAAGGCTACAACCTCCCACACGGAAGATATTGTCTTTTGTCACTAAACCAATTCTTGAACTAAGCCTCTATTGTATCCAGTAACCCCTCAATTGCATTCTTAAGCTTCACTGTGCATTTATGCTGTACTTGGGGCCAAATGTGCCCTACATGGAATTATATTTTTTTATTTTTTGTGGCGATGAGAACCTCAAACGAATCAAATGTAGACTCCCAATGTTTAATCACGAAGTACATACTGACTAGTGCATTCTGCTTACCAGAATTTGGCATAATTATCAACCAGCTTATAAAAAATACAGTAACGAGTAAAAATCCAAATTATAATAGCAAGAAAGATGATAATAACAACGATAGTGATATGAAAATAAATTCAATAAAGGAACAAGAAAAGATATAAACTTAAAAGGAAAAAATTACAAGGGTGAAATTAAAAAATAATAATTGAAAATTACAACTTGAAAATCAAACAGAAATCTTATCACCTCTAGAACTGCACCAGTCCATATATGGTAAGTGGTACAATATCCTGGTACCAGCAACAATTACTAAAGGGTGGAGAGAGAGAGATGCACTTGACAGCCACTGTCAAGTTTAAAAA
Organism: Carex littledalei; assembly: GCA_011114355.1. Lineage (NCBI taxonomy): Eukaryota > Viridiplantae > Streptophyta > Magnoliopsida > Poales > Cyperaceae > Carex > Carex littledalei. Next base: position 1,461,664 of record CM022105.1, read on the forward strand.
AAAAAAAAAAAAAAACAGAGAGAGAGAGAGAGAGAGAGAGAGAGAGAGCACTAGTATCTCATAAGTCTATGGTTTTGAATCTATAATGTTGTGGATTATTATTTGTTGTATCCTGAATACAAAGAAAAGAGGAATCTGTATCCTCCCAAGTACCAGACCGAGTACAATAAGCGTTGGCAAACTCCCAGCCAAGTGATTGGAATCCGGTGCCTATTTAGATATTGGGGGTCCGTTTAGAGATTCGTGCCAGATTAAAACTGACAACTCAGATCTCATTCTACTCAGTCAGGTATTGCACTGGATCTGAATTCAGAAAAGAGAACTTTCAGTGTTCAAGGAACTAAACAGTAAAGGCCCACAAATCACACCTCATACTTATCCAATTGGATTGCAGAAATAAGAAAAATCGATCTCTCTTTTGCGTCTTGTTTATCTCTATATCTGATTTTCTTTATAAATTTTTATATATACTGCAACCATGCACTACTGCTTCAAAATTTAACTTGTAAATGGTTTATGTGTGTTATTTCATGTTTTTATTTATGTGGGTGAGTGTTATCGTGTGGGCAAGACTACGTAGTAGTTAATATCAAACAAATTTTATCTCTACAATTTGACAAAATTAAACATTTTGTTCATTTCTGCATTTTTTCACCTTCCCAATTTGTAAAACAGTGGTAGAAGAGCAGCTCTGCACTTGGTTAGTACCAATACCAGGTTCAGCCCATTATTCTGACTGCTATCCAGTACAAACGTCAGTGGCAGGTTGTGGAATTAACCAGTACCAGTCACAGAATATATTTGGTTCTTCTAAAACCTAACTCGAACCCTGTACAATAATTTTGAAATTCTAATGCTTGAAACTGATAATGCATGCTCTTTTTTACTTACAAATAAACAAAAGTTTTGACCTCAATCTCTCTTGAAATGTCAAATGTGAACCTTTACCAATGCCAACAGAAAAAACCCATCAGGTTATACTGGGTAGCAAGATGGTATACAAGCTGATAAAATATATTACAAAACAAACCAGGATATGCTAAAACCAGCACCTGCTACCATAAATCTGTAAATCAAGTGAGATAACTCAGAATAGGAAAACGTGGTAGAATTAAAATATTTATCGCCATTACTGACCTGTTCCCTCATGAAAGAAACAGCGGCCGTGTCCCTGGATGCAATATGCAGCATCAGTTTTACCTAATGGTAATTTAACGATTGATAGAGCAGAACCTATTCTGACATGCATGGACAATGATAGCAAAAATTTAAGTACCTTTCGAGCATAAGCAAAACAAAAGCTCAAGAAAATACAAATCACCTAGCTTTAGCTTCAATTAGACAATGTCCTCTTTCTTCAGCTAGCACAATAAGCACGTTATTCTGAATGATACAAATTGTACATCCCAATTTAGGGAAAAGAATGAAATAATAAAAGCTTTACTTAAAAGAATGAAGTACAAACAATTAAAAGCATTTCACAAAAAAAAAAATAAAAGCTTTTGTGATTGTTACCTACTATTTGAAATCAGCAGTGTGTGCAGTGCTGCTGCTGTTATTGGGATTCAATCAGCATAGAATTGAGCATAATATTAACTGCCGCATCATAAACTGCATCATGATAATGCATCCCATCTAAAGTACAATGCTTCCCACAGCCACGTGTCAGCCGCCCGATATCAAGCAGCATGAAAGGTCCGCTTGATCCATTTAATATCCCTCTCATATCAACCTCCCTATCATAAGCTTCTAACATAGTACCAGTCATCTTCACTTTTTTCTCCTCTGTGTTAAGCATGGAGTTGACAAGTTTAGGTAGACCTAACCAGAACATGTGCGGATGCAGTGAGATTGACTGCTCAAAAAGTGACTCTGCCGCTCGCTTTATTTGTGCCAAGGCAGCACCATAGTGAGATGGACTTGTTATATGTAGCATGTGCCATAGGCCCGACCCGAGAATTAACAGGTCTGGATAGCGAGGAGTCAGTTGAATGTCTCGAAGGAGGTGTGTTATATTTGATTCATAAGGTGCCCATACAAAATCTATCTGCCATAAAAGCCAAGTAGGCCAATTAGGCCGTGTGCCCATTTGAATTTTTTTTTTTGTTTATAATAGTGGGGGTATAACCCACTGATTTCTACTGAAATCAGAAAGTGTTTTTGGTACCAAACAGCTGGTACCGTGTACCCATTTGAATTATTTGATACAATATGTTACTGTAGGAAGAGAAAACTAGTTCAAACCAGAACTGCACCGGATCAATTGTGAAGACTAACCTGATGAGAGAGTTCATTTTGATAAACTAGCTGCCCCAAAACTAAGCTACGCTGTGCTTAAAAATAACAACATATACGTAATCTACCTTGATCCCTCGATCTGGAAGTGTTAACTGGTAATCGCTGTGGCGACGAAAGAGATCAGGCTCAACATTGGACACTTGGGCCGGATCAAGGAGGAGCCTTAGTAGCGCCAGAAGAAGAAGGCGCGCCTGAGAATCACCCGCTGCGAGGATCCATGCGCCTCTAAGCAGCTCCGAGGCGTGGCCACTGGAGAATCGCTGGAAGTCACAATTCTGAGATTTGTCCCATGACCACGTAGGAGAGGGGGAGTGAGTCCAGGAGATGCGGTGGAGGCGTGAGTTGCAGAGAGATGATGTGGGAGAGAATGCGAAGTGGTGGGGAGAAGAGGGAAGATGGAGAAAGAGAAGTAGAGAGGTGAAAGAAACGCTGAGGAATAGCAGCTTTCTGCGGCTCAATCGCCACCTGGCCATGGTCAATGGTTGCCGAGGTGTTGCTCGGGTCTTCTGAAGGCAACGCAAAGATTGAGACGCCACTTTGACCGGACGACGAGTATCTGAGAAGTGGGACTTACAACTTTACGGTCCGGATAAAATCCCAACCGGGCCTAATTTAATTCGGTGGCTCTTGAGGTATTCCTAAAGAATGGTCCGGATCTACTTAGTTCTAAAAGATTCCCTTGTCTGGTACCGGAGAGGATCCGAATTCACTTTGACCAGGGAACCGACAAGAGGTATCAAGACCGGAATTCACATGAACGCGTATCCTCTGCATTAATTTAAAAAGAAATCTTTTGAGTTAATGAATATGAACCGTCTGATTTTAAACGGAGCCAATCCGACTTCTGACTATAACTTAGGAGGATTTTCAATATTTGTGCGGATCTAGTCCGCACGAATCTTAGACAGATCGGATGGTCAAAATTCATTAACTCAAAGATTCCCTTTTGAGTTAATGCAGAGGATACGAATTCAATTCACATCCCCTCAGGTTACTGACTGAGTCCAATTGAAACAAACGGTCTGAGATCTTTCTTTTAATAAGGCACGCATCTCAAAGCACAAATAATACTGCCCCGCGCTATCCCGAATAGGCTCCGGCTGAGAGTAAATCTGGGCAGTCCGTTTCAATTGTCTTGAGTCAGGTACCTAGGAGGATACGGATCCAAAAACCGGCCCGGCCCAACGATGCCTACAATGTCATTAAACTCCGTGGGATAGCACGGGAGGATACATGATGAATGGGCCTTAACGATGCCTAAAATGTCATTAAACTCCGTGCTTGCGCATATGTGTGTTTTACCTCTTTTAGGTATCAAGCACAACGCAAAGAATGAGACGCCACTTTGTGCAGTCTCCCGCTGCTTCTTAGGTACGCATTTTATCGAACATATTGCGAGCATGGTTTTCTCGCCACCTCTTGCCTCTCCTCTCTTCCTTTTCCTGCCCGTAGTATATTAGATGTCTATCCGGGCGAATCATCTAACTTCTCTACTCTACTTTATCAGCCTCAACTCACCACGCCTCCCCAACCTGAAGTACGCTCATGCTCTGTTAATTGTCTCCAGTGCAATTGCACCCAAACCCATATCCCGTCGTCTCGTCTCCCTTTACTGCCTCCGTGCAATTGACGATTTTGTCCTTTTACACTCCCAACTCCAGTACCCGGACCCAATTGCTTCTAATTTAATCCTGAAATTTCTCGTTCGCAGTTCTTAATCCATACAGGTGCTCTCTTTCTTCTGCCAGCAAGTACACCCAGTCGGTTGTCGACCCAGCAAATGCACTTTCCCTTTACTTGTCATTGTTGCCAAGCTTTGCAAATCGACTAACCATGGAAATCTTCTTCATTGCTTGGCCATGAAAATTGGGTTCATGTTTCATGTTCCAATACCCAACTCATTGATACATCTGTATGCTTCCTTTGATGCATTGGACCATGCCAGACAGATGTTCGATGAAATACCAAACAGAGATACTGTGTCATATAACTTGTTGCTTGGTGGGTATGTAAAAGTGGGAGATCTTGAAAAGGCTGAGGACTTGTTCAGTAGAATGCCGGAGTATGATGTGAAATCTTGGTCTATCCTTTTCAAGGGCTATGTGATGAATCAACAGTTTGAAAAAGGACTTGGATTCTTCTACCAAATGCTAATACTGGGAGTAAAACCTGATGAACACTTAGTTGTCAATTACTTTCGGTTATAACCCGTTTCAAGCTGGTCCCTTATGGGAAAATGGTGCATGATTTTGTGATTAAGAGATGGATCAAAATTACAGAACGTGTGAGAATTGCACTGATAAATTTCTATTGCAAATGCCAGCACACTGACTCTGCGATTTTCTTGTTCGAACAAGCCAGGACGAACAATGTCTTCTTATGGAACACGCTTATTTTAGGCATTGGTAGCTCAGGATGGGGGGAAAATACTCTTGATTTTTTCACCAGAATGCAAGTCAATGGGGTTAAGCCAGATGAGCAAACATTTATATGTTTACTGCTAACATGCAGCCATGCAGGATTGGTCGAGGAAGGTCTTGAATACTTTGAGATGATGAACTCTGTGTATGGAATGAAACCGACCTTAGCTCACTACTGGTGTTTGGTCGATCTCTTTGTTCGTGCTGGGCGGCCAGACTATGCATTAAAGATTGTACATATTCTACCATGGGATAATCAGTCCTCACTACGAGATGCGCTAATTCATCTTTCCAACCTAGGCAGTAACATTAGCATCGGTGAATGCTTGAGTGGGTAAAGGTAATGAATGAAATGAAGCAAAGACACCTAAATCAATTATTACCAGCATTCACAAGTCGGGTAATTGACATATCCCAGAATGGGATGACAGGTATTCATTAGGTTTGGGAGGAAGTCTCAGTGCCTGGGGATGTTGCAGTCTCCTACGGGCTATCAAGATGCAATAGAAATTGAAACATCTAGCTATTCCATCTATACTACCAAGATAGTTGTGTCAACTTCTGAAGAAATAGATATCTCATTTAATCACTGAATTCATATAAACATCAAGGAGTTTGTAATTCGAACTAAGGAAAGTTTCTTTTTAAGTTTTGTAAAAATGTAAATTATTAATTGTGAACTTAGTATAGAATGTTTTATATTTTCTTCTGTTGATTTTTTTATGGAATAATCAGTTTTCACAAAGCCTTGAGACTAAAACCATTCAACATATTTTGTTATTCCTGTTATTCTAACTTAAGAATACCAGGCAAACAAAGGTCTGGTATTCTTAAGTTTAATTTCCTCCTAGATTTTGAAATTTAATTTATGTTTTTTAGACTTTTGTTTCAGTTTTGAGAATTATATTTTTAGAAATTAAAAAATAAATTCTTCGGGAAAGAGAACGAGTGTTTTTTCCTCTGAAAAATAGATGGAACTGCTGTTCCACCAGGTGTTGGCTTCTCGTACCGCAAAATTGGTCTGATTCCAGTGATTTTCAGAAGTACCACATAACATTGGTCCCGGTAGGTTTTTGTCAAAAAAAAAATTATTTGTAGCATTTAAAAATGATGTCAGAATGTAGCAGGCAATTAGCAAATATGTAGACCTGATTAGTGTTTGGTTTGCATTTCACTCTAGTTTTCTTTCTTTACTTGTTTTCTTTAATTTAAAAAATTATTTATTATTGTCGTTGTAAATGAAAAAGTTACGTACTAATGTTTTATATCGTTAGTTGTTCAAAATAATATGCAATATTATTTGAAAAAAATTTGACGAGGATCAGAAACTTAAACTTAAAATTTGAGAGTTCAAATGATCATTTTTGGCTCCAAGAACGAGTCTACAGGAAACCTGGTAGATCTCTTCACGAGATTTTCGAATTGTGATCATAATAAAAACTTTGCACAACTTTAAATTCTCAATCCCAACAAGCAAAAAGCAACTAAACCAGCCACCAACCATATTCGGATTCAGACCCGATTAGAGAACAAACGAAAATAAAAGAGAAGAAGTCAACAAATTTAAAGACCCACCAGCAGGCTCTTTGTTAAACGAATTTCAAGTCCAACTACACAAGACTTAAATTGTGCAACTAGAGAAGTCTACCACAGGCTGCACTGTAATAGAAAAAGAGAGCAGCAACCAGCAATTTTGTATGTAAAAGCTGAGCCAGAGATAAACAATCCAAATTTTGAATTTAGAACTTTAGATCCGAACTGTCCGATTCGGATTAAAATCCGGTCCACTACGATCTGGGGTAGGGGTGTAAACGGTCGGATACTGATCAGATTTGTTATAATTTTTCGAATACGGCTACGAATACAGATAGTCTCAGATATGAATACGGATCGGATATTAAACGGATACGAATATGGATCGGATATCGGACTGATACGAATACGGATATGAATATAATTCGGATAATTAAAAATAAATTACTAATGTACATTCTAGTAAAGAATAACATTGAAATATAATTTTTTTCATTCATAAATTAGATCTAATATTTTTCATAATAAATTTGTTGGTTACAAAACATATATCATATTAGAGGAGGGTTCAAATGCACCATGATTTTTGTGCTCCAATATGCTCCACATCCTTTATCTCCATTTTCAAAGTCCGAATAGTCGATCCGAACCGCTCAACATGATCTTCATAATAAAATATGCTTGGAGACCAAATTTTATATTTTTTAGAATTTTTTTACTATTTTTTTAGATAGGTACAAAATCACTATTTTAAGGAGATTCTGGACCATCCGATAAAGTGATATTGTACCTATGTAAAAAAATAGTAAAAAATTCTAAAAAAATATAAAATTTGGTCTCCAAGAATATTTTATTATGAAGATCATGTTGAGCGGTTCGGATCGACTGTTCAGACTTTGAAAACAGAGATAAAAAATATGGAGTATATTGGAGCACAAAATCATGGTGCATTTGAACCCTCCTCATCATATTATTATAGTGTTATATTATTCATCAAAATATATATGTATATGCAGTTTAATAAATCATTAGTATGTATATGTAATTTAATAAATCAACTTAAGAACATATAGTACATTTGTTGTGGTGATTCTGAGAGGGAATGCACCAACTCCTTTAATATTCGTGTCAAAGCATATCGGACGGTCTGCATATAAACTCAAAATTTGAGTTACTCTTTTTTTTATTTAATTTGAGTAACTGAGGTGAGATATGAATTCACCACGCTCTCCCTCCGATTTTTTTTTTTTCCGCTTTTCCGACTTTTTACTTGCTGTCGCGACAAATTTATAGCCTCTTATCTCTCTTTGGAAGAATCGTTCTCCTCCTCACTTGTTTTTTTGTTACTCGCGGCTGAACAATCGTGCTTGCTCTCCACTTTCTCCACTGTCTTCTTGCTTTCTCTCTTTTGTGCAATCTCTCCTCTCTCTCTCCAGCGCTTCTGTGCAGTGGCTGCCTGTCGTGCTTGCTTCTCTACACTGGGAATCTGTCTCACTCTACAAGTGTCCAGGTATTTCCCCCATCCTTTTTTATGTAGATGCTTAATTTCTTTCTATTGTATTCTTCCTATACCCGATTTAGGGCTATAAATCGGAAAGGAGCTTGCATCTATTCTGAATACTTAAGTTAATTTGTACGATTTCTGAATTTTTGCGGAATTATCAAAGTCTAAAAAATGAATCTATTGTGATATTCAAGGTGTAGAAGGCGTGACCATCCTTATCCGCTATACCATTCCTTCATCTTGACCATTAAATCCGTGTATCATCTCCAGTGAACCCAAAATGGCGGCAATGGCGGTTTCCTACGCAGCTGTTGCTTCCCTTCTTACTGCCTCCTCTAGCCTAGAGAAACTCTCTTTGCCTTCTGACTGCTCCTTTCGGCTCAAGCGCCGAGTTCTTCCAAGCCTTCAAGGTCAAGCTCTCTCGACTCGGTTAGGTGTAGCACCGGGGAGATGCGGGTTTGCTGTGGCATGCCTTCCATCGACCACAGAAAGTGAACCAATTGACCCCACCAAACTTTACATCAGTGGTACTGTACCATCCTCTCTCTGTACTGACATATTCTGTATGTTGTTATTGTAAATTGGGTCCATTTTGCTCTTTTTGATAGAGCAAACTGTTCCAAAATCAGAAGGGAATTCGCTGGCCACTTTTGAATTACCTGTGAGACAATAATTAGGTATAATTTTCCCCGGTTTGCTTGTATAATGGAAGTGGGTTGATTAAGTCATAATTGCAAGATTGTTGCTTTTGATTGAACCTCTGAGAAATCTGCTCTGCTTGTTTCAGGTCTTTCATTCCGCACCAGTAAAGATGGCCTCATAGAGGCATTTAAAATCTATGGTCAGCTAGTAGAAGGTTAGCTAGTTTTGGTTTTGTTTTTGTTATGTCATCCAAGTAATTACAAACTTCGATTAGAAAATCCGCTCAATAATGCGAAAGGTTCCAAACTCTATTGATGCAGTCAACCTAGTGATGGATAGAATAGCAAAAAGGTCAAGAGGATTTGCATTTCTTCGTTATTCCAACGAGGAAGAATCGAGAAAGGCCATTGAAGGGATGCACGGAAAGGTATTATTCTTCCTTCGGTTTGCTAATTTCATGGTTCTGTTAGATTTTCAAAATCTTACAGAACTATTTTGGCCAAAACCACAAATCTTGAAGTACCTGTTTGGCAAGGCTCCTTTAGCCTCCTTTTCTCTTTAATCCTTACTAATCCATCCGAACAGGTTCGCCTTAGAGAAGATTTAGACATTTCCTTAGCGTCAGAATTTAATCCTTCTCCCCCCCTTCCTTAAGGTCAGAGCCTCCTTAGACGTCTGTACCATTTGGTGCAATTGGTACATGTTAAGTTTGTACCATTTGGTGCTGGTGGTCTCGTACTAGCTTTGCAAATTTGAAGATATAATTACTTGTTGTATAGTGTATATTACAAATAAGTCGGTACCAACCTTGCATAAAATATTAAATAGTTACAGTTATTAAAGTTGTCTTGATAAATAGGATGAAAACTTGGTAAATTCTAATTTTGCGCCGAAGATATGGAAACTAAGTTGCTGTAATTTAATTTTTGTATAAACTATTTATTATCATATTTGTTTATTATTATTGTATTTTTAAATGTATGAATAATTTTTATCATCATCTTTGTTTCTTTGTTGTATTAATTATGAACACCCTAGAAGTTCTATCACCTAGAGCACTAAGGCACTAGCATGTCCAATTCTGCAGGCCAACTTTAATACAAGTGCATCCATTTAGCACTGTAAATTCGAGTTTATTATATGTAAATTTGTCTATATGCATTCTCATTTCTCAATAAATGGCCTAGCTTTCTGCAATACCACAAAAAACATTTGACTTCTATCGAAGTTGTTATTGATATCTGGTAAAATTTAAAATTTTCTTCCTTTTACTAGTTCCTTGATGGCAGAGTAATCTTTGTGGAAGTTTGTAAACCAAGATCAACAGTGCCTCGGCAACCCAAGCGAAGTCCGTTGCAATATTAGTCAACTCTTCTTCACTTTATTCATTTGGAGTGTACTCAAAAGTTCTTTTTATTGAAGTTCACTATAGATGTGTGTAGACAGCTTCAGATTTGGGCTAAAGAGTACTACTATTTTCTTTTTATTTACTGTTGTCAGAGATTCAGTTATGTATTTTCCACTTTTGAACAGAAAGCTTGTGTTTACAGTTGTTCGCAAATTGGTTTCAAGATAACCTGTCTATACAAGTGAACGAATGTAAAATGATTAGATGAAAATACTTCTGAAAACAATAATTGCATTCATTAAAAAAAATATTATCCTGCGCATGAGCTACAATTTTCTTTGAAAAATAACTCACCCCGACAGGATAATTATATCCATATCCTGATATCCAACTGGTTGTGCTTTACAAAGTTGTCAACGCTTCTACTCTCGACCAGTTTAGTCTAATTTCGTGACAAATTGCCTCTAACCTAGATAACCTATTAGGACTCCGCTAATCTACAGACCTGACTTCTCCCCAGTCAGCACCCGTTAGGAGATATGGCACAAATATTACAAAGTCACCACAACACAAACTCCTAAAGAATACCAAAAAAAGAAAAAAGAAATAAAGAATTATGTAATACTTGACATCCAATAGCAAAAGACATGACGAGTCATAAAGCCTGCGTCATAAACCCAGTTTCAATCTTGTGTCTTTTGTAAGGCACAAAACCCGTGAGATGTTTTTCCTCTTTCTTTTTATTTGAACTAATAGAAAGGTTCACTTCTGGCTCACCAGCATCTAAAGTCTCATCAACTACTTCACTTGCATGAGTAACAGACCCCAGCGAGGAGCTTTCCTTCTCATGTTCCTGCTGCTGTTCAAAATTTCCAATCATTGGATTAACAATTGGAAAAGGCCAAGTACCATAGACTGACCACCAAGGCAAAGGTGCCATCACAGTATGTATGTTCATCCCATCTCCAGTATATGATGGTACATAGTAAACAAATGGGTTTGGGTTGGCTGCACTTGGCCATTGTTCCTGTCTTTGCATATCCGAATCCGCTGCTTTCTCTCTGTCTTTTATGCTTTCTTTCGAAGGAGCAGAATTCTTCAACTCAGATAACATAACCGTCTTACCAAAGAGCTTGATAGATGGTGCTTGTGTGTCCTGATCAGATTCCTGAAAGGATATTCAATTAAAGGATTTTAGCTATGGTGTTGTTATCTGTTAATAAGTAACCAAGAGATGTCTTAGTAGCAGACTAACCGTGACTGGTACCTCTGGATCAGTGCAGAGATGCCCTTCTGCTGATGTGGCAGTAGGTGATTGACTTCTGCTGTCTGGATCATTTGAACCAGAACCATATGACTCGAGAGGATATTTACATACAATTTGGTCAGAATTTTCAGACCCAATACTAGATAAAACTGAGGTAGGCGACCCCACCCCTTCTTCAGAAACTGGAGAAGCCAGCAGAATGGGCTTTTCCAGTTGCTTTGAAGTCAACGAATAATCGTTTTTCTGGTTTCCAAGTTTGCGTGGATATGGGTGCACTGGTTTTCTCTTTGGTCTTGGAGGAGGGATTTCAATGCTTGCTCCACTGTTAGGTGATTCCTTTGTAACCTGAAATTGAAACAGTAACTTTTAATAATCAAATTAATTAAACAAAAAAGGAAATAAAATCATATCAATAGATCTTCATACAGAATCTATCTGTTGGTAGTAATCTTATTCCATTACATCCAAAATACAACATAATAAAAGAGAATACTAAGTTCTTTGTGTTTGACTGTCAATCATATTTTACAACTCTTGTACCTTGTATAATGTGATATACAAAAAATCTAAAAGAATATAGCAGGAAAGCATATCAAGTCGTTTACACTAATATGGAATCTTCTCAATTTAAAGAGATAAATCTTCTTATTACAATAAGTGCATATTCAAAACACCATAGAAAAATGTCACGTTAATATCATTTCAACTTATAGCAACTTAATCTCCACTACATGAAGCACATGGTCTCTATGTGGGAGGTCATTGGTTCGAAACCCAGATGGGAAAAATCTTTTATTGTAATAACAAGGGTATTAAATAGTTGGGTGGCTTGACCTCCAACTTTACTCAAAAAAATCTCCACTACATGACACTAACCTATCTGCTAACAATATAACCCAAATACATTAATTTTTTGTTCTTCATAACCTCTGATTTTGAATATACTTCATCACCCTGGAACATGGCACTAAATCCAAACTAATGTATCGCAAAGACTTGCATCAATAGTCATATGAACAAAACTTTACATGACTTTTGCACAATTCAAATATTAAGTTCCAGTACTATAACAAATTCTAAATGAGATTTGGGCAGCAGTACTATAACAATATAATAGACAACTAGTTTACATGAGGGAGAATGAGACCTTGGAGAAAAACTTCTGGGCGTGGCTCCGAATTTGCACAGTAGTCTTGGTACCTATATGCTCTGTAACATAACACAATGAAGTGTTAACACAAATTTATGTACTTCAACACCATTCTATTAACATTTAACTAAGCAATTGTTCTTAAGTTTCTCCAAAACTTGCACGCATCTAACCTTCTATGCGCCGCCAAGCTCGCCCATACAGCTGTAAAGCTTCTAGAAACTTCTGATGCTCCTCCTCAGTCCACTTCTCTCTTTGTTTCGATATGGTGTATGGCTTCCTTACCTAATCATAGAAGAATATAGAATATATTAATTAATATTTAATGGGGTCTATTTAGTAATACTAAGTTTATGCCTTGAGTGGACCTACATTTCTTGTTTTAGTATGGAGTTCCCAATACCAGATACAATATCAATCAAGTAATCTCATAAAAAACTTTGAGCTAAATGGTACCTTAGGAACCACTTCATCTCCATAGGAAGCACCGTCTGCACAAGTTCGATTCAGCCCATCAAATGGTACCCCTTTCTCCTAGAAAAATCAATTCAGGAGCAAATTTAGTAATTTCTATTGCACTGAATATTATGAATCAAAATCGAGTTATATAGCACTTTAGATTTCAAATTCCAAAGCACGCTGAACAAACTAATAATATACCTCTATATCCATCTCTGGGGGTGCCATCGCTAATCAAGAAATTTTTGCAGTAAACTCGACTAAACAATGAAATTCAGTGCTATAATTCTCTTAGCCTTCCAATTCTCTTTCTCCAGTCAAAACCAAGAGGCAGACACGCTTCCACTTGTGTCAATTACTTGATCGACTGCCTCAATAATATTCTTTTCTAACAAATTTCCACTTAGAGCCTCTACAATCCACATAAAGATGTAATTATCTCAAATCCCTGACAAATTTCATATAAAGTTCTTCAATAAATTTACTATACTTCATCTCAAACAGTCGAGATCTAATTGTTTTGTACGAAGGATAAGAAGAAAAATTAGAGAAATTAAGTACCTGGTCCCAGCTTAGGAGTCTCTAGAGAGTTCTCGTTTGTTGGAAAATTCAACAGAAAATATCTCACAGCTTAACCCCACTCTAATGAAAAGAGCGTCGAGGAGGAGAGAACAATTAAGTAAAAGCTCAAGTTTAAAACGAGAGGCTCAAAGATGCTGAGTGGAGATATGAGAGAGGAAAGGGGGGTGAAAAAGGAGAAGGTATAAGCGCCACGTTGGAAAGGCTTTTTTATTTTTCTTTTCTTTTTTCCGTCGAAAATTCGAGAAACCGCTCAATTCTTGTGGCTGGTAGGTTCTTGGCCCCACCTTCAGGACACGTGTCTTGTCGAGTCCCACGACCGTTTTTTAATGCCGTCTTGTGGATTACTGGTAGGGACGACTATGACAGTATGACCTCAAACACTGTTTCCTCATTGAATAAAATAATTTCGGTTATTTCTTGTGGCCAGAATTGCCTTGTGCTTTTTTTCGCGTTTACCACAAGATTACAGATCTAATCAGTTTGAAAATAGACATATTAACACTCTAGTCCTTAACTCTTCTACAAATCTTACTACAGTCCATTAATGCTGAACAAGACACCGATAGAAATGAGAAGATGGAAGTTTTAAACTAGTATTTATATTAATGAGTGTATATTTTCCTTACCGTCGATGTTAAGAATACTTTTCATTTAATATATAATTTGTAAAATTGCTTATAATTGCAAGATTTAAAACAAGACACCGATAGAAATGAGAAGATTAAAGGAAGTTTTTGAGATTGTTGTTAATGTTAAAAAATTTGGTTCCTTTTGGAAATTGTTAGAAGATGAGGAGGTATTCTTAACAAAATCAGGGTGCTATCTGCTGTGGTTTGGACTTTAGCTCCAATGCTACTGACTTTCTACGCCAGTGTATCATTCGCTAGAAGTTCATACAAAACCACTCAGGAGAACGGACATCGGACCTACTTTTAGGTTCAACGTACGAGCATGATGACCGTCCGATCTAACTTAAGATTTGTGCGCACGAAAATTGAAACAAACTCGCACGAAGTTTAAAGCGTTTCACACGAATCTTAAAGCAAATCAGCGGTGATTAAATCCATCGAACGAGAGTAGGTCCGATGCCCATCGGACCTACTCTCAAGTGACCACTCAGACCTCAACACGTTACTCCATCTCCGAATTACTCGAAAGCAAAGTTACTACTACTTAAAGTATGAAGATTTGACATTAAATATTTTGTTTATCATTGAAGCTGAAGGGATAGTTATTATATATTTTACACCTTGGAGTAGCTGAGTAGGCTCGTTGTTTATGTAAAAGTATTTTTAGTTGCATCAGATTTCAGATAGGAAAATAAATATGCTGTTATTCCGATCCTAACCCTTGAAAATTTCCAATGATCTTAACGAAGATCAACAGTTGAGATCCGAATAACAGGTTCATGTTATTCTCTTAGAATAATAACAGATTTATTCTTAGTAACACTTTGTCATCTAACTTTCAAAAAAAAGAAAACAACATCTTTATTTGAGTTCAAATCTACTATTATCTAAATAGCATAACAGGAATCTGTTATTTCAAATCTAACTATTAATTTTTATTGAGATTCACGTATGAAACAAATTCAATGGTTAGATTAGGAATAACAGGATCCTGTTATCCCATTTAGATAACAGGAGATTCAGATCTGATTTATTTCCCATCAGATAGTATCATAAACTTTTGTGACAACTACAATATTTGTCTCGTGTTCACTTAGGTCGTCTTTTTTTATTTTTTACAAAAAGTTAAGAAGGCAAAAACCTATCACTGTTAAATTAATTAGAATGCATATATATAATAAATTATAAAAGACAAAGTGCGATTTTTTTAATATATTTTCAAAAAAATGAAACTAAATATTTTTTCTTCTAAAATTTATAGTATCACATTTATTTTTCTAAATGTTAAAAACTTCACATTTACCTAATTTATTATTTTTTTTCATTTAAAACTTACTTTACATTTATAAACTTCTTATAGTATTCATTATTAAAGAAATAAAATGTGTGTAACCTATGTAAGAAAAAGATTCAATCTTCTAATTGATTAGTTTGTGAAACTAAATATTTATTTTTGTCTATTTGGGATGTACACCCAAAGATTTCCACTCATGAATCATATGCTATTTAACCAAGCATAAGAGAATAGTATTTGAAAGATTTCAAAGTGGTTAAAAGCATAAATTGAAACCCCATAGTCTCTTCCTGAATAAGCATATTCCGAGAGCTAAATTAATAAATTATACACCTCTTCTTGTATATTTTGAAATGAACTTAAATCATGCAGCAATAACTGATAGATTTTAATAAAATCGTAACGTGTTTTGCAATCATAACACAAACAATTCAAAATCTGTAAATTCAAAATAAAATAGCAAATGTAAATTAAATCTTACAGTTTTGGAGGGACGATTCGTTAAGCGGAAGAGTTTTCCTCAAACGTGATGATAGAGACCTTAGGCGTTTTTTTTACTTCTCTATTTTATTTTTATGGACGAAATTTTCAGGATGGGATGCGCCCAAATAAGAGAAGAAGTATTTAATAACTCTGAGACGACCTTTGGGACTAGTATATTTTATAAATAGCAATTTGAATTTTTCCATCAAAAATTAATCATGTCTTTTCATTAATTTATGTAAATGAAATTGGTGCACAATAATAACATAGGCCACAATTAAATAAAACTAACAATAACTCCCTGCTTCGTTATACAAATTTTATATATCTTAATAGAGGATAAAATGAGAATTTTAGAAATGTAAATAAAATTTTAATTGTAAAGATAATAAGTTGGATAACAGTGAGAGTTTTTAAAATTTTGAAGGGTAAATATGATATTGTGAATTAAAAAAGCTACTTAATATTGAGGTTCTTTAAAGGATGTACGTAATATTTGCCCAAAGATAAATTACGGACAAATGCATTAAATATTTAAATCTATTAAGAAGAAGTCCGAATTAAACAGAAGAAATCCTATACAAAGCTGAAATTTCTATTAAGACGAATATTTTAAAGATCCTACAAATGGGGTCTCCTTAATTTGTAATAAATAAAAATTATATCAACACCCAATTTAATTGAAAATCGTGACAATTGACATTCAAATCTCAAAAACTAAAATTTAAAACTATAAATAAATAAAAAATTACGTACAATTTGAAAATCTTTTCATGTTTTGATCATCTTATAAATATATGAATATTTATTAATTTTAATTGTATATGATTTATAGCAAAATGGAAATAATTTTAATTTGGGAGTTAAACCATCATATATGAGATAGAGATTCGTACATAATCATTCAACAATTATTTTTTAAGATAAAATTTACGAGACAACTTCCACACATATATTGTCTTAGCCGCCACTAGAGTTGATTCTTAATTATACCAAATTTTATACTAGTTAAAATTGTACTAGTTCGTATTTCTGTAGACATGCACTAGTCGATTGATGGACGAATTAATATATCACCTACTAATAAGAAGTAAGAATGAATAATAAAAAACCTAAAATCAACATACAAAATAAGTAAAAAAACAGGAATTTAAAAAAGTCATGACGTGACCGGATACAAACTAGTCGATTGATGTACTAGTAGGTATAAATTACTGATAATAGTGTAATTTTTTTTTCTGACAAATAAGAGCGAAGTAGCAGACATGAATTTAAAAAAACCATGGCGTGATCGGATATGTCATGGCACAGTACATTTTAGTCACAACACGACACGTTTGTCGGTCACGTGTCGTGACTCACATGTTCCGTACTGTAACCATTCGTGTGACGTGACCATCTTTCAAAAAATTGGCACAACACGTCATGCGAAATATTTAATCGTGGCACAGCACGTGGTCACATGAATTACGTGTAATTAGAACCGTTAAATCTTGATCGAATAGTGAATATTGAATAAAATAGTATAAATTATGAAAAAAACAGTTAAATATGACCAAACGTGACAAAACGGTCACGTGTGATCAAAGCGTGACTAACGTGTTGTGACCATCCTTTCAAATTTGATCACAGCACAACATGACACATAAATATCTGACTTGGTCACGGCACGATACGTGATCCAGGGGTAGGCACAAGTTTAATTTACCACTAGGTCTAACAAAATTTTCAAATTTAGAGGTAAGCAAGTGCCTACCCGTGAGCCTCTCTAGATCCGCCATTGAATACGCTGCTTTACGGTTGTCAACATTTATCCACAAGAATATTCACAACAGCAGACTATCAGAGTTCATTTTAATTTTGTACGATATGTTGGATGTTAATATTAGTATTTACTATGTTATTTATTTTTTTATTCTGTATGACTTTAGATTTTCATTAGTCATTCTTACTTTTTATTAATATGTGACATATTAATTTCATCTATCAATCAATTAGCGTTATACACAAATTGTTGTACAATTATTTTTTAACAAATTGTTGTTATTATCTCCCTAAAGAAACTCGCTAGACCCTACGGAACAAGTATCCTCTCCAATATGTGTAAAAGATTTCCTTCACTTTACGGTTTGAGATTTATTCTCAGCCACTTTGAGATTCGGGCTAGCGCAGAGACAGTATTATTGGACTTTAAGATTCATTCAAAGTTAAAAAGAACGGTTCAGATCCACTAATTCTAAAAGATTCTCTTTTACGGTACCGGTGAGGATGTCAATTCAGACCCTGTGTGCGTGCGGCCCGTAGGGCTGCTAATGAGCCGAGCCGGCTCATGAGCCAATGAGTTGAACAACTCAATAAATTGTATCGAGCCAGGCCCTAAACTAAATAAAGTCCAAACTCGACTCGGCTCATATTTTATCACTCAAACTGGCCCGAGCCGAGCCTGCTCATGAGCCAAGGAGTCTCTTCTATTTTATCACTCAAACATTTACTGTTCAGTTCTAAAATTATGGAAACTTTATTATGTTAATGTTGCATTTGCAAAACAGTAAATGTTTACAAATGCTAAACAGTAAATGTTTTATTATACCGAGAGTTGTACATATATTTTTGCAAAAATATAGTACACAAGATTTTAGAACCGAACAGTAACGAGTTGAGCTCATGGCCCAAAACAGTAAAGGATTTTACAAATGTTTGTTTTTTTAATGCTTGGCATGAGTTGAGCTCGCAAGTTATGAGCCGAGTTTGAACCGAGCTTTTTTCTTTAAGACCGGGTTTAGGATTTAGGGTTTAGGGTTTAAATTGAGCCAAGCTTTTTTCTTCAAGACCGAGCCGAGCCCGAGTTGAGCCTGTTTAGTTATATGACGAGCTGAGCTGAGTTTTGAGCCGAGCTTGACTCATTAGCAGCCCTAGCGGCCGACTAGATTTCTAGTATTTTTTTTAATTCTTGAAAAAAAGTAGATATTTGTTTAATTTGAATTTTTCTTAATGTTATGATTAAAAATTTCGGTCTAATCGTTACAGGTCTTAAATAAAATTGCACAGAGTTGCAGATCGAGGATTCCAATCAAGGGGTGAGGCCTGGCAACTGGCAAGATATATCCACTAAGAAGAGCCTTTCTTGGCGTGGAGGTGAGCCAACCAATGACCGCCCTTCTTCTTCCCACCACGTAATACAGCTCAGATCCTATGTGTTTTCTTCTAATTGCCAAAAATAAAGCTATTACCCGACCCTTGGGTCCATGTCCCTTATTTCCGAGCTTCACGGATTACATTACATACATAGTTCCTTTCCTTTCTATCATAGATTGAGTTGAAATAAGAAGCGGTTTCGGGAAAGTCACATCCAATATCCAATTAGTATATTTCTCTCCATAAATCATGAACCAGTAATATCTCTGCGACCCCGGCCTACTAAAATATCTTCTAATCCAAAGATAAACATGCACTTGTCGCGTCCTGGATAGCTCGTGTGACCTGATGCAGCGACACAGGTCTCGACCAGAAATACATGGACCAGATTGCATCGCTTTGGCATCAAGCGAAGAAGTTCTCCTGTACCTTCATCTTTGTAATTATCGTGTGCATTTAGGAAAGAAAGACTCCGTTCTGTAAGCAATACTATTTTCTAAATATATTATGCCACAGAAGATCATGTGATCATTCGGTCAGTAAGAACACAAATCTAGAAAGCAGTCCACGTTGTGGGCTTTAATCTAGAGAGCCAGCTGGCGGAGCTTTTTAGTGGTGGATGTATGGCTGAGAAGACCTAGACCTTTAATTATTTTTGTTCATCTGCCAAACTGCCTCGGTGCCTAGTCAGATAATATCTCCGTATCTTTTCTCTTTTTGAGTATCCAGCCTAAGTTAAGTTAATCTGGTCCTTTTGAAAGGTGAAATTAAGCTAATTTATCCCTATATCTCTGTCTAATCACTTTCTCAGATACCCGAAATTTGGTCTTGGCAGAAATATGTTTAAATATTATTTAAAAAAAAGAAATTTGCAAAATTCCTAAAGGATTAAACGGAGGAGTGTTCAACGGTCGGTACGGTTAAAACTGAATTAATTTTATTCGGGTTTTTAAAAAGCTAATCGAAGTATCCGAATTAAACTTGTCAATCAAATAATAACCGAACTAAAAAAAATTGAAGTAAATTTTGATTTGCGATTAAACCGAAATAACAAAAATTTAAATTTAAAAGGTCAAAACTCATGCATACATAAATACATTTAATAATCATAGAAATAAATCAAGATATTTATCAATCAAACCGAAATAAGAGAGATTAAACTGAAACAAATATAAAAAACCGAAGTAATTTGAGTAAAAATTAAGTAATTTCAGCTTGTTTGGGTGAATCGAAATAAAAGAGATTAAGACGAACCAAATACATAAAACCGAATTAATTCAAAAATTCAACTAAACTGACTATTTAATTCAAAATTTATCGGTTCAGTTGAAAATAAAATAAATCGGATCCAATGAACACCTCTAAGGACAAGTACGATACAACGAAATATTGGAGTTTTACTCGCGAGTTATTTTCCACTGTTAGACAATAACAGATCACTCAACTCCTGCATACAAGTACCGAATTTTATTTTTAATTGTTCCCAAGGGCATTATTGGGTTTTTTTCAAAAGTAAAATGTAATAGTGCTAAAACAATCATACTAAGCTGTATTATTGTTGACTTCTCAAGACACGTGAGCTGTAACGATTTTCCTTCTTATCCTCTGTGACACATGCACCTAATAAATATTTGTTTTGTGGCTATATTTGATGGAGAAATAAAGAGATAACTCTTAACACATGATACTCAATTATATTCTTATTTCTTTACTTTTATCTTAAAAAAAAATTGTTCTCCAAGATGAATAATCTATTTTTTATTTGAAAACCAAAAGCACCACAAAAGCAAAACGAATCAATTTTGTTGAATGTATGTCAGTTTCAACCTACTAATTAATGATCTCTTTTATAAATGGTCGGGCCCACTAATTTATAGACATTAATCATCTGTGACCTAATTATTTTTTACAGATAATAATCTAACGAAGGTGCAAATAACGTTTCACATGTCAGAGGCAGTCACCACCTAATTTATTTTCACAGAGTATAACGAACCACTTGAGAGTATGTCCGATGGGCATCGGACCTACTCTGGTTCGATGAGTTTAATCACCGTTGATTTGCTTTAAGATTCTTGCGGAATGCTTTAAACTTCGTGCATGTTTGTTTCAGTTTTCATACACACAAATCTTAAATTAGATCGGACGGTCATAATGCTCGTTGAACCTAAAAGTAGGTCTGATGGGCATCGGACCTACTCTGTTCTCATAACGAACGGCTTGGTTAATATTCTCATTCTTCCATTGTTTTTTTTTATTATTATTTTACAATTGTGTTGGCCTGAATTTGAGTGCATCCCCTCACCAAAGAGCACAAATATTTTTCACCATCTTAATTGGAATTTGTATTTTGAGTTAAGATCTAGACCGTCCGATTTAAATCCGTACTAATATTAAAGGGTCCTGTATGTTATAGGTATGAGTTAGATTAATCTGAATTCTGATCGCATAGCCTGCAAATTAACTCAAACAATACATTTTAATGTAGAGAATGCGGATTCTCTTAGTTGAGACTCAGTTTGCACATGATTTTGACAAATACCAAGCAAACCAAATTTCAGATGAGCAACTATGGAAATACTTTATGCTAGTAAAAGTTGCACATAATTTCTTTGTTTATACCACAAAGAACAATTGCACTTAGAGAGTTCTCAGAGGCAATTGCACCTTGACTTAATTTCCATAATTATGTATCACTCGCTTCCTTAGAAGAAACCACAACCTTAATGATAATCCTGTTAATAATAATGTTATATAGTTTTAGAACTTTATAATAAGTTTATTAGTTTTCCAATAAAGTTGACTAAGTCAACAATTGTTACCTATTATGATGAATATGCACCTACGTTTTGTTTATCGATTCAAGGACAAAACAAAATTTTGTCAATTTGACTAAAGATTCTTTAGCGATCTTGGAAAAAAAAAATATACACCTAAACATCCACTTAAGTCAACAATTGTTTTTAATTTGATTAAGTCAACAATTTTCTTCTTCTTTTTAATCTAGATAATGGATTTTAAAAATTTATATTCCAGGATAATAAAGATAACAAAATAATTACTCTCTATAGTCAACATTCGTGAAGTATTTATGGTGCATAAAATAATCAATCACATTTTAAGATTGAATTTTTTTCCTAAACGGCCAATTAAACATATTGCACATGATAAAAAAAAGAATTACTTTCAAAAAGATCATTATGATATTAAAAAATATAAGAAGTTTCACAATCTGCTGTTACGAAAATTTAGAATAAAAAATAATTGAAGTACTGCTTTTCACAATCAGCTGTTATGAAGTAGTTGCAGTACAAAGAATCAGTTCAATTCAAAAAATGATTGAAATAATTATGAATGTCTAAATGAGTAAAACTAATACCAAATTAAGGTTTATAAGATCATCAAAATTGGAGTTTGAATAAGGAAGATATGACCCGAATTAGTAACATTGTGCAGTCTTAAAAAATTAATTGGCAATTTAATAGTATTTAAAAATCAATTAATCGGTTTGACATCAGACTAATTGATTGTGACAACCGACTAATCATTCAAAACCGCAAAATGCCCTCCTGACGGCCGTTTTTTTACAAACATTGATTGCATCCTAGACTTGTTGGCTATGTTGCATGGATACGGATACGGGTATCGTATCGGATACGATACGGATACGGCGATACGGCAATTTTCAAAAATGACGGATACGATACGGCTATTATATATATTATTTTTATTATTTTTATTATATTATTAATTCAATACTTGTATTACAATAAGTAAAAAAATTACACTTACATTATTAATTCAACACTTGTATATATATCAAATTTTTTACTTTGTAATTTACAAGTAACAAAAAAATTGATAATTTTGCCATGATATATATATACACTACTCACATCACCCAAATTTATAATTCATCTAAAAACTACATAACATCCACAACATATATAAAATTAGATCCAGAATACTCACATTACTCATAATATCCATAACATACATAACAATATAACATTCATTACATATTCAAATCAAATAGAAACAGTTACAAGATCTGCACTGGATAGCCACTGCATCCAAAATTAAATGCCACTTTAATATAAACAGTTACAAGATCTGCAAAAAATTATAATTTATAAGCTAACAAGAAACTTAGCGAGGTACATCTTGAAAAATGATTAAAGAAGTAAATGATACTTTGTAACACGCATAAAATATTGTCAGAATTAGGAAAGAGGGGTCCTCCTCAGAAAATAAACCAATCCCAAGATTTATCGTCAGTGATTGATACCTCAACTTGAAACTTAGAGGCCTCAAGGAGCACAATTCATTTTCTTCTCAGCCATTGTAAATAGAAAGTGAGATGAATTGGTAGAAAGGTTTGTGCATTTTTCCACAGGCTGCCATTGCCAGCAAGCATTAGGGAAATCTATATTATTCACAATTTATGCCATATATATTAACTGTACATGTGCTGATGTGCATAGTAGCGAATTTGCAATTGGTATGAGCTCTCATGTGCTGTGCCGCAATAGTAAATTTACTCTCTCAAGTTGTACAAAATGCTTTAGGTACTCACATTAATTGTAACAGACCTGACTGATACAGCTAGCCTGTATCTTCTTGTCGGCACCTTCCATCTTGCACAGTACCGAACCAAATTAACTACTATTCTGGTAAGGTTAAGGTTGGTGTTAAACCCGAATTATATCTTCATCAGTTGTTTTGATGCTGATACTGAGCCAAAGGCGAATAAAGTTCATATATGTATTGATATAGGTGGATTGATAGGTCATACTGGTACAAGCATTCATAATGTTACCGGCCAAGTACAAAGGATGCCTAGGTGTCTTACATAAATCACACAAATTAAAAGTTACCACCTAGATTATTTCGTACACAAAACTTTTCGTACCAGCAGCCATACCTGTTTGGTATGAATGTTCAGTTATCAAGATCAGGTCTGATAAATACAAAGAAACAGAACAGTGAGCAGTTTTGTTCAGTTATGAAGATCATAAATCACTACCAGAAACTACTAGTATTTGTTCATCTCCAAGTAATTAAATCCAGATTTGACAGTAGGAGAGAGCAAAAAACGGGGGTATGATACCAGTTGTGGCGAATCCGACCCAGAAGAGAACAAGGTAAAGGAGAGAGACTTACCAATTTCAGGTCTGGCAAGGTCTCGCAGTGGCAACGAGAGGAGAGGGTGGTAAGAACGCGAGAGAGGAGAGAAGAATGCCGAGAGGAGAGGAGATGGTGGCACCGAGAGGAGAGGAGAAGGTGTTGAGAGCAGATGGTGGCACACGAGGGTTGAGAGCAGTGGCGACGAGAGGAGATGGTGGCGCCGAGAGGAGAAGAGGCACGATTTTAGGTTTAGTCGGGGCGGGAGAGGAGAGAACGCGAGAGAGAGGGCCAGACGCGTTTTCCAATTTTTTACTGGACAGTCCAGACTCAGAGAAAAGAGGCCGTATCCCTCCAATTCCTGCCGTATCCCATCCGTATCCGACTTTAAAACCCGTATCCGATACCGTATCGAAGAGGGTACGATACGCCACGTACTCTGATACGCCAGCTGGCGTATCGGATCCGTATCGGGTGCGTATCGGGTGCGTATCCATATCCGATACGCACCCGATACGGATACGGGACCTAAGTTGAAGTATCGGGGTAACATAGCTTGTTGGTTTGGGACGGGATGTCATCCATCCAATCTCGAATTCTGTGTATGATATGCATAAAATAAAGATCATATCAGAAAAATCACTTGAGATGGGTTTAATCACCGTCGATTTGCTTTAAGATTCGTGCAGAACACTTTAATATTCGTGCATGTCTGTTTCAATTTTCATGCACATTAATCTTAAATTAGATCGGACGGCCATCATGCTCGTTGAACCTAAAAGTAGGTCCGATGGGCATCGGACCTACTCCGTTCTCCAGAAGAATTGAGTTTAAAATCATCAAGTTAATCCGTTATCAGTAATTCTCACCCATAAAAAAATAATCCTCAAAAACCTTACTGACATTCTACTCTTCCGGTATCTATCAAAATTGTGCAAATACAAAATTTCAATGCGAATTTTTCTGCAATTTAAATTTCCCGAACATATTTCTCAGTTGTGAAGCCATGTCTACTCTACCCGCCACGAGCAACATCTTTACAACTCTGATATAAATACTATGATTGGGTCTGAAACCCTTCTCCATCATCTCAAAAAGAACCCGACCCGCTTCCAAAACTCTCTTTGAATTGCAAAAGAGGCTACTAAGCCTACTATAATTCACATTAACTGAGTATTTATCCCTTACACTCATATCTACCACATATTTACAAGCATCTGCTTCCCTTCCTAATGAAAAGTACCCCTTAATAAATGCAGCATGGGTTTTAAACAGTGGCCTAAGGCCTTCAACAAACATCCTATCCAAAAATTGAATTGCCGAATCAATCCTATTGGCCTTACATGCATGAAATGCAAGCAACTCGTAAGTTAACTCATCAGGTGTAAACCCTAACCGTTCCATTACCTCTAATAAACCACAGGCCTCGTTAACTTTGTTATACTTCAAGAGGCAACCAAGTATGTAGTTGAAAGAGTTCATATCTGGGTCACAATTTGACTGTGGCATTTCATCAAGCACGTCCCGGGCACCTTGAAAGTCCCCATTTTTGCACTTGGCTGCTATCAATGCATTGTAGTAACGAGTCTTTCTTGAAGTTTTCTCCATTACAGAAATTGCTAGATCAAAGGCATTTATAGAACAAAGATACCTGATGAGAGAGAAGATTCCAGAACCTCTACAAGATCCCACACCATTTAAAACATCAACAATTCTTGCAACTGAACTCGCAAGGTCATCAGACCCTGTTGGAGGGAGAAAGGCAAATGCCTTTTCAGTTAGGCAAAACCCACTAGACGAAAGCTTGGTTAACAAATTAATCATGGTTTCATAATCATTCACTATTCCAAGGTTATTCACAAGCTGATTATAAATCTTTGCACTGGGCACAAAACTGGGGCAGTAATTCAACACCCAATTGAAAAACCGCAATGCCGGGATCCCTTCCTTGTTCAAAACACATAGAACCCCTATTACAAAAGATGGAGAAATCATCAAATTCTTCTGATGTAACTGAGCCTCTAATCCACTGGCGTCTTCTCGGATTAATCTAGTCATCTCGCCAAAATCAACTGCATTACCATCCGGGTCTACGCTCAGCAATTTACCCCTTTTTCTTTGAGGCATCTGGGAACCGCTTAGCGATGAGAAATTTCTACAAGGAGAGTGAAGAAGTAAGCGAACGAGGGAAGGAGCTCTACTGGCGGAAGTTGTGAGAAGTGTATCGGGGTTTGGGATGCGTGAAGGAGAACAACAGGGGAATGGAGAGAGGAGAGACTTCGGTGGATTGGAGCGTCGAAACAGAGCGATCGCGGGAGAGGAGAGGTGCTCTAGAGGGAACCTGAGATGCATTTAGGAAGAGCCGGGAGCCAACCCACAGTGAAGAGTTGTGGGGGAAGAATCGCCGAATCGGAAGTGACAACTAATGGGCCCGTGGGCTTCCAGTTCCGAGAAACTACGTGGGAATAAATAATGAAATATTCTTGGAATATTTTTGAAACAACGGCAAGTGTATTTCTTTTTTTTTCTATCGCTAGAAATGACTTGCAACACATTATGTAGTGTATGTTTATATTAATATCACGTATTGAATCAGTTCGGCAACAGTCAATAGCTATGTTGCATGGATACGGGTACGGGTATCGTATCGGATACGATACGGATACAGCGATACGGCAATTTTCAAAATCTAGAATAGATACGCCTATTATATATATTAATTTTTATTATTTTAATTATAATTATAACTTAAACTAAATTTATACAAAAACTGAAGGTATCATATGTGAAAGTGTAGTGCAGTGGCTATGGCTTTTGGCACTGAAACGAAATGGCGGGGGTTCGGATCACGCTGGGAGCCAACATTATTTCATTATTCTGGAAGCAATCTTAGGGCCGCCTCCTTATATAAGGGTGGAAAAAGTACAAATAGTATCGGCCTAGGAACAAAAATTCATTATTCTGATATCTATCGGACTAGGAACAAAAATTCATTATTCTGATATCTCTTGATATCTCTTGGGCTCTATCGGACTAGGAACAAAAATTCATTATTCTGATATCTCTTGGGCTCTATCGGACTAGGAACAAAAATTCATTATTCTGAAAGGAATATTCGGCCCTATCGGACTAGGGAATAAAAATCAGTAAGCGGAGAAAATAATTAAACGTATCGCTACCGTATCTCTGCCGTATCGCACAATATTGACCAGTATCGGAGACCGTATCTAGTGGTTAAAGATACGCCACGTAGGCCGATATCGGACAATGTCCGATATGGGGTACGAAGCCAAATCTGAAGTACCTAACATAGCTCAATACCATGAGAATTTTGGGAAAAAATGAGATTATGGGTGTACTTTTTTATGGATAAATTTCACTGGAGGTCACTAAACTTTGTCATTTGTCACGAATTGGTCACTCAAGTTTGATTTGTTCCTTTTTAGTCACTCAACTTTGTCGTTTGTTCCAATCAAGTCACTCTATACTTTTCCGTCCAAAATCTTTAACGGAATATTCCCATTCCATCCAAAATATTAACGAAATATACTCATTCCGCCCAAAATACTAATGGAATGAGCATATTCCGTCCAAAATACTAACGGAATGAGCATATTCCGTTAGCATTTTGGACGGTAAAAGTATAAAGTGACTTGATTGGGACAAATGACAAAGTTGAGTAACTAAAAATGGACAAATCAAACTTGAGTGACTAATTCGTGACAAATGACAAATTTTAGTGACCTCCAGTGAATTTACCCTTTATTAATAAGGTGTTTGGAGGTCTAGTTTTAATTCATATTTGTAATACCTTGTGGGTTTTCTTCCTGTCTCTTGCCTTGTAATTCATGGGGGAAAAAAATAAACTCCCACCTCCGTTTTTTTTCCCAACTTCTTCTGATCTCTTCGTTGGATCAAAAATCACTGGAGCAGAAAAATTAATTAAACTCAATAGAAAATGAGAAAGAGTATGCAAAATCTTGTTAATAATACCAAAATTTCAAACAATAATTTGACAATAATACCTCACTGCAACAAGATTGTTAAAGTGAGTACCAACAATAATGAAAATAGAGAGCATTGCCGTATAGCTGTATCCGTATGTGTGTGCATGTGTTAAATGTCTCAGGGTTCAATGCTCTCTATTTTCAAGACATGGAAGAGAACATCGAACTTGGAACATTCATTTCTTTCTACAATTCCTTCGGTTCACCCTCGACAGACCTACTGTTCATACTCAGTCCATCGAGGGAGTTTATTGATTGTGGGGACGTTTAACTCCTAGCAGGGGCCGCTGTTAATTACATCAAATGACCCTTCCAAGCCATGCTGAACACCTCGTCCATTCCGAGATTTGTGCCTATCTTCTGTGAATTGAATAAAGGGGCTAAAAGGGGGCTCATGTATTGATTCTAGTATTGATTTGGTTTTCTATACATTTGGACATATGTGCATGTTTATGATTTCATATTAAAATAACATTTATTATACTTTAAAATAGGAATTTGGGATATTGGAGAGATGTGTGTACATTATTTGTTGATATTTAACTCATAACATTTTTATTTACTTTTTGTTAATGATTAAGATCCTTTAAATTTAAAGAAAGGGTATTTTGGTCATTTCAGGATTTGACTGATGCTTGGATATGTTCAATTTTTATTTAGAAACATGAAGAATTCAATTTGAGTTCATTTGGAGGTGGTTTGAGTTGATTTGGACTTAAGATGAAAAAGTTATGCTTGAAAAGGACTAAAAAAAAGACCTATTTGTAAATATTTATATTTTATCAAGGGTTTATTTACAAGGTTGAGATGGAGTAAATTTATAATTTGGGCTTTATGTAGGGTTTTATGTGAAAATTGGGTCTTTAAGGGTTTGTTTGAAAGGATTTTTAAGAGATGAGGGTCTTTTTATAATTTTATAGGGGCTTCGGTGCAAACATTGAAAATCAGAAGGACCTCTTTGTAACAATGCTTTATTTTAACAATTTTGTTTATTATTTGGGCTCTGAGATTTGGAATTTTGGGCTTTTAGATTGGTGTATTGGGCTTCAGGATTTGTGTTGGTTGTTTGATTTAAGTTTTGGGCTTTGAGATTTGGGCTTTAGGTTTTGATATTGGTGTTAGCCTTTTGACCTTTAATTACAACTTTAAGATTCGTTCAATGGTCTTTGAACTTTAACTAGAGGCGGGCCTCGCGTTGCTTCGGCAGCGGTTGTCGAGGTCTGTGAAGAAGTATTCAATAGTAACTCATAGAAGCTGGAAAGATTAAAATCTAAACATGCAAAACTATGCAGTTTTGAACATTTTAATGTCACTAGAGTTAGTTCCATGAAGCTTATGAATTCATTTTATCATATATGAAAAAATTTGAAGAATAAATGCAAAAGTATTTAAAAATATTGTTCTGTATTGCATTTTACAAAGTGTGCTTAGATTTCATACAAACCATACAAAACATTATATGAAAAAGATTTCAATTGCTGCTACTTACAACAATAGCAAAATTAATTTTGCACATCCACTCTCAAATTATGAATTTTGCACTATACCCACTGGAATAAAGAATTTAACATCATTTTGTACCATACCAGCAGTTTTTGTTATTGCACTGGTTCACCTCTCAATAAGCATGAACGATAGTGACTAAAACAAAAACAAAAAGTTAAATGCTTATTTTTTTTACTTGATTCCCTAAGCTATGATTTAAACTATGTGAATGATAATGTTGATGAAAAAGAGTGATAAGACTTGAGTTTACCAAGTAGCATTGCAAAGGAAGATTCTTATGGGTGTACACAACACCATCATCACTGTTCACTACTTGCCATTTTTTCTTTCAAAATCCTGCAGATATTTTACCACAACTTAAAGATCTCTTGAAAACTCGAAGCCAGTAATAACACGACACTTTATTACACAATCATGTCCAAGGCAAATATGTCAGCATGTACAGTTACTATGATTGTGTATTGTGTAAATTCTAAAAACATTTATAATCACCTGTTAGTTCTCATTGAACTAAGGAGTCATTTCAGATAAATGAAAAAAGGTTTAACGTATGACAAGGTAACAATGCATTGGTACACACCCAGCTGGCACAGGACCAAATTGCAAGGATTTCAATTTTAAACAATTGTTTTGGTGCACTTTCTTTGCACTGAACATGACGACCACACTAATATGAAGCCACCTTTATTCAAATTAATCATTATAAAAAATGGTAAAGCACCATCTCTAACGCTACTTGACACCATCAGTAATTTGACCATCAGCGTTGAAATAAGCAATCATTTATATTATTATACAGAGTAAAAACTGACTTTGTTATAACACATAAACAAAATAAATGAATGAAAAATATCAGAATTACTATGTTACCTTGTATGTCACTTCATACATTGGCAGGTAGCACAACTTGAGGCGTCAAAATTCCCAGTTCCGAGCTCTCAGGGATTCCAATCTTTGTGCGTTGTTCTAATTACAATATATGCTCATCCTTGTAAGCTGTTGAAATTATTGTTAGGTTAGGAATCCTGAATTCAGTTATATTGGTGAAATATGGAGTAAGCTTCAGAAAATAATAGTAGAAAGGAAAAAACATTATATTTATATTTCCTTTTCTCTTCTTCGGTTTAGACAAACTTAAATCTTATGAATAATAATTGGTCTTTTGCTTGTGCAGACTTTACCTCACATAAGATGGAATTACTTGGGATAAACTGCAATATTGAAACAAATACCACAGATAGGGTTCCAAAATTGTACATGCATGAATTTTAAGGATGATTCGGATATTCTCAAGAATTTGTTGAAAAGTAAAGTCAAGGATAAATATGGAGGAACTGTTATGGATTTAAATAGGTTTTATTGACTAAGTACCTTATTAGGTAGAGCTTGATTTTGATTTGATGTGTTACCATCTAGGCCTCTTTTTGTTTTTAAAAAAAACATGATTTTGTGCAGCATACATATAATTGAGAAAGGAAGAGTAATTGGAGCTGAAATATGCTGTCCATTGTTTAAGGAAATTGTATTGTTTCTCATAATAAATAACAGAAAATGATAAACCTAAATTGATTACCTTGCCAGATTTCCTAGTATCTTGAGATTTATCCACAGAAGCTTTTCTTTGTTCTGATGCGGCAGTTGCTACCTTAAATGCTAGAGTTTAGAAAATCTAATAATAAAACTAATCTATGCAGAAATTTTCAAAGCAATACTATAGGGAAACTAATAATAATGATGAAAATAATCACCTCGAGATAATCTCTGTTTATGAGTTCCCATAATGCTGTTTTGAATCTCCTCTCCTTAGCACTGAGAATATATTTATTGAGCTGTATGCCAGATACATCTTATTCAAATTAATTAAAACGTAGAGTCCGATGAAGCATTTCTCTCCATGCAACTTTTGCAATCTGTACAAATTGACATAAGGATTTGTAGTGTTAGAATCAGATATCCCCAATGAAGGCTTAATTAATTAGTAGTATTCCTTAGGGATTAGACAGATGTCCTTTAGTCCCAATCTCAGAGCCTTTCGTACCAGTACAGGATACAACTTCACTAATGAGAACAACGACCAATTTTCAAGCAACAAAAGCAAGGACGTCAATATATGAGTTAAAAAAGGAAGAAGAATCAAGAAATAGAACCTTAGACTGGCAGCACGAAGATCACAGCAAAGGAATGTGCAAAAGAAGATTGCTGATGGAGAAAGAAATTGAGCCTGCAGGTTGCCATTGTCGGGTGAGAGAGGCAGAGACAGCTAGGGTAGCGCCAGTGAAAGGTTGCGATTGTGTTTTGAGAGCGGACCGGTGAGGGGAAGATCGGAGAGAGAAGTGAAAATTGCCAGGAATTATTTTTTCACTCTCGGAGGAAGAGGGCGACTGGGTTTTTAGGTGAGGGATTTATTTTGTTTTAGTTTTTTTTTTTTAGCGAGAAATGGAGAGAAGAGAGAGACGGAGACAGGAGGTTGCTGGGAGAGGGAGAGATTTTTCGAAGAAGAAGAGGCGATTTTTTTGGAAGACAGTAGAAGTTTGAAGAGACGGAAGGGAAAAAAACAATAAAATTGTCAATGGACTCTACTTGTCAGTCTTACTGTAGAATATACTGTAGCAGAGACCTATGAGGATTATATATATATAATAGATTCGGACCACTGACATCTGGGCCCCGTATGACAGGGACCCCTTTGACCATTAGATCTAAATGTTTCTTTGAGATCCGCACTGCAGTTTAAACTCCTTTTTGGCGCTATGATCAAATAATCTTCATTGCTTTGAGATTCGTGCAAGGAGACAATGGGTCGGGTTTGAGACCCGAACTAGGGTTTCATCGTCTCCGGTGATGTTTCCGGCCACGGCAAGGGTAACAGAGGTCATGGTAGGTATCGCCTTGGCATCAGTACTCGAATGCACCCATCGTCGGCGGACGTTGATCATCGGAACAGTGCTCCCCGGCCATTGGCCATTATCGGGGATTTCATCTCAATCTCATTGATTCTTTCGCTATTTTCTTCGATTGCTTGATCATTTAGTCTTATTTCAACATGTAGGAGCTATATATGACATTAATTTCACTTTTTATGAAGGTTTAGGTACATTTTGGATTTTAAATCTTTGGTTTGGTACCGGCTTAGTACCGGTCTAATACCAGTTGAGACAGTGGACCTCTTAGGTCTTGACTGAGAGAGGATAGATGCTGATTTAGCTATTCTGGAATGATCTAAACCTTTCTTTGATGTGAATTTAATTTTTTGATAATGAAAAACATGAAGTTTATAATTTTTTTGTAAAACCGAATTGATTCAAATTTCTCATTTCTGTTGATGATTATGCAACTTCTTGTTGTTAATTCATTTAAGGGTATTTATGTTATGCTCACAACGAATTTTATGATTTTTACTATTTTATTTCTATTTTAAAAGTATTTATTTGTATAGAGGGGCAATAAAGGAAAATCTGTATTTTTAATTGCTGGATTTTTATTTTGTTTAAAGCTGAAACTTTGAAAATTCATATAAAATCGAAATAAAATCAGAAGAATGTAAAATTTGTGTCAATTTTGTGTATTTTGAACTCTTCTATCTGACTGTGATATTCATTTTTCAATTTGGTCCTTGAATCAACTTTTATTGTTTAATTTACCAGCAGGTCCCTTTTACCTTTTAATGCTGAATTTTCTGTTTTAAATGCTGAACTTTGAAAATTCATATAAAATTGACATAAAATCATAAAAATGTGAAATTTGAGTCAATTTTGTGTGTTTTGAAGTCCTTTACATGATGGTGGAGTCCATTTTTCAATTTGGTCCCTGTATCAGTCCAGTATGTTCTGTTTACCAGTGGGGGCCATTTTGATCACTTTTGAGTGTCATTCATGTACCAGTGGTACATGCCAAGTATCATATTGCTGGTTCACTATTCCTGAGGGCATTAGAGACTGGTTTGGGGCATTTACAACTGAAGTCATGAGTTATCCATTATTTTACATGATTTTTCATAGCTTTTAAGCTATTATTTGGTACCAACAAACAAAAGAAGCTCCAAAAAATCATTCTAAAAATCATTGTTTCAATTTAAGATATTAGAGATCTGTCAAGAGATTGGTTTTATGCAGAAAGATCCCTACTTTTGTTAAAATCACATTTTCAAAGCTTTTTGCATCATTTGAGAGGTGTATCATTGAGATTTCATTGGATGAAAGGTGCAAATGACATAGAACAATATTGGATTGTTGTCTATTTACACCTTAGACCCTCTTTCTCTCACTATTTGCACAATAATCAATTAGCTTCCTTATAAAGTGTAATCTAGTACACATTAGTGATCTTTCATTCAAGGAAGCCAAATATCTTTCAATTATGCAATATAGACCTCATTTAGTAGGAGTAAACAAGGGAGCTATCCAGGTCAACCTTTATTCATCCTTTCATTATTATATACATTTTTGTCATTCTTTAATCCTCTTAAATAAAATAAATAAATAGTTTAGGTATAAATGGAGCTATACAGCTCGACAAACATACCCTCTACAATTTAATTGTTTTAAAAAAGAATTAAAGATTTTTTTAAAAGAAAATAAAAAAAAATCGAAAAAAAAGAGGAGGCAGAGAAGGAAAAGAAAAAGGAAAAAATCATATTTTTAATACTTTTTGTTATTATTTTCATAAAAATTATCAAAAAGGCAAGAAAGATGCAAATAAAGATATTATAGCATATTTTTATTATATATACATATATTATATTTTTTTTTTATTTAAAAGGGAAGAAAATGCAAGAAAAGGAAATAAAATATTTTTATTTGATCATCAAGCTACATATTCTTTTTATTCATCCTATGATGAACTAAAAGTCATGTATCTCTCACATTTTATCATTTTTGAAAGTTTTAACTAAAAAAGAAAATGAAGAGATGAGAACAAGATCAAGGCAGTGAAGAACAAACAAGAAAAATCATCAAAAACCTTCTTTATTTCGATTAAAATGACATATGTACAGATCATTGCTCATCTTGAGCTTACATCATTCAGGTATGAATTACCTTTCTAATTTTTCTAAAAAGCTTGAACTTGCTCCCTAAACTATGAAATTTGGGGCTATTGTGTATATGAATTTAGTAGCAGGAGTTTGAGTGAGTTGTCTTCTTCTTTTCCTTTCATTTTAGGTGCCTTATATAGGGCAATATTAGGGTTTAGGGTTCTGCCTTTGATGATGTGTCTTTTTCTATGCACACCAACTGCTTGATCAAGGGTTCTGATTGATTTGCATGCCCTCATATGAGCACACCTAGCAAAGGCTGTCCAATCAGAGCTTAACATGTCATCTATCCCTTCCTGGAGCAATTTCAGCCTTTAGATCGGCCTTGGGCCTAATGCATTGTATTATAGCCTTTGATTAACCGATCTTTGAATAGAACCTTCCATTCACGTGCTCCAGCACTCTTGGAAGAGAATTTCCTTTTTTGTCATGTTCTTTGGAGTGAGGGGCACGTGTCCCTGGGACCAGCTAGCTAATGAATAGCTGTATTGGCCAAATTGGTGTTGCACCGGCGGTATACTATGCCATTAACGTGTTCCTCTTTGTTTCTTGTGCATTGGTTATCCAGATGATGACATATAGCATCGTAGCATATCCCTTAGGGTGTTCTAGGGTATATTACACCTTATTGATAGCCAATTTGTCATGTTCCTCTGTACCCGAACTGCACCATATTAGCTTCGGGTGCAGGCCCGATTCAATGCATGTTGCATTAAATTGAAACTTCCTAAAGGTGCCATATTATGCATAAAAGACCCTGTTAAGCCCTTAGTCTCCAATTTCAACTATCTCGGCCGAACTACCTTCTTATATTTATAGTGTCTCGGGTTGGATTGAAAGAAGGGAAGATTACTCAAGCTTGACAGAGAGCGGAGGAGAATAGAAAAAGGGGTGCCTCATCAGCCTCGGGTGAGTGCTTGGGTAATGCACCAAAGTTTAAACAAATTCTAAACTTGCTTCTTAGCTGAAATCGCGAGAGAAAGGAAGGAGGAGGGACTGACGTAGTGGGACCCGAATGTCAGCCTCTTTGCCCAACGCTATTCATTTTCTTTTAAGCTTTCATTATTTTTGATTGCACTCGGTGCTCGGTAGGCCATGTATAGGCTTTACATGGTGTATGGGGGACCGAGAGCATTCAAAATGAAGGGTTCATTTGAGCTCAGCGCCGAATTTGATTTCGGGTGCATGGTTTGCATGAGCTTGGTGTATCATATACCGTAGGACTGGCTACTCGGTCTACGAAGTAGTATTTTCATAGGCCAAGTTTAGCCATTTCGGCCATATAGCGAATTTTGGCTCTGAGCCAATGACTTGTGGGTCCCGCTTGCATAGGTTCTGTTTAGTGCACCCAAGTTGTACCCAGAGCAACTTAAGACTTGGTTTGTTTAAGTGTTACCACATTTTTGCACCCATAAAATCATCCATGCATTGTTTAATCTGCAGGAAATTGTTTCCTTCGTGATTTTGACAGCGTGACACATCAAAATTCATGGTTTCATGTGTAGAATATCACCAAGAATTTTACTATGTTGCACTCAATCCATTTTAGGAGTCCATGTGTGATTTTGGTATTTTTTTCAAACAAAAGATAGCTACTTATCATATTGAATTTTAAGTAGCAACTTTTTAGGGTCAAACACTTTGGTTTTGACAAATTGAAATTCCCATTCTCATATTAAAGTTTCTGTTGAGATTTGTATTAGTTTCAGGGACCTATTGGTAAAATAGGCATTAGAAAAAGTCTTTCTGGTATCAGAGCTGCCTCTACAGTAGTCGCGCTACAGTGATCGCGCTGCTACAGTAGTCCGCCAGCCGCCCAGCCAGCCACCGACCACCTCCTCTCTTCACCCGGCCGCCGCTTCTCCTTTCATCCGACAGCCACCTCTCTTCTTCACACAGCCGCCGCCTCTCCTCTCTTGTCCGCGGTTGAAGCAAGCCCGGGGGGGGGGGGGGGGGGGGGGGCGATACCCCACGGATCCCGATGAGGGGTGACATGGAGGAGATCTAGGTCGGGATGGATCGAAGGATCAAGATCTAGTCAAGAAAAGGAAGAAGGTCGGCCATTGAAGGTCGAGAGAGGATCTAGACTCGTGCGATCATGTGGGATCGGCGTGAGGAGTTGGAGGAATGGAGAAGCTTATGGGGAAGCTAGATCCAGAGGATGTTAAGACATTGATCGAGCTCATGAGGGGAGTCGGTGGCTCGAAGGGAGCCGATGTCTCGTCACATCCATAGCCGGTGAAGCTGGATCTCCCACCTGTGGATCTGAAACTCGAGGGACCGGCCACATATCTGAGCTGGTTGCGTCAGATCACGGGTGCTCTAGCAGGGAGGAATCTGGAGGGATATCTGGCAGGAGAGAAGGAGGAGCCGGGAAAGGACACTGCTGGGTGGAATGAGTGGAAGACCACCCACATGTTGTTGTACACCTGGCTTCTCAACTCTATGGTTTCATTGATTGTTGTCACGGTGGATGGCATTCAGAACGTAAGAGATATATGGACGAAACTGAAGAAGACTTATGCTGGTGCTGAGAACAACATGAGAGTGTTCCAGATAGAGCGTGAGAAAGATGTAGTGGTACAAGGAAATAAGTCGATCCAAGAGTATGCCATAGATCATGAGTGATTATGGACAGACTATGATCACTTCTCGCCGATGACAAGCTACAAGGATCCTAAGTACAAGAGAGGGGAGCGGGACGTACAAAGAAGGACTGTGCATTTTCTGAGTCGGTTGAATCCGACATTTGAACAGAGGAGATGAGTGCTACTGGGTCAGACGAGGATCCCTTCACTTGAGAAGGCGATTGCAGCTATGATGCAGGAAGAAAATCGCATCAGACTACACGCTGTGGTCTCCCAGGGATGCGATCAGCATTGGTGGCCTCGAACTCAGGTATCACAGGGGTCCAAGGGGAGACTCACAGGTGTTACAACTGCAACGAAGTGGGGCATCTGAGTAAGGTCTGCCCTAGGCCACCTAAGGAGAGAAAGACAGGTAGACATGGACAGCCTAGAGGCCGTGGTGGCCGTAGAGGTGGTAGAGGTGGTTAGATTGGGGGCTATCGGGCAAACCTGATGGTAGCAGAGGAAGAGGAAGAGATAGGCCTGGTCTTTACTGAGGAGGATCACGAGCTCTTGGAGATGTTGAAAAGGAAGCAGAGGGTGGCAAGTGATGGGGGCAAGAAGGGTATGACTGAGTAAGCACAGGGGCAGATCTTAGTGTAATCCAAAGGTGGCTAAGGCACCCCATGATTCTAAATTTTTTAATTATGTATATAAAATTTAATTAGATTTTCTATTTTCTTAAGTTTTTATATATATTAGCCCCCTCATTAAAAGACAAATGTTTACTTGTATTATAGTGGTTAAAGTTGCTCATTGAGTTGTGGTAGATCTTGGGTTCAAGTCCCACCTCCCACATTATATATATTTACATTTTATTTCCCAGCCACCCCTATCTAAATTTTCTAGTTCCGCCCTTGAGTAAACATCCACATCGTCGTCATTCATGTGTAACACTGCTACTTATGCTCGCTCAGCCAAAGGTACTCGTGATACACATGCTCTTGCTTCTATATCTACCACAAGATCACCAGAATAAATAGTAAATTCTGGTGCATCTCGACATGTGACAGGTGCTTCTAGTGAGTTCTCTTCCTATACTCACCTAGCAGTCCCAGAAAATATCCAGACCGCTGATGGCACAACACAACCTGTGATTGGTAAGGGTACAGTTAGATGTACCAATTCTGTGACTTTGTCCAATGTGTTGCATGCTCCTTCTTTTCCAGTGAACCTATTATCCATTAGTGCCATCATACTCCAACTAAAATG
The DNA here is from genome assembly GCA_011114355.1 of Carex littledalei. Lineage (NCBI taxonomy): Eukaryota > Viridiplantae > Streptophyta > Magnoliopsida > Poales > Cyperaceae > Carex > Carex littledalei. The sequence continues at coordinate 1,499,916 of CM022105.1, forward strand.
TGTTGTTTTCTTTGATATTTCCAAGGTGATCTTTCAAGAGAAGGGGACTGGCCGGAGACTTGGGACTGGCACGTGGCGTAGTGGACTTTGGTACTTGGATAGAGAGGGGATGGACTCAGCTTTGACATCCATGGTAGAGAAGATAAGAGTAGGAGGATCTGGAAGGAGTGTGGAGGATGAGTTGCTACTACATCATCAGCGCATGGGACATTCTTCGTTTAGTCTTTTGAGTTTTTTGTACCCATCTTTGTACGAAAAAACTAATAAACAAAAACTTGTGTGTGATGCATGTGAGTTTGGCAAGCATACCAGAAGCTCTTATGTTAGCTCTGGTAATATGAGTTCTTGTGTTTTTTATTTGATACATTCTGATGTGTAGGGACCCTGTTCTACAACTTTTATGAATGGTTATAGATATTTTGTGACTTTCATTGATTGTTGTTCTCGTGTTACTTGGCTATATCTGATGAGAAATAAGAGTGATGTGCTTGCCTGCTTTAAAGATTTTCACAGGACAATTCAGACTCAATACGGTGCAGTAGTGAAGGTATTGAGGTCTGATAATGGGACAGAGTATACCAACAAGGTGTTTGGGGAGTACTTGTCAGCCCAAGGGATATAACATCAAACTACATGTCCATACACACCAGTGCAGAATGTGGTAGCAGAAAAAAAGAATAAACACCTCTTAGAGGTAGCACGGTGTATGATGATCTCGATGAAAGTCCCAAAACACTTGTGGGGACAAGCGATCTTGACAGCCGCTCAATTGATCAACAGAATGCCCTCAAGGGTGTTAGAATGGCAGACCCCATGTGAGATGTTGAAAGGCAATAACGGAGGAATTCTTCCCTTGTTGTGTGTGTTTTGTGAAAGACAATAGACCAACAGTGGGGAAGCTGGATCCCAGAGCTGTGAAGTGTGTCTTTGTGGGTTATTCTGCTACTCAGAAGGGGTATGTTTGTTGGAGTCTGATAGAGAGGAGATTGTTTGTGAGCATGGATGTGACCTTTCGAGAGCTCGAACCGTACTACTCCCTGGAGGTGTCCTCACCCTTTGGTGACTCGCCAGATACTGGAGTCATGAGGCGAGAGGGGGAGAGTAGTGAGGGTGAGAGATTGGTAAATGTGGGAACGATGCCTTGCCCTGTCTTGTCTTGAGGGAAGAATCGGCTGAGGATGAGCCGAAAAAATCTGCTGAGGATGAGCCGAAAAATATGGAAAATGAGCCGGAAGGTGGTGGGACTCAGACTCAAAGGGAGCTGAGAGTGTACCAAAGGAGGAGGAAGCAGAATGAGGGAACTATGCCTACACCACTCGTGCCAGCAAGTCCCTCATCCCGGTCTACCCCGACTCCTGAAGCACCTACAACACCTACCACAGACTCATTTGACACATGTGATATGATTCCTCTCTCTTCTCCTCACATGACATTAAGGAGGACCTCTCACAGCAATGCGGGACATCCTCCTGATCGTTATGGTTTTCCACATGACATTGACCAGTTTGTCTCATATTCTAACATATCACATGTACTTGGAGCATTCATTGCATCGTTGGACACTATCTCTATACCCAAGTGTTGGCAGGTAGCTAAGGAGGATCCAAAGTGGAAAGCGGCCATGCAGGAAGAACTTGGGGCTCTTGATAAAAACAGAACATGGGAGATAGTGCCACTACCAGCGGGGAAAAAGGCAGTTGGGTGCAAGTGGGTCTTCACAGTGAAACAAAATCCAGAGGGGAGAATTGAGCGCTACAAGGCACAATTAGTGGCGAAAGGGTATAGTCAGACGTATGGCATTGACTATGATGAGACCTTTGCACCAGTGACGAAGATGAGCACAGTCAGGACGCTGGTTTTCCTGGCAGTGAATGGTGGGTGGAATCTACACCAACTCGATGTGAAAAATACATTCCTTCATGGGGATCTGCTAGAGGAGGTGTATATGGAGATACCACCAGGTTTCGGCACAAACCAGACAGTAGGCAAGGTGTGCAGACTAAGGAAGTCGCTTTATGGGTTGAAGCAGTCTCCTTGAGCCTGGTTTGACAGGTTTATGAGGGCTATGGTAGGCATGGGATATCAGCAGATCAATGCCGACCACACAGTGTTCTTTCGACAACATGGAGGTCATACTACGATGCTTGCTGTGTATGTTGACGACATGATTGTCACGAGTGACGATGAAAGGGAGATTGCTCAACTAAAGGAGAGATTGGGCAAGGAATTTGAGGTAAAAGATCTAGGCTTGCTTCGATACTTCCTTGGGATTGAGGTAGCTCGTGGAGCAGAGGGGATTGTTCTGTCTCAGAGGAAGTATGTACTAGATCTTCTCACGGAAACAGACATGTTGGGATGCAAGCTTGTAGTTACTCCAATTGATCAGAAGTTCAAGTTGAGTGCAGAGACAGGAGAGCCAGTCGATCGTGAGAGGATTGTGATTCTGACTAGGCTAGTTGTGCCGATGATAGAAGGTCCACCTCAGGGTATTGCATGTTTGTAGGAGGCAACTTGATCTCTTGGAAGAGTAAGAAGCAGTTGGTGATAGCGAGGTCGACAGCAGAGGCAGAATTCAGAACCATGACCTTAGGAGTTGCCGAGTTGTTGTGGCTTAGAGCCCTATTGGTGGAGCTAAAGATGGATCAAGGAACTCAAATGAAGCTATGGTGCGATAACAAGTCAGCAATCAGCATTACCAACAACCCGGTGCAGCACGACAGAACCAAACACGTTGAGATCGATAGGTTCTTCATCAAGGATAAATTGAATAGTGGACTACTGAAGCTAAGTCATGTTCCAACCGGGGATCAAGTGGCAAACTGCCTCACCAAGAAACTTAGTTCATTAGATCTATCTAGATTGTGTAGCAAGATGGATTTAGTAGATATCTTTCGCCCATCTTGAAAGAGAGTGTTGAGATTTGTATTAGTTTCAGGGACCTATTGGTAAAATAGACATTAGAAAAAATCTTTTGTTTCCATTCCTACAAAATTTTCATGTTGCCAAAGAGGCCCTAGCAGGTTTCAAGTAAAATCATATTAGATCAAAAGCAAATCCAATAAGCAAAAGCAAATTTCTTTTATACTCCCCAGGTAAATCCAATGACTAATATATATATTCAAGTGGATTACAAACTGCATGTAAAAAATCTCTCCCATTCAGTACAAGATTTATCCTTTTTTTTTTTTTTACTTTAAAATCCGTCCATATCTCTTTGAATGTACATTATTCATTTTTTGTGTCCATCAAAATTCATAGCAACATACTGAACAAGATCATTCCCCATTTTTAAATTACAAGCAATACCATTAAAGTATATTGTAACTGTGGCTATCCAGTTCCCAAAGCAGTATTGTGAATGATTTTACCAATAAGTGCTACAGTTTTGATGGTTGTTCAAACTCCACCCTCTTTATGTTAAGATCTAAACCCCTGCTAAAACTGATGCTCGATTCGTACTCATGAATTACAAGTCTGGTCTAAACCAATATCGTTTTCCTTTGGATTTCCATATAGTGCAGACCATAACTTTTGATCGGTCAACCGAGCTCAAAGACGAACTAGAGAGTAAGAATCCTCTCATTTATCACTTTTCTAAAATAGCAGATACAATGAGTTAACAGAACCTACTGATCATATCTCAATGCCAATAATGCTCAAGCATAAACAAATAATCAAGAACAGGATGGTGCTAAACCTCCCATATAATACATAAGAATGCCCAGCTTCAAGTTTACCTCTAACAAATAATCTAAAAGTACCTCTCTATCCAACACAAAAAATACTTCAAATAAATATATCATAAATAGCCAAAGTCTACAATACTACAAAAAAGGGACAAAATATATACAGGAGCAACTGCCTCATAGACCAGGGTTAGGGTTGTTTCCAGCAAGGATAAGAGATATCTCCAGACCCCTGCTGAATGCTTGGTTGAACAAGAGACGGGTTTGGAAAGTTGACAGGAACGGGAACCATGAAAATATGGCTAGAGGCACAAATATGAACATTCCCATTGCTGCATCGTATAGCCGAGCAAGGGAACGCACCATCTGCCACAACCCGATTTTCTTCACTGCTGGCTTCCATGCCACTAAAATCTGAGTATGTGCAATGTTATACGTGTTAATACAAGTGGAGTAAATGCTCAAGGCAAACTTCCAAGCAAATGAAAAAGGACATGCATGAGGAAGCAAAAAAATTGGCAGGCCTAAGAAGCGCTGAGAATAGTGTTGTAAAGCATTTTTGCTTCTGTGCTTGTCATGTAATCTGTGCCATTGTTTTTGTAATATCCTTCCTCTTTACCAAAATAATGACAGGTTCCTGATTATAGAAAAATCAGCACGTATGATCGTCTCCCTTGGGGAGATCAGAAATCAAGAAGATGAATTTCCGATCAGTTATGTGAACAACAAAGCACGCATGCCAAAAATTGTAACATCGAAATATGGGGCAATAGCATATATAGCTAGGATAGCAGCTATCAACAAGACGAGAAGAAAAAAAAGAAAAACATAAGCAAGTTAGAACTTACTGAAAGAATTCCCCAGCCAGTAGGAACAAAAGCCAAAATGCATGCAAAAAGGTCTACAATTGAAAGAGAAGTAACTGCAACTGCAACAGCTATGGCAGCTAACACAAGCAAGAACACAGAGGCTTTGAGAAGACGAAGCAGCAGCTGGAAGTGCACCATGGCTTTTGGATTTAAGCCAAATACCTGATCAAGGCGCAATCATTATGCAAAATTCTAGCTCTGCTAGAATGACAAGATTTGGGACAGGGAAAGCATAATTTACGTACCAGGAATAGGAGTAAGAGCACAGCTAGAACAGCCCAGGATGCACCATAGACCTACAATATCAAGTTATTTAAAATCATGCCAATCAAAAGTGAGCGTCACGAGATGAGGCTTGTTCTTATGGAGGAAACAATCCCATATTCTAATTGTTGCAAATTCAAACTTCGTTTAATCAAAGAAAAGTAGTCATACCGTCAGTGACGTACTCCCGGTCACATCCAACTTGTACACAATTCCATATTGGAAGATAAAAAATCTCAAACTCAGAATAGTCTCCAATATCCGTCCCCTCAAGGTGTGAATATGTGACTACACGTGCAAAATTCAAAAAGATACTGATTAGATAGCAACAGAACCAAATAGGACAATGAAAAATAATTCACTTTTTTAACCCCCTTGATCATTGTCCGCTCCACCAAAAAGCAAAAAAATAATAGTTACAGCTTTAATCAGCAAAGATTGCCAGTCAGTAAAGTGGAAAATACCAGATAAAATCAACAGACCATAATTCATTTGACAACAGAAACCCTAAAATGGTCTGGTTCTAAGGGAAGAATACAAAATACTCGTACTACAACAGATCAAAGCATACTCATTCTAGAGTAAGAAGCATTAATTTATTGACTGAGAAATTTTGATTTTAAAAAGAAATCATCGTTCGCATAGAGAATGTACATACCAGTTCTTCATCCCACCATGCTTCCCAGCTCTCTTCTCCCTTCACACCGATGCCACCTCTGTAAAACAGCCAGTTTGTCCAGTCCTTGAAATCCTCTACCGTTCTGCAAAGACAAGTCACAGTATTTACATCATGAATATTAAGCACTAGCTGCACTAATTAATTAAACCACTGCATTCAAAAAGAAGAAAGCTGAAAGCACTGACTTTTGCCATTCAAATCCGGAGGGATTGAAGACATAAGGAGCAAACAGCCAAGATAAGCCCATGAACCAACTACTGATGGAAAGTAAGATGTATCCAATTGCTCCACCATCATTGTATCCATATGCAAGGATCACCACCAGTAGTAGTATAACCTCCATTCTGTAAAATGCTCCAATCATCAACACATGCACAAAGAACAGATCCACACAAATATATAGACATAGAAAAAAGAGGTTTTAGCACCCTTTCACAAAATGACTTCTAGAGTACAGCCTGTAGTTCTCAGCAAATTTTATATGGCGCACAACAAAGCCTCTACCAGTTGCACGGTACTGTTTAAATGTTCAACAAACATATTAGACATATCATAAACATTTTTGTAGAGGATTTGAACAATATTGAAATATGAATTACCTTTGCACCCCCATGAAGTATGGTTCGACCAAAGTAGTGGGTCCTGGTTCCTAAAGAAAAGGTGAAGAATACAGAGCAAAGTTGCATCTGCATTGTCGTAAAGCTCACCACAGCCTATGATTAAGCATAATAAGTTCAGATCTCCTTTAAGTCTTGTGTTAAAGAGCAATCTAATAACAAGTATAGAGAGAATTACCGAAAGGAAGCCTTGCTCCAAAATGAACCCCAAAATCATGGGAACAGCAGTGACCATACCAATCTGAAAAAGGAACTGAGTGTTTAAGGCCGCATTTAAGGCCGTGTTGTCTAAGACATCAGCCCTGGTCTGAATTGATTCACCGATGCCTGATAAAGCCTGCACAAATGGAACTTTACATTTAATTTCCAGGACAAAGAAAAAACCAAAACATTGTGAGTACCAGAAAAAAGATCAACTCACCAAGTAAGTCTTCCCATAGAGAAAAATGTACACGGTCAACACTGTAAGCTGCAAAATCAGAGGACATGTCAACCAGATAGGATAGATGTTTAGTTAGTTGAGCAAATATTTCGAGCCTTCAAGTTAAATATAGCACATGACAAATTAATAAATAAACATACCATGGTACAAAAATAGAACCCAACAGTAGTAACATAGAAAGACATCATCCTGAAGAAGTCGAAAAGCTGCCCGAGCCTATACACATCTCTGCTAAGCACTTGCTCTCCATTACCGCCTGCAACTTTTCCTTCAAACAGAGCAATCTGGTTAAGGCCGACATCTCTTCCTTTACCCACCTGAAATAACACCACCTTCAGCTCCAAGACTAGAAACTTAAACGACAGACGATATGGTTTAAATCAAACCTGGATATACTCATGATGAGTGATGTTGCCTTGGCGCAGTGTTGAATTGAACCCTGAAGGACAGATATGTCATGAATATCATCATAAGAAAGTTCTCAGTCACAAAAGTATAAAAGAACCATAACACTGCTCCTACCAGCATAGATGTCTTCACTGATGTTTATGACCCGGGAAGCCTTACTTATCCCACCCCTTGTTATGTGGAAAACCCTATCAAACACATCTGGGTGTCCATAATGCATTCGGACCCTGCAAAAAACAAGTACTGTTTATAAAAAATGTAAATAAAGGAAACTAATAAGCAATGACCAGGAGTCAAGCACTTACTTCAGGGGATTACAAAGAACACGCTGGCCTAGAGTCACAAAACTAGTTTCTTGGTTCGACATGAATAAAGCCAAAGAGGAAACACTGAAAACACAAGAAATTCAAATTAAGCTATTGAAATTCAACATGGTAAGAAATTAATGATTATCCTCGAATACCTTCCAGTGAAGACATGCTCTCTGACACCAAGAATGCTGACCTTGTGCAAACCATAATCCCCATGGAACTCCTCTAGAAGGTTCCTCATTTTGAGAGCTTCTTCAAAGTAATTATCCTTCACAAAATAAGGAACATCACACTTCAAATGCAATAAGTTAAGAGTTGGACTAGGTTGCAGAACAAATTTTCTGATTATGTCACTTTGCAGTTGTTTAAGTGAGAAAAAGTTACTAACACCAATGAATCTTTTAAGCATAATTGTAAGGACTCAAATGCATTGCAGGAGTGTTTGTGTCATACCTGATTCATGTCAATGGTCTGTACAGCATTTCCACGAGTAAATACTATAGCATGATTTTGATTTTCAGGTTTACCCTCACCAAGCTTTGGTTGGCCTGGCAGCTTTATGGAGTATATTTCCTAAAAAAGAATAAAGATGGCCATAAGAAAGAAGAAAGAAAACACCTCTCTAACAAAAACATGTACATTAATAATAAGCAGCTAAGAGTTAGGAACTGCAGCGACTGCTGGTAAAATTGAAACAAATTTAATCCCAGTTGTAAGATTTCTTGATGTACAACTTATCAGTCCCAAATTTGTTTATCTAAGATTCATTTGGAAGGTCATTCACAAATAACAGTTTTAAGTCTATTATAAGCATGTCATCAAATATTGTTATTCCTGTGCAAGTAGTGGAGGAACTCGCCTTGTCCTTTCCATGGAAATCAGCTTTCACCAGCTTAGAGTAATACTCTGTGGTAGTTTTACCATTCTTAATCATCTCGACCTCGTCAATGAAGGCAACCCTAAAAGCTTCATTTCTGAAACCATCCAAGTAATATTATGCACTAAAAAATGAAGCCAAGATGGTAAAATGACAACAGATGCTTTGATAATTAGTAATCAAATAAATACCTCTGCATCAACAATGCAATATCAGCAGCTTGAGGCTTTCCTTCAGCCTTCTGTTTTCCATATATCTGACATGTTACGACATAAGTAAACTTCAGGTCAGCCTGTGCACGGGCATAAGGTGATAGCTCAAATCCCTGCGTTTCAGTTGAAGCATTTCCATTCAATGCCGCTTCAGGATCTGACACAAATTAAAAGGTTGAGATGACATGCAACAATTTGTGTGTATCTCAAAAATGCTAAGCTAGCTTTTATTGGAAGCACCTTCAGATTGGATCTTCTCAATGTAACTCTGGAGCATCAGTGCCTTCCTGTAGTACATCATCCCCCGGACTATAATTTTTAAATAGCACAGGAAAATATTAGTCAATTTAATCACGTACAAGCATATAGTGCAGCAGGTGTCAGGTAACTAAGAATGTACAAAAGTTTACATCAGAAACACTAATGGATATAAAGAACTTATGATGACATATAAAGGAACAGATTTTGGGTGGGCAATATGCAGAGAAAAAGTGAAGTTATGAAGCAAAGAAGCCGGATGCAATATAAATAAGATTTAAAAAGACCAAGAAATATTCATTTTCCGCAGCACAGGTAAGAGTCCATACTTCTTTTATTAATTGTAATAATTCATACTCGAAATTCTGTGAAAGACAGTAATTTCAGCCCAAAACAAACAAGCAAATACTCAGCAAAAAGAAACCCCAAAAATTGACCCTTTTCTACGCCAAACACTCCTTTATTATCTTCAAAAAAAGTTAATGCAGAAAAATTAACAAGAAAAAACAATTGACGTGGGTGAAATGACAAAACACAACTTTGACATTTGTAACTTGTGTTTTATTATAGGGAATAAAGATACAGGAAAGGAAGAATGAACTTACCAGTCCTTGCTAATGTCTGACCACGATACGATGCCCAAAAGCGAAGTTCTAATATATCATTCGGACTATCAAAGAGTTCAGAATCTTCCGAATTTTCATCCCTCCCAATACGATAGAGGAAGTTCTTCCATTCATCTAACCACAAATTTAAATAACCAATTAATTAATACAAAATTAAAGAAACTAGAGAGACAAATCAACCAACCAGTCATCATGTATCATAAAAAAGGAGAGAATTACATAAATCTCTCTAAAGGTACTTGGAGCTAACAATGCAAGGTTCTTCCAAGTAAATACAAACCTGGAAATATTTTTTGAAGATAGAACAAAAGAGATATCCCATCCTCATTTTTCACCTGGAGTTCAGCTAGAGTATAAAGTACCGTCTCAGAGTAATACGGAGTGAAGACACTGAAATAGAAGCAAATTTTAGAATTACAGAAAGAACACAACTCAAGTAAAAAAGAAGAACTTAATTATTAGTAACATAGCTAGATGCTTAGAACACCTAATCCATGTCTGGACTCTGGACAGAGCTGTATAAGAAGTCCATTGAATAACCAATATCATAATTTTCCAAGACATTTTGTTTAGGATATCAGCAAATAAAAGTAAGGTTTACACTTCACCTAAAGGACAACATCTCTGAGACTGGCTTGGCAGCAGGCATGCGCATAAAGAGAGAATTTGTGAAGAACTGTAGCCTGCGCCTGGCTTCAAGGTTCTTAGGAACACTGGCTGCTGATTCCTTAATAGTGAGAAGAGAGTGCAATCTTTTGATCATCTCAATCTGCACCAATCATACAAGTTTAGCACTTTATAGATCCATAACGATAATTAATGCCCATACATAAATTTCATAAGCTATACCATATGAGGTTCCTTTGGCCACCTAATATTTGCAAACAGCCGCCCGTTGGCTCTAGATCGACGTATTTCATCCCATTCAGTAAGGTTTCCACTGAAAAACAAAGGAAGCAACATGAAGAACAATAAACAAAATGCTCATATTGTTACACTTTTGGCAGCACATCCGGTAGGGTTGAATTGATATCAGACAGAAATGATTTTCTTGCCTTTCCCGCTTTATTGTAGATTTTGAATTTGCTACTTGTTTATATTTTGTTATGAGTGAGGCTATGGTGCTATGCATAGCACGGATGGCTAGTGTACTACGGCTCAATATGGTACTTTTTAAAATCCTAACGGTCGATCCGAACCGTTCAATGTGATAACCATATGAATATGTACTTGCAAACTAAATTTTATATTTTTTCGAATTTTTTTACTATTTTTTTAGATAGGTACAATTTTGATGGTCCAGAATTTTCAGAAAACACTGATTTTTCTACCTATCTAAAAAAATAGTAAAAAAATTCAAAAAAAATATAAAATTTAGTTTGCAAGTACATATTCATATGGATATCACATTGAACGGTTCGGATCGACCGTTAGGATTTTAAAAAGTACCATATTGAGCCGTAGTACACTAGCCATCCGTGCTATGCATAGCACCATAGCCTCACTCTTTTGTTATTACATGTTTCCTATACATTTGCACCTAGAGAGCAGATGACAAGACAAAAGCTCGAATTTGGGTAAACACGCTAGCTCTTCTTCAATGCTCACTGTGGAATATTTATAATACATGCTGCTCAACTAAGACAACAATAATGCTCATACAAATATAGCACTAAGAACAGATTAGAGAAAAATAAAACCTCATATTTATTGCAAGAACTTCATGGTGAACAACTTCATAGAAATCTTGAATGGCTTTGATCACCCCGGATCTTAAATCAGAGGTTTCATCCTTTTTCTGGAAAACAAGAGAGTGGTCTCATTCATCAAATGTTAAAGCCGCACACGGGTTATAATTGCATAGACAGATATTAAAAGAATAATACCACAACATACCCACAAGCTATTGGCCATTCCAACCACACACCCCACAAAGAAAACAACAAATACATAAATTAAAAGAAAAAAGTGGCTGCCTGCAAACCCGCCCTCATCTCACCGAACTTTTAATTGTGACCCCCATCCCCCCTATTGCAAACACGCAAGTAAAAAAAGAATAAGAAAATAACAAATACCAATCAGATTTGAATCATAAACTTTTTCTAGTTAGTTAACTTATGATTGTAAGCTCCAAATATTAACATGAAGTAGAGGTCAAAAAAGCATGGAAGGTAGGTAAAATTACCAGAATACCAGTAATTGCTGTGACTCTAGAAATGGCATTTTGAAGCTTGCTGAAATGAATGCTGTTTGAGGCCTCTTTTTTTGCAAAGATTTCATCAATTTCTTTGTATATCAAGTTCACCCTATATTGCATCAACAAGATATTGGAAAGATGAAAAAACAAGTGCAAAAAAACAATTTGATGGGTGAAGATACAAAAACTTACCATTTCCTCCCCTCATCTTCAAGTATATAGGTCAGAATATAGCGAATGCTGTAGAAGACTTCTTGGACAGCATATTGCATATACTCATCTCTAGTAATTTTGATCCAAAGATCATCCTGGGAAGTCTTGGACTCAACGCTATCAACTGCAATATCTTTTGCAATAAATACCTAACAAAGCAAAAGATGATTTTTTTTAATTAATAACAAGAGGAATAACAAGGAGAAAACAGAAATAGGTTAGTTAAAGCATCCAACCTTGCTGGCGAGCAGAAACAGGGGCCACTGAATTATTGACAATTCATGGGAGTTGTTGGGCATATAAAGCAGCTCCATTTCACTGTGTTAAGAGAATAAATAAGAGATCATAGCTCGGTATCATGTACACCCAAAAATTGGAAACAAATCTTAAAATAGAGATCACATTAAGATTCCTAATTTAACCAAAAAAAGTGTGTGTTTAGTAACAGCACTAAGCATAAAATACAGCTTAACATCCTTAAATTTCTCATTTTAAGCTCAATTCGTACCTCAAAAAAAAAACAAGACGGTACTAACTTGCCAAAACAAAGTAGTTGTTTTACACAAAATTAAGTGCAACTTACAGGTTTGAAATGTAATCCTCTTCACACAGATTCTTTATAATTTCATTCCAGAAAGGAGCAAACCTAGAAGCTTCAAGCTTGTGCAACTCCACAACCTTTAAATTTCATATGATCAACATTACTTCCAGAAAAAAAAAATCTAATATAATGGGAGAGAAAATTTAACACTAAAAAAGTCTAAAAACACGATCAAATTAACAGAGAAGCGTACTACTACACTAAGACTAATTTTTCCAGTAAAATAACTATTTAGAACTTATGTAATACATCAACTTCAAAAGCATAAAAGCTTTTGTTTCCACAATTAAAAAAAGAGGCATGAACTTGAAAGTTGATCACTTGAAGCATAAACACTGATAAAGAACATGAACAGCTTATTTTAAAACAAAAACATGGCTCAATAATAAGGTATATTTACCTGACCGGAAGATCTCAGCTGCTTCCTGTACATGAATAAACCGTAGAAAATTAGACTATCTTCAATAAGGGAAAAAACTACCAACAAATTGGCCCCGATCAACAAAATGAAAGGAAATTACCTTTTTGGAACATCACAATGAAGATTATTCATAAATGCTTCAGGGAACTTCTCAAAAAATCTGTGAAGTGTCTCAACAGATCGTATCTAAAAAAAATTGAAGGATAATTAATAAGGTAAGCATCTAAGTGAAGTTAATGGAGTCCCTAGATAAATGTTTAATCAAGACCGTTAAGTTTTCTAGCTATAAGCATAAACTCAGTGTGTGTGTGTGTGTGAGAGAGAGAGAGAGAGAGACGTGGAGGTGGGTGCATGTCGTGGGAAACATTTTTTGGAGCAACTATGCTACCAAGGTGGTTAGACCAGGTGAACTCTCTGTGGCTTCCTCTTCCTCTCCTAGCACGAACAATACTGTAGGTTCTGCAAAGCTACCTCATTGGATAGATAATGATGATGCTGTTATGCCTTTTAGTATCAAGCCTTCAAGAAGTAAAGTAGAGGAATGGTCCCGGCAAGCTTGTTGTCGATATGGCACCGGCGATAGCCGGAGGCAAAGAGGTGATCATAGAAATCATAGAGCTTTTGAGGCATTTAAAAATAGAGGGAACATGTGGAGGAGCAAAACAGGTATCGGAAGTTGCCAAAAAGAATCCAAGAAATTCATCATATGGATCAGACACCTAAGGGTACACATAGCAGGTCATAAGAGATACAGAACAACCAAGCACAACACTCCCCTATAATTTGTGAAGAAACAACAGGAAGGGGGGCGTATTTCATTAAGACCTTCCTCCCATAGCACCCTTAACCGCTGGCAAGCAACCTTCATATACACAAGTGGAGTGTGTATTTCATTAAGACCTTGTGGGTCCTATGGGCTAAGCACAATTCCAGGATTCTTGCGCAGTGTGCAGCTTCTGTTCATATGATGTGGCATAGAGTACCAATGAATGCAGCATTGTGTGTGCAGCTTCTGTTCAGACGATGTGGCATAGAGTACCAATGAATGCAACATTGTGTTTGCAGCACTTGTTCAGACGATGTGGCATAGAGTACCAATGAATGCAGCATTGTGTTTGCAGCACTGTTGACGTTTTTGTGTCTTTTTCTATTTATATTACTGTACAGGATTAGGGGAAAGTATTGAAAAGATGGGATGATAGAAGGTAGGGGTGGGTATTTGATGGTCTCTGAAGTCTGAAATTGTATTCTATATGTAAATCGTCAAGTTTTGATTAATTATACACTTAGCAACAACTGCTAAGGCTTAAATACAACTGTATTCTATATGCCCCTATGCAGTATCTGTTTGGGTTCAGATTTTTCACCTAGTTGGGCAGGAAATCATGGTCCCCGACCTCTCCGTGCAAGTGCAACAAATCTGGATTGCCTCTTGGCAAAGGGTCCGCATGCAACAACAAGCAATGCCCATGAGAAGTTGGGCCGTCAAATTTGTTGTCACATGTTGGTTACTGTGGAAGCAGCGCAATAACATAGTCCTTGGTGGTTCGCTCAAACCGGCTGATGTGCTAGCGAGGGAGATCATTCATGAGGGTGATATGTGGCTCAGGTACCGTAAATAAGATGTTAGAAGGGATGGTACCACATCTGAATATTCTTGGTACAAAGCTTTTTGTTTAGGATTACTTCAGGGTTAATTATGTTTTTGACTAGGTACTGAAGTACGATGTACTGTGCTGCATTCTAGGTATAGCAAGACTGTAATCTGGCTTTGTAAACTTTCTTATTATTAATGCAACAGTTGGCAGCCCCTGAGCCCCTGCCAGGTTTTTCGAAGAGAGAGATAGAGAGAGAGAGAGAGAGCTAAACCCTAGAGAGGAGATGGACGGCTCCAGACTACCAGATGGTGAGTGGCAGGTGGTCCGGCGAAGGAAGAAGTTTCCCGATCACTGGCGACACCCGGGGGAGAAGATGGGACAGCCCGCTAGACCCTACGTGCCATGCGCGGGTCTGTCCTACGCGCAAATGGTCAAGCAGCCTCCCCAGTCAAGGCCAGCTCCGCCCCCCCAGTCCAGGCAAGCCCCACCCCCTACCCGCCCAACTTCACCGGTCACTCCACCCGACACCCGATACTTCGTCTCCCCACACAGCCCTACTAGGCTCCGATTCCCACCGTCCTCCTCCTTTCCGGAGTGGAGAGGGAGGTGCTTCAAATACTGCCGAGAAGGACACACGACAGCCAAATGCCGTAACCCACGCAAGTGCGGCAAGTGCTGGAGCGACGGTCACATAGCAAGCACGTGCCGGAAAAACACCTTACACCCTGATGCCCCACCCTTCCGACCAGCTGCAAAGAAAATGGAGGAACCCCTGTTTGATGAGCTCCTCTCATGTCCGTATCCATTAGTGCCTCCTACCATGCCGGAGGACAGGCCCCTCAAGTTACGAGTCTTTGTTGAGAGAGATGCTGCTGTCTTTCAAGAGATGCACAACCTCAAGTCGGCCGTGGTGGTGTCCACGGAAGGAGTCCATCCTCCTCCGCAGCTGGAACACATTGTTCAAATGGCAGTCGATACTAACACTGTTAGTGCGGAGGAAATCAGAGTAGCCATACTTAGTGCCGGTAAGTTTCTGATTCATCTGCCGGGGGGGCTGGCACCCGACACTTTCATCAAGGCCACACCACCACATCTTTGGGATTTGGGCTTCTCGTTCCAACTTTGGTCGCCACTTGACGATGCCGGGGTGGTGGCGCCCTCGTACAAGGTTCTCCTTCATCTGACCGGCTTGCCAACACACATTTGGAAGGAGAGACAGGTCATCAGGGCGGTCTCGTTGTTTGGAGTCTACTTGGGGTATGTTGATCCTCCAAACCCCGCGGATCTCTCGACATGGATAGTGGCGGTGGCAGTTACCGATCTTTCGCTTGTGCCATATAGTGTAGGAATGGTGATTGGAGGTTTGGAACATATACTCCATGTCAGACCCATCAACGTTGTTTCTAACCCGCTTTACAAGGCTTCGGACTTACCCTCGGCCCCGATCAGATACCACAAACCACAACCGGGTGTACAATCCTCTCCAAGGTTAGAAGACCTCACGCCCCTAGACGGCTCCGGGAGTGACTCCGACAGCTTCACGGGCTCTCATAAGGCCCTCATGGCAATCTTTAAGGGAGTTAACCCGGCTGAGCTACCGCTTCCCATCCGGGCGGTTTTGGCCGGAGCTCCGTCCATGCTTCTGGACACAGAGGAGCTCCAGGGATACGTTGAGGCCACAGGGGATCCACCATACACAGATGGAACGGGTCCTGCACCCGCATCGCCCGCATCACACAGGGAGGATACAGGAATCGAGCCGCATGAGATCCCATGCGCAACCCTCAGCTCCAACCCGGTTCCTGAGGCGGGTCTGGAGGGCAGTATGGAGCGGGTACCACAACACGGAGCAGGGAAAGAGCTACAAGCAATCCCTTGTCCCCTACCAACCGACCTGGGCGACGCACATATCAGAGGGCGACAGCTGGTGCGACAGCCCCAAAATGCGAGTCACGCGCGCCTGCCCATATCAGAGGGGATCAACCTAGAGGGAGGAGCTTCCAAACCACCTTTTTCTCGTACTGCCCCGAAGATCCCAAAAGGGAAAATGACCTCAGCAACCCGTGACCCGAGACAGGAGATGGCAGTGGCGGTTCGTGTGCCGACCCAACAACATACTCTACCTCAAGGGACAGCACCTTTACAACAGCTTCGGCCACAGAGGATCCAGGGTTCGGTTTCCAACCTTCACATGGAGCAACAGAGTCACAACAGCCTTGGGAGAATGAGCCAGGCACGTGTGACACCAAAAGGGAAGGAAGTACAAGTCACAGGGGAAGGCCACGTATCACATGCAGGTCCTTGTGCTCCAAATAAATCACAGGAGTTGAAAACTTTCCTAAAGCACAAAAGAAAGTCTGGAGAAAAAACATTTGGGCCCGAAAATAAAAAGGCCCAGCACCAAGATAGCAGCTCAGTTCAACAAACTGGGCCAGCTCTAGACCAGACCCCCACTGGCCCACAGATTAATTTAAATCCTGAAGGATTTTATGAGTTGTTTGTGCCGAAAGCCCACTGTGCTCAAATCAGTGCAACATGTGGGTTCCAAACTGAAGATGTGTCCCAAGTAATTCTGGAAGATAACAATGAAAGAAGGTCCCGTCATGTCAGATTTGAAGACCAAAGCTCAGACGATGACACCGAGGTGGCCGACGCCGATGATGATGACACCAAGGCAGCCGAGGTTGATGACAACCACCTCCCAGAGGATGAGAGGGAGTCGGACTTAGACTAGTCTGTCACCTCACAGTGATCAGTAGTTGGGGTTGTGAAGCAATTGTTTTTATGAATATCAAGAAGTTTAAAGTCATTTCCTGGAATTGTAGGGGGCTAGGAAGTACTGAGAAGTGTAATGTTGTTAAAGATGTAGTTCGCACGTCGAGATGTGATGTGTGTATGTTCCAAGAAACAAAATTTAATGAATTTGATTTAATGTACTATTCTAGAGTGTTGCCCTCCTTCTTTGAAAGGCACTGTGCTGCGATTAGTGCAACAAATTCAAGTGGGGGGTGTTTGATCTCTTGGAAAAGGGGCTTTGATTATTTAAACTCTTGGGCCACTCGGCACTCCATCTCGGTCCTACTAAGGCAGCGGGCATCGGGGAATGAAATCCTATTCACTAATGTATACGGACCATCTGCTGATATTCAGAAGCCTCTGTTCTTGGCTGAACTTCGGGCCCTAGCGAGGCTTGTGCAACATCCGTGGATTCTAGGAGGAGATTTTAATTTGGTAAGATGGTTGGTCGACCGCTCAGGTGACATGCGAGGGCTCAATTTAATGTCTATACAACGATGTAATCCGGGATCTTGAGTTACTAGATGTGCCCTTGAACAACCGCACTTTCACTTGGTCGAGCAAGCGGCCGGAGCCTATTTTTTCAAGGTTAGACCGAATCTTTTTATCCGCTCGATGGTCCTTAAACCTGCCAGTCATATCCCTAACCGCACTCGAGATGTCAGTTTCGGATCATGCCCCACTATTGCTCACCTGTAAGCAACAGCAAACCAGGCCGAGACCCTTTCGGTTGGAATTGTTTTGGTTTAACAATCAGAAGGCTCTGGACATAATACAAACAGTTTGGAACGTGCCTTTACCTTCCGTTTCTGACCCCATTGAGTTGTTTGAGGACAAAGCGCGCCGCATGCATGTGCTGCTACGTCATTGGCATGACAATAACTTTGGAGAAATGGAGACTCAGCTCCAGTTTTGCAGAAGGGCCTTACTGTTTTTTGACAAGGTTGACGAGAGAAGGGCTTTGGCCGATTACGAGTTCCGGTTGAGAAATAAAATCAGGGAGAGGATCTTCTTTAGCAAATTTCATAGAGGTTAAATGGAAGCAAAGAACGACTTGTAATTGGTTGAAGAATGGTGACTGTAACACACGGTTCTTTCATGCTTACGCATCGGCAAAATACAATAAAAATTCGGTCCAGGCAGTGACACATGAAGGTGTTTCCATTGGGGAGGAGGCAGCCATCAGAAACATTTTTCTACAGCATATGCGCAATTTATTGGGGACTCAGGTGGAGGTTCTAGATTTCAATCCAGTGACATTATATGCATCAAACTTAGATCTCTCTTTCCTGCAAGAGTCTTTTTCTCTTGACGAGGTACAGGGTGCGGTCATGCAATTGGCAAAAGGGAAGGCATCCGGGCCGGATGGCCTTCCGAACGAGTTCCTACAGGTGCAGTGGGCTGTTCATAAAGAATGGATCATGGGTATAATGGACAGTTTTTGCAAAAATGAACTCGATCTTCGTGGAATTAACAAGGCTAATATTGTCTTGATACCCAAAAAAGAAACCCCAACCTTGGTGACCGACTATAGACCAATTAGCATTATCAATCTAATACCAAAACTCATTTCAAAGGTCATAGCTAATCGGGTACGCCGAGTCTTGCCCGACTTAATCTCAACCCGCCAAACGGCTTTCATAGGTGGAAGGCAAATATCCGAGAATTTCAATGTCACAAGGAAAATTCTAGAACATATTCACCATTCGCACAAGCCGGCAGTGTTTGTAAAGTTGGATTTTGCAAAGGCATTCGATTCAGTCAGTTGGACCTTTTTAGAAAATGTGCTGGAGGTCCGGGGTTTCCCGGCTAAGTGCATTTGTTGGATCATGACATTGCTGCGCACAGCATCGTCTAGGGTTATTGTCAATGGGGAACCTTCCGCTTACTTCAACCATCAGCGGGGACTAAGGCAGGGAGACCCCTTGTCTCCCATGCTATTCAATTTGGTGGCAGATGTACTGCAAAGAATGATTGAGGCTTCTAATTCTGTTCTCCCTAATCCAATCTCGGCTAGGCTGCCAGAATCGGTCTAAGCATTTCAATATGCTGACGATACGGCGGTGATTGCCAATGCGGATCAGCCGACCCTAATCACCTTGAAAATCATTCTTCGGCTCTACAGTGCCGTGTCGGGGCTGCACATCAACTACAGCAAAAGCACGCTGGTGCCGTTAAACGTGCAGCATGAAGAGGCGACTATGATTGCAACAATCATGGGCTGCCAAATCACCTCCTTTCCGGTGACCTACCTTGGTATGCCACTCACCGTGGTTAGGCCAGACCGTAGGGCCTTCATGCCGTTGATTGAGCGCATCGAGAAGCGGCTTGAGGGTTGGTAGAGAAAGCTAATTTCGAGAGGAGGGAGGCTACAGCTTGTCAATTCGGTAATGTCCACCATCCCAATTTACTTTATGGCGTGTTTTATCTTGCCTAAGTGGGTTCTTTCGCGAATTGATCAGATCCGCAGATCCTTTTTGTGGGGCAAAAATGACACAACACGTAGGGGGGTATCCTTAATTAACTGGCAAGCAGTTTGTATGCCGAGATGTTGGGGGGCGTTTGGAGTTGCAGATTTGGCATTACGGAACATTGCTTTGTGTTTGCGGTGGTGGTGGAAAGCGTACGCTGAGCCCGACTCTTTATGGACCATCTTCGTTACAAAGTTGCGAGGGAAAGGGCATTATGTGCATGGGCTGAAACTCTGGATAGTCTCGGGTTCCTTCTTTTGGCGTAATCTGCTACGACTCAAACACATATTCAACACTGCCACGAGTTGGCAGATAGGAAATGGAATGGGGTTATCTTTCTGGTTTGATTCTTGGTGTGGCCAACCATTGGAAATCCCAGCTTCAAGACCGCAGCAGCCTTCAATCTCATTATGCGACGCCGCCCCAAGGATGCATGTTCTATCCGACAATAGCAGCTTGCCTCATGATTTGGTGCTCAACTCTGACAAAGATATCATACGCTGGCTTTGGGAAGGTTCAGGGGTATATTCGGCTAAGTCAGCATACAGAAACCTAGTTGCCGCGGACAAAGTAAAATGGGAGTTTCGGCATGTGTGGAGATTTAAGATACCGCCTACAGTAAAGGTTTTCGCGCAGATGCTGATTAAGAAGAAGCTCTTGACACACGATGTGATGGCAATGCGTAACATGAGATGCGCACTTGGCTGTGTCATGTGTGGCAATTGTCCAACAGAATCCGTACTCCATGTGATATTCCTATGCCCATATGCGACTCACACTTGGGTTTCAGTGGGGGACATCATAGGATTCCAGATAATGAAACCGGCACAGTCGGTTAGAGGTGTGTGGCGGCTGTCCTGGCAACATGCAAGGCAGGCCTCTAACCCACAGGTGAGGAAAGAATGGGGTTCACTATTCACCTCTACTTGTTGGGTACTGTGGAAGCACCGTAACGAGGTTGTTTTCGGGGGCATACGGGTGCGGCCGGAGGCGTTAGCCCAGAGGGCGGTACAAGATGCCAAGCTGTGGATGAAGTATTCCTAATGGGATACTAGTGGAATTTTTTAATTTTTGGTTTTTCTGATGTTATTCCCTTAAATTTACGTGCTAAATTAGGGCACTAAAAGACGTTTAGATTGTAATGTTATATTTCTATTTTAATGAAGCGCTTGACAGCCCCTGTCAAGTTTTCAAAAAAAAAAGAGAGAGAGAGAGAGAGTACCTCTCCCAAACGGTCACTTGCACCAACTAGGAAGCCATAAACAGCAGACATCAAGGTGTAGAAAATATAGATATCCAGTAGATAAATCTGAGAAATGTATGCCATAAATTGAGTCCACTGAACATGAAAGGGGGTATAATGAATGCATACTATAGCAAATATACATAGCAGTAAAACTTTCCATGGCTGGAAAAAGTAGTTTTGGTTCATCAAGTACATCTTAACATGCCCAGAAAGATCCAACCATTAATTACCCAATTCCAAAAGTACAGGCTCTACAATTACTATACCAAAGTTATTTTTATTGTGTTTGTGTCATCTAGAATATTTGTATAGGAGTAAAACTACACAACCTGTCATATTACTGCAGATACATATCCTTTTGAAATAAAAAAGGTAAAGCTTACCGCAACCACTGGTGCCCAGATACTGAGAATAGTTAATGCATTATGGTTACCTGCAAACATCAAACAAGTCGAAGCATAATTTGAGAACAATTTAAAAGCTGCCAAGATTTCTGAAGTTGCTCACAATATAGGATATTTTCTATATAATTGTGTTTCTGCTTAGGAATCGAAGTCATACAAACAGTAATCTTTCTGTTGGTTGTATACTTGTATTTCATGTTAAGGGAACTGTTTACTGTCAAATTTTTGAACTAAAATACATTCCAGACTCCGGACTCTTGGTACTTACTAATAGAAGATAAAATTATGTGACAGAAATTACACATGAAAGGAAGTTACAAGATCTTGAAAAGTTTTCTCACCCTTAGATACTAAGTCGTGCCAGGAGTACTTCAAGTCAGTGAACTTCACAATGGCCCTTGTTGGTTTCACCAATGGTCGAATCTGCATAAGAAATATGTCAAAATTGCAAATCACTATAGAAAGAGGATGAGATGGCTCTGTAGTTTCACTTACCTGAAGAAAAAATGTAAAGCAAAACTTTGCACCCAATATCACCAGCCAAAAGAGAACATATCTGCAATAAATGAGGTCCACTATTGTTATAACGAGATGAATAAATAAAATAAATACACCTAGGTAACAGTAAATAAAGACTACTTGGCTCTTGATTTCTACCAAATGTGACAGTGTGGTTGCTAATTTATATTATTGTAGTTCCTGCAAACCTGGATCTCCCATATCAGTTGGATAAAGGATGGCTAAGTTCAATTCCATTGAAGTCAAGGCCATTTATTGGTCTTAAATTCTCAATGAAATCCACACTCATTATGAACTTCAACGCGAAGCAAATCAAGCAATGAAAATAGAGAATATCTATAGAGCTCTTATAAATGCCAGAGAAGTACAGCTAGGTACAAAACCTATCCACTAAAAACCGGAACAAAGACAGCAATCCTTGCATTTACCCAAGACAATTGGAAAGAAACATCTAGATACAGGGCAAAGACATTTACTTGATATAATCCAGAGTCCTCTCATACATCCCACGTCCGACATAGTTATGCTCCTGCATCAAAATCAACAGAAAGAAAGTGGTTATTTGCAAGATAATAACATTAACATGACTAATAAAAAATGGAAAAGAGATAAAAAACAAGTTATATGAAATAAGAACCTGGTGCATCCACTTTATGAGACGTATAACCGACCAGCGATAGCATGGCTGAGTCAAGCGATGGCATAGGGGTACTCTTGTGAGAAAATTAAGAAATATCTTGGCAGCTGCATATGCCCCAACTATGAAAACATAAATCTTGAATACAGCTGAGTCTGTCCCATCCTGGAGAGCTTTGCTGGAACCATTTTCAACTTGTAAATTCATGGCATCTTGACAATTAAAAATTGTTGAATATAGATCAGTCAAACTTACATATACAGGTAGCATATGGCTAACGAGGCAGCTGTAAACCATAAGAGTCGATAAAGATTTCTCCAAATAGCAGAACGGCGAGATGTGGAAAATGCCCCATACATCATAAGAATATCCAGCACACCTACAAAGTTTGCAAAGAAAATTATGTTCATGACATTGAAAATAGAAGTATCCTCTTTTCAAGAACTTACTACTTACTTTCTATAAACTTCATCACAACGTATGTGGGACCAATACTGAGGACCTCCTTTATAGTCTTCTCATTGATTTTGTTGTCATTGAAGGCAATGATTGTCAAAGCCTTGAAAAGTCAGAAACAATAATGATATTGTAAAAAATTAAGAAGTGTATATGGTTTCTACTAACAAAACATACCTACATCTGATGAAATATGTTATGAAGTATATAAACGAAAAATTATAGTAGCCCAAAATTATTTTGGGGCCAATAGACAACATGAAGCATGAGATTTGCTTGTGCTTCTACTTGATTTACATGTCTAGCTTACATAAAAATAAGCATGACATTAGTTTCACATTACAATCTTGAGTGGCAACAAGCCAACAAAAAATAGCTTAGGTTTACAATTCTAGTATGTTGTAGGGCCCGAAATGCCAGAAGTCCTAGTCATGCTAGCATAAATTTAAGCATGTATCGTAACATACGAAACTCTTTCATGAATATTAAGTTATTAAAGGAAACCTGAAACATCATAATCAGAAACATCCATAGACGGTGGAAACTATGGTAAAGATGAAGGAATGTCCTATGCTCCACAAAGGAGGTTTTGCCATAATGCTTGCCCCTACTTCCAAATCCCTAGAAAAGTAAAGCAAAAAATAACTCATATACAGAACATTATGCAACATCATAAAATACAAAACAACAACAAAAAAACAATGACTTGTGGATGCACCCTAATAATAAATTGCTTTTTCTTCTGATACTGAAGGTTATATGCCCTAGAATGTCACTAGGAACCTAATAAATAGAAACTCTAATGTGAAAATCAAACCTTTCCTGGCTTGACAGGCTTCATGAAAAAGGGATGACTCAGCTTCCAAGGCCAGCTTAGCTCATCAAAGCAGTGACGCGACCTGTAAAGGGTAAAACAATAAGCAAACAATAAAAAAAGCACCAAAACAAGGAGGGTAGAAAAATCAGACATGCACAACTACCAAAAAAATTCATTGAAGTCATCATAGTTTCTCCATGCTGAATGAGGTGCACGCCCACCATCATTGTTGTTTGCTTCCTGCAACAGTGCACAAGACATAACAAATAGATTATAAAAAAAATTCACCATCAGGCAAAGTCTGTTTATCGCAAAGATGAGATACAGCTAAGGACTGCAGACTTGCTAGAAATATGACAAAAAATTAACTTCCGGCAATATCAGCATCAAACTAGATATAGCGAATTGTATAATCAAAATTAGATCCGATATATTCCTGCATGAATAAAAAATCCAATCTAAATGTATAAGTACCATATATCATATAAAAGACTCCAAAAAAAGAAAATATTTCACTAAGTACAAAACGCCCTTTTTTTACTCCATTTTAGCATAATTTAATTTTACAGACATGATTTCCAAGTATCCAAATGCATAAAATAAGGAGTGAGGCTATGGTGCTATGCATAGCACGGATGGCTAGTGTACTACGGCTCAATATGGTACTTTTTAAAATCCTAACGGTCGATCCGAACCGTTCAATGTGATATCCATATGAATATGTACTTGCAAACTAAATTTTATATTTTTTTGAATTTTTTTACTATTTTTTTAGATAGGTAGAAAAATCAGTGTTTTCTGAAAATTCTGGACCATCAAAATTCTACCTATCTAAAAAAATAGTAAAAAAAATTCGAAAAAATATAAAATTTAGTTTGCAAGTACATATTCATATGGTTATCACATTGAACGGTTCGGATCGACCGTTAGGATTTTAAAAAGTACCATATTGAGCCGTAGTACACTAGCCATCCGTGCTATGCATAGCACCATAGCCTCACTCTAAAATAAGCTAACTAGGTACTTACAGCTGCTACAATACCATACAATGGGGAAACAACTTGATCAAGAAATGATGTTTCGCCAGTTGCTGTTACCACACAGCTTGCAGCCTGTTTTGCTGTCTGCTCACGCATTATTTCATCCATCTCTCTAGCCATCTAATAATAAAAGCAAAAGTAGGTCATAAGTGAACCTTGCATTATTTTTGAAGCAAGGCATACTTCTACAAATATTATTGATTACAGGTGTGTTTCTACAAGGATATTTTTATATTGATTGGGCCGGGGAGGGGGGGTGTGGGCGCAGTGCTGCACCTTGCATGGCTCAAAAAGCATGATCAAGCATTAATTATGACATAAGCAAGAATCATGTAATTGCCTGAACCAGAAAATTTCTATGCACTACTTTAGCTTCTTCTTCTTCTTCAAAGCCTTTATTCCCAAACAAGTTGAGGTAGGCTAGAAATGAAACCTAACTGGAATCATCAACACAGGGACTTCCCAAGAGGTCATCCATCCTAGTACTACACCTGCCCAATTCGTAAGGGTTTCATTTCCATAAAGAGGTTGTTTTTTGACCGCTGGCTCGCCAAGCCTATCGCGAACCCTGCTCCTATGCACTACTTTAGCAAATGTCAAATATTCTAAATTTTTATTTGTAAGGAGACTACAAGTAATGCTATTGACATTTCATTGGTTTCATGGAGGCTCCAAGCTACAGTAGTTTTTCAAATGGAATAAGAAAAATAAAAGATAATTGAAAATAATTTATATAACTTTTTGAGGAAAAAAGAGTTAAAATACTTACGTGATGAAAAATATAGCATATACACTCAGGAAGGAATCGCACATTCGCACCTTCACCCCAGATGAGAAAATATAGGCAGACATAAAGCAGCATTCTTTCTTTCTCCAAGTCATTTGTGCTACATGAACAGAAAATTACAGTAAAGGAAATTTAACGATGCCAGAACAAATTTACATACAACACAGAAAAAAAAGTTACATACCTGCTCCAAACAGGGCGAATCGGCAAGTACTCACACCACTTAATATAATTATCCAGACATTTATAGAAGACACCACGAACAGCATGGTCGTCAATTTTCTGCCACAAAAGAAGATCAAACATAACATGGGAGCATTTCAGGTTGGCAGAAAAAAATAATATCCTAAAGAATTCAAGTACATAAAAGAGTGATAGTCTTTAAAGAAAAAAATGAGGATTATAGAAATTACAAAATCATTCTCATAAAATAATTTGATAGGTACAAACTCTCTAAATTTAAAATAAAAGACCTGAGATAATTTAAATGAGGGTTTAAATGCCTCATGCCTCACCGTACCTCACATCTTATATCTCTGTTTTCAATGTCCAAACAGTCGATCCTAACCGATCAATATGATATCCATATTCAAATGTGCTTGGAGACCAAATTATATTTTTTGGAAATTTTGTACTATTTTTTTAGATAGGTACAAAGTCACTGTTTTTGGATGGTCCAGAAACAATGATTTTGTACCTATCTAATAAAATAGTAAAAAAATTCCAAAAAATACAAAATTTGGTCTCCAAGCACATTTTAATATGAAGATCATGTTGAGCAGTTTGGATCAACAGTTTGGACTTTGAAAACAGAGAAATAAAATGTGAGGCACAATGATGCATAAAAAGCATGAAGCATTTGAACCCTCAATTTAAATAGCATTGTATTACAAAAGTAGTTCAAAACCAGATACAGAAAATCTTTTATGAACATTTTAATATAAACACTTAAAGAAATCAGGATTCTTTAACTTGCACTCACTGTTCAATTATGAATAAACTCATAAAGTGAACTATACTGAACTAAAGCACACTTACTGGTTCATTTTCAGATGGTTTGCCAAGCCGGGACTGCTCGTTTGCAAGAAGGTGTACGACATTCTCCCTTTGGTTTGACACACTATCTTTCTGCAATGTGATGACAAAAAAAACGTCAAACTTTCAGCAATGCAATATCTATTTAAGGGGAGCACAAGGCACAAGATAAAAGAATATAAAACTTCCAACCCTATGGTGGAAGGAGAAATATCTAAACACGTCACTAAAATAAGCCCACTAATATATTTTTTGAGTAAGAATAGGAGTCATGAAGCCCACTAATATATTAAATACAAACAAGAACTCTTGGACAAGAGATTGAGGAGATTAAGCAGTGAACAAACAAACAGCATGCAGAAAACAAGTCTAGCAGTGCACTACTAAAACGTGGGTTAGAAGAAGAAGAAAGCCAAAAAATTTAAATTACAGGCATTCGTTTTCTTACTTCTGACTAAGCATTTGTACGTTTAACATAGATGACTTGTAATGGAAAATTGTACAGGTTATTCCAAAGAAACTGAAGTTAATTCAAAAACATTGGTTCCAAAGGTAAAATAACCACATACACAACATGCCATTTTGACAAGGCATATTAGCCTGCAGTGAGAAGAATGCATGTAAATTAAGTAGATAATAGAAATATTAAAATATGATGTTAAGCCTGACCTGAAACCCGAAGACATACTGCAAAAAGTCCATCATATCTGCATTCCTTGCCTCAGGGATAGTAACACTGCTTGGGAGCCTAGGAAGACCCCTAAAGTACTGGAGAGCTGAGATTGCTGCTCTTACCTGATATCAACAGAAAATGAAAACAAATACGTTTTCTAGGTAAGTAACTTAAAAAACAAAATTAATTTGTCTTTATGTTTATTAAAGTAAAACTCAAAATGGTGTTTACCTCTGAGAACGAAACAATATCATTTGTGGTTGTAGGACAATCAATTGGAATTATATTATAAGCAACCACATCCTCGGTCATTTCAGCATCCTTTTCCATCATTCTTTTCTCCTAAGGATCCAAAACAGAAAATGAAGTTAAATTTCAGATAAAAAGAAAATTAGAACTTAAGGGTAAAAGGTGTTTCCATTTGGTGTGTTTTAAACTAAATTGAACTTCTTTTGCCACTTGAGCAAGAATTTAAGTATTTTATGAACTAAGAGGAGAAAACTAAGTACCTCTTCAGATATAAGACCACTTGCTGCATCTGGGGATAACTCTTTCGTAAGGTCCTGTACAACTGTCCCTAGAACCCTGAGAGTTGCATGTACTCGCTTTCTCAAGATAGATTTGCGCTCCAGCCTATTAAGTACAGGTGGTACAATGGTTAATTAAAATCCTTGATGCTTCTTTCAGGAAGTATGGCCATAAGTTAACAGAAAGATGTATGTATAAGATTTTGCAAATTGCCGTAATGGCCTTCTACCAGCACCAGTACACAATCTATATTTCTAATCCATAATGGTCCGCTGCAAAGCAGTTTGGTGGATTATTTTTTCTTTTTTCTTTTTTGTTGAGTTGATTAACTGAACCTCAATTGGGTTGCTTGACATGGTAACAAATAACACTATAAAAAGGAGCATAATGAATGATACTCCAGCAATTATAGTACAGTTGTGCGCCAGTAAAAATCTTCCAATGAAAATTAGTATGTTAAAATGTATGTCGATCTAACAATGTTAAATTAAAAACCCAAGTCCAAAATGGTTCAAGCAAAAAGAAGGGTAAAGAGACATACTCTCCAAGGTTGCCAGTGTAAATAACAGATTCCCTGAGCCTCTTTTCTTCCTCACGTAGTTCATCAACTTTGTTCTTTTCTCTGTACCTCTTGTAGAACTCTAGCAAACGGGCAATATCCTGGCTTCGATCTATGGCTCCAACCTCCTTCTTAGCCAACTTTTGCTGAATTTTTTAAAGAAAATGATAAGATGTGCCAAGGCGAACCAAAATACTATTAATCAGGATAGCAGTCAACTCTACAAAATGGTTTCGTGACTCTTGATACATCTGTGGGTTGATTCTGTATAATTTGGTTCCGGAGCAAGTTAGAGTGTGACGAGCGCTTGAGAAAACCTCTGTTGCTTGTTCAAAATACAAAATTAAGGTTTATTTAGCAGTGTCAATTGTCAAAGCTGTTGTTACAATTTCAGCACCTCCACAGTAAGCTACCAGGCTCAAAATTAGCCTACTAGCCAATTAGACCAATTTATATTTAACTGAGACTCGGATAAGACTTACTAAAGCATGAATTTCTTGACATTATCCAATTTTGCATCAATCAATCCTCAGTTTTGCACCCATACATAAATTAAAAAAAAAATTACTTTTACAACGTTCAGCATCCATTTCATTCGCACACTAGTACGTAAATTAATATGAACTTTTACTCTATTCAGCATCAATTTGCCTTGATTGTAAATAAAGTACTGCATCCTTTGATCTATGTACTTCACTGAAGATAACAGCAATAAATCGAAATAAGAGACGTACCCTTATGACTGACATTAACCCTGTCTTAAACTGTAGCACACCTCTGCCTTCACTGTTTGGGTCCAATTTCTGGGCAAGGGAATAGGCATGTTCGCACACTGCACATCATATATTAAACAGATAAATCCAGCTCAAAAGAAGAATACAGAAACTTCACCAAAGGCAGTCAAAACTATGTACAAATAAACATCACTCTTTTAAAGAAAATTTCACTGTTCATAACAGCGTGCACTAGCCTGATAACAGTCTTCTGTTCCAGTACTGATCAGTTTTTGTCCCTTGTTCACTGGTTCCTGCAACATTCTACTTGAAAACAGGCACCAGAAACAATTCACAGAGGAAAAATGACTTACAAATTCGAGCGATCCTAGGATCCTCGTCTTGGATCTCATCAGCAGCTCTAAGAATCTCTTCGATGTGCACATTATTTCCGAGACAAGTAGGCACTGCACCGGCTATTCCAGTCACGGGAATGCCATAAGTACCAGCTCTGCCTCGATCGCTCCTGAGAGCGGCTCGCACCAGCCGCTCCCAATTTGTTTCCGCTCTCTCCATCCTCTAAACCTGACACAAAAATCGAGATCTTAGACAAAAATAAAGAAGTCCCAGAATTACCAACCCTATAAAGTAGAAAATAACCTCGAAGAGCCACACTCGCAGATCGAATTTTTTTTATAAATGTAGCAGCGGCTGAGCTGAACGGTTGAAATTGGTCGGAATCAAACGAAGAACAGAAGAAATCTGAGAGTGGAAGCTGGGAAGTGTTTTCCCGCTGGACTTGGTTTCCTTTGAAAATGGGGATTTTCACCATCGGGCTAAGAAATATCAAATATGTTAGACAAGTGGAAAGGAATACATCAAATATGAACAGAGAAGAATTGGAGAAAAATTGTTTCTAGGACCCGGTCTATGACACCGGCATCTAATCTAGCTAAATTAACCTGCGTCTTGGGCCCCGCCGATTTGAAATTTGGGTAATGAAAAGAGTCAAAAGACGGGAACCGGAAGGAAATGGGGGTTTTAGCTTTTTACTCGTTACATGTGGTGTGCAGCGTAATCATTTGTTCTTCCGATAGACGCGTCGAAGACTTGACCCGGATCGATTCGATCCGACTTGATCTGAAGGGAATCATTGTAGGTCCGATGTCCATCGAACTTATAGATTCAATCAAGTTCTGATTAAAAGGTCACGCGATTTAACGGATATTTCTAAAACGAATTTGATTTATTCCGCTCTCAAACCCGTTAAGACAAAAGTTCCGACCATTTCAGTTCTCGCCTCCTCTCGCTCTTTCCACGCCGTGTGTTTCCTCCTTCACACGCGTGCGACTCCGCCGCCCTCTCTCGCACTGTTCGACTCAGGCCGGGCTGTCGGAGCCTTGTCAGTGAAGATCCTCTTCATCGCGCTTTGCCACACCGTCGACTCAGATGGTGCTCTCTCTCTGTCACGTCCCTGGTGCACACGGGTCAGATTCGACCCGGATGGAGGTCGCGAAGGGAAAGAAGAAGAAACGGGCTGGGTGGTCAGAGCTAAAGGGAGCTCGGGCAGATATGATTAAAAGAAGAACCACTGCAGGTGGGGCCCAACTGTTATGCCAAATCAGCCAATTAAGCCAATTAAGGGTAGATTTGTAATAAAGACAGGATTAGAATGAATAAGTAGCCAATTTATGTTATTCTTGTTTCTCTACCATCGCCTATAAAAGGCCTTGAAGTGTATGTACTCGGGATATGATAAGAAATAAGATTTTCTAGGTTTCTACCTATCCATTTTCTCTACTATTTACTTGTATCTTAGATTCAGTTCTTTGAAATTGAATCGAATTGCTTGATCTTGTGTTCAATTCACGATCTCTGTTGCTTCGCTACGTCTTGGACGTAGCAATTGGTATCAGAGCTTCGTTTCGAAGCAACCCTGGGAAGGCAGCGCAGCAAGAACTCCAAGAACCCATCAATGACGGGGAAGACACGAGATTCGAGTTCAAGGGATGAGGAGCAGCGCCAACTCGACCTGGCTGTAATTAGTGATAAAGTCTCCAGGTCTGAATCATCTCAAAGAGAGCTGAGTGATAGAATGGGGCGAATTGAAGAAGAATTCAAGGCTGGCATGAGCAAGATGATGGAGATGATGGAGGGGCTAGCTGCTAAACAACATCACGAAACTGGAGAGACCAGCCATAGCCAACCCGTCAACCCTCCAAGACGCAATCAGGAACGACCTCTAATTCTTGATGAAAATCAAGAAGATGCAAGACGAAGACGCGATAATTGGCAAGGCAATAGCACCAATCCAGAACCAAGATTCAACATTCCTCGTTTCGACTTCCCAACCTTTAATGGTGCTGATCCAACTGACTGGGTTGAGGAAAGTAACTACTATTTCGATGTTTTCCAGACGTCTGAGATGTATAAAGTGAGAATGGCGACAATGCACTTCACTGGCGACGCAAAAGAATGGTACAAAGGCTACAAGATGGCGAAACCAGAACCACCATGGCCAATACTAATAGAAGAAGTGCTAAGGTATTTCGCTAGAATCAGTGCTAATCCAATAGCAGAGTTCAAAAAAATCCAACAACAAGGCAGTATTGATGATTATATCAAGAACTTCTCAAGAGCAAAATCTAGATTAATGAGCCAAGTAAGAATAGATAGTGAGTTGTTTTACCGAGAGAGTTTCATCAGTGGATTGAAGGAAGAAATCCAAAATACAATTGGTTTGTTTAAACCCGACTCTCTAGATGACGCTTTCCATATAGCAAGGCAATTAGAGCTCTCGCTTAGCACAAATTCAAGAAGGATGAGCCATAATTTAGTGAGAACCCAAATCTGTGATGCTACCAACTACTCAGAACCAAACAAAAATTGGAAAGACACCACAAATCAAAACACCAAACACCACAATCCTGCTCAAAGCTTAATAGAAGAAAGACGAACCAAAGGTCTTTGCTACAAGTGTAATGATAAGTTCTATCCGTGTCACAAGTGTTCAAAGCAAGCTCTTCATGCCATGATTGCTGAAGGTGGGAAATGAGAAGAAGAATGGGGCAGTGAAATGGTTGAACTCAGCACTGAGCAAGAGAAGGAAGCAACCATTGCTAATTGTGAGCCGGGAGACGATCTAGACAGCACAACGCTGAGAGTTGATGGAAAAATTGGTCAATTTCCCATAGTAGCACTACTGGACAGTGGGAGTTCTCATTCATTCATCCACCCTGAAGTTGTTAACCACTTAAAGCTCCCTATTGCAAAAACAAAGCATCTTAAGGTTAAATTGGCGGATGGTAGGCGGATGATATCGGAGTCAGTATGTAATAATCTGAAATTTCAGCTACAGGGACATGAATCAATAGCTAATCTCAGGTTATTAGATATACAAGGGTATGATGTAATACTTGGAGTCAGCTGGATGAGAAAGGTTGGACCCGTAACAATGAATTTTGAAAAAGGAACCTGTGAGATCAAACACGAGGGTAAAAAAATTGAGTTAGTGTCTGGAGGTCAGTTTGCAGATGCCAAAATGTGCGAGGACATTTACGAAGAATTGAAGGCAAACGATCCTAGAAATGCAAATTCCAGTTTATTCAGCTTAGAGGTGACCGGGCTACAACCTGTCAAGCACGAGAGGCAGAATTTGGAATTACAGATAATTTCACACGAAATTGAGCACACTAATGAGTCAGTCAACCTCGAAATAGGGTGGGGGTACAAGAAACTTAAGCTCGAGGGTGAGCAATTTCTCAAGGGGAAGGGAATGTCACGTCCCTGGTGCACACGGGTCGATTCGACCCGGATGGAGGTCGCGAAGGGAAAGAAGAAGAAACGGGCTGGGTGGTCAGAGCTAAAGGGAGCTCGGGCAGATATGATTAAAAGAAGAACCACTGCAGGTGGGGCCCAACTGTTATGCCAAATCAGCCAATTAAGTCAATTAAGGGTAGATTTGTAATAAAGACAGGATTAGAATGAATAAGTAGCCAATTTATGTTATTCTTGTTTCTCTACCATCGCCTATAAGTTTTTTGTCACATATCTACACAACCACTGAATTTCTCATTAACCTCCTAAATTTTAGTCAACCAAACAAGAAATAAGACGGAAAGGAAAGTTAAATTTATTTTCCCTCATTAATCATCCAAACACAAAGAAGTTAATATGTTAATCTTCCTTTCTATTCCATTCCATTCCCTTTTATTCTTCACGTCCCCTTCCTTCCTCTACTCTCCATCCAAACAAGGTGTAAAAGGCCTTGAAGTGTATGTACTCGGGATATGATAAGAAATAAGATTTTCTAGGTTTCTACCTATCCATTTTCTCTACTGTTTACTTGTATCTTAGATTCAGTTCTTTGAAATTGAATCGAATTGCTTGATCTTGTGTTCAATTCACAATCTCTGTTGCTTCGCTACGTCTTGGACGTAGCACTCTCGCACGCGCTAACTCCGCGTCACTTCTCTCTCGCACCGTGCGTATCACGTACATGCCTCGCGACCTAAAAATCGATCTGTTTCTTATACTTATCACTTGCAAAGGTTGCATTTTTCAAATTTCAATTTGCTTATGCATACCCCGACGAGACCTAAAGTGACTAGATTGTCTAATTTCAAGGTCCTAATTTCAAATTTCAAGATCAATTTATCAAATTATACTTTGTAGCTTGCTCAATTTAACCAATTTAATGGTTAGAATAGAATTAGAAAATGGATCTGAAAATTAAACTTGTTTCATTCCTTGTTCACTTTGAGCCTATAAAGGCATTACATCTTACATCCATAACCTCACGAATCTCTATAATTCCTATCTTACCAAAAGGACCCTATAGTTCTATATATTGCATAAATCTCAACACTCCCCCTCAAGATGGGCAAAAGATATCCCTCAAGCCCATCTTGTCACATAACCTAACTAGATCTATTGCGCCAAGTCCTTTGGTGAGGCAGTCAGCTACTTGATCTCCAGTAGCTACATAACTCAGCTCCAATAGTCCACTTTCCAGCTTTTCCTTTATGAAGAACCTATCGATCTCCACATGCTTGGTTCTGTCATGCTGCACAGGATTGTTAGCAATGCTTATTGCTGACTTGCTATCGCACCACAACTTCATTTTTCCTACGTGATTCACCTTGAGATCTTCCAGTAACCTCTTCAGCCACAGCATCTCAGCAACTCCCAATGCCATAGCCCTATACTCAGCTTCTGCCGTCGATCTCGCAACAACCGGCTGCTTCTTGCTCTTCCAAGAGACCAAGTTGCCTCCTACAAACATGCAGTAGCCAGATGTAGACTTCCTGTCATCGAGGCAGCTAGCCCAGTCAGAGTCACAATAGCCCTCAATGTTCATGTGCCCATTCTGCCTGAAGATCAAGCCCTTCCCTGGTGCACTCTTCAGGTACCTCAGAATGTGATACACTGCGTCCATATGACCCTTTCTAGGGTCATGCATGTAGCGGCTCACCACGCTTACTGCAAATGATATGTCGGGACGAGTGTGACCCAGATAGATCAATCGGCCTACCAGTCTCTGGTACCTCTCACGATCAACCTGTTCTCCTGCCTCTGCACTCATCTTGGCCTTCACATCAATTGGAGAAACTGCAGGCCTGCACCCCAACATGCCTGTCTCTGTGAGCAAGTCTAGGACATACTTCCTTTGGGATAAAACAATCCCCTCTGCTCCACGAGCCACCTCAATCCCAAGGAAGTACCTAAGCTGTCCCAAATCCTTCACCTCGAATTCCTTCCCCAATCTTGCCTTCAACTGTGCAATCTCCCCCTCATCATCCCCGGTAATGATCATATCATCGACATACACAGCCAGCATAGTAATGTGACCACCATGTTGTCGAGAAAACACCGTGTGGTCAGCATTGATTTGCTGATAGCCCATGCCTACCATAGCCTTCCTGAACCTATCAAACCAGGCCCGAGGGGACTGCTTCAACCCATAGAGCGACTTCTTGAGCCTGCACACCTTACCCACTATCTGGTTTGTGCCAAAACCTGGTGGAACCTCCATGTACACCTCCTCCAACAAATCACCATGAAGAAATGCATTCTTCACATCGAGTTGGTGTAACTGCCATCCACCATTCACTGCCATGGAAATCAGTGTCCTCACTGTGCTCATCTTCGCCACGGGTGCAAAGGTCTCATCATAGTCAATGCCATAGGTCTGACTGTACCCCTTCGCTACCAACCGGGCCTTGTAGCGCTCAACCAGACCCTCTGGATTCTGCTTTACTGTGAAGACCCACTTGCATCCAACAGCCTTCTTGCCTGGTGGAAGTGACACAAGTTCCCAGGTTTTGTTCTTGCAGAGGGCACTGAGCTCTTCTAGCATGGCTGCTTTCCATTTCGGATCTCCTTTAGCAACCTGCCAGCACTTAGGGATAGAGACAGTGTCTAATGATGCAATAAATGCTCCATGTACAGGTGATATGTGTGAGTAAGAGACAAATTTGGCAATGTCATGTGGGAAACCATATCGGTCAGGAGGAATGCCTGCATTCTCGCGAGGAGTCCTCCTTACCGATAGGGGAGTGGGAGGAGTAAGAAGAGGAATCATATCACCTGTGTATTCCTCATCTGAGGTGAATGGTGTAGGTATCTCAAGAGTCGGAGTAGGCAGGGACAAGGGACTTGGCACATGTGGCACTATAGGCATAGCTCCCTCATTCTGCTTCTTTCTCCTTACATACACTTCACCATATCTCGACTCCCCCTGAGCCTGAGTTCTACCACTTTCGGGCTCAATCCTCTCACCTTCGGGCTCAACCCTAGCCGAATCTAACTCACGTGTACCACCCACACTCACTGTCACCGTCCTCCTCTCACCATCACTACTATTCTCCCCCTCTCGCCTCATACCTCCTGTATCGAGCGAGTCTTCAAATGGTGATGTTGCTTCTGAGGAGTAATATGGTTCGAGCTCGTGAAAGGTAACATCCATACTAACAAACATTCTCCTCTCAACCGGGCTCCAGCAAGCATACCCTTTTTGAGTAGCTGAGTACCCCACAAAGATACACCTCACAGCTCTTGGATCAAGTTTTCCCACATTTGGCCTATTGTCATGTACAAAGCATACACACCCAAAGGTTTTGAGAGGAAGAATATCTCCATTCTTACCTGTCAGCATCTCAACTGGAGATCTCCAGTCCAATACCCGCGAGGGCATCCTGTTGATCAAATAGGTTGCTGTCAGAACTGCTTGCCCCCACAAGTACTTTGGGACTTTCATAGAAATCATCATACTTTGAGTTACCTCAAGGAGATGCCTGTTCTTCCGTTCCGCTACCCCATTCTGCTCTGGTGTGTACGGACACGTGGTTTGATGCTGTATTCCCTGGGATGACAAGTATTCCCCAAATGCCCTATTAGTGTACTCTGTCCCGTTGTCAGACCTCAATACCTTCACAACTGCACTGTATTGAGTATGAACCATTTTGTGAAAATCTTTAAAGCAAGCAAGTACATCACTCTTGTTTTTCATCAAGTAAAGCCAAGTCAAACGAGAAAAACAATCAATAAAGGACACAAAATATCTAAATCCATTCAAGGTAGTTGTAGGACAAGGTCCCCATACATCTGAGTGAATCAAATCAAAACTACAAGACCTCCTATTCCCAGAACTAGCATAAGAGCTTCTGGTATGTTTGCCTAACTCACATGCATCACATACCAACTTTTCCTTATCGGCCTTTTCAAACAAAGGCTGATACAACCTACTCAAAACAGGAAATGAAGAGTGACCTAAGCGCCTATGATGGAGCAGCAGTAAGTCCTCCACACTTCTCTCAGTTCCTCTAGCTTTCTCTACGATGGATGAGAGGGCCGAGCCCATACCCTCCTTATCCATGTACCACAAGCCTCTATGTAGTGTGCCAGTCCCAAGTGCCTTGCCCGTCCCCTTCTCTCGGAAGATCACCTTGGGATTATCAAACACAACAACACAATTTAGTTGTGAGATAATGACACTTATAGATAGAAGATTCACGGGAAAAGAAGGAGCATGCAAAACATTAGACAGAGTCAGAGTGTTGGTACATTTCACAGTACCCTTACCAACCACCGGCTGGGCCGTACCATCGGCTGTCCGGATGCTCTCTGGAACTGCTAGGTGAGTATAAGAAGAAAACTCTCTAGCAGCACCAGTCACATGGCGAGATGCACCAGAATCGACTATCCAATCTGGTGATCTAGTGGTGGATATAGAGGGAAGGGCAAGTGTATCACAAGTACCTGTGGCTGTACCTGTGGTTGAGTAAGCAACAGAAGCAAAGTTACCCCTGGATGCAGATGAGGTGGATGCATCATCGACCACACTCTTCTCCTCACTTGCTCCTTTTTGCCTCCTCCTGACTATCTGTGAGGCCGCTTCCATGATCAGATCCTCCTCGGATAACTCCACAATAGCTTCTTCTTCTTCCTCTGCAACCATCAGATTTGCCCGGTTGCCTCCTCTTCCACCTCTTCGGCCCCCACGGCCGCGTCCTCGATTCCCAAACTGCCCTCTACCACCTGCATCTCTCTCCTTTGGTGGCTTAGGACAAGCCTTGATCAGATGACCTGTTTCCCCGCAGTTGTAACACCTGCGAGTCTCCCCCTTGGCACCTGTCATACCTGAGCTCGAGGCGGCCAAAGCTGATCGCGCACTAGGAGGTCCACTCGGCTCAGCATGTATCCTCATGCGACTCTCCTCTTGCATCATCGCAGCAATGGCCTCATCCAATGAAGGGATCTTCGGCTGGGCTAGGAGAACTGATCTCCTTTGATCAAATGCCGAGTTCAGATGAGACAGAAACTGCATAGTCCTTATCCGTGTAAGGAGCTCCCGACTCTTGCAGCTCGGATCAATACAGCACGACACTTGTGAGAAGTGATCAAACTCTGCCCACAGCTTTTCCAGATCCAAGGAGTAATCCTGAATCGATCTATCTCCCTGCACCACAGCCTCTATCTCCTGCTGAATCTGGAACACCCTCATGTGGTTCTCAGTCCCACCATAGGTCCTCTTCAGCTTTGCCCAGATGTCCTTCACAAGTCGAATGCCATCTACTGAAGAGGCGATCGATTGTTTCATCGAGTTGAGCAACCAAGTGTAGATCAAGGCATGTGTGGTTCTCCACTCATCGGCCTGAGTAGTACCACTCGCTGGCTCATCCCCTGTCAGATACCCCTTGAGCTTCCTCCCTTCTAGAGCAGTCTCGATCCGACGCGACCAACTCAGATATGTGGCCGGTCCATCAAGCTTAAGCTCCACAGCTTGGAGATCTAGCTTCACCTGCGGTGGATCACGTGCCAAGGTATTGGTCGAGGCACTGGCTCCCTGTATAAGTCCAACCAGCACCTTTAGAACCTCTGGATCAACACCCGTCAGTAGTTCTAGAGCCCCTTTATCTTCCGAGCTCTCTTTTGACATCTTTTCTCAAAGGATCCAAGTCTCGATCACACAGATCACACGTGACTTCCTTCCCTTTCTTGATCCGATCACTTGTATCTCTCGTAAAGACCCGATCTTGCACCCTCAAGACGGATCTAAACCATCTCCCCCTTTCTTCTTCTTCTTCTTGACCCGATCTTGATCTATCTCATCAAGATTCGAGCTCAAACCAGATCGAAATCTCGATCCAAACCCGCTTCTCGGGTATCGTGGGGTAAGGGCCCCCCACGCCGGCCTAAATGATCACAAGTAGCCTACCTTGTTGGTTGACCGGCCTAGAGAAGAAGAAAACCGACCTTTAGGGGAGTGTTTCTGCCTTGGCTGTAGAAGAGGGCGGAGCTACAGTGCTCGGGTGAGGGAGCTACAGTGCTCGGCTGAGAGAGGAGAGAAGGGAGAGGCTGATAGAGGCGGAACCGGCCGACGAAGGGCGGAGCAGCGGCTAGGTCAGATCAGCGGCTAGGTCAGTCCCATGGCAGATCTGACCAGCGGACCTCCTAGGCGGCTGTGCTGGCCAGCAGCAGCCTAGGCGGAGGTAGGCGGGGCCAGGCGGAGGTCCGACGGTGCTCAGGCGGCCCTGGCGGAGGGGGGCGGCGGTTCGCTGCTACAGTACCACGGGCTGCTACAGTGTCGCGTTTTTAGGGTTTTTTCAGCTCTGATACCAAATAGAATTAGAAAATGGATCTGAAAATTAAACTTGTTTCATTCCTTGTTCACTTTGAGCCTATAAAGGCATTACATCTTACATCCATAACCTCACGAATCTCTATAATTCCTATCTTACCAAAAGGACCCTATAGTTCTATATATTGCATAAATCTCAACAGTTAGTTATTCAAATTTGTCCAATTGTATAACTTTGTAAGCTTGCAAATACTTATTGGATATTAACTTTGATTTTTACTTTAATCCTAAGAGTTCAAGTTGGAAATGTCTCTGAAGAGGGTGAACTGCCTTACTGGGCACTGAATTCTGGATCATCTTGGGTTAGTTGAAATTTCTCAAAATTTCAAACTGTCTCTGGTTAATTTGAAACAGTCCCCATGTTGACTCGACTTCTCTTTCATGGAAAATTGACAACTAGTTCGCTTGTGCAAGTGGGTAAAAACCAAATATATTTATTTATATATGTAATTTAGTTAATATTATATGAAATAATGTTTTGTATACTTTCAAAATCAGGGGCGGAAAAACTGTTTCAAAGCAATCTGAGAATAGTTCAGTCTCATGTGTGCAAAAAGAAAGGGCACAAGCTGGAGTTCCTTATCCCATGGTGGGACTTCCAAATTGGCATCTCAGTCAACCAGTTCTTGTCATTGTTTGCATCTAAAGATTCAGACTACTGGTACACTGAATGTCACTAGAATAATATATGAAGCCTAGGATTTTCATACTTCTATGTACTGTGTATAGGCAACCTGGGTAAGCACCGGTCCCAATCAGGCATGTTTTGTCCATAATTTATTTTCTTCGGAAAGTAAAATTTAGATTTGATAATTTTCATTAGTTCCTAACTATAAACACATGTCTACAAATATGGTAACAAAAATTCATTATAGTATGGTGACCTTTACTCAAAGCTCATACAAGCTTATGCTGATACAATTCTACTTGCTTGTTCCCTTACTCAAAGTTCATACAAGTTTATGCTGATAAAGTTCTTGTTGCTTGTTTTCTTAACTTTCATGATTGAATAGGTACAAAGCATTTTCTTTTTTGATTATTGATGGTTGACATGAAGAACTAAATGCAGTTCAGTCGGTGTAAGCACATGCATTTCCCAGCATTTTAATGAGGCAAAAAAGAAATCAGGCCTTGCTCCAGCTGCCATTGTTTCAAGTCGGACCTTTGACTTTATAATACTATGATAATTGATTTGTTTAGACATTATTTTGGTTAGGGTACAATTGTTGAGGGTATTTTGGAATTGGTCCTTGTAATTTGTAAAATACTTTTGATGTTATAGTGTATGTATATATTGCGCACATTTTGAGGGTATTTTGTAGTTCTTGAACAGTATATACTTTTAGTTAGTGCATGTATACATTATGACTTTGTAGTACTAATATAGAAGCGTAATATTTATTATGTTTGTGGTACATTATGACTTTGTAATATATGTATCTTTGGTTAGTGTATGTTTATGGTACTAATAAAAAAAGCAAATTAAGAGAGAAAACAAATTTGATGTATGCAAGCTTCACTAAAAATGTAACGGTAAAAAAAAAAAGAATAAAGAAAAATGCCATTGAATACATTAGAAGTACATTATGATAAAAAAATAAACTTTTCATGTATTCATATTCAAATTGTACCTGTAAAACCTTTATATGTTTATTGATACTTTGAAAACTTTCAATCCCAATTATAAATAATTAACAATATCATTCTATCAGTCACCAAAATGTATACAGATTTGTACTCATTCTAGCATAACATCACCAAAATATCTATATGAAGCCATGCTATAAAAAGCTAAATTAAAAATGCATCCTATATAACAGGAAAAAAAATGAAATGAAGGACCCTAATGTAAAAATTACATGCTGATTCTACATTTGTTGTAATTCCCCAAATTCATTGTTCCCACTGTGATTCTGGTACGCTGACTGTATCCACTGTGCGTGCACCTCCTAGATGAGTGATAAGCCTAAATTTCATATATCTTTTTGGTAGGATTTGGTCTCTAAATCTATCCCCTTTTTATTAGTTTAAAGCCATTTAGTTTAGATATTGCACCAAGTTCGAGATACTGCTATGCTTTCATGTATTTTCAGGTTCTAGAAGTAAATGGGAAGAATTTGGAGCAAGTCCGGACACGATCGGAACCTAGACAGCTCACTGCCACGATTCTGCACCATTATTGCGACCCGCAATTTCCATTATTGCGACCCGCAAATTCTTCACAGTTTCCGAATTTTGGGCTGCTACAGGTCCAGACCCATTCTAAAAGCCCGAACCTCCTTCCCCAAAGGGGGCGGTCGACATTTCACACTTCTTTTTCAGCTGGGAACAACCTCAAGAGCTAGGGCTTCAGATCTAGGGCGATTTGGAGAAGGAGAAACTCAAGGGAGAAGAGATTTGTGCTTGGATTTGTATTCTCTACTCTATTTTCCTTTCTCTAGACTTTGGTAACAAACTATTTCTCCCATTTGTGACTATTCTCGCCCTTATGAGAGGCTAATCTCCTCTCTAGGGGCGATGGCATGTAAAACTCGAAACTAGGTGCTCTCTATCTTACTCGATTTGTAGTTTTTATTGACTATTAGTGATTTACTCTTTTAATACTTGATTTATGCATGGATTGTGTGGTTTAACCTTACTCCTCCAATACATGAATTTAGGGATTTATTCAATGACTAAAAATCACTTGTGTTAACTCCCCGAACAAAAAGAGTAAAGAATAGGTTATTAGGACGAAGTACTTAACCGAGAAGTCCGAGGTAACCTAAAAGTACGATATTAGCCCACGAGGTACTTAACCGTGAAGTGCACGCTATTATCACTTTAGAAACACACACGTATGCTTTAGGAACACGAATCGAGTAGATTGAGACCCTAGTGGATAGGAATGCCGAAGCCCCTGGAACTCCAACTCTTGAATCAAACCCAAAACTTTTATTATTTGCTTCCTTTGATTTAATTAGATTTAGAAACCAACTCAAACTTTGTCTGTCTAGCTTAATGAATTGGTGAGAACCAGTACTTTACGAGTTGTCCCTGTGGATTCGACACCCGAAATACTACTTGGCAAGATTGTATGCTTGCAATCAAATTAGGTGTATTAGGGTTCATAATTAAGCTATAGAAAAATACGAACAAGCTTTTGGCGCCGTTGCCGGGGACAACGGTAAATATTGGTTGTAGCTTTGGTAATTAAGACTAGACATTTTTCTTTTATTCTATTTTTCTTTTGATTCATTGGGTCACTCTTTTCTTTTTCTTTTTCTCTTGCAGGAATCGACGCCATGGTGGCGGAAGAACTTGATCCGCTGTGGCATGCAATAACTAATCCCGAGGGGGAAACGGAAATCACTAACCTTGAAGAACTGCTCGCATTGTTGGAGGATTTTACGGCTCCAAGAAACAATGAAAACCAACCTCAGCATCAAGATTTTGGGCCGCAAGAAGAAGTCATTTCAGAGGCAGAGAGCATGCAGTCAATCGTTGAAGATTGTGGGTCGCAATTTCAAGATTGCGAGTCGCAAAAAGAGAGTTTTCAAGCAAAAACTAAACCTTCTGAGCTGAATTCCGAATCACCATGGTACGCTGATTTCGTGAACTTCCTCGCTTGTGGCATTATGCCTCCCGAGCTCACTTACCAACAACGGAAGAAGTTCTTCACCGATGTGAAACACTATTACTGGGATGACCCACTCCTTTTTAAGTTGGGGGTTGACGGCATCCACCGTCGATGTGTGCTGAGTGAGGAGGTCGAGTCCGTACTTTTCCATTGCCATGCCGCACCATACGGTGGTCACGCAGCAACAAATAAAACCGCGGCTAAGATCCTTCAAGCCGGGTTCTATTGGCCAACTCTCTTCAAAGATGCCAAGAACTATGTGCAAGCGTGCGATAAGTGCCAGCGAATGGGAAATCTTACAAGGCGATATGAGTGTTTAATCATGAAGCGGCTAAGATCCTATGTGCCGGCTAAGATCCTCCTCGTATGGCACGGACCGTTCCAAGTGAAAAGAGTGTTTAATCATGAAGCGGTGGAAATTTGGAGTGAACGAACTGGGGTTTTTAAGGTAAACGGACAAAGACTCAAGCACTACACCCAAATGCAGGAGTACAATGAAACGCAGGACCAGCTCTTGCACGAGACATGGTACCTCACCCACCGCATGCATACTTGGCATTTGGAGCGAGGTGACTACGAGGAGGAGGAGATGCCCGCTCGGCAACCTCGACGTCGCAGCCGCCCTCAACAGCAGACACCTCACATGCCCCCGCCACACGGGGGCTCCGTTTGAGTCGACCCCCGCAACATCATCATCACCCATTGTAAGATTTTCATGTCTCATTCCTTTTGCTTTATGACTTGATTGGAGCATTGCGGACAATGCTCGGTTTAAGTTTGGGGG
Organism: Carex littledalei; assembly: GCA_011114355.1. Lineage (NCBI taxonomy): Eukaryota > Viridiplantae > Streptophyta > Magnoliopsida > Poales > Cyperaceae > Carex > Carex littledalei. The sequence continues at coordinate 1,543,420 of CM022105.1, forward strand.
AGGGAAATTGAGATTGTATCTGCATTTGCATGTAGGGTTTGCATGACTTCTATTTACTTTCTTTATTTTCTTTTACGTTTCGGTGGAAAATTTTGAAAAATCTGAAGAATTTTGGAAAGAAAAAAATCTCAAAGGAATTGATCTTGTTTGGGAATAAAGAAAATTCATCAACCATTTCTAAACTAACCCACGGTGAATGGAATTGGAAACCACGATAGAAGTTAAGGTCTGGTACTTTATGATTTTCTTGGGATTAAAGGTTTTTGAATTTGGACTTGTCCTACAATTGGAACCGAATCCGCAAAAATCCAAAAATCAATGTGACTAATCAAGAGAGAGTGGTGTAGTAGCCGGTGGATCCAAAAATCAATGTGACTAATTCATTATTAGGATCCCACTTGGTTGCGTGTTGCACGCGAAGCTACACGCTCGACACACACCCAAAAAAAAAAAAAAAAAGAAAAAGAAAAAGAAAAAAAAGTGAACTCTAAGCCTTTATAAGTGCTAGGACTTAGTCCACGGGCAAATATACCACATACGGCACGAGGCAGCCTCAAGAGCGCAGAAATTGAAAATTTCAAAGGAATTCGAAGTCAATTCGAAGTAAAAAGCGCGAGGTTCAGGATTAACATGAATTTTTCTTTCAAACTTCATTGGATAAATTTTTGAGTGAAAGGCTCCATTTGTAGGGGGGCGAGAATTAAGAAACTTGCGATCCTTTCGAAAATCATAAAGTACAAACAAGAACTAATGTCTGTGGGTTACACTCAGGAAAGGCACCCGTGGAGTGAATCGGAAATGATAGAGCATCCCCAAAAACTTTTTCCAAACATCCGAGCAATTGTCATGTGAATTTGAGAGTTTTTCCTTTAAGAAGTTTATCATGACTTTTCAAAACAACCACCATCTTTTGCATGTAAGATTAGGACTTTTCTTTTGAACTTGGTTAGTTGAGAGACCAGCCCTCGGCTCTCGAGCTAAGACTTGCTTAGGGACAAGCAAGAACTAAGCTTGGGGGAATTTTGATAAGCCTAAATTTCATATATCTTTTTGGTAGGATTTGGTCTCTAAATCTATCCCCTTTTTATTAGTTTAAAGCCATTTAGTTTAGATATTGCACCAAGTTCGAGATACTGCTATGCTTTCATGTATTTTCAGGTTCTAGAAGTAAATGGGAAGAATTTAGAGCAAGTCCGGACACGATCGGAACCTAGACAGCTCACTGCCACGATTCTGCACCATTATTGCGACCCGCAATTTCCATTATTGCGACCCGCAAATTCTTCACAGTTTTCGAATTTTGGGCTGCTACAGGTCCAGACCCATTCTAAAAGCCCGAACCTCCTTCCCCAAAGGGGGCGGTCGACATTTCACACTTCTTTTTCTGCTGGGAACGACCTCAAGAGCTAGGTTTTCAGATCTAGGGCGATTTGGAGAAGGAGAACTCAAGGGAGAAGAGATTTGTGCTTGGATTTGTATTCTCTACTCTATTTTCCTTTCTCTAGACTTTGGTAACAAACTATTTCTCCCATTTGTGACTATTCTCGCCCTTATGAGAGGCTAATCTCCTCTCTAGGGGCGATGGCATGTAAAACTCGAAACTAGGTGCTCTCTATCTTACTCGATTTGTAGTTTTTATTGACTATTAGTGATTTACTCTTTTAATACTTGATTTATGCATGGATTGTGTGGTTTAACCTTACTCCTCCAATACATGAATTTAGGGATTTATTCAATGACTAAAAATCACTTGTGTTAACTCCCCGAACAAAAAGAGTAAAGAATAGGTTATTAGGACGAAGTACTTAACCGAGAAGTCCGAGGTAACCTAAAAGTACGATATTAGCCCACGAGGTACTTAACCGTGAAGTGCACGCTATTATCACTTTAGAAACACACACGTATGCTTTAGGAACACGAATCGAGTAGATTGAGACCCTAGTGGATAGGAATGCCGAAGCCCCTGGAACTCCAACTCTTGAATCAGACCCAAAACTTTTATTATTTGCTTCCTTTGATTTAATTAGATTTAGAAACCAACTCAAACTTTGTCTGTCTAGCTTAATGAATTGGTGAGAACCAGTACTTTACGAGTTGTCCCTGTGGATTCGACACCCGAAATACTACTTGGCAAGATTGTATGCTTGCAATCAAATTAGGTGTATTAGGGTTCATAAATAAGCTATAGAAAAATACGAACAATGAGCTCCTGTTTTGCTTTGTTCTTTCTTTGAATATTCGATTGCAGTGTTCCTCCCTATTACAAAATGTGAAATTAGCATCAGCTCCCTTCCCGTCTTAGCAGTACCTATTTGATAGATGAAACTGATCCTCTCTCGTCCCTGTATCATTGTTTGTGTACCCTGCAACACTCCATTGTAGATTTGTTCACTTATCGGGCATTCACTAAACAAGTGCCGAACTGACTCATCTTGTTGTCTACACATATAGCATATGCCCAACTCATCTTGTTTCCTGCATAATAAATTAAACCATGTAATTATATTTATATTAATATTTCATAAAATTGCAAGTGTGACAAAACTTTGCATACTGTTAATTCAGAGGTCTGTAGATATATGAGATCAGTTCCACCAAAGTTTACATTGGGCAACAGGAATTTTGCATACTGTCATTTTCTCTCTAATGAACCCAGTGATGATTTAAATTAAGTAGAACTACCTCATAGACAAAGATAGAAATACTGATAGTAACATTAAAAAAGGGCCTACTTTAGACACAAAAAAAGGGCTTCGCCAGGGTGACCCGCTATCTTCTCTACTATTTATTTTGGTAGCAGACTCACTAAACTGGCTCATACGAAACTCCGCGTCCCTCATATACCCTCCAATCCACGTTGCCCCTCAGTCGGTCTAGTATGTAGATGACACTGTAATAATAGTAGAGGCGCGCCCAAAAACATTGAAAGTGTTGATCCATATACTACAAACATATGAGAAAATCACGGGTTTTAAGGATCAATCGATCCAAAAGCTCTTTTGTCCCTATTGCGATACCAGATAACCTCAAACAAGCCATAGAAAGAACACTACCGATTAAATATCTAGGGTTGCCTCTATCAGTTAAAAGGCCGAGCAAAATTGTTTTTTTGCCGCTCATTGCGGCGGTGGAAGGCCGAGTAGAGAGCTGGAAATCGTCACTTATGTCTTTTGGTGGAAGACTCACTCTAATCAATTCGGTCATCTCAGCAATGCCGCTGCACTACATGTAGGCAATGACCTTGCCCAAATGGGTGTGCAAGCATATAGACCGGATCAGACGAAACTTCTTATGAAAAGACCACGACCCGTGCAAACCTATAAATTGCCTAATAAACTGGGAAATAACATGCGCATTGAAACTGATGTTGTCCTCCCCACTCCAGTCCCCTAAACGTCCCCCCAATTCTAACTAACTTTGTCAATCATTAAACCACCTTGAAAAACGTGTAAAACGTGTAAAAGATGAGTCCAGTTTTTTTCTTTAAATACTTGATATCATAAGTATGAATACTTGATGAATTATATATGAATATTTGATAACTTAGGTATGAATACTTTCCATTTTGTATGAATACTTTTCATATTTGAGTCCAGTTTTTTTTCTTTAAATACTTAATATCTTAAGTATGAATACTTGATGAATTATATATAAATATTTGATATCTTAGGTATGAATATTTTCCATTTTGTATGAATATTTTCCATATTTGAATATTTGATACCTTGAAAAACATGTAAAAGTATGTCATCATGGATCTCATTTGAAAGAGAAAATTGTGTAGAATACGTTCGTGGTTTTAGATTTGCAAAATTCCTCATAGATCGTCCCAAAAATTGGTTAGATTGAACGGAGAAAAAAAAAACCACCTTGAAAAACGTGTAAAAGATGGGTAGGTATTGTGTCCAGTTTTTGTTTAAATACTTGATATCTTAGGTATGAATACTTGAGGTCTTAGGTATGAATACTTGATATCTTAGGTATTCATACTTTCCATTTTGTATGTGAATTAATTTAATCAATGAATGTGGGACTGGTGGTGTGATCCACGTGACTTTTTGGTTGTGGTCCCCAATGCAGTCTGACAGTTACTGCCCCCGAAAAGTAATGGTCCCCAGTTTGTATGTGAATTAATACTTGATATCTTAGGTATGAATACTTGATGAATTATATATGAATACTTGATATCTTAGGTATTCATACTTTCCATTTTGGGACTGAATTAATGTATGTTGAATGGGGGATTGACAGTTGTACTTTGACAGTTAGGGGAACGTTTAGGGGACTGAATGGGGGGGACTGTTAGTCGATCCCTATATGTTAAGTCGTGCGACCCTTTAATCAGAACTTGATTAAATCCTACAGTTATACTGCCCATCGGAACCAAAGTAGATCAATGGGCATTAGACCTACACTGATTCTGATCTGAATATACTGAAAATGTATCGGATCGGATATTTATTAAAAATATTAAAGTTCATAATATTTATTTAATTATAATGGTAAATAAGATATTTTTTTATAATATATATTAAAATATCTACTACGTGGATACGAATAATTATGGATAATTAAAACTTTAAATCATATCTTTATCTGGAGTAGAACTAGGGTGTTCTTAAGCTCACCAAAGCTCTTTGTGAACTTAATTCAAAAACCTATTGAATTGACTTCAAACCATGCATTCAAACCGTTGAAACCGATTTTACTTCACGAGTGATGCGTTTATCATGTCAAATTTGTATTTTTTTTTGAATTAATTTAGTATAAAGTCAAGCGGTCAAAAAAAGATAGTTTATCAGTTAATTTTAATGTGTTCATTTTTATTTTTTGACCGGTTGATTTTATATTAAATTAGTTTGAAAATTTATAAATTTGACATGTAAACTCATCGTGAAGTAGATCGGTTTCAATAGTTTAGATTCGTTATTTGAAACCAATTCGATAAATTTTTTAATTAAGCTTACAAAGATACTTGGTGAGCTTAAGAATACCCTAATTCTACTCCTGTATCTGTTTTCAACGAATATTCGAATATATATATTCGTATCTACTTTTTCGGATCAGATATTATCCACTCCGTTTTCACCCAGATCAGGCATGAATTATGTCTTATACTAATTTTGAAAATCTGAGAAAACCAGAGGGTTCGGAACTCAAAACTTAGAATAAGTTGCATATGACAGATTATCTTAAAAAACATATTCACACGGTAGGTTTGGATCATTAAAGAAATAGTGAAAAATCGTTTCTTGCTCCCATTAGCCCCGTTAGCGACTTTATAAACTCTCAAGCTGTCTCTAATGGCAGATCCGAGAATCAAAGCAGAGGAGAACTAGCAAACAGAAAAGGAAAAACCTGATTTCAATTCTAGTTGCCCTTGTCATCTAAAAACCGTGTAATCTCAATCCAAACTCCAATCTCTCTCCCTCTTTGTTCACCGATAATCTGATTGAGTGATTGTTTGATTGGGCATGCCTCTCCTCCCTCCCCAATCACAATTCCAATCCCAACTCCAATCTCGTAAAAGGAAAAAAATGATCCAATTGAATTGAAGTGAGGTCGTAATTTGAAATAAGACCTCTGTATCAGATGGAACCCCATACTCCGCCTCATAAACCCTCCCCCTTCGTCGACGAGAAACCGAGTTCCTCCACCAATGGACACTGCGTGCCGGATCTGAATGGGGCACACCAACTCCCCCTGGCCAAACGGCCTCGACACGGGGTGTGCCTAGCGTCAGAATTCGTGCACCACGAGGCGCAGGGAGAGTTCAGTAACTTGCTTTTGCTTGTCTCTCTCTTCTCTTTCACTCTTTGTGCTCGAACTGCTCTGATTTTACGGAAGGAGAGAAAAATTTGGAGACGAAGATGAAATCGAGTTCTCTCCATCAAAAATGAAATTGTACAGCGAATTTTATATTGAACCCTTTAAATATTTTAGATTTTGAAGCTTAGATGATTACTAGCAGGACGCCTCGCTTTGCTTGGGCAAAGTAATTCAATATAGGTTGCATAAATTTACAACATAACCAAAAGTATATAAATGCAAGCATTAATTTTCAATATATATGAACGATGTAATTAAAACAGTATATATTATGCAAGTATTAGTTTTACATATATGACAAAAATTGTGCATAAGGTAAAGGAGTACTAAAGCAAGGAATCATTATGTTAGTAGGATAATTAGAATCTTTGATACAGGAAGGATTTGTATATAGTCGTACGCTATCGTGGGAGTATTTTGATCTGTATCCAAAATAATGTAAAGAGTAATTAGTGATTGAAAAAATGATTTGTCCTAACATACACTATTTGTACTCATAGAAAGTATAATTACATCTGAGGGGATACCACGGTAATTTTTAGCATCAGAAGTTCATTTACTTATGTGGATTACTTGATTTGTAACTGATTTGTAACATGACTTACGTAACAAGGCATTTATCAATCAAATAGAGGCTTGACCTCTGTTTTTATCAAAAAAAAAAAAAATTAGCATCAGAAGCGACTTGCAGCGTGGTATTTGTCTCTCAACAGGAATACCTTGCTTCGTATATAGCAGAGAGCCTTTTGTTTTGTAAAAGTTTTGGTATTGTTTCCTATGTTATGAAGCTTTTTTAGCCTAAAGTTAAATGTAGAATGTGTTGGCGGATACTTTTGCAAATTTGACGATTAACATGTATATGACTTATGTTGTGAAAAGCTGCACCAATTGAGGTTAATGAAACTTATTTTGGTTAAATAATGGAATTTGAAAGTAATTGCTGCTTTTGTGTTTTTCTTATGTTTTCTTAGGACACAATTGCACAATTGAGATCTAATTATATCACTAAGAGTATGTACATGTGAAACAGATTGTTGTTGAGGCTTAATTATATGGCTGGGAGTATGTACATACCGAACAGATTGTTACCAAGATTATGTAACATTGTGTGCTACAATTGAGAATTTAACCCTAGACGATAAATGAAATAAGGAAGTGAAATCAACAATATAATTCAAGAAGATAATCGATATTTTAAAGAGAGAACAAACTTCACATACCTCACTATTTAGAGGATCGGTGGCAATCCCATGATCCCATGGTCTGTAGGATCGGTGGCAATCCTATGCTAAGCTGAGTTTATAGTACGCTGCGCATTGCTAAGAATTTTTCATCTGGGATCGGTAAGGACAAATTCAAGAGATTTGGTAAAATAATCATTAATTATACACAAAGATCTAAGCACTTGGCCAATGAATAAGAAATCAGAAAATAGTTCAAATTCCGGCAGAGCTATATGCAGTGTATCACCTGTTCTAATTCAGTAAATCACCTTACTATTACTATTTGGAGCTTTTAATATGCACAATACAATCCAAATAATCTAGTAATTAAATAATATATGCTTGAGATGCCGCCAATTATATACAAAGAAGTCACATTAATTGATAACTTCATATTAAATTCAGGGCCAACTTTTTCATGAACTCATTTCATAATTTGCAGTAACTTTACAATAAAAAAAATGAAGTCAGCTCGTGTCTCTGTCAGCATTGTTATATGCATGGCACACCAAAAAGGCAAAAAGTCAAAAACTCTTAACCCCTTCCAAAGTATTAGTAAACCAAGAAAAGTTTCTTTAGTGTTTCCTTTTGACCTGCTAAATTAACATTTCTTATCCATCCCAACCTAATTGAAACTTTGCCATAGAGAAATCCCATATCACATACTACAGTGACAATCCAGAGAGGTCACATCAACAAAAGCAATTGCAAGTGAAACATCCAGATGAAATGACTAACTGGGCACTTCTTTGGAAGTTGAATTTGGTACAGATAGAAGTTCAATTAAAAGTTAGTTTCTTTCGGAAAGTAAAAAAAACTGAACTCCCCCAGGTGTCAACTACAAAATATGATCTGAGCATATACAAAAGGTTTGATGTACACATTTGTACAAACAGTTTAAAAAAAAGGGGAAAACAGACAACAAGAAGCACATAATTATTATCCAGCCATTCATGAACAAGCTATAATTTAATCAATTTAAAAATTATCATTATATCAGCATATAAATAAGAAAATAAATATTGCCATAAATGAAGGTTAATCCTTGGTCCGAGCACGTCGGTGACCGCCAAGAATGCGAGAAATTTGCAAACCTCTACTAAAGGCTTGATTGAATAACATGCGGGTCTGGAATTCTGACACAAAGGGAAACCAAGCTAAGATCGTAACCGGAACATAGAGAATAACTCCTATCGCTATTTCGTAGCCACGCGCAAGTGACCGGATCCAGCTCCAGAGGCTAGGGTTCTTCTTCACCAGCGGCTTACAAGCTATTGCAATCTAAAAAAAAAACAAGTTCATAGTGCTTAGCAACAAGGCCACTCATTTCTGCTGTTCAATATTCATTTTAAGGCTTTGTAGTTGGCAGACTCTTAAGAACCTAATTGTGTTTTTTTTCCCCTTTTGTGTGTGCTGGTTGGGTGAGTTTGGTGCTGGGGGGGTGACGAAGGGTGTGTTTAAATTAGGTAAATTTAAGTACAAATTAAGTTTCTTATTGCTTCTGACAATTTCTTCCCTACAAACATCTCGGTTCATCAAGTTTGGTGTGGTAAGCGACCACATGTATATTGATTTTACTAAGTCATTGATCAGTTTATTTCAGCTAGTTTTCCCAACCAAGAATTTATCCTACTACTGGGAGAGAATTATGGTCGAACAGAAAAACACAGTGCTCTCTATAAATGAGAGCTAGGTTAATGAAATCAAATTATTGCAGCAAGCAAACCTTTAGAAGTCCCCAACCAGTCGGAATGAATGCCAAGCAGGTCACAAAAATATCCAAAACAGTTATGTGAACCACAATAAATAGAACAATCAAGATGGAAAGCAAGGTCACAAAGACCAAGAACTTGATCAACCGAAAAACCAGCTGGACTTGGGCTCCAAGTCTTCGCCTCCCTAAAGACACAATCTGAAAAATAAAAAAATTAAGAAAGAAAACCAGACACGATGCCATTTTAGTATCATATTTGGAAAGTTGAATTAATGTACAAAATAATGCTCGAGTGTTATCTGATTGAGTAGTGTACTAAACATAATTGGATCAGTTTGCCTGGAATAATACTAAACTGATCAAAACAAAGTTCTTATAATAATCTACTATTTCTTATCTAGTATTAATCCTACATTGTCTATATAGAAAGGAAAACTTCATGTGTCCACCACTAATATTAAACCAAAGTTAACAATAACGACCTCTGTTAAATGAAAATACATGATGTTAATGATATATAGCGATGTTACAAAATCTACAGAAATGTGTACAATAATAATTAACAATAATGCAGTTTCACTTAACAGATAGGTAATTATTCTTAACACGCAAGGAAGGGGACATATAGAAATTATGAATTATGTACCTTCACAGCTAAAAGCACCAGCAACAGTATAAGCATGGAAATGCAATAAACCTGAAAAACACAAAATACTAATTTAGTCACACTTTTAGCAATTAAATCAATTAAAAATTTGAATATTTGAGGATGAGGGGAAAAAAAAACATACCAGGATGCTTTGAGTATGCTTGGTAAAACTCAGGTGATAAACAAGTCCATATTGGTAGAGAAAAAACCTAAGCGATAATAAAATCTCAGCCATAATCCCACGAAAACCTGAGTAACTAAGGTGTTCATGCTCACTCTCCCACCAAGACTCCCAGCTTTTCTCATCAGGAACACCAATACCACCACGGTTGTTAATCCACTTATTCCAATCACTCCAATCATCAGATATCTTTTGCCACTCAAACCCTGACGGGTTAAACAGAAATGGCGAAAAAAGCCATGTGAAAACCATAAACCACATGGAGAAAGTGACAAAAAGGTACCCAACTGATGACTGATAGGATGACCCATAAATCTGGTATATCACAAGCAACATCAGCAATTCAAGTCCCTTGACAAAGTGACTGCGTGAATAGAGCCTGTAATTTTCAGCAAACTTTGCATGAAATACCACAAAGCCACGCCCAGTGCCTCTGTACTTGGCCCCTCCATGGAGAAGTGTTCTGCCATAGTAGTGAGTTTTAGTCCCAAGAGAGAAGGTAAAAAAGACAGTGGATAGTTGTAGTTGCATTAGCAAGAACTCGCTGAGTGCATTGCCAAATCCTTTCTCTAATCCAATTTCCATGAGCATTGGTAGAGCCATGAGAAACCCTAGTTGCACAAAAGATTGTGAAGCAAGTGCAACTTGAAGGGGACGGTTGTGAGCAAATTTATTACTGGTAAGGCCTTCCTCAAGCCCACTAAGAACCAGATATACCCGACCATAGAGAAACATATACACTGTTAGGACTGTCAACTGTGAATAGAAAACCGACAACTCATTAGTAGAGACAATCACACTAATGAACAAAAAAATTACAACTCAAGAGGAAATAAATAGGCATACCAGATTGCTAAAGTAGAAACCTATCGTGGTGAAGTAACAAGAGAGCATACGAAAGAAATCAAAACGGTGCCCAAGCCGGTATATGTCACGGCTAAGGGTTTGCTCTCCATTACCATTTGCTACTTTGGCCTCGAATTGGGATATCTGGTTTAGCCCAACATCTCGGCCCTTGCCAACCTGAATGTACTCGTGATGTGTGACACTTCCTTGACGAAGAGTCGAATTAAAGCCTGTATGAGAATTCAAATTAGGATGCGAGTCCTTAAAACGAGATGAACACTAAAGCAACACTGAAAAGGCAGTGACGCTCAGGTTAATAAGGCTTTAACCGCCTCTTACTTCTCAAATATTTGATTTTTTTTTAATTTAAGTGATGCAGTCTCTTTGGGGATATAAAGCTGTCTAATTCATGCAAGGTGTTCTTATGTTTAGGAGAAAAATATATTATTTTGAACATTAGATGGTAGACCTTTAAAAAAATAACCATGAGAATGTACAGTCAAACCTGCAAAAATGTCCTCGCTTAGATGAATGGTCTTGGATGCTTTACTGACTCCTCCTCTTGTTATATGAAAAAGTCTGTCGAAGACATCTGGATGACCATAGTGAAATCGAACCCTGGAAAGATGATCCAAGGCTTGTGAAAAGCTAAAGATGACACAACTCTAGAACCAAAAAATGATTAAAAATTTGCCAAAGCATACTAAACAACATATTGCAAAATATAAGATGTCAAAAAAAGGTAGTATACTTCCATCATGAGAAATAGAAGAAATTGTTTTGCTTTAATGCCAAAATTGTTTTCAAAAGAGCAGGAAAAAAAAGGAAGAAATCAAAATACACGAACTTACTTCAAAGGGTACGCTAGCACCCTTTGCCCAATAGTAACGAAACTCGTCTCTTGGTTTGACATAAACCATGCAAGAGAAGAAACACTACATAGGAAGAAAAAGGAAATTAATATGTACAAGATCAATTATTAATGCATGAAACTATGTTTGAAGTACAAAAAGCACAGTACCTTCCTGTGAAAATATGTTCCCTAACTCCAAGAATTGATGGGTATCTGGCGCCCCTCTTTTTCAGAAACTCTTGCAACAGGTTTCTCATTTTAAGTGCTTCTTCCAAATAATTATCCTAAAGATGAGTACTACAAGATTTAATCAAATGAAATTAAAATGCATTTGGTTTGAAGAAATGAATGAAATATATAAAAATCAAGCTGCAAGAAATTGGTAGAAGTACTTGGTTCATATCTATCGTTTGCAGGCCTTCACCACGAGTAAATATAATAGCATGATTTTGGTTTTCTGGCTTTCCTTCCCCCAGAATAGCTAGACCTGGAAGCCGTATTCGGTAGATAATCTGTTCAAGAAAATTATTAGTAAAGGTTATAATTTGTGTATCACAATTGACCTAGCAATTTCCTCTATGGCCATAAAGTTGTGACAACTAACCCCAACATTTCTTCAGAGAGTGATTATATAAAAAATATTGCATGTCGAGTAATACTAGCGACAACATGAACAACTGTAAATTTTTGTTCTGAAGAATTTTTACATCACAAAAATATACCTGATCAAGTGGGACCTCCTCAGAAGAATTTTCAGCCTTAGTTAAAGGAGCCTTTACCAAAGTAGAATAGTAAACCTTCTTCTTTTCCTTCCCCGGTAATTCCACCTCATCAATGTAGGCTACACGTAATGATGGGTACCTTCGAAAGAGAAAAAAATAAAACACTTTTCACATTCATTGATGCCTTGGCAACATCAAAGGGGAAAACAAAATAAAATAAAAACAATAACAACAATAACTAATAACTTGATTCAATGACTTGCACCAGGCTTCTGGCACAATAGCCGATTGGGCCCCAACAATACTTGTCGGAAGACATAAAAGTTAAATGATAGAAAAATTCAAAAAGAATGCAGAAAATCAATCTATGCTGACTTCTATTACTACATTCACTTTGATAAGAAAATATGGGTTCTTGGGTCTTGCTGCACCAATTTGGTAACTAAAACACGTACTTTATCATGAGATTTAGAATATCTTTTGCACGGATATCACTAGATCTCTTTTGATTTCCGTATTGCTGGCATGACACAACATACGTGAACTTCATGTCTGCCACAGCTTGGCATTGAGCCCATAGAGATCTCTCTGACTTTGAATTTTCACCAGAGATTGACTTGGCTGCTTTGTAGCCTTTCATTAGATCTGCCCAGTGAAAAGAAGAACTTGGTCATAAGGACTAGCAATACCAATGGAAGAAATCACATTATAGGATTGTTGCAAGGAGGACATGAAAGTCAAGTACCTTTATCTTCGGCCATATCAAGAAATGCTTGAAGCTTCAAAGCTTTCCTATAGTACATCATACCTCTCACTACGAACGGAAATCCAACAATTTAGAGAATTTTTTTTCCACAGACTTAGTATCACAACAGAAGTATTAACCAAAGCTTGTTATTGTTTTGTTTTATCTAACAGCTCTTTCAATCTTTCTAACTTTACATGATCTGCTATAGTATTTTTACAAGCATCACTTCTATAATTTTGAGCTTAACTTAAGGACTATCAGGTTGGTTTTGAATGACAAATTTGGACTGTTTAATCTTGATCTACTTGACAAGTCAAGCATTTTCGTGTCAAACTTTTAATCTTTCCAGCTCTTTTTGGGTAAGACCAAGTGGTTCAAAAATGAACACACCAAAATATTTCATCTTTTTTGAAAAATCTTATGCATAATGAACTAAAGAAATGAAAATCTTGGAACACAAATACTTGGTTGGTCAAGTAGATCAAGATCAATGGTAGAAAGTTGTCATTTAAAGTCAATTCATGGTTGGTGAGCTTAAGCTCATACTAGCTTCGCTCAAACTTTTGTGGTTTCTTGTTGAGAATTATGTAATAGTTTAGGGACCTATGTGTAAGAAGTGTACTCCATATAACCCATTGGGTGAATTAATGAAATTATCTATTCTTTTCTCAAAAATCAATTCTTCTCATTAATTGTTTCATCTTTGTATGTAATGTACCTTTTAACGGTGCTATATATTTTTTTTCAAGTAAAACTTATATAAAGGCCGCATTAAGTTATTAGTAACCATAATTGCAACTATAATTCCCATTTAATTAACTGACTGCAAGTAGAAAGGAAAATTGATATCCACTGATACTATACCTGTTCGTGCTAAGGTTTGCCCTCTGAATGATGCCCATTTACAGAGGTGCTCTTCAAGTACGTCAATTTTGGCCTGAAACTCTTCATCTGATTTACATCCGACCCTTTCGAGGAAGTTCTTCCATTCATCTAAAATAAAAGAAAAACCTTCAGCCACAGAACTAATGAAATTGACAAAGCAGATTAATGTACAAAATAAGCTTCAATTCTTAGTTTGTGTATTTTTATTTTTCTTTTCTTTTGCAAGGGGTCAGGTTGGGGGGCAGGAGCCAAGATAACCTGGAAAGATCTTCTGCAGATAGAAAAGAGTGGAAACTCCATCATCATTTTCTTCCTCAAGATCATGCAGTAGAACATCCTCGGTGAAGTACGGCGTCAACACTCTGAAAAGAAAATAATGAAAATGAAAAAGAAGAACAATTGATCAACTTGGAGCAAATGGCAAAAGATAAAACAAAAAAAGAAACAAGAAATAATATTCATAGGTTACTTACGAAAAAGAAAGCATGCTACGGACTTTGGGAGCATCAGGCATATCCATAAATAAAGAATTTGTAAAGAAGGTGATACGCCTTCTGGCTTCTAAATTGGTTGGTACATCCATGGCAGATTCCTTCTCAGTAAGAAGCAGATCGAGCCTTCTTATCTGAAACAAATTCATAAGTTTTAAGCATCATGTTATTCCAACCGAACCATAGTCAAACTATAGATTCACAAGTAGTACTGATCACAGACAATATAAGGTTCAATACGAGAACTGTAAAAAAAGTTTATTACCTTCTCCATCCAAGCATCCCAAGAATCAGTTCTTGGTATAGGAAACTTGAGAGCTTCAGTGGGATAGAACAACTGGTATTGAACATTTTTGGGTGCCAAGCTTTCTCTTCTCCCATATGATCCCCCATTATTACTCGCTTCCAAAAGACTATCCCAAAAGCAAACACAAAATTGTAAAATCATAACAAAAAAGCTCCATAATTTGTCTTAGCCTCCATACATTAAGGAGGCCAAGACAAAATTGTAAGATGACTCGGTATGTCTCATTACAATTATAATAAGTTAAGCTAAAATACCTCGAGAGTTGTTCTTCCATCATATCCCTTGTCACAACTTCTAGCATGCCTTGAAACAAAAAAACAACATGCTCCCTATCTTCATCCTTGTTATCAATCTGCATAGTTATTTCAATGTTCTATTAAAGGCTAAATATACAAAATCCACCGGTGCATCTGGTTAGCTAATTCAGCTGAACAAAATATTATTAACAAGCCCAATTATCTAGATTGAGATCACCATCTGTAATCATGTACCCCAGCTAATAAAAAAAAAAGTTCCAATAAAAACACTGCCTGCCAAGTCAAGAGCACGTACCAAATACTTGACTAGCTTGGCAAACTGTCTACAGAGATCAGGCAACGCACCCATGTTTAACTCTTGGATAAGTTTACCACTCTTTATAAGGCCATCCACTTCGTCAAATATAACCTTTATAACCCTGCAAAATAAAGGTAAAAAAATTTGCATATCTGATACCCAAAGGTTATATGAGTACACACACATGTTAGCCTGGTTTATTGAAGTTACCTCTAAGTACAGTACTTACTAATACAATATCATTCAGGTCAACTGGGATTAGAAGAAATAAGTTCCTTGAGTGAAACTAGAGCTGGTAAAGTTTAATGCTCATAATCAGATTGGACTAAAACCCCACCTGACCCAACCTAAACAACTGCACACCGAGCCCAATGCATAACCTAACTAACTATATAACCTAAAGCACAGCCAATCCAATACGAATTTAACACAATACTTTAACAGAAAAATGAAATGCAATTCAGAAAGATCAATCTTGTCAGCCACAAAGCCAAATTAAACAGAAACTGGGAATTTCTGAAGCACGAAGCTAAATTGAACCTAATTTGGGACAAACCAATCCTGAAAACATGATAATCGACTCGAAAAACAGTATGGGACCCAATTCATCATGGCAGAAGTTTAACAAAACATGATTATTTTGCAATTTTTTAGTAACTACACAAGCCTCAAACTAAGATTACCCAAGCAAAACTTATTTCCAAAGAACTCAAATGACTCACTTTTTCTCTTGTTCTCCTAGCACCAAGTCTGTGACGATGCTTTTAAATGATCTATAGCATTCACACACAGCACAAAACATATAATAATCAGACTCCAGTCTCTTTATAAGCTCATGATCCCTTTTATTGCTCTTTTCAGCCATGTCAACTGCTATAGGAACCTGCCACAGCAACGAGTATCTGTTTACTTGAATTAATCGGAAATGTTAACAACATTCTCTTAGAGCTTAGATGTGCAGAAAAAAGCGGTTAGTCATCTTATATTATTAAAACAGCACCGCACATGTTGATGTGGATTAAATAATCGATATAATGTTTATGCTGCAAGATGATCCATCACCAAACCATGAGATCTACTTATTTAAAAAAGTATACCCTTATATTCTCATATACTTTTCTTTTTAATTTGAAATAGCATTGTGACTTTTGTGGGTTTTCATGTGCTGTCTCTGACAGTTATGAATAGTTCTGTAGGGTTGGAATTCAGGACCTTTAGCACTGTGCCATCCTACACAATTAATTGCTTTGAAAGCTCAACTAACAGACAAGCTGACGTATAAGGTTATATTTCTAATAGTAGTATGTTTTACCTTGCTAACAAGTAGGAACGGAGGCCATTGTATAAGCTTAATAGCTGGGTCTGCAACGTATGGCACTAGAAGCAATTCCTTTTCCCTGATTCAAACAAATTAAATTCATAAAGTTTTCATTTTTTTGTAAGAAATGTAATGATAATTATTTGTAATAAGAAAAATACACAAATTACCTGTTACTTATAAGATCTTCCTTTCGGAAGCTGGTAATTATCTCATTCCACATCTGTGCAAACCTTGCTTCCATTATCTCCTTTTGTTCCTCAGATACCTAAACAGCAGATTACATAGTTTTACAAGCAATGAACATATAGAACGAAATATAGAAATAAATGTGCATTCTGAAATTTGAAAGCTGCAAACCGCTTCAGGCTTCTTGTTGGCTAAATATGCCCTGATCCCTTTCTTTCGGTGAGCTCCCGTTTTCTCCACCGGAACTAACCGATCACTAAATGCACCGGGTATAGATTCAAATCGGGACCGTAACATTTGTAAAGTCCGAATCTGTTTGTGTTTTAGACATGCGAATAAAGTGGAGCGTCAGATATTAATACTTACTCTCTTATCTCATGACAGTAAACTTATGATGCAAAGGTACGACCAGGACTTAACTACTTGATAACTTCAAAGAATTTCTAGACCTCTTATCAATAAGCGTGACCAATAGTTATCTTGTCTTAAAGGGCATCGAGGTACAAATCAATTATTATCTTAGAGAACTACTCAAAATCTTCCATTTATATTGTTTTTAAACTTTACTACATTGTGTAAATGAAATATAACCACAAAAATATACATAAACAAATGCTGCACAGGTATGTTCCACTATAATGCCAATTCCAGATCTGACAAACATTGTATTACCTGGTTATAGTTAGTAAAGCATGATTGCTCAAACAATACAAAATGGCTATTTGATACACTGAAAAAATTCAGGAAGAGTATATACACTTCACCAACCTCTCCAAGACGTTTATAAGCACCATGAACTCCTCCATATATAGTTGTATATATTGCATACCAAATTTGTGCATCCATAAAATAAACCTGCAAATGGAGATAAATGTATTAGCTCACAGGTTGTAAATTGAGTTCTTTAAACAAGATAAGTCCAAGAACATACTAAAATTATCGGAGTCCACAGTACAATTATGACACCAATATTGTTCTTTGCTGAAATGAAAGTACAAAAGTTTGTCAACAAGAGATTCGATGAATAATACATTGTATTGTTAACATTGTGTAACATCTACTGTTCTAGACCTTGTTCAGTTGCTTAATTGCAGATTTGGTAATGTCAATTGCAGTAACCACAGTTACTTATGCTTCCATTGCATGTTATAGTGAAATGGAATTGAAATGTCTACTGTCTTACCATGAGGGAAAAACTCATGCCATTGGAACGTGGTGATAGGAGTTTTCATGATAGCTCTCGTTGGTCCAGCAAGAGGTTTGATCTGCAATGGAAACTAATATTAGTGCAAATGAAACAAAAATTTACTAGTAAACTACAGTAGTGAAGTCCCTTGCTGACTTTTGCCTCACAACTAAAAGCAAGTTAACAGTAGAGAAATTGAACCTCTATAAAATAACTGAATGCCATCTTTGACGCCAGAAGCATCACCCAAAACAACGTGTACCTGCACTCAGATAATTCAAGTTTAGAATCTTTGGATAGGAAAAGGTAGTTTCAGAAGAAAGTTCTTAGTACATCCTTACATAAAAAGGGCGAAAGGGCTTTCATGCATTCCCCTGCCAACGTAGAGGCGAGGCTGAAAATTTTAACAAAGAAGTAACTGTCAGGTTCCAATCAAACCAATGAATATCTCACTTGGGCTTTTCATCAAACTCCTCATGTGCACTGGATAGAATAAACCTATACATCTATTACAACAATCGATAAAGGGTTCGACACAGCTCCTTTTTTTTAAAGAGTACAGTCAATCCAAAATACAACCTCCGCTGACGCATAATTCCCAAATACAACTTCAACAGAGGCAGAGATAAGAAATTGCCATCCATAAGTTAAAGTTGATGCTCACAACCCTGTGCATAGGCGGTTTCACCGTGCAGTTGTCACTCCTTGTCCATCACAATTAGGATGGCAGTTGTCGCATAGCGGTTCACCATAAGGCAAGATCACCTTGCTGAAATTGTCCCTTTTCTTTTCTTTCTCATCGCTAGCTCCCCTTCCCCGCAAAACACACACACACAGACTGGAGCACTGGAGGAATCCGTATCACCACCATGCAAGTGATAAATCCGAACCGTTCTTTTAACTTGGCACGAATCTCAAACTAAAGGCACCGGCTGGAATTAATCTGAGCCGTCCGTTTTTTTAAATTGCACTACCTGGGGGACACGGACTCGCACTGGAGTGGAGTCAGGGAGAGGTCAGGCTTCTCTTTTCACGGGATCCGTATCCTCCCAGGTACCTGATTCAACACAATTGAAACGGACGGCCCAAATTTACTCTCCCAGTGCTTGCTCGGGATGGCACAGGTGGCAGTATTATTTTTGCTTTGCGATTCGTGCCAAGTTAAAAAGAATAATTTTGGGCCGTCCGATTCAATTGTACTCAGTCCGGTAACTTGAGGGAAATTCCTTTTCACCGCCTACCCCTCTAACCAGGAATTCGTATCTCTGACTCGAGTTAACTCAAATTTGAATTTAGATCTGGACCGTCCAATTTAAATCCGCACGAATATTGAAGGGACCCGGGCATCACAGTCGTGGGCCGGATTGGTCCGGATTCTTATCGGACGGTCAGGAGATAAACTTAAACAGTGCATTAATGCAGAGGATGCGGACTCTCTAACCAGGCGGCCCTAAGGAATGGGCCCTTCTGGGCCGAGAAGTTGGGAATAAAACCCAACACAACTTTATGCATTGACCATCAGGCCTCTGCAAACATTTTTTTTTTCTAAATTTTTAGAAAATATACCTGATTTTGAAACTTCTTTTTTTTTAGTAAAATTTGAGGTCAAGCCACCAACTGTTTTAATATCCACTAGATATCCTGCGACCTCTCACCTATAGAACACTGTTTTTTGTCACTAGATCAAAGACTAGTTCTTACCTAATTTTGAAACTTATCCCACGTCAAATTTCAGCCATAATTTCATTCATTCCAGCAGTAGACCCATTAAAAAAAACTAGGCCATGTCTTCGTTTAACTACTGGAAAACATGGTCACAGGTGGAAGCTGGATGGAGTTTGTCAATAGAATGAAGATTTTGTATAAGCTCAAGTAGTACATTGTGCAAGCAGCATGAACTTTTTTCTGTACAGTGTAGTAGATTAATTTCACATAAAGAAGCTTAAAAATAAGAAGATATATTACCTGAGCCCACCACATCATCAACATAATCACCCGATAATGGGAGCTCTCGAGGATAATTCTGAGGTAAGGAATAAGGAACAAAGTAGCAGAGAGAAAATGCGGTGATAGGTAAACTAGCACAGCAACTATGTACAGTGATGGGTGGCTCTTGCCACCTCCGCCAAACCAGCCTTTGATTGTTCTAGCAAATCCCATAGGGTTGTTCAACGTGTAAGCATATGTGACTGGTAATATGATCACCCATGCAGCAGCACTTACTACCTTCAGTACATATCTGAGTTGAACTGCAAATGTCATACTCTTTCTTGCTTTCACATTCATCACCAAATGTAGGCCGGCTACAAGAATTAGTAGTAGAAGTATATAGAAGGTTTAGTATTAGCAAAATAATTAAGATATAACCAAAGGGAAAAAACTTGGGCTGACAATATAAGACCGGTAATTAAAGGCGTTACCTAAATGCATTTAAGCAATAATAGTTACAAAATTACAAACATTACGGCTTATTTGTTATCCAGCATAACCTTTTTGACATATGTGTGCAGTTTGGTATAATTTACTTTTCTTGTATATAATATCGTAATATACTTTTTTACTTTGAAGGTTCTATTTTTTCAGTAATGATCATTTTTACTTTGAAGGTTCTATTTTTTTTCAGTAATGATGATCAGCCTTCCAAAAATCAAATAAGTGCTTTAACCAACAGGTTCAATCATGACTGATGACAATTTTGACATGATTGTATTTAATATATCAATGCTAATTTGGCTTACATTGTCCGAGATTCAATATTGCGGAAGTAACGAAGATGCTCAGTATTTTCATAATAACAGTAAGATCAAAAAGACCACCAAGAGAGCCTCCGTTGAAAGAGAGAATTATCATTATCTAGCAAAAGAAATCAAAAAATAAAACATTGATAAAATTGACGTACGTTAAAATCTATTATCACTTTTTCCGCAATCCAAGTTAGCACAGTATGCAAATAATTTAGGTCCAAAATCTTAGCTTTCATTAAGAAGAGAAGAGAGTGTTACCTGCAGAGATAATATGAGAAAACTCCACATTCTATCAAAACTACGAAAAATATGCCAAAATGAGCGTATCTCCACGAAATTTACTTTCCCTGGCCATCTGTCTATAGTGGGTCGCCTCTCCTGGCAACAACTGAAAGTTAGCATGTTGGAAAGCAAATGTGACAAGTTACCGGGATTGTCGATTCATGTCACTAGTACAAAAAACCCCTTCACCGACCCTCAACCACCGACTGTTTTAATATTTAACAGTCGGTGTAGAGACTGCTAGTAAAATCGTAAATAAGAAGAACCTCTACACTGACTGTTCTATTACAAAAAACCGTCAGTGAACCAACACCGACTGTTTTTAAAAAAAACAGTCGGTGTTGCTCATACCCTACACCGACTGTTTTTTAGAAAAAACAGTCGGTGTTGAGCAGTCACCAACACTGACTGTTTTTTTTTAAAAACAGTCGGTGTTGCTCATACCCTACACCGACTGTTTTTTTAAAAAAACAGTCGGTGTTGAGTAGTCACCCTACACCGACTGTTTTTTTTAAAAAACAGTCGGTGTTGAGCTGTGATTTACTGACTGTTTTTTTTTAACCGGCGGTGATTTTTTATGTTCCCGGTTTATCACTTTCGATCTGCCGCGAAATTTTTCATTTTCACTTCTAAAATTCATTTCCCTCTTCTTTTAGCGATCGCGATCTCCCATAAACCCCAAAATTTGAGTCAGCCTCGATCTCCCAAATTGATTTCCCTCTTCGTTCCCAATTCATCTCCCAAATTCATTTCCCTCTCCCAAAATCGCGATCTGCCTCAGCCTCCGCCGAGCACCCGCCTTGCTGCCTCGCCCCGCACCCGAGTACCTGAGCAAAAACCCCGCCTTGCTGTCCTTCTCGTCAGTCAAGTTTGGAGCGCCTTGCTGCCTCGCCCCGCTGGAGCGCCTTGCTGCCTCGCCCCGCCCCGCCTGATTCTTCTTTTTGTTTAATTATTTTTTCTAAAGTTTCATTTCTAGCTTGTTTGGGAGTCAAGGCTCGGTTGTTGTTCTTGTTTTCTAAACTATAAATTATGCTACATCTTTGCAAATAGTGGTCAATAGCAGCTTTTTTTTGCAAGACCTATTCAAATTCAGGTCAATAGCGTGAAGAATTTCAGGTTTTTTTTTGCAAGACCTATTCTAATTCAAGTCAATAGCGTGAAGAATTTGAGGTTTTTTTTGCAAGACCTATTCTAATTCAGGTTTTTTTTTGCAAGACGAATTGGAGACGAGTTATGGTTGCTCACTTCTTCTGTGGTGTGGCCGCTGATTCTCAGATTTGATATAGACCGATGATTGCAGTACTTATTCTTATATTTGTAGATTATTTACAGTGCCAAATGCCAATTAGTGTTTGTAATAATTTATGATATTTTCAGGGGCTGGATATGCAAGTATGCAAGGGGCAATGGGAAGAGTGAAGTTCACACCTTCCCAATCGGCATTGGATCCCTCACTGTTAAATTTGAAATTAGAGTCTGAAATAACGTTTACAGAATATTGCTTTTGTTGGAAGGGCCTAATGGTCTTAAGCCGTAACAGCTGCTAATTGTACCAGTTAAGGTTATATGACCGGTACCAAATTGAATTATAATGGATCAAAGTAGGTATAGGTAGTGTAGAAACAAGAGTGGTAATTATCATTTCGAGTATTAGTCGATAAATCTAAATGCTGATTTTTTTTTTTTTTTTTTCTGTTTTCACTCTGTGAATGATTTGCTGATCTTTTGACTTTGCTTTGGTTAGCGGGATGGGGAGGTCATCCATACACAATGGGATATGCTCTTACGATGACGGGTGGGGCCGGGGACCCAGAGCCAGGGAGGTGCAGAAGGACAGATGGCAAGAAATGGAGGTGCTCAAGGGATGCAGTAGCTGACCAGAAATACTGTGAGCGGCACATCAACCGCGGCCGCCACCGTTCAAGAAAGCATGTGGAAACTAACTCCAACCGTTCCTCTTCTACTAAAGCATGTGTTGCTCATACCCTACACCGTTCAAGAAAGCATGTGGAGACGAATTGGAGACGAGTTATGGTTGTCATTTAGTGGCTTGCTTTCTCCAGCATTCACCCAATTTAACGAAGCTCATCTTGAACTTCCATCATGTAATCTCTCTCTTTCTCTCTCTATCTTTGTGGGTGCTGGGAAAGGAGGGGTAGTAGTGAAGATGCTAGCAGTTCAGTACTTCTGGTCAGCAAATGCTGACAAGGATCTTTTTCTTTTTCTTTTTTCTTAAAATTTTAAGGAGAGGGGTACGTTACACATAAATTCTCTAATGCAAATGCTGACAAGGATCTTTTTTCTTTACTCGAGTGTTTTACTTCCATAGCTCAGGTATCTCCTTTATTCTTCTTATTGATGTTTAACACGTATTGTTTTAAGCAAAATATTTTTTTGCTCGACTTACTAAGAGTTACCTTTCATTAACTTGTATCTATCTATGGATGTCAGATCTGAATTGGGTAAAAAAAATCGAAGTCAAGGTGATATGATAGTGATCAGTAACATATATGCAAATGCTAAGGGAGTAAATTGAAACTCGAATGGTAACCATATGTTGTAATGATTTTTTTTTATTAGTAAAAATAAGGATCTAGTCCTTATTTATATATTGATAGGATAAAATTACACAAGTTCAGGTTTCAAACTAAAATCCGGTTATGAAACATTTTATTAAGAACTCAGGAGGCTTGAGGCTTCGAAAAGAAAGGAAAATGATCAAAAACCCATCTCACTATATATTATTTCTTTAGAACTAGGTTTCTGATCCTCCTATATGTTATTTCTTTATGCAGATTGGTATTTCTGATCCTTCTCCAAAGGCACATATATCTTGTCTCTATTTATTTCACTTTTGTCCTTGTGAAATCTGGTAATTGCCTTTCAGTCCTTATACCGAATTCAGGTATTGTCACACTCACTCAACTATATGCCACAACAGCACACAAGCACATCCAGCACTCACAACTCGCACACACATGCACGCATACTCACTGACTGACTCACATGATGAGATCTGCCATTTTCAGTCTGGTAGGTATGCTCTGACCGACAATGGTACCGAGACATGAATTACAACTTTTGATTAGCTGTATGAAGCATTCAATATTGACATTTAGTGTGTTATGTTTTTAGGAGATAAAGTGGAAAGATGTTTTGAACTTGAATAGCTGGGTGGTGCGTGATTACTACAGGCTTGTTAGTTCAGTCAATTCTCTCGAGCCTCAGATTCAGAGGCTTTCTGATGAACAGGTTATATTAATTACACTTAAAAGTAGTGCAAATTTTATTAACCGGGTTGTTGTGCAAAACATGCATCATTCTGAACTTTATTCATGGTATTCAGGGTATTCATGGCGACCTGAATCAACCTCCAAACACAGAGTACGTAATTACTTTCTCTTTATTATACTTTCATAGAAATGGCAGTAGTTCTTTAATTATCAACTTTGTTCTTCTATATATCTATGATAAATCAGGTATGGCACATGATTCAGGTATTCTTATGCCTAATTCCATTATTTGTTGAATTATATTACTTGCTAAATGCTACCATTGTTTCTACCATTGTTTCTGTTATTTTTAAATGTCATCATAGTTTGTCTTCAATATTATGAAACCACTTTATTGTAGAATGATCTTGTTCATGGATGGGGCCTTGATTTTACCCTAAGAAAATGTGTAGAGGTACATATCTTTACTTGATTTTAATTAATTGAAATTTTCAAGTGCTATAATTTAAATTGTTAATTTAAACAGAATTCTAATATAAAATTGTTATATTTTTTTTTTTTTTGCAAATTTCCAATTCTGAATGAAAGCCGGCACATGAAAAAACTGGAGTAGTTGATGCCCAGTGGGTTTTTCACCATGCAGTTCCAACTCTGAGAAACCAGGTGCAAAATTGTTTAATCATCTTAATTGTAACTCTAAATCAATGGTATATTGCTTTGAATTAATTTTAATCTTTTTCAGTATTAACTGTGGTTAAACAGGGCAAGGGAAACAGTGAAAGAGCTGCTACAGCAAAAGGGAAACAGTGAAAGAGCTGCTACATGCTTCTATCCAATGAAATGTGACATTGATATATATTATTGATTGAGCCTATAATTATGGCAATTAGTGTGTGATTGGTATATTTAACTGTGTATATTTTCATTATAATGAAACGGCTGAATGGGTGATTGGTATACCATTGTTGATTCTTAATTCTCAGATTTGATATAAATTTCGCTGATTCTTAATTCTCAGATTAGTCGCTGATTCTTAATCATGGCAATTAGTCGTTGATTCTTAATTCTCAGATTTGATATAAATTTCGCTACATGCTCACTTTTAATGAAACGGCTGAATGGGTGATTCTACCTACTAACTAGAATCACCGACTGTTTTTTAACAAAAACAGCCGGTGTTGGGTACCCTACACCGACTGTTTTTTAAAGAAAACAGTCGGTGTTGGTACCCTACACTGGCTGTTTTTTAACAAAAACAGCCGGTGTTGGGTACCCTACACCGGCTGTTTTTTAAAGAAAACAGTCGGTGTTGGTACCCTACACCGGCTGTTTTTTTTAAAAAACAGTCGGTGTTGGTACCCTACACCGGCTGTTTTATTTAAAAAACAGTCGGTGTTGGTACCTACACTGACTGTTATTTACCCGTCAGTAAAGATATACCTATACCGGCGGCGCCATCACCGACGCCTCAATAACAGTCGGTATAGGGTTTTTTTAACAGTCGGTGAAGGGGTTTTTTGTACTAGTGTGTCATGATGAATTATCATTTACACATGTAAAAGAGATAATAACTTAGTGAAAAATTTAAAGGATCCTATTTTCTAGGAATTAAAATCAAGAGTAAAACTAAGGTGTTCTTAAGCTCACCAAGCCCCTTTGTGAGCTTAACTCAAAAATCTATCGGATTGACTTCAAATGACGCATCCAAACCGTTGAAACCGATCTACTTCATGAGTGATGCGTTTACATGTTAAATTTTTAAATTTTTGAACTAATTTAGTATGAAGTCAAGTTGTCAAAAAATATGATTTATAAGTTAATTTTAATGAGTTCATTTTTCATCATTTTTTTACCGCTTGACTTTATAATAAGCTAGTTCGAAAAATTATAAATTTGACATGTAAATGCATCACTCATGAAGTAGATCGGTTTCAATGGTTTGGATGTGTTGTTTGAAGCCAATCCGATAGATTTTTGAGTTAAGCTCACAAAGAAGCTTGGTGAACTTAAGAACACCCTAGTTCTACTCCAAAATCAATGCATATTACTGGTTTACATTGAC
The DNA here is from genome assembly GCA_011114355.1 of Carex littledalei. Lineage (NCBI taxonomy): Eukaryota > Viridiplantae > Streptophyta > Magnoliopsida > Poales > Cyperaceae > Carex > Carex littledalei. The sequence continues at coordinate 1,569,437 of CM022105.1, forward strand.
ACTATAAATGTAGCTTTATAATAATTATTCAATTTTTGATTGAACAATATGATTTAGTTAAGAAGTTTGTGTTTGGGTGTGAGCACGTGCATAACTAAAAAGCTTACTCCAATTTCTTCAATATCAGTTTTTCTTTGTTGAAAGAAATCAGCGTCTGCTCGCATTGGCCAACCCAGGCGAAAACAATTAACAGACCTATACATTGAACCATAATAAGATAAAGCATAAGAAACTTGAAGAATATTGATAGAAAGAATTAAGAAATTCAATACCAAAAGTATTCATTCAAGTCGTCGTAGTTTCTCCATTGAGAATGCTTTGCCCTCTCTTTTTTACTCTTCCTGGCTTCCTGAGTGTATACATATACATAATTAAGGTCAATTATACAAAAGCATGTATATATAAATAGCAGGAAATTACAAAATGTGGGAGGAATTTTACTCTGGCTATAACTTCGTAAATTGGCGTAACTACTTTCTCTAAGAAGGCTTCTTCTTCGCCTCCATAGGCGGGTTTTACAGATTCTCCTGTCATGGCACTAACAGTGCCAATGAGCATGCCGTAGAGTTCATACGCCATCTACAAAGGACAATAATTAACATGAAAATAAAAAAATATATCGATCATACGAGTAATATATAACATGTAGACTAAATGATGTGGAAACATACATGATGGTAAATGTAGCAAAGACACTCTGGCATAAATCTCAAGTTAGCAGCTTCACCCCATATAAGAAGATACAGGCCCATGTAAAGCAATTTACGCTGCTGTACGTCTTGCTGAATAGTTGGCATCCTGACATTTAAATTTTGTTTTACAAAAAAAAAGATGTAAAGTGTTACATAATGCACTCTGAATGGCCAACTCAATATGGATTCGGGATTCCAAACCAAATCACATAACTTCTGAATTACACAAGGCCAAGATATCTTAAACAAATTAATTCTTAGGATGATTGATTATATATAATTATGCAGGAGTTTCACTAATTCCACATAAATGATAATATAGATAATTGGTGCTGGCTGAATTATATATATGCACGGCTAAAATCTCTTTGTTCTGACTAGATAAGATGACATCCTAAAGGTACTCAAAATGAGTGTGAGCGGAACTTAAAAAAGTACAAAACAGTATAATGCAGAGAACATATATATATATATATATACTGAGATATTAATCATTTCATAAGTAATAATTAATAATGTAATAGTATCAAAGTTGACTAAGTCATTGCCCTCCGAATGGTCGTAGATTTGAAACATATTCGAGGACTCTAAATCATATCTCATCTCACAAAAACGAGACTAGTATTGATCAATTGCTCAGATAAGCTTACCAAAGGCTGCTTCTGCGACCTAAGTACTTGCACCATCCTTTGTAGTTCTTAAATAACTTTTTCATCACTATATCCAATGCGCGATCACTTAACTGTAAATAAAATGAAATGAAACCAACTTGTAAGTTGTAATGACCCTTTAAAAGAGAGAAAACAGCTTGTGAGATATAGCTTGCAAAGACTCATCCCACCGTAGCAACCCTTAGAATCTCTACAAGGAAAAAAAAAAGAAAAAAAAAAAAGGAATTGACCTTATACTGTTGCTCAGGTCGTTGAACATTGCGTATATGTACATTCGCAAGCAACAAGATCAAATGCTCTCTTTGGTTGGAAACATTGTCCTTCTGCAAGGTCAAAAAAAAAAAATGCATGAGATTTCAAAGACACCATAATGGACATGCATTTTACCCGTAAATGTGCTAAATTCAACAATGTGATAGAATACAGATGTGCTACCTGAAACCCAAACATTGCTTGAAGCCAATCAAGGATGTCCTCATTGAGCTTTGGTTTATGATCCTTCGGCCATGGGAGACCTCTCATGTTTCGAAGAGCATTCGCAGCAGATTGAATCTTGATAATAAAAAAAAAAATGAATTACCCTTAATTAGATGTCAATATAGAATTTTCAAAAAACTAATGGAATTTAGATTTACATTAGTACAGATGGAAAATAACCTCTGGATATTGCATGATTGCCTGATATTCACTGTCGGGATCGAGAGGTAGAATGTTGTATGGTGCATAGATCTCTGTTTTCTTATCTAATTCTTGCTTTGTATCCAATATCTAAAAGTAAATTTTAAGAAGAATTCATTTTTAGTCCAAATAATGTAAAATTAAGGAATATAAAAAGTGATGGACCTCACCTCTTGTTCTACTTCAACAGCTTGTGAAAAATTTACAGCTCTTAACACCTCAAAGAGCACAGTAGCTGTTTGATATGCCTTTGTTAGTTGATTGCTGCACCAATAACACAAGCAATTAACTAGTGAAAAGGTAACACTATTAAAGCAATCAGAATATATAAGCACCATTTTGGTTGTGTCATGTACCTGTTTAACTATCTTCACTAGTGGGAACTTTTCAATGCCTAGTACAAATTCACAATGAGGTTTCTAAGCTGATTAGATGCAAAAATGGCCATTACACTGAGCTTAATTGATGCAAAAATGCTAAGATAAATTGGAGCTTTGTTTTTATTCTTCTAAAAACTAGGGTATGCAACATGTATTTTCTTTTCTTTTTATTTTTTTTTATTTTCTCCCTTTATTTTATCTAAATAAACTTTTTTCGAAATATTTTTTATTAAATAAAAATTATCAGTTGGTAATCGCCAAGTGATTTTAAAGAAACAAAAAAGGGTACACGCAGACTAATTTATTCAGGTGGTGAGTTTATAAGGGACCCACCGGTCAGCTTTTTCACCCGCGGTTTGAAGTGCTTGGATGTATTTTTTGTAGTACGACTGGTAAAAGTTCTTCATTTCTCTTGCATCATTCTTTTGTTCCCTTCCCTTTAAGGTGGGATCGTGCTCCTGACAAATGGAATTCACCAAATAAGTTATAACAAAGAGTTTTTTTATCAAAAAAAGAAAGAAAAAGAAAGAAGTTAAAACAGAGTTTTCCTATGATATAACAGAGTTTCTTCCCGTCCAAAATGACATTAAGATGGGGAAAAAACAAAAGTTATAATGTCTACAAATTTTACTAAAAACTCAGAGGAAAGTAAAAACAAAGAACAAAATAATAAATTATAAGATTAGAAAGATTTAAGTTTCCATCACCAAGGCATACAAACTAACATTAAAATTTCGAGAATAAATAATTCTGAAGTACATCTTTATTTTTATTGGAGAATAAAGTTATTATGACAGATTAAATGAAAACAAAAAAAAGGGTACCATGGACGAAATTTTTTTAGTTACCATCTTAATATTTTAAAATTTTAACTTTATCATCAGTTTTCTGAAAAAATCAATTCATACCATCTACGTAGCCTTTGTCTTGCAGAGGGAAGGGGCTATGCGTAGACAATGGCTGTGCAACTTTTATGCTCTGCGAAACCATTGTCGGTGTAGAGCCTTCCCTCTACGCAGACAAAGGCTGCTTGCATCGGTTATTTAGATTGGACCGATCCTCATCGACAAATGGAGTGGATATTTACATGTGTATGACAATCGGTGTTAATGGACCGTGTACACTGGACTGATCCTTGTTTTGGTACTTTTATGCTCTGCGAAACCATTGTCTGTGTAGAGCCTTCCCTCTATGCAAACAAAGGTTGTGTGCAGCGGTTATTTAGATTGGGCCGATCCTCATCGACAAATGAAGTGGACAATTTCATGTGTATGACAATCAGTGTGAATGGACCACGTAGACTAGACTGATCTTTGCTCCAAAATAACAATTAATCATCGTTGATTGAAGATGATACAACCGGATTTTCATGTAGATGAACATACTAGAAAAAAGGAGAAGGGAACGCCAGGAGAGAAACATTAGAAATGAATGCTAAAAATTCTCAAGGGTATTAAAATTTCCTTTTTTTAAAAAATTTATACAATTTCAACTTTGACACTTTTAATCTAACAGTAGATTTTTGTTTTGTAATTTTGCAGGTTCATCATCTAGGACACGATGACATTATGTGCAAGAATTGTAATGTGGATGAAAACAATTTATTAGTGAAAGTTCTACTTTTGAGAAACATATTTGGTTCTTTTTTAATCTATCCGGATATTTATTAGTGAAGTTTTTGCATTGCAAACTTAATGAATTAAATTTAAATTTTAGGTGATTGACTCAAGCGTCTACTTACTATTTAAAAAAAAAAACAAATTAACCGCTTCACGCAGTCTCTATCTGCGCAGATCTGCGCAGAGGGAAGGGTTCTACGCAGACAATGGTTGTGCAAGACATAAAAGCTATGCATTTTGACAAAGGCTGCGTAAACAGTAAAAATCGATTTTTTTTTCATAAACTGATGATAAGGTTAAAATTTAAAATATTAATGGTAACTAAAAAGATTCGGGTACCATGGTTGTATATTTTCCTTTTGATTTAAAATTGTGTATCATTACAGAACTCGTTACATTTGACTACACTAATTATTTCTTTTATAGTTGACAAAGGTAATTAGCAAAGTACCCCTTTATATGAAATGCAAAGGAAAAAAAAAGGTAAAGTCTTTGACAGGAGGTACTCGTTTTTCAATTGAACTATTTTCTTCCTCAAGTGCACAAAAATGGAATTGAAATATATAGAAAAGGATTTTTTTTTTTTTTTTGCACAGAAAAAAGAAATTCTATTTCAATATATGCAGATGAGTATAACAAACAAACCCTTTCAAGTCTCTGAAGTAGCGCCGTTTTAAATTGGCGAACGCCACGGCCACTCGATGTTGGGTCCAATTTATGAGCCTTCTCAAATGCATAGAATCGACCTATTTATTGAAGAAATAAAAAAACAGCAACACCAACAGTTATTGAATTAATTAACATAATAGTTGTCCCGCAAAGCAAAAGCATGGATATGCACAACCTGCCTTTTCCTTTTATTAAAGGATGAGGTTAGATCAATTCATTGAAAATGACATGATACCAGATCAGTAGACTATAATAACAATTTATAAGTTGGATAATTTTAGCATATGTTCATTTTTTATAGTATTTTAAAATTTATGATATCTTATATTCTGTAAATAATTTTTCAATTAAAAAAATTATATGGTTTTCAATTATTTACATGGAGCATGTATTAAATTTGAGTTAACATTTAAAATTTGATTGACCATTCATCATAAAACAATTTCAACTCCAATATTAAAAATTCAAATTATTTGATAGAAGGCTAAATATCTTTCAAATCAATCTAAATTTGATGCAATGAAATTAGGCTAGCTTATTTTTTTTGCGCTTTTCGCTTTTTTCAGCGAAATTTGACGATTCAACCCGCGACTAAAAACTTAGGGTTTTGATAGCCACTACGTTCTCTCCTCCTCTCCTTCCACCTAACTCCACCCTTTTTACATCTTGTAGGTTTCATTCCAGACACAACATCTCCTCTCTCTTGGTTCTACCTTCTCGAGCGGAAAGGAGAATAAGAGAGTGGGGAGGAACCGGAGTCGAGAGTGCGGTATTGTCGGAGTTCGGAATGTAGAATTATCATTTCGATTGAGGCGCAACGGTGAGTAGATCCGGCCGTTGTCGGAGCGCGGCGACGGTCCAAGAAACGGACGGTCGTGGAGCAAGATGGCGATTAAAATATTACTGTTGTGAGTAGATCCGGTTGCCGTTGGAGTGCGACAGCGGTCGAAGAAGCGGATCCGATTGTGGAATGAGATGAGGATTATAATACTAGATTAGTTTATAAAATTTTATGAGAATAAAATAGTAGATTTAGAAATTACGGTCATTTGACTCATTGTAAATATGTTTTTTATCAATGAAATTATTAGTTGGCATTTAAAGCACCAATTTAAAAAAAATCAAATTATTTGATAAAAGGCTAAACATCTTCAAATCGATTAAATTCGATACGCATCCTGACTAAATAATGAGAACACATCTATAATTAATTGTTGTAATTTGAATAATATTTTCTTAAATATATGTAGTAAGATTTAAATGTACTATAATATAAAATGAGGAGAGAGCAATGAAAAAAATACGAGTTCTTCAATCGTAATAAATTAATAAGGAGAGATATCAGATGGATGATGATGATGCGGTTTAGATAAAAAAAAAACATTAAAATTTAGTCCTTTTTATAAAGTATAGATAGCTGGTGTCTGGTGAGCAATTTTTCTTATCGTTTGCTAATGAATAGGGACTGTTCATTTGTTATGGGATTATGCAGATTGGGATTTGATGGGATGAGAACTCATTTTTGAAAAAAAAAAAATGAGAGCCCATGAGTACAGGTATGTACAGGAATGTTATGAAATGAGTATTCGGTTGTACCGTGAGATTAATTGTGAAAAATCTTATTTTTTTTCTAAAACAATTGATATTATACAATTATATTTATTAATAAAATTATTAATAATGTAATTAAATAAAATATATTAAAAACTAACGTAACATAACATTACTTATTAATTATTATTTTATAAAATATAAATATTTTTATAATTAAATAAAATAAGAAAATGGGTACAAATAAATTAAGAAAATATTTATAAACAAATAAAAAATAAGATATTAATATTTATTAAATAATATATTTTTTATTTTTTTTACATGCTACGTTCCTAAGGACAAGCCAAGAAGAATTAAAATTTTAAACTATTAGCTAAATTAAGTTTGATATTAATAATTATGATAAAATAAAAAACGGAGCTTTGACTTAATTTGCCTTTTCCCATAGTAACAGTGCTATTTAAGGAAAAAAATGAATTTCTGGGAATTTAATTGGAAAAAAATCCTAAGTTACCGAATGCATGCTAGGAGCAAATACTAATATGTTGCTTGTTCCCACATAAACCCAAGCCAACGAATATGGCCTAATATTTATGAGCAGAGTAGGTCTGAGCATCAGATCTATTTTTAGATTTGATGGGCTCCAAAACCGTACAATTCTCTTTAAAATATATGCACAAAAAGTTGAAGAGAAAGCATACGAATATTAATTTAAACGGAACGCATGAATCTTAAAGTAGATCGGATGGTTTTAGAATCCATCAAATCTAAAGTAGGTCCGATGGATATGAAACCTACTCCGCTGTATTATTATTTACATTGGGCGAGTAATGAGTCATTTTCCGTTAATGGTATTTACTCCACCAATTCCCAGCTGATGCGATCATTAGTGAAAATAATATGTATTTAATACAATACTTGAAAGCAACAGAAAATAGATAGCTGGTGTCCCATTTTACTACCATTGCTAATGAATAAATTATTCACCGTTGGTGAGTAATGAGTCATTTTCCTTTAATTGCCAATTTACTCCCATTTAAAATGATGTGATCATTAGCGAAAATATTAACCACAATACTAGAAAGCAACGAGAAAAAGAATAAAGAGGGGCTGTTGACCTAAGTCAACATTTTGAAACTTTGATAATAATAATAATAATAATAATAGTAATAATAATAATAATAATAATAATAATAATAATAATAACAATAATAAATTATTATTATTATTATTAATTAAAAATATATATAACATAAACATCATAAGGAAGAATCTCTCATGTATAATATGTCGTTAACTTATTTATTTGATGAGGAGGGATCAAGTTACAACAAAGTTACAATAACTATTTTTTTCATTTTCAAAGTCCAAATCGTCGATCAAAACCGTTCAACATGATCTCCACAATAAAATGTGCCTGCAGATCAAATTTTACATTTTTTTTGAATTTTTTTACTATTTATTAAGTATTTTACAAAAAATAGTCATACTCAGACCATTGAATTTTGTACCCATCTTAATAAATAGTAAAAAAAATTCAAAAAAGTGTAAAATTTGATCTGCAAGCACATTTTATTGTGGAGATCATGTTGAACGGTTTGGATCGACGATTTGGACTTTGAAAATGAAAAAAAATAATTGTTGTTACTTTGTTGTAACTTAAATTTGTTGTAACTTGATCTCTCCTCTTATTTGATATACATTAAAGATTTTAATTACGCTCTTTCGTATAACACAGATTAAATTAGTATTGCAGAGCATGAACTGAAACAGAGAGTCGGCGGGCATAAGAAATAGGAAAAAGCGCTCACAAAATAACTTTGTTATTTTCTTTTGGCAATAATAGAGTTATTTTTTAAAATAACAATAAAATAGAATTATACTCTCTGGAGTCCTAAAAGTTCCGAAATCACAACTTTTCCTTTGATTTGTATCGCTCGAATCCTATGAACCAAGCATTTTGCAACACTATCTCTATACGAAATTGAAAGTTCCCTATTACGAGTTTATAAGGCTTTTAATCCAGCGAGTCACAAAAGCATTGGTACTTCAACTCACTACACGGAGCGCTCCACGGAAAGGTGCAAAGAAGAACTGCGGTAACAACCTTTTCCAATCTCTAAATCTCTAATAAACTGCCTGATCAAAATGAGATCAGCACCAAGCAAGCATGCTGGCATGCTGCAACCATCTCTCTCTCTCTCTCTCTCTCTCTCTCTCTCTTTTTCCGTATTTTACTCATCGAAACAATCATTAGCGACTTAATTAGTATTATTTCCCCATAGGGATTGGCGCATAATTCAACGAAGTCAAACCAAATACGTAACTCCACTTCCCCAAATAAACAAAGTTATACTGAATCTAATCTCAATATATTAAGAGCAACAATTAAGAAGAAAACTCACAGAGATAGGCAACTCTGGGGTTAGCGGCCTCAACCTCATTCGCCACACGAAGAATTGGCGTGATATCAGCGAGAGAAGAAGGTACGACCTCACTGAGGTCATCAAATGTCGACTCTCCCAAATTGCCAGCCGTCTGTGTACGAATCAGCCTTCGAGGAACGGGCCGCATCGTTCCGGTGCGAGCTAAGCCACCGGAGGATGAAGCCATTGGAGATTATGAGATACAATCCGACTAGGGAAGAAGAAGGGTCGAAAAGGGGAGATAATTGATTGGAGTTGGAGTGAGGCAGTTGAGTTGAGAAGAAATTAGTACAGAAAGTCTATGCGAAGGAGAAAGACAGAGTTGGCGGTACTATATTGGCGAAGGATGTCTGGTGGAGACGGATTAAAAAGATGAAATGTTAATCTATACCAACCAGAGCACCTGATTGGTGCGTGATGACTCATAAATGGATATAGTGCGTACCACCGAGTTCAGATGTGGTGTCATATTACATGACTTTTATATATAAAGTGTATGATAGCTAGTTATTATTATTTTTTTTTTTATGAAAAGACAAAAAGCTCATTTTATTATCATAAAATTATTGTTAACTTATATACATTAGGTCTTACTCAAAATAACAAAGTATCTTTCCGATATAACAAGCATAGTTAAAGCCGAAATTTTTATTTATACTCTTTCAAAAAAAATAAACCAAAACAATTCAAATTGTGAGAAATTCCAAAAATATCAGAGCCTCCAAACCAATCTGCGGCTCCATTCTTGGAAGGGCCACAGATTGGCTTGGAGGCCCCTCAAAAACCTAAATATATTTAATATTACAGTCGTTATTTGGGTTTTTGGAGGCCGCTTGCGGCCCCCCAAGAGTAGGACCGCAGATTGGCTTGGTGGCCCTGGTATTTTTAAAATTTCCCACAAAACATGATTTTTTGGTTTTTTTTTTTGGAATATGGTATAAATAAAAATTTCGGTAGTTAAAGCTATCTAAACAGTTAACTTTCTGAATCTTAGTACACTAGAGCAACTTCTCAACTTTGACAACTAGTTCTATAAAAATAAAATAAATTTTATCATAAATATAATTTAGACAAATTTAATTATAACAATAGAAATTTATTAGTGTCTTAATAAAAAAAAAATAACGAACATCACTCGTTGTTGTTTGATTTCAATTTTCAATTTTAGTTTCTAGCAAGTCATGTGTAGTCACTAATAATGTTACATTAATAGTTATATATATAGAAGTCACAAGTTTTTGAACCTAAAAGACACTAACATTTTAACCATACTATTTCAAATACTAAATACATGACTACTATATAAAAATATAAATAGTAGAAATTTCATAATCTATGTCTATTATATTTTTTAAATAAATCACGACGTATTAAAGAGAGGCTTTGATCTTTCCTAAGATTATTCTTGCATGTTGACGATGTTTGATAATTTCACTCAAAAAGTGAGAATTATATTTTTAGTGAGGACAGTTTAAAAAACACTAAGAATTTAACCATAATATTTCATATACTAAATACATTACAATACTATATAAAAATATAAAATGACAGAAATTTCATAATTCACAATGCTGCTATATTTAAAATTACCCTCCCACATGTTTCATAATTTTTACGTTAAAAATAAATCATTACACATTGAATAGATGCATCAATCTTTTCTGAAATTGTTCTTGTATATGGATATTGTTTGTTAATTTCACCCGAAACTGAGAATTATGTTTTAGTGAGGACAGCCTATGGTACATTTTGGAGAAGTTTAACTATAGGTGAGCATTTGTTAAGTGGGGCCAGTTTCCTTGACTTGACGCCAGTTTTTTTTTTTGTTTGTAATTTTGTATAATTGATATTTACGTACGGTAATTTAAGAAGGCATTTAACCAGTGAGTAAACGCGATTTTATTTCTTGGGTCAACGGTATTATGTTAGCTCTATATATAAATGCATATAACAAACATACCCACACAAGATAAGAAATAGAACAAAAAATACTATTTAATTTATAGAAAATATTTTTCATCGAATTCTAGCACGGATGTTAATTAGCTTATTTTGTAGAAGAACAAGAAGCCAAATTATCAATAGTTTATTGTGATTTCATTGGCACTATAGTTTTTTTTTTAATCTTGAAGGTTGAAATTAAGATTTACACAGTAATTGAAGTGAATTCATTACATATTTACATGGTACAGAATAAAATTAATGGTTGTATATGAACTTGATTTTTCTATTATTTATGAATCACTCCGGCTCAGCGGTAGGTCCGTGCCATCGCCGCGTGCCGACCACACCTAAAGGTAAATGGAAAATAATGTGATTCTCTATGGTAGCATGCTAATTTGCTAAAGTTATGCAATTTATGTAGACCTAGCTAATTAAGTCCTCTTATTTTAGGAGCCGCTTTACTTGGGTGAGAAAAACTCACTAGATGACAATACATATGCAGGCAAATTATATTATTTAATATTTATATAGTTTAGGAGTCTAATCATAGAGCTAGGAAAGTAAAGTTTGGCAGCCTCTGCCAAAATTTTAAAAACCGGATTTTTTTTTAGATGTCGATGTTATGTGCTAAAATCTAAACGACCCGATTCGAGCTACTTAATTTAATCTACATAAAAAATTATTAAAATTGTTATAAAATAAAGACAAAAAATAATAAACAAGAGAAGGAACATATAAAAATGACAATTTTTTTATTTATATATTTCTCAAGTGTACAATACAAGATTACAAAGTCTCTATTTATATGCTACAAATTGTAAATGAAAATCCATCTAAAATTAATTACAATTATAATGGGAAAATGAATTACAATAGTAGTGGAGATGAGGTGATTAATATTGAGAGTTACAAAATAATTAGACATCCACATTTATATTTATAACACTCCTCTTGGATGTCCATAAAAATATTCTTCATTAAAATCTTATTAGAAAAAATTATATGGGATAAAAATCTAGTGAAAGAAAAATAGTACAATATTCTTCTAAATACGCAACTACAATCTTATCAGGAAAATCCAGTGGGAAAAATCATGGTTAAGGAAAATATAGTGCATATTAACTCCCCCTCATGACAACATCAATCAAGATCTTTAAGTCGACGAACTCCAATATTACGAACTAACTTTTTGAATATTGCGGTAGGAAGCGCCTTAGTGAATAAATCTGCTAGATTTTTACTTGAACGAATTTGTTGAACATTAATAACATTATCCTTTTGGAGATCATGTGTGAAAAAGAATTTTGGTGAAATATGTTTTGTTCTATCTCCTTTAATGTATCATTCCTTTAATTGAGCAATACATGCAGTATTATCTTCATATAAGATCGTTGGGATCATTTTTTCAGAAGACAAGTCACATGTCTGACGAATGTGTTGAATCACATATCTTAACCAAACACATTCTCGACTTGCTTCGTGTATTGCTAAAATTTCTGTATGATTAAAAAATGTGGCAGTTATAGTTTGTTTCACATATTGCCACGAAATTGTTGTTCCACCACATGTAAACAAATAGCCTATTTGAGATCGACCATTATGTGGATCAGACAAATATCCAGCATCGGCATAACAAATTAAATCTGATTTGGATACATTTGAAAAGAACAAACCCATATCCATTGTACCTCGGAGGTAGCGAAGTATGTTGGGATATAGTGCACGCTAGAAGGTACATTTCAAAAAATTTACTAACATGCAACACGCGATCTTGCTGTAGAACAAGCAATCAATCATACGCAGTTTATGGATCGTGCCACACACGCGATCAAGCAAGTGTTTTATAGTTCATACCTTCTCCTCTTGCAAGGTGACGGGCTTGGGTGTCTCAAGCTGTCTCTTCGCAATGCGCTCGCTTCTTCTCATCTTTCCAAAGCAGGAAAGCCAAGAGGTGTACACCAAGGGGTAACCGAATAGCTAGCAAGTGTTACTGCTAGATCCACTCACGAGCTCCAATCGAATCACAACGATCTATCAACTCCAAAACCCCTTTTGGATTGATCAAACCGATTCCGAATCAACATACATCCGTGGATTCAATCCTCAATCCCAATCTAGATCAATCTAGTGATCTAGTCTCACAGTCAATCACCAAAGAGAAAGGAGCAAAAATGAGAGATCAAAAATCCGAATCAACAAGAAGAAATCAAACCTTCACAAGATCAAACGTCTCACCACAAGAAACGGATCAAGCTAATGGATCTAGATCCAATATGAGGAGGTGGCCGGCCAAAGAGGTGGCGGCACAAGGAGAAGAACATGGCCCGGGTCCGCACTAGGCGAAGCAACTTGATCGGCGGAGGAAGAAGAGCCCGCACGGCGGCGGGGTAGCGGCGGCCCGAGGTGGTTCGGATCGGCCTCTAGTCGATCAACCAAAGAAATATAGGGAGAGAAGCAAATTTAGGTTTATTTGAGGGGCAATTATCAAACTCCTAAATGAAGGATTTCATGATGCGTTAAAGGTGGTAAAAATTAAAATTTTAACCCTTTTACAAGCATCTACGGATCTACTTTATTATGCTAATTCTATTCAAGTAATTCATATACACGAATAATCATATACTCATTCATTCATCACAAATCTATTTAAAAAAAGAGATTTGGATATACCTCTACCAAATGTCAATTTGGTAAATAGAGAGAAGTCGTATTCTCTTCTAGGTCTCTTGGATACATTCGTTTGTCGAAACGGCCTCCTAGTGTTCACCTTGAACTAAACAAGGATTAGAAAAACCTTGCTAGAGATCTTAATCTAATATAAGCTTAGAACCTAGTTAATAACCCTTCTTGTTCTTCTAATAATCCTTCATTAGAGAAACTAATAATATGAGAGGAAGAGGGGGCGGCGGCTAGGAGAGAGAGGAAGAGAAGGAAATAATTTTCAGAAAATTGCTTCTTGAGAAACTTCTCTACCTCTCCTTATATACAAAGATACTAGGGTTTCTATTGTGTAACCTTTCTAGTATAATTCTCCTTAATTAAAAAAGCCAAACCCTAGTCGCTGCTACAGTAACTGCTACAACTCATACTAATTTTGGGCTTTAATAAATTTATGTTATAACAATGTTCTACACATTATTATATTTATGTGTCATGTATATTATACTATATAATGTGCATCACATTATACCAAATAATATGCACATTTCTCATAAATTTATCTTCATTCTAAGCAATCATGATATTTAACATTTTATCACATGTATTTTATTTCATATCATATGAAACAAAATACATCATATAAATAAAATATCCTTCTTGTTTCTTGCTCAGTTGGTGTGACCTATATAGAGGATCTATGTTATGTTGGCAATGGCATAATAACATTTTATTACCATAAACTATAAGCGGTATTCTAGCTATACATTATAGTCACCGAAATAATATAGATGTAAAATATCCTTTTACAATACACGATCATTTAAAGTAACGCTATAAATTACATTATTTGTGTTTATTCCTTGCCACATGATATTATGAATAATATACAAAGTAGGACTGTGTCATCTTTGTATTATATTTGTTTCTTGGTCTCTTAAGTAAATTATTAATATATAACTGCACTTTTGTTATATTGCATGCATTATAATTCTACTTTACCAAGGGGCCCATAAAATATCATTACTCATTATAATGATGTGCAATGATACTATTGACATATGACTTTCTCCCGCACAAGTTATATACAAGAAACTAATATTTTTATCACCACTAGTAATAAGTAGCTTTTAATATTAATTACATTATATACTTCTCATGTAAAAAAGAAATACACTCACATCTAAGAATTCTGAGACACAATGAAAACATTAATGATCTAACATAATTCATATAATGTTTTCATTTGTTAAGTCTGTTCAATATATGAAACATTTCATATACTCATATTATTAAACGATAAACCTTTATCAATATTTATAGAAATACAATGTACTTTAATCAACATGACAAACTTATCATGGTATATTAGTGTTCCATGCTCATAACCAAGTTTGTGAATATATTAGAGATTAATGTTTGTCATCATATATAATTCTGTGGTTCAAGATCAAGAGCATCTTATTGAACACTTCTAAAGATAACATAAATTTCATGGAACAAAATGCATATAATATCAAATTCATAAACATAACATGTACAAGTAATTAATATAAGATAACTTTTAGAACACAAAACTAACACTAAATTTAATTTCGAATGTTTTTAGACCAAAAATAAAATTACTGGAACAAACTAAAAAATATTTAACCGCATTCGTGAGTTGCGATAAAGGGTGTACATACTCCAAACACGTGGAATTTAATGATATCCCAAAAACAAATTAAAAATGAAAAAATAATACCCAAAAAAAGGACAGAAGCAAAGTGCCCAACAATCTTCCTTGTATCGTCTTTGTCCGCTATAGAAAGTGAGAGCGACACTTGTTATTAGTTTGATTGCATTATTTTTATTTTGGTTAGGCGAGGACTAAGTTTGAGGGATCCTACAATGTTTTACTTCTTGTAGCAACATGTCCCATATTTTAATTTCATCTATATTACAAAATATATTGTGTGGGGCTATAGCAATATGCATAGCACATATTAGTCTGTATTGCAGATTAAGTTTTCAAAGTTCAAATAACCGGTCAAATATACTTACTGACTAAATTTTACATTTTTTTGAATATTTTTATTAATTTTTAGATAAATAGAAAATGTGATTTTCCACCTATCTAAAAAATTAGTAAACATCTTATTTAAAAAAACTGATAAACAAATTGCAAAAAAAATGTAAAATTTAATTTACATGTACATTTTTGTTTGGAGATCATATTGCATGGTTCATATTAATTATTTGAACTTTCAAAATGGAGATATTAGTCCATAGTACAAACCAATATACGCTATGCATAGTAAATATTTATTTTTTAGTAAAGATTGAAGTCATCCAATTATTTAATATTTACAATGAATGTAAATTTTAAAGACTTCATATTATCTCTGTCACTAGATCAATGATACGTTAAAAAAAAATTAATTATAATACAAATTCTCTCTAATAAGTAAGAGGAGTGATAACTTAAAATTGATTTGCTAATTCTACATCGTAGCTTTCTCTTTTTCCATTGAAGTGAAAAATAATACTATTGGAAACATAAAAATAATTAATTTAAGGAAGTCTTTGTTTAAAAATTGAGAGGATAATTTAATTAATTTCATCAAACCAAAAGTGCGATCATTCATTTCCCGTCTTAGTTGCCCCCTATTTTAATTTAATAGTGTCACCAACCAAGACATATAATTCATTTTCTGTCATAGTAGCCCCCAGTATGCTCTTGATGTGATTGATCATGACGAGGATTAACTTAATTAAAAAAATGGTACCACACACAAACAATTAATTATATCAGTGAGAGGGCTAATTGGGATTATCATGTGCAAAAACCGGACAATCGGATCAAGCCGTTCATTTTACATGAAGAAATGTATATCACCGATCGACCCCTGTCTTGACAGTTTTGTCAACTGGAGCAGCTTTAGATGGAGAAAAAAAAAATTCATTTTACTTCACCAAATTGTAAGTTAAAAAAAACGTTTAACGGTATTTAACAATTCAAAAGTTTTTAAAACATCATTTAACGGAATATGTTTTTAGAGGATTTTAACATGAGAATGTCAATAAAACGGTTTAACACTAAGTTTATTTGTGTCTTCTAAAAATTTGCAAATTTAGTTCACCTTAAGAGGCGCATTAACTTTGCTTCCAAAAATTGACTTTTATTTTTTTTCAAACCAAAAAAATTCCCTAGATAGTTACTTCACTTATTTTGAAAATAATTTAGTTTTTTATAGTAATATTTACTTCATTTACCACTAAAAATCAACTACAAGTACTTGTCCCGACAGAGTTGCTATAACATTCTGAAAATTTTCAATTTTACCGCTAGCGCACCCTCAAGGGGTGGTTCGCAATTATTATTTGCTCAACCATATAGTATGTAATTAATACATGCAATTATTATCCTTTGGTTGCGTACTTGCGCATATAATAGCTACGTTTGCATAGCTGGTAAAAGTAAAAAATTTCAAAATGTTATGGCAACTCTGTCTTTTCTTTTCTCGACTGTACGTTCTAAATAAAAGATTAAGATTGTTAAGAATTTTCTTTTAGTTTATTTAAATGCCGCAAAGAACAAAAAAAACCTTTTGTTCCTTCATTTTTCTAAGAATTTTCATTTAACAATGTAAAAAGGCCGTTTAAAAAAGTTAAGGAGAAGATTAATTGCTTTGACACGCTGAGCCGCTGTGGGCCTTTAAACCTTTTGTTGTTCCATTTCTTTACGAATTTATATTAAATTAGCTTTAGCCCTATACTATTTTTTTATGGAATTACTTATATACACAAATATAAATTTATAAATGCTTGACATTTATGAGAGTTTTACATTATATTATGACACGCTTTCCTTTGGAGTGAAAATGTCTCGACAAATATATCATCAAAATAATAACTATACAAGCCTCGAAACAAAGTAGTATGCATACATTAAGCCCAAAACATAAAGTCCAATACACCAGGCCTATGCAACTTAATTTTTTTCTTTTTCTTTTTCTTTTTGGGCTAACGGTTTCTCCTCATTTCAAGGAATGAACTAAAGGCTAGAAACAAACTAAAATTTAGGAACTGAATTCTAATAAACAAGCACACAACGAATTGAGTTTAAACAATTGAAAGAATTTGTATTTGAGCACTTAACTTAAAGCATTCATATAATTTGAAGCAAACCACTTCAAAAAAAATATATTTAAATGTTGAAGCTATTCTTCCCGAGAATACCTTCTGTCGAACTGTGTCAACTGAGAGGTCATCAAAACATAGCATATATTTTCTAAAACTTGTTACAAAGAAATTTGCCGGAGGCAATTTTATTATCTTAAATACTTAGAATTTATCACACCATATCGCTGATCAGACGCACATGGTTTGTACGATGCTTTTCCACAAACACCTTCGATGCATTCGCGACGGTCTTTTGCCATGTCTAAGAACAAAGAATATAGTTAAAATTAAGATATATTAGAGCAGAAATATTATTCACAATTAATAATAAGCAGGTTTATGTCAATTTAAAAAGTTACAGAATTCACGAAATGTGCAAGAAGAATTTGACATATCTGCTGCGTATATGCTATTAAGCTAATGACAAATTTATTAAAAGTCCCGTGGGCCATGGGCCATGTTGCTACAAATTTTGTTAAATAACAAAAATGTTAAATAAAATTATTAAATGTGATTTATATACATTTTTTATATGCACATACAAAATAATATCACTTTTATAATATATTTTTAACCAAACCAATAAGTTAAAAAAATTGTCTAGATATTATCCACATCACTATATTTTGGCAAGCTATATATCAATTAAAACAAAATGGAAGTAGTGTGATCTTTAATATTACGTATAGTAAATAATATTAATCATCTCTAACAGTTTTATTTTCACATTTGAATGTTAAATTTTAAGTTATTAAAATTTAAATAATGAAGGATATAAAAAATTAAGATATTTAAACCCTTCTCAATAAAATTACAAGTTTAACCAAACAAACCCATGAAAGAAGGTAAAGTCGGTATTATGCAGATCTGCATATGATGCAACGCTAACTACCTAATTTTTAATTTTACCGATACCATGAAATAGTAAAAAATTATTATTTTTTTCCTTTATGAATTAGCAAGGTCAACAACTTAATTAAAACACTTACCCTTTCCAAGGCAGCCAAGATAAGCCCAATCCCAACTGCATCATCGATCCGTCCAATCCCCATCCGTCGGATCAAACTCCCGTTTGATTTCCTAACCGTAGTCGGCAGCAGCAACCCCGCCTTCCAGTCAACTGAGCCGCCACTCCTTCGTCTCCTCACCACTAGGGGCACATCAGACCCACCTGTGAGTTCCCTCGCAGAGAGACCCGACGCGACCCGCTTCGACGACTTCTTTCGCCTCAATGCAAGATGGAGATTGCGGCGAGGCGACGGAGAGTCGGGATCGGCGAACTTGCGGAGGAGCTCATCAGATGATGCCTTTGCCACGTGTTGAACGGTGCAAGCTGGCGCAGGTGTGGTAGCGGTTTCCATTAGAGAGAGAGAGTAAAGATAGGTGATGCGCTGGGATCTGAGTAGCGAGGGAGTGTGTTGAGAACTTTGCGATCAAGAATTTGATTGAACCGTTTGAGGGGATCCGTGTGGGGCAATTTAAAGCAAGAGGAATCTGGGATCAGCGAATATAGCCGTTGTGGGGAAATGGATCTGGCAGAATTTAAGAGGTGAGCCATCTCACTTTTGAGTAAGGTGGAAAGAAGCTTTGGATGTCATGGGACCCGCTGTTCTGTGACTAGTGTGTATACCAGTTGAAAAGGACTTGGTCTATGGAATACTTTGCTTAAGAGGGAGATGGCGCGGCTGAACAGTAGGACGGTGGTGGGAATCCACGTGGTCCACAAGTAATGTTTACCTGCGCCTGGAGCACGGAAACCGAGGATTATGGATGAAATTAAGCGGCAGCGCACTGCAGTTAGAAATAATTATATAACAAACCACGTACACACTCGAGGCATTTTTTACGAACTTGTGTAAGATGATTAATAATTTATTTTGATAATTTTGACAATATTATAAAATATGATTTAATTTTGAATTTCATTAATATGGAAATTATTTATATGGAGCATATATAATGTAGAAAAAATAAGATTTAATTTATATTTTATTGTAAACTAAGTAAATTAAACTTTTAGTGAATTGAAATCAATGATACTTGATGCATAATTAAATATCATTCATATGAAATTTGTATTTATATATTTAATAACATATATATAAATTTACCTTTTTATATTCAATCTTGTTTAAATTTTTCTTGAACAAACAATATTGTTTAATTAGTTTGGAAAATTGTTATTAAATTATCAAGATAATCATTAAGTATATATTTTTTTTAAAAGATATTTGTATTTATTGAATAAGGTAATGAAAATTTAATCAATTTTGTTCTATCATTATAACAAAGTGTTCTTTCTTTTCTGTTCTTATCTTTTTCGTTAAAGGCAAAATCTGAACCGGGGAGTAGAACTAGGGTGTTCTTAAGTTCACCAAATTTTTTTGCGAACTCAACTCTAAAATCTATCAGATTGACTTCAAATAACGAATCTGAACTGTTACACATACAATTTTATTTTTCTAACTTCAATATTTTTTTAATATTAATTAAATACATTAACATAAAATATGAAGGTATGCTAGAACTACTCTTTTATTATAATCATAAATCAATTCAAATACGCTTGACAGTTGTTACACTAAATAATTCAATTATTAAGTTTTCGTATATGATAATGAAATGCAGTTTGAAATCATCACATAAACCAAAAATCACATATACATGGGAAACCAGATGATTATCACCATTTAATTTGGTATCAGACTCTAATAAAACACTAATTTGCAACATGGATCTGGGATATCTGACACCGTTTGTTGATGAATCACCTGATACTGATAGGACACGAGCTCCATTATAAAAACTCGGAGGAAATGGACGTCTCCAGTTTGACCGTAGTGGTGACATTCAATGGCAATTCACGAGGGGCACGAGAGAGAGGCGCAGTAAATGCTGTCATCTTTCCTGTCTCCGTTTTGTAATTGTTTTATTGAAAATCTGCCGTAGGACTGGTCGTCTGTCACTCTGTCGTCTCTGATGGATGAATTCATTCTGCTTTCTATAATCGGTTTGCGGAGTAAGGACAAATGGCAAAAGCTTCAGCGAAGGGAATCTTCATTAAATTCATCAATTTTGTAAGAGCTCCAACTAAGACAAAATAACGGCATTTGGTGAGGTGGCCATGCTCAAAGGTTTTCATCAAGGAACTAAGATCCTGACAAACAGATCAATTTCTCCGTCTGTTTATCATTTGAACGGTTACAATTAAAGTATAAACAATATTGTATTTTATAAAGATACATACTATATTTTAATTGTGATCGTTCATATTATGAATGGACGGGCGATTGACTTTATTGGCAGTATTTTCCTACCCACATTAAAATATAAACATTATTGGATCTTAAAAAGATACAATCTATACTTTAATTGTGATCGTTCATATTATGAACAGACAGATTGACCTTGTTGGCACAATTTTCCTAGTATAAAATTATGGGTACAACGGAGCACTTTTAACTAGGGCTGTACAAAGAATTATTTAGCCAGTCCATTCATCCGATTCTCTTAATCAAACCTGTTTTTTTTTTAATCAAAATTTGAATAATATTTTAATTTTTAATTAACCTGATTATTCGATTGAATTATGAAATTATTTTTAAGAATCTATCTTAAACCGAGCAGCTTGTATCCAATAATATATCATATATTACTCAATTATTTGACACGAATTAATTATTTGACGCTATATGTTTTTTAATTTTTAAATAACCTGATTATTCGATTAAATTGTAAATTATTTTTTAAAATCTAATCTTAAACGGACCAGCTTGTATCCAATAATAAATCATACATCACTCAAATATTTGACACAAATTAATTATTTGACGCTGGATGTAGAATAATTGTAAGTCTTAATGATCTTGGGACTATAAATGAGGCCAAAATTAATTAAAAACAAACTATAAATGCATTTCAACATAATTTTACACACAAAAGATATATCATTTACGAGTAATAACAAACTATTTGTACAATTGCCTGAAAATATTTTAAATACCGACCATTTAGTCTTGGTGATTTTATAACTTGAAAGAGACATTAACGTAATAATAATAATAATAATAATATCAATAAACGTGCACAACGTGCTGTAAATGCATTTCAGTAGAGGTTGAAAAATAAAATTATCATAGGAAAATAGCTTACAAAATATGGGCAAGTATTTGACAATATTTGAATTATAATCACTAGTTTTTTTTTATTTTCTGTTTGTAAATGTGATCCCAAATAATAAAAATCTTCAACAGATGTGCGCAACATGTTGTAAATGTATTTTCACCAATGTTTGTTCATACAAAAATTACTGTATCATTTACAATTAGCAAATATAAATATAATTTTTTATAATATTTGAAGAATAATTAAGTTTTGGTAACTTTTAGTTGATATTAGCACCAATGAATTTTCCTCGAGTGATCCATTAGTTTTGATCATGATAATGTGTAGTCCCTAACACAAAGGGGTTTAAACGGAGTCTCAAAGATTTTTAGACGTTTTTCGGTTAATACCTCTAAACTAACAAGTCAAATAAGCGTGTGCAAGTAAAGTAAATAGAGTAGAGTTTAGAGACAATTGACACGCAAGATGATAACTGAGTTTGGCGTAAAAAGCCTACACCTCTGGGGTAGAGCAACCTCGTCGGTGCCCCTTTTCTATTACCCAAAAAGAATGACACAACTTGTGACACGTGAGCCCAACGATGGTGGGAAGTCATGACCTAACTCGTGTGTAAGTTGAGCCTAGAAACTCGAGCTGGAGAGTTCCTTGGAATCGTCACACAGCTATGGATATACGTGAGCGGAAACGCTCTGGCTAATGTACTCCTTCGCGCCCTACAAGCAGACCACAATAGTGGTGATGTAAAAGCTCTAGAATTAAATCCTAGACACTACACTATATCTCCTAAAAGATAAGTCAAGTGGATTTGAGAGTGTTGAGAAGATATTGAAGTTTAAGTTCTCTTAGCAAATCTGAAGTGATGATAACTCTTTATATAGTGGGAGAATTCAGATTTGCTAGATCCACTCTAACGGGAAGAAACCCGTTAGGTTGGACTATACGAATATTGAAGTTAGGATTTCTGCAAAATAATTCAAATTAATATTAACCGTTCTAAACGTTTATGTCCGTTTAGAACGGTTAGTACAATTTGTCCCACAAAACTTGATAAGCAACCATACGGATGTCATCCGTCTTGCACGAAACTAAATTGGAACTTTTTGACTTGTCTTTTTAAATTGGTTCTATATATTTGTTTCGGTCAAGGCGGATGCTCCAAAAATCAACAAGCCTCAAATATACTTTACTTAACTACTTGATTATTACACAAATCTATAGCTTCGTAAAGTCTTGTTGACTTCTCAGGTTCATCAAAAGAATCTTGTAATTCAGCACTTCATGAACCTTGGTTCTTCATTATAAATCTTGAAATTAAAGCTCTGAACCTATCTTTGGTTCTTCACAATAGATCTTGTAATTAAAGCTTTGAACCTGCAAACTCACTAAATTGTGTAAAATGTTAAATTCAATTAGTGTATGTTTTACAAATCTAGTCAAACAAAGTATTAGAAGATAAGCAAGTGCACATAAGCAACAATCTTCCCATTTTGACGATTAAACATGCACATAAGCAAGTGCATAAACATATTTAACTCGATTTACAATCTTCCAAATGTCATATTTGTGTCTCTTGCACTTTCTCCTCCTTTTGGAAATCAACGAAAGGGAGAAAAATACAGAATAAAAGAGTGCTCCCCCTCAATTTATGCACTCTCCCTCAATAAAATAAACATTGTAATTCAAGACATACTTTTAATGAAATAATTGAGGGAATAATCATCTAATCACATCAGTATCAGTGAATCCAATAGACAACATGGATTCTTTCAAGCAAATTAATAATTCTAAAGATGTGAAAAATGACACATTGGGTATGCATGTAAAATTGGACATGCATGCAAAATTCTCAATTTAAGATAATATAATTGCATAAATGTGACTATTGAATTGATCTTATGTGAATTTTCTTGTGATTTTGTCTTTTGTAGCAGAGTTGCCACTTATTGGTGACCATTGTCACAACATAGTTGTGAAAGAGCATATTTCAATCATAAGACAGTTTAATATGCTTTACCATGTTGAATCAGATGTAATCTGCTAATTAAACAGTCCTTAATAAATAATATTAGTAGTGAGCGATCAAGTCGGTGAATAAATGAATAAAACCAATACAAATTAAAAGTGCAGCATGCAACCTAAAGATCTAACATAGCAATCGATACAAATTTTGAGATGGTAGAGTGAAAGACTCTCAAGCTAAACCATCAAAAGATGTAGAAATCAGACGATAATAAGCTACTTAGAGGTAGTTGGACGTCGTTATTGACGGTCTTACTGTTCTTCTCCTTCATTTGTTTGGCCACACACCCAGTACACATCCATGGTTGATATTGAGGATCATCCACTATATCCCGTTCAAACCCTATACATTCCGCATGGAATACCACTTCACATTTGCTGCAATAAAACATCACATTGATTTAAGATTTGACAAAACACACCCGACACTTACCCCACTCATCAGGATAGTAGTATGTAGTGAAAAGATCATCGAGGATAGCCTGACAAGTAGGACCGTGTTCGGAATTCATGATTTCATCCACAAACGCCTGCTCATTAAACACTTTTAGGAGATGAAGCTCAATACGAGTAGCCTGTGGAATCATGTATCGACCTTCGCTTAGCTTTTCTTGGTTGGGAGTAGCTTTATCCTTGTTAGGCGGTGTTGATGCCATGTAGAGAGTGTTTCAATTTGTGGATAGAATGGACAGAATAGTTATCAGATCCGAAAGAAATTGAGAGGAAGAGTGTACCAAAGATTGGATCTCCTTTGATGTTTATAAGAAGATTTGGAATATAAAAGAGAATCCAAGGTAATATGAAATGGAGAAGTACAACATGCACGAGAAAGGTGAACTTGTAATGATTAAAGCAAATATTCAGAAAGAAAAACAGCTAAGATGTTAGAGAAAATATCTATGTGGTCCCCACAAATCTTGAGAAATATATGTTGAGTTTCGTTCTAAGGACAGATGGTTCATTATGACGGAGTGTGTTAATCGAGTAATATACAGAGACGTTTGTTCAAGTTTGTTTGTGAAAGCTTCAAATCACTTCTTTGTGTAACGTTCATGTGAATGGTTGCTATGTCTCCTACCTAATTGCTTGTACTCATGTTAATAATATGAGATTAATCTCTTAGTTCAAGTATACCTAGCTTGAACCTCAATTCATCATGTTGTTGAGCATTTAGAGGTTTAGTGAATATATCAGCAATTTGATTTTTAGTATCTACATAAACTAGTTGTATACCACCATTTTCAATATGATCCCTGATGAAATGGTGACGTATCTCTATGTGCTTGATTTTTCAATGAAAGACTGGATTATTCGAAATTCAAATAGTGCTAGTGTTGTCACACATAATTGGAATGTTGTGGAAGTGTAATTGAAAATCTTGAAGGGTTTATATCATCCATATTACTTATGTACAACAGCTACCAGCAGTTACATACTCAGCTTTAGATGTGGAAAGAGTGATAAGCCAATTTCTATAAACCGTAGGATAGAGTTTGACCTCCAAACTGTACCAAATTCCTTGTATTTATGCTTATTTTAGTGTCAAATATATCTAAGAACCAAGTTACTTGCCAAAGTCTATTTAAATTACAGGAAATGGAGCAAATTGTAGATCTTCTCGCAAGCTTTCCGAAAAGTGGTAGAACACTGAAAACGGAGTTACGGATCATGAGTTATGCCCGTTTGAATTTTAGAAATTCATAGCACAACACAGAGTAATCCGACACCAGTGCGGATGCACGGAGATAGAGTGCGGCCGCACTCAGTACTTAGAGAAATTCAGAGCACACAGAAAAGTCCGAGCGTAGTGCGGACGCACTCTGGCCGCACTCAGCCCGTGCTGCCGACACACAGTTCGTATTTTGGCTATATCTTGGTCATACGAACTCCGATTTAGGTGAATGAAAACTTGGAAGAACCATGACAAAAAGATCTACAACTTTCATGAAGGAAATAAATCTAAATTCGGAATGTAGAATTTTGTGCAGCCGCACCAATAGCCGTACCAGCCTGAAAGCTGATAAATATGGAAAGTTAGTGGGCTTAGTGGGCGCCAAAATTAGAATAACTTGGTCTCCAAGTTCAGAAAATGCTATATAAGGTTAAGGAGATCACAGGAGAAAGGGGGACTGCTCATCATTACTCAATTGAAGTTATTCTGCTCCACTTTCCGGCGGTGATCAAAGTTGTGATAAATTTTAAAGAAAGAGAAGGAAGAAGTCGAGGTTTTGCTTGAGTGACAAGGAAAGAACTTGGGCATGAACTAGGAGATTGGTTGTATTCTTTTCTCTTACGTATTTTCTCAGTTTTTACCATGTTTATCTTGTATTTTCTTGTGGATGTTAAAGCACCCATGAGAGGCTAGTTTTCCTCTCTAAGGGTTTAGGTCATGTAGCATGAACTTGTTTAATTTTATCTTACTCGGATCTTAGTTTTTATTATGATTGTTTGATTTGATGTTAATTTCTGTGATTTATTCTTTGTGATGTTGCATGATTAGTACTTGATTTGTAGTATCCCGCTTAGATCTTTTTAGACTTGAAGTAGATTAGGATCATATATGATAGTACCAAATTGTGATCACAAATACCTTAGAATTTGGATTAGAATTGACCAATTTGAAATCTAAACTGGAACTACAGGAATTAATGGTTAGAATTTGATGAATGACTTAATCGTGAAGTCAAATATCTAATTGGGACCCCTTGAATTGAATTGAATATTGGTATCAAGGACTTAATCGTGAAGTACCGATATTTTAGAATATGATAGGCTAACGAGAACTTGATGGTCTAAATAGCTAGGGTGAAGAACTTAACCGTGAAATCTGAATTATTTAGGCACGTTATTAATTCACGAAAGTGACCATTTTTAACATATTAGGTTAGAAACTCCATCATTATCAAACATGAATTTAAGCAAACCGAGTAGATAGAATTAACAAGGGATTGTAGACCGAATGCCCCTAGATTTCTCCAACTTGAATCACACCCGAATTTTAATTACTTTGTTACGAGCCTTTAGTTTTCCTACAAAAAATGAAATTACACAAAAACCCCCCTTTTACTTTTATTGTTTAGTTTTAATAGTAATTTTCTTTATTAAAAATTAGTATTTCCCTATCTCCCTTTGGATCGATACCTCAAATACTACAGGGATTAGGTTGTGTGCTTGCAATCTACCATATCTTTGAGTACTAGGTTTATAAATTTAAAAATCTAAAGAGTATAAAAGAAAGCGTAAAAACCTTATACCTAAAATACTCAACAAAGAGCAACAAACGTTTGTTTTCGGCTGGACCATGAAACAAGTGATCCACCCAGAAATTGACATATACTACTTGTACTTTTCCGACCCATATGATCTCTGACAAAGTCAGCATCTGTATACCCAATAAGATTTAACTCCAATTGTTTGTCATACTATAGTCCTAAATACAGAGTGCCTTTGACATATTTAAGAATTTGTTTAACAGCTTTCAAATGCAACTCTGTAGGACTAGCTTGAAATCTAGCACATAGACATACATCAAACATGATATCAGGTCTACTAGCAGTGAGATAGAGTAGACTACCTATCATAGCTTGGTATTCAGTGATGTTCACAGGCACTCCACCTTGATTAGAGTCCAGATATGCGCTGGTTGCCATTGGAGTAGGACTGGTCTTGCTGTCCGTCATCCCAAACTTCTTAATCAAATCCTTAACATATTTGGCTTGACATATGAAGGTGCCTTCATTCTCTTGTTTGATTTGGAGACCCAAGAAGAAGGTCATCTCTCCCATCATGCTCATTTCAAATTCACTGCTCATTAACACAGAAAACTCTTCGGCAAGTACCGCATTAGTTGAACCAAAAATAATTTCATCCACATAGATTTTTACAATTAACAAAATCTCTTTGCTTTTCTTGGTGAAGAGGGTAGTGTCAGTTATTCCTATAGTAAAACCATTTTTTATTAGAAATGAGCTCAACCTACCATACCATGCCCTTGGTGCTTATTTAAGACCATATAAAGCTTTTGTAAGTTTGAATACATGATCAGGGAAAGCTGGATCAATAAAACTAGGGGGTTGTTTGACATAAACTTCCTCTTCTATGAATCCATTTAAGAATGGACTTTTCACATCCATTTGATATAGAGTAAAGTGTTGGTTTGCGGCATATGCTAAGAGCATTCTAATGGATTCTATATGAGCTACTGGTGCAAATGTTTCCTCAAAGTCAATTCCTTCTTGTTGAGTGTACCCTTAGG
Organism: Carex littledalei; assembly: GCA_011114355.1. Classification (NCBI taxonomy): domain Eukaryota; kingdom Viridiplantae; phylum Streptophyta; class Magnoliopsida; order Poales; family Cyperaceae; genus Carex; species Carex littledalei. The sequence goes on from CM022105.1 coordinate 1,597,291, forward strand.
CCACTAGCCTGGCTTTATTTCAAACAACATTTCCATTTTCATGCATTTTGTTTTTATATATCCATTTTGTACCAATAATTGTATGATCGTTAGGTTGGGTACTAGTTCTCATACCCGACTTCGTTCAAATTGAGCAAGCTCCTCTTGCATAGCACAAATCCAGTTATCATCAATATTTGCCTCCTAAAAGTTTTTAGGTTCAATTTGTGAACCAAATGCACAGTGACTTATAACCTGGTTGATACCTGATCTAGTTCTAACCCCTTGTCTAGGATCACCTATGACATTGGTTAGAGGATGAGAGATAACTTCAATTAACTCTTCAGGTGGTTAATACTCAGTAGAAATAACCAGACCCCACAATTAGTTTTCCTCTTCCAAGTCCTTATAATGACCCGTCAAACCCCTTTTCATTTTCCCAAGACAAACAAAACAGCCTTCGATTGGACCTTACTGAAACTAATTTTCTCGCTTGATCTTCATCCGATCTCAAATCAAACCATTATCCGTCAAAAATGTCGATCGGCAGGAGGAGCAACATCTTCGACCCCTTCTCCCTCGGCCTGTGGGACCCATTGGACGACTTCCCCTTCGGTCGGGGCCCACCCTCCTTCCCAGGTGACACCTCAGCCTTCGCTGCTGCTAACATAGACTGGAAAGAAACCCCTGAGGCACACGTATTCAAGGCTGATCTTCCCGGGATAAACAAGGAGGAGGTCAAGGTCGAGGTTGAAGAGGGCAACATTCTCCAGATAAGCGGCCACCGTAATAGGGAAAATGAGGAGAAGACTGACACGTGGCACCGTGTCGAGCGCAGCAGTGGCAAGTTCCTGAGGAGGTTCAGGCTGCCAGAGAATGCGAAGATGGATCAGATCAAGGCGGCCATGGAGAACGGTGTGCTGACTGTCACTGTGCCCAAGGAGGAGGTCAAGAAGCCTGCGATCAAATCTATTGACATCTCCGGTTAGAAATTTTCGCCTTATATTGCTGTGATCTTGTATAAGTTGGTAATATGACTTGTGATCAGTGTTCCTACCTGTATGTTCATCTTTTGGTGTGTTTCAAGTTCTAGTTTCTGCTGATGTGTTTGGAGCTCAGAGCGTCTGTACTGGTTTGATGTACAAATTCCTTTGAGACAGTATTGTCAAAAATCTCTGTATTGATAAATTTTTTGAAAGCTTGAATTGTATTAGTGCACAATTACAATTGCATGGTCGATCTACTATCCCAAAATCTGATCTAACGAGTAACTTATGAAGAAATTCTAATGCATTGTGAGTTATGAATTGTATTTGTTCACAATTTTGCTAGCATTCTAAAGCATTGTAAGTTATGAATTGCATTTGTCACAATGAGATTAGAGCAGGAAAAAGTTTTGTATTGGCAAGCTGATGTATTGAAATATGGCAGGAATTAAAAATAGAAAGATTCCAAAAAAGTAATAAATGGGCAGCTTATATAACCTGATTATGGTATTTGTATTTTCTAGTGTGTTAAAGTGAATTTTTTTTTTTCAAAATTTAAGTCACAGCGAAGACAGTTGCTGAAATAGAATACATTAGCAATTTAGCATCCTATGCTGAAAATGAATAAGTATATGATATCTTCCTCAAGATGAGGCACACTAATCCTACATATATACTCACTGCCCTGTATACAGGACTTTGTAATCATATAATAAGCCCTCAGTAATCATAAAATGCAGTTTATTTTGTTTAGACATTGCTGAAAAGAAAGTTAACAAATTTTCTATTCAGATCAAATATCAAACTTATCCTAAATTGCAGAATTATCCGTACTCATAAACAACTTGAATTCATGTCTATCATTTGCCTTGGTGGTACACTGGTACGGAATTGTGTTGTCTGGCCCTTTGGGTACCAAAAATGTGCTGACAGGAAGTTTTCGGCTGTACACAAGTATGCTGGTAATTATCATTCTAATTCCCATAAAAAACCTACACATTACTGGAAGTGCAAAGAATAATAACACTTGTATACTGCGCACTGCTTACCTTATTGTTATCTGTTTGTAGGATAAAACAAAAAACAAAAGGATCCCTACATTCTCATTAACTGCAAAAAAAAAAAAATGAATACTTGGCATACTGGAGCTTGTCACTGCTACTCGCAAAATTAATTAAGAGATCCCTTTTAGTATGGCGCAATTAATTAGACCAAATTAAGTCTCTATGGAGATATGGGATTGGGACACTGTTTTCTTGCGGCTAATCCTATGTTTCACACTTGCACCAAACACGTCGAGACTGATTTCCACTTCGTTCGCGAACGAATTGCATCCAAAGAATTATGTGTTCGATTCTTGTGCTCATCTGATGAGAACCAAGCTCAATGTGGTTTCACCTACATCGGCTTGAAGGGGTATATTAGAGTACAGAATTGGAGATAGTTATCAGCACAAGTTAGAGATTAGTATAACTAACTCTTGTAGCCGATTCAGTTGGATAAGGACTAGCTGTTGTATTTCATATTGATTGCCTACATAAGGCCGCGTGCTCTGTAATCAAATGAAACAGAAATTTCTCATCTCTCCTATCTTTGCTATTCTTGTTTATATCCAGGGTCCCATGAGTAAGCTCAAATATCACCAGTATCGATTAAAAAGTTTGGGATCACGGCCGTCTGATTGGGATCTGAGCCAATCTGGCCCGAGGTGGAGTGCACGGGATCCACTTTAATAGTCATGCAGATCGCCATTGGATGGTCCAGATTCAAACAGAAATATTTTGTTACCTCAGGTGATACAAATTCCTCCTTGATAGCTTTCACTGCACCGTTCTTGTCTAGCTTTGAAACCTCAGCGACAACTTTGTAAGTGTGAGCACAAATTTTCGGATTTTCACTCAAAATTTCTTCATTCTAAGTGAATGTAACTTTTCTTAATTAATCATTAACATATCATCTGAAATAATATAACTAGATAAGAATAAAGTGTGTAGTAATTAGGGTGGTCAAGCTTTATATAGCAGTATACGTAGTTGGTCGGGTGGGCCGGGCCGACGGGGTGACTTTACCAACTGCTGCTATTGCAGCTGAGCCCTGAGCATGCCCGATTTTTTTATTAATAGAAAAAATATTATAAAAAATCGACAATAGTTAATAAATTCGGTAGAATGGAAATATAATAAAACCGTCATGGTTTATAATGTCCGGTGAGACGTTATAAACCATAACGTCCACATTAATAAAATTAATTAAACTCCTAATTAACAAAACAACAACAACAAAAAAGATAGCTCAATTGGGCGTAAACAATTTCTAAGTTTGAGTTCAGACGTTATACAGTAACATCCCGTTTTTTTTTTTTTTATATTAATCAGAGGTCTAATTCATTTTGCTAATCTGGACGTTATGATTTATAACGTCCAGCCGGACATCATAAATCACAACGGTTTTTTTATATTTCGAAATCTACGGAATTTGATAACTATTGTCAACTTCTGTTTTTTCCTATTAATAAAAAAATCGGCTGAGCATGCTGTGCTTGTCTGATTTCATCAACAATGGCCATGATCAATTTATTGATCCGTTCCTCTTCTTCAACAAAAGCAGGGCTTGCTGCGCAGCATTTCTAATGATGCCAATTAGGTTCGTTAGGGCCCACAGCGAAACAACACATAATGTACTTTTTTTATTTAACCCACAAATTTGTAATTTTTTTTTTGCAGTTGTTTTTTATTTTTGTTAAAATTGTCAATTTAATCCGTTATCAATGATTTTGTATAGTGCATTTCGGTGTTTAGTACCCTATCGGGTATAATTTTCGGATTGAATAACCTGACGCTAAAATAAATTGACAACCTTATCTTTGTTCTCTTAAAATTATATTTGAAAACTACTTGGCAGCATCTACCTAGTTTCTAAAAAAAAAAATTTATATTTGAAAAGATGTCCAAATTTACATGTACAGTAATAGACGTATAAATCCCACTTGTCAAATTTTTATGGAACTTACACATACAGTATTTACCCAGTTCTGTTCTGAATCCGAATCTCGGATCCAGCAAAAAATAACTACATGATTTTAAAAGTATGCATGATTAAATTATGAATATAGTTATTGATTAATACTTTTATGCCTGATTGGTATCATATCTGAATCTAACACTATAATAGATAAGAAAGGTTTTAATCTATTTATCCGCTGCATAATTGGACACCTCCAATAAGGCGAAGATAAAGAACAACTTACTGGTTCAATTACAACGGCAAAGAGGGTTAAGATGCAAATAATTTTACTGGTCACACAAATTCTGGTAATTTACATATATAGTTTAACAGTCTGTCTAAGACTTGGGTACATTTACAATCAAACCAACAATCCAAAGAGCAATGGACCCAACAAGCCAGAGGAAGAGAAGAAACACTACAACGCCGGCCAATATTGTCGCGAGCGGGGGGCTATTGGAACCACTTGAGCTCGATTTGTTTGCTTTTGGAGGCTCTATGTTAGAAATTGTCTCTGAAGCAAAACCTTGACTCCTCCGGTTTTTGTGCAACTTCAATGCATTGCAAAATCTGAAAATTATCATCTCTTTGAAGTGTGCTCAGCAAGCTTAGCAAGTAAAAAAGCATACATGACATTGCAAAATCCCATGCTATCTAGTTTGTTGCATCGTGCATAGCAATTGCTCAATTGGTTATTTGCTCAAATAGTTGTGTGAAAAAGAAAGAGCAGGTTAGCACAAACATAAAGTTGGTAATTTTTTGAAATTAAGTCATTAGTTCATGATTTTCAGCATTGTTTTTCCTATTTTTTTTACGTAGTAATTAATAACCCCTTTACCAAATATTAAGATTAATCTGAATAAAAGTTTTGGTAGTACCGTCAATATTTCTTCTGGAGGTCTCATGATGTCGAAAATATTAATAGGGAACCAACAGGAAATTCCCAAAATAACAAAAAGAAAGGAAGAAAAAAAAAATCACTATAGAGCTAAGATATCAGCCCCTCTATACCAAAGGTAGTCAAAAGTATTTTCTTTTTATTTTGTTTAGATGGCTACCAAAAGTAAGAAAGGGTAAACTTGATAAGTGCGAGGTGAGAAGCGAGAAGTACCTGAAACCAGATCCAAAGTGTGAACGAGAGGAGAGAGGGGAGAGCGCTTTGATCGCCGGAGAAAGTCGGGGAGCATTCCGTCGGAACCCTAAAGCCCTGGCGGCGACCATGGTAACGGAAGACAAGGCAGTGGCCATGGGTGCTGGTGAGTACTGTCCGAGATTCTGAGCTGGAAACCTGTAACAATTGATTTGTCGGAATGCGAATTGTGAATGCGGGAAAAAAATATACACCGCAGAATTTTAGTGATATCCAAGAAGAATCTGAACCGTTCCAAATTCCAATGTTTTTTATTGATAAGAAATAAAAAAAAAAATGTGATAGATTTTGTAGGAATTTTAAAAATGAGAAGGCAATCATCTCTTATGGTGTTCAGCCTGAACGTTACGGACCGAAATTTTTAAACATAGCACAATTAAAAAAAAAAAAACCCATCATTTTTTGTTAATTCGAAATCTATCATGACCGCTCCGGCATTGTGCGGCCTCATTTACTGGGACTGCATAATGCCGATGCGTCGAGTACGGGGAGCCGGTGATGGGCGTCGGTGACGGGGACTTCCATTCATTGTGCGGCTGTCTGTGGGGCATGACTATTATCGGGAAGTCGGTGACGGGCGTTGAGTACGGTGACTTCCGTTCATTGTGCTTGGAGTTGTTGGGTATATCGCACGAGGAGCTCCAGAAAGAGAAGAAGAAATGTGAGAGGACTGTGATCTCGCCCAGTACCATCAGCTTGTCAAAATTGAGGGCCAAATTCAAGGATTATCCGGATCATCCAGATCAGGTATATAAATTGTACATTATTTAATTTAAATAATATCAGATTTATTTACTTGTAAACAATGTTTTAATTTAAATAAATAACAGGTGGTTGTTGACTGATACCTGTGCGCGTATATTCTGGAGATGATTACTTGTCGGTTGTTTCCGGATTCACACGGAGATCAGGTGCGGCTGTGCTACCTTGACCTTCTGCGTGATTTGTCCATTGCGGGCAGGTTCAACTGGGGTGGTGCCAAGCTGGCATTCTTATATAGGTAAGAAACTTATTCGTATAATTTTTTAATTTTTTCAAATATTATACATCTCCGTATAAGTAACACTGACTTTGTACATTGTAAAAGGGTCTTAACAATGCTTGTCTGAAGAAAAACAAGACCTTTATTGGACCATGCATGCTACTACAGCATTAGTCCTACGCACATGTGATCGTTAGCCGTCCAGTCATGGCTAACAAGACAGATGTGCCAGAGTGGGGCAAGCCCGAGCCAGACAACTGCCCTGCATACGGCGCCAAGTACTGCTATCCGAAGATTTGGGTCGGGCAAGGGCATGGCTCGTCACTCGGCATCACATTCTGGAGACAGGAGATCGAGCATCTCAGAGATGATCCAGAGTATGTGACTTGGGAGCCCTACAGATATTATGTAAGTTTAATTTTATTTTAAATTTGATTTAATTTTTTTTTCATATTTTTCAGTTTGAATTGATATATGGTATTAAATCTATACTTTCAGGTCTTGGTGGATGGGAGACATCGGACTTTTCTCGAGATATTGCCTGAGCGATGTCAGCAGCAGGAGCGTTTCTGGCGTGCAGAGGTGCCGCTCATATGTATTTAGGTACCATAATTTAATTTCATTAATTATCTACACGAGCAATTTAATTTAATAGAAGCAACCTAACATAATTAAATATATAGATCATCAAGCACCACTAGCCCGGTCGGGTCATGAGACAGTTCGGGCTGCGTCAGACAGCTCTGCCCCCAGCACCGATGAGCGAGGGGGTGTGGCGAGGGCTTCATCATGCCAGAGACACCACTGTGGGCAAGAACTGGGGAGCCGTGCGTGATGATTACGTGGCTGAGGCAACATCTGCAGATCCCCCATTGGCTGATCCGGACCGTTACATGAATGGCGCGCCAGTGTAAGAACTTTTTTTCTAATTCAAAACCTTCACTATAGTTTTCTGATTGTAATATCTAACATTTTTTGTAATTCGTACATACCTTACAGAGATTGGTACCAGGATCAAGGCGCGTACACTATATTTTTGGAGGGGTGTATCGCCGACAACCCCTATGAGCGGGTACCGAAGCCGAGGGATCGGAGAGGACAGATCCATGGTCTTATCCCTGCCGGCGTACCGTTCGCAGCCACAGTATGTTTAATTTTAAATTTCAAGTTAAAAACTAACAATGACTGCATTTGTACAACTTTTTCATATTTTTTTGTTTTCAGGCATTATATCTGGTCAAGAGTTGCGTCATAGGGGCTACGAGCCATGACCACGGGCTGGAAGAGGCTCGGAAAAGTCATCCTCAAGCACAACGTACCCGCGGTGTGCCAGTGTGGGTACAGGTCGCGTCTCGACTCTCTACTGAGATGCGCTGGCTTGGGTGGAGTTGATACGGTGGACGACATATCCGACGAGCCTGATGTCTACGTCTCGTACACTAGTGACAAGACATTGTTTGCATCCGTCCATGACGCTGAGACCGTCAGTCAGGCGTTCGACCGAGGTGCCGAGTTGATGCGCCAATTCGCACATCAGGCCATGGGATCTCAGGCTACGACGGGTGCCGAGGTATAATTGTAATTAAAATACATAACTGTGATTTTTTTCCAAAGTTATTGATTAACTAATTTGTAATTTACTGCAGAATGAGGAGGAGGATGCGCTGGGGTTTGATATCTTTGCAGATTTTGGCACAGCGGGAGATGGACTGTATTCTCCGGGTTACAGTCCGACTTAGACGGAGCCTCCTGCCTATCAGTCAGGGTATGTTCAGACAGAGCTCATCCCAGAGTTTCTTAGACAGTCCTCACAGCATGCTTCCCATGATGACCCCATTGCCAGACATGCGTATTTATTCACGCAGGCTAAGTCTGGACAGACTACGGTTTTTGGTCCTGGAGTCCAGCAGACATCCGAGATTGAGAAGGTTCATGACGAGTTGGTTCGGTCTCCAGATGTTCAAGCAGAGGACTCTACAGACTCAGCAGATACTGACGAGACGCCACTCTCCAGGCGGGTCGAGGGTTCATGAAGAAGAAACATAGGAAGATATTTAGTCATGATCCGTAGGCTTTGGCTTTTAGTTTGTTAGATGTTTTGTCATATACTGGACTTATTTGTTAGATTATGTCGCTTATTTATTTTGTTGCTTTGTTATTTATTTTATTTGTTTTGGTTATTTATTTATTTTCTTCATTATATCATTATCTCGTCATACAAAATAAAATATTTCAAATGAATTACGACATATCTGAAATATTTTAAACGAACGACATTTCTAAAATACGATAAGACAAAAAATATATCAATTTAAACAACATTACAAACTAAAACTAAAACAAATAAAACCATTTTTATAACAAAAAAACAAATAACATATTTCAGTTTAAATAAAATTAAAAAAAATTGGGGGACCGCTCCGGCATTGTACGGTCCCATTTCAGGGTCCGCATCGGCATTATGTGGTTCCAGTAAATGAGGCCGCACAATACCGGAGCGGTCATGATAGATTTTGAATTAACCAAAAATGATAGTTTTTTGGTTTTTTTTTTTTTTTTAACTGTGCCATGTTTAAAAATTTCGGCGTTACGGAGATAGGAGTCCACCGCTGAAAAAAAAATACTTTATGGACGCTATTAAAATTAATACGGACTTTTTGACTCGAAATGTTTATTTTTTTAATTAATGATGCGGAGTTTGAGGTGATGAAATCGACACCGAGTCGGACAGGGAATGAGAACTACCTGTTTCAGTAAAAGTTGTGTAATAAGTTGATGTTTTATTAGTTTAATTATGAAACAAATCAAAATACTTTTATGGAATACAAGGGGTTTCGGTTGTGGTGGTGTGTATACAAGGATCAAAATTAAATGAATTTAACTTAGATTGGCATAAGAGACTTGGAGATTCAGAATATCTCGCTTTTATTGAGATGGTGGTGGCGCCTTCATCAAAAAAATAATTCACTATGGCGGTTTTGGGCTACAAGGTTGAGGGGTCATGTAAACCGAGGGAGTAACCTAATTGTGTGGCTTTTAGAAGTGGTTCCTTCTTTTGGTCTCAATTACTCAATCTAAAGCTAGGGACTGTTTCATTGGAGTACGAGGTGGAATATTGATGATGGAACCTTAATTTCTTTCTGGTTTGACACGTGGCAAGATGTACCGTTGAGACGGTTTGGAGATGGTTTGCCTAGGCCGTTGCAACCGAATATGTCATTGTCACAAGCCCTACCAAGATTAGAAGATATCATTCCGAACCAAGTCAGTGAGGTTTCAATAGAATTATCTTGATGATACACTCATTTGGCGTTGGGACAAATCTGGTGAATACTCTTCAAAATCAGCATACTCCATTCTCATGTCAGCGGGTAAGATTAAGTGGAGGTTTAACAAGTTGTGGGCTGCTAGATGTCCTAACACAGCGAAAATCTTCGTGTTCATGGTTTTGAAAGGAAAAATCCTAACACAGGATATGTTGTTGCAAAGACACATACCATGTCAATTAGGGTGCGTCATGTGTTCATCGGGCACCTTAGAAACAACACGACATCTATTGTTGACGTGTCCGTATGCAATGCAGGTGTGGAGGATTCTATCTTCAAAACTAGATTTCAATCTAATAAAAAGAGAAGCAACCATACAACAAATATGGATCTCATCTACTCAGTCTCTATCAACAATATGTACAGAGAAGTTTATATATACATTGATTCCTATCAAAATAAATCGAAAATGTTATAAGTTTATATATACATGTAGAAGAAGTAATATATATCATATCCGTCAGTTATATGTTTTATTTAAATTGTATGATTCTATTATTAAGAATTTAAAATGTAAAAGCATGAAAAAGTAAAGACATTTTAATCCTTCAATTAAACACATTATATTCGGACATGCAAAATTCATAAATTACTCTTCAACTATGGTTCAACAAGATATTTAGGAAAAGAAAAGAACAGCATGAAAATTAGGCCTTTTGCCAATATCATGTCATTAGTAAAAAAAAAATACTAATCAGTAGATCCTAAACCTCTTAATCTATACAATAATCGATTAAACATTCAAATACATCAAAATTGGACATAGCCGCCTACAATTTCGGCCGAAAAAATGCCTAGAACACAACAAAACCTCAGATAAACTGTGCAGTTATTTCCTGCGACAAAAAAAGAAATGTAATAACAAAAGAGAGAAAAAATAATTATCATGACCTCTATCGTCGATCAGCATCCAGAGCTCCTTGGACAGTACTCACCCCCTCCATCGAAATACATTTTCTCACTTTCCACCTAGGCACCTCGATCCGAGGAGGTGGGTCCAGTGAGAAGCAAATAACCAAAACTGTTAAATTATCACAGCTATTCCTCTCGAGAGCCTCCTTAACCAGCTCCCTCGAGCACAACTCAGGATCATTATGATTCAACAGCGACTTTCTCACCATAGTAATTGCACACTGGCTACTCATCACATCCCACAATCCATCACAAGCCATTACCAGGAACTCGTCTTCCTGTGTAAGTGAAGATTCATGCAACTCAGGTTCACCGCTGAGGGGGCAGACTGAGCCCTTGGCACCCTTCATGTGCCAGTCTCCAAGTGCTCTGGAGACTGACAGCTGTCCATTGAGGTACCCATCAAATACGGTACCGCCAAGCTTCTCTACTCTAACCTTCTCAAACTTGCAAGTGGGTTTGTGGTCCTTTGTCATATCAACAGCCTTACCCCGTTTACTCAGCACAGCTCGACAGTCTCCCAAGTTGGCGATCAGCAGAGTTCTGATTTTATGAGAAATATTAGTACAAATGTGATGTTTTGTCATACCCAGTATCAGGTTAGCTATTGGCTCTTTGGCATTCTTTCTGTTATGAACTTCTTTGTAGTAGTGTATATTACTTTTTATGTAAAATTTATGATTCCACTAGACAAAAGCAAACAGGTTCAGCCATTATTTTGCCTTTAAAGGTTCCCTAGTTGGATTTCACATTGTTACTTGATAAAAATACAACATTTTATGTAAAAATTGCCGGACAATATAAAAGTTGTAAAAAGCTCAAGCAATGGGTAGAAGCTAACTTTTCAAAAATCAGTGCCGTCAGGACAGTGGTCCCTGAGTTGCGGTCCAGAGATTTGGAATCAGCAAGTGCATGATCAGCCTTCATAAATGCACTTCTCATCGCTTTGTGCATGCTATTTGGGAAATGATTATCTTCTATGATAAATTTGAGTAGATTTCTCTTCACAAAACGGGCAGCATCATTGCCACAGTGGCCATCAAACACCTGTAAGACACCGCATTAGTCAATGGGAAGAAAGGCAAGGAAACTAGCCATGCTTCATCAGTCATGTTATGTACAGGTTTTCAAAATGTAAAAGTAAAGTAATAATCTTGGAGTCAAATAAAGACAAAATTGTTTGTATGGCTGTATTGCTATCTAGTAAAGTAACTTGCTGTCCCGTTTAAGTGAAAGAAATATACACCATAACTCTACCCTTTTCCCACTTGATTACTGTAATATAGAGTTCCCCATTTGCCCGGGTTGCAATAATTAGTTTTAATATTGGACCAATAACTATCATAGTTAACAACAACAACCAAGCTTTTAGTTGCAAACAAGTTGGGTTAGGCTAGAAATGAAACCCAACCGAGTCACAAAGTCAAAGTAGATAGTAATAAAATAATATTAAGAATAATAATAATAACAATAGTAGTAATACTAATAGTAATAATGGTACCAATAGTATATTATGCCTACACTATAGAATCGTAGGGGCCGAAGTCCCAAGTCCTATGTCCTTGACTCCGAATCACCAGCCCTATGACCTAAAACCTATAAAACTACCCTTAAACAATATTTCCTAGGTCATGGTTCTGGTACGTGGATTGCTAACCTCCACAAGCTCCTGTCCAAAGCCAACTCTTTGGATATATTCCATTCCTTCAAGTCCCTTTTTACTGTTTTCTCCCATGTCAATCTTAGCCCACCTCTGCCCCTCCTTGTGCTTTCGATACGGCTTATGATTCCGGTACACACCGGTGCCTCAGGAGGTCTCCGTTGAAGATGCCCAAACCATCTCAAGCAGTGTTGGGCGAGCTTCTCTTCAATCGGTGCTACTCCAAGTCTGTCACGTATATCATCGTTTATGATTCAGTCTCATCTTGTACGACCACAGATCCACCGCAACATACGCATCTCTGCTACACTTATCTTCTCGACGTGTTGTCTTTTAGTAGCCCAACATTCTGCACCATACAATATCGCAGGCTTGATCGTCGTCATGTAGAACTTGTCTTTGAGCTTTTGTGAAACTTTTCTGTCACATAGGATGCCAGATGATTGTTGCCATTTCACCCACCCTGCTCGTATCCTATGACACACATCTTCATCAATCTCGCCATCACTCTGTAGCATCGACCCCAAATATCGAAAGATGTCCTTCCTAGGCACTACTTGTCCAACCAAAGTGACATCTCCATCCTCTGACCTGACATCGCTGAACTCGCACCTCAATAACTAACATAGTTACTATTAAAAAAAAATTATAATAAACTAACAAATATAGTTCATATGCAGTTTGTTTCAGCCATATTTGTTCATTTTAGCATTGAAAAATTTCCGCCTACAAAATGACAGGTTACGCAAAAGCATTGCAACGACTCACCCCATAAAAGGCACCAGGTGCAGGGAAGCTAGGTGGCGCACTGAGGTGCTCAACTAGATTATCAATGCATACATGTTCGTCTTCCATGTATGATTTTGTGCCCTTCTCAGACCAGCTGCCCGATCGAAAAACTGGCATGTACCCAACCTGTGGTTCAGTTGGAGACATCAAACCCATCTTTCCAAAATCTAAATCCTGCAAATTAAGCAAAAATATAAATCAATATGAAATATTATAATTTTTAATTTGAAGGATAGCCCTGAGGATCTTTTTTCTCATATCTTTTACTCTAAAATTTTGAGAAAGTTATCTTTTTTCTACTTTGACCTGAAAACCTTTTATATTGGTAATAGTAATAGTAAATCCAGAATTCAAAGTAAAAGCATTTCAGTCCACCATAGTTCTGGTTCTATATATATATCATATAACTGCAATTGTTCTGGTTCTATTTGTTCATTCATTTTTGATGCACTGATAGAAATATGAACTAAATAGCCAAAACTTTTTGGTCATTTTTATTAGCATAATAATTCATTGATGTGAACTATATGTGACTAAGGGAACAAAAGATTCCCTTTCCCCGAGTTATTGATGCAAAAGCTACTTTTGTACATGACATGTTTGTTCCGACGTAAGAATACCTCTTCCAATTTGCAAAAAAAAGTTACACCAATCTACACGGATCTTATTAATATTAATCAGAAAGGAACCAATCATGAGAAATTAAGCTGAACAATTTTGGGGTTGGAATTGCAACCTATTACCAGGAGCCTCTTCCAGTTCAATATAAATCCCATGCCATATTCGAGATCAGCTTTATCATATCAATCATTCACGTGAAAAAGCCACGCTTACAAGATCAGTCGACGAGGCGAATCGGATGTCGGCGTGGCTAGGGATGGACGGGAGACGTGGCGGCTTGGCGAGCACCCTCGTCTTGTCTGCTGTTGGATTTGCGCTATCAACACCGGTGGTGCCGTGGCAAGAGTTCCCCGCACTGTCCCCACCACCGCCTTCCCTGACAACGTTTCTGCATTGCTGAACGAAACTTGGAATTCGGGGGATGCATACGCCTACCGATGCGATGGGAGGGCCGATTGTGAAAAGTGAAGGGGGAGACGAATGCGATGCGATCTCTTTCACGGTTGGAGGCTTGGTGCCCATTTCCATTGGGAAAAGTAGATCGAAAAAACAGTTTCCTTCTCTCGTTTTCCTGCCCTTTCGCTTTCTAATTTTTTATTTTTTTATCCCACTCGACAAAACTTTGAGTTGGTAAAAGGAGGGGAATTAATTATAGAGGGGGATTAATATGAGTTCGTTTTCTTTTTTTCTTTTTTGAATTTATGTTTGTTTTGTACTTTTGTTAGACAAACAGGCTATAAAAAGATGGTTTGTGTTAGTTAATGATTGAAAGCCAACCCGATTTACAGGGAGAATTTTGATGGAAATAGCACGAATCTTGATGTAAATAGACCGTCAGATCCGAGAAGGGGGAAGACAGTCCGTGGAAAGTGGGGCCCACTACGCTCGCTTATGTGGTGTTATTTTTTGTCTTTTTGAGATGGCTTATGTAAGGGTGCAAACGGATCGGATATGGATCCGATAGTGGTAAAACTGAGTGGGAAAAATGGCACGGCGGAGCCGGCTCCGTCACGGAATGGCACGGTTACGGCACGGAACAGCACGGCACGCGTGTCAGTTACGTGCCGTGACCATTCGCGTGCCGTGTTCATCTTTTGAAACTTTGGCACGGCACGACACGTAGTCACACGAGTCACGTGTAATTAGGACCATTAGATATTGAGTTAAGAGTGAGCCTATGGTGCTATGCATAGTACGGATGGGGTCCGTACTACGGCTCAAAATTTGACTTTTCAAAATCCTAACGGTAGATCCAACCGTTCAATGTGATAACCATATGAATATGTACTTGCAAACTAAATTTTATTATTTTTCGAATTTTTTTACTATTTTTTTAGATAGGTAGAAAAATCAGTGTTTTCTGAAAATTCTGGACTATCAAAATTCTACCTATCTAAAAAAATAGTAAAAAAATTCGAAAAAATATAAAATTTAGTTTGCAAGTACATATTCATATGGTTATCACATTGAACAGTTGGATCGACCGTTAGGATTTTGAAAAGTCAAATTTTGAGCCGTAGCACGGACCCCATCCGTGCTATGCATAGCACCATAGGCTCACTCTTGATTTAATAGCGAATCTTGAATAAACTAACCTAAATTATGATTAAATGGTCACGCAAGTCACGTATGGTCACGACACGTCTAGGCACGGCGTGACCATTCGCGTGCCGTGACCACCCCTTGACATTTTGGTCACGGCACAGCACGGCACGTGAAAAATTAACTTGGTCACGGCACGGCACAGCACGAGACCAAAGTCACAGCGTGTTAGTCACAACACGTTTTTTCCACTCTAGATAAAACCATATCGTATCCGCTTTTAATTTTCAGATACGGATACAAATTGGATATTAGACGGATACTTAAGGATACGAATCGGATATTGGATATCCGTATATATATACATAAATATTTTCATAATATATTGTAAACTATATGATATTTATTTACTATTCAGATACAGATAATTAAAATTCAAAATCATATCCGTATCTGTATCCGGATGGATATCCGACACGTTTGCACCCCTACTTATGTGGTGATAGCATATTCCGAAATCCGAATATTACTGTTATCATTTATGTTAGTTGTTATTGATCACATTTTAAATTTAGAGAAGGGCAGGAGGTAACGAGACTCGCTATATATAGCAATTTCAAAATTTCGACAAAGCAAATGAATAAATAAGTTGACCCATGCAAGATTGACTAATTGAACCTTTTTATCAGCATGATTTTTATTTGCCAGGTGTCGCGCGGGTACGGTAACAATTGGCCATCGAAACTGCCACCGCTTTATTTTGAGATGTCTTATTAAATACTTGATCAATGATCATCGGTTATATATGCTCGTCTGTTTGACGAAATTACGAGTTAGTTAAACAATTTAAGGATTTAATTGATTTAAATAATTAATCCTGAACTGATTCGAATTAATAATAATAATAATGATGAAAGTTGTCCGACTGAAAAGAAATCTTTAATTAACAAAAATAATACAGGTAGGTATGTTATGAGTTCGGATCAACACGTGTACTTCAAGAGTCCGTGTCTTCCCAGGTACCTGAGGTGCAAGTTGAAAAACGGATGATCCAGATTAATTTCAGCCTAGTCAACTCAATCCGGTGCCTAGGGAGCTGCTTTGAGATTCGTGTCAGGTTAAAAAGAACAGTTTGGATTTTAACACTTGCACCTCAGGCACCTGGCCACCTGGGTGATACGAATTCGTACTTCAACCTCTCAGGTTAAATCTAAACCGTCTGTTACAAATTAGCGATGGTTTTAAACTGTCTTCTTGTTAAGATGTCTCATAAATTTCGGTTGGATGTGAATTCTTCAACTGACTCAGTTTTGGACAACCTCATCCCCTTGGGCATATGAGAGAATAAAACTTCAAATAGAATATGGTGCCGTTACTCGACTACAAAACAAACTAATAATGAGGTGAGATGTTATACCTTCAAGTTCAATGCTTGAGCTAAAATGATAATAAATGTCACATTAAAAAAAAAAAGCTCGTTTACGTAAAATTAATTTGTAGTTTATACAAAAAGAAAAATACTACATTAATTTTAAGATATTATCATGTGCCCTCAGTGATAAATTGTTTACATGGCAAGTATTATTATTATTATTATTATTTTTAGAACAGCCTGTAGGCACGCACACACACAACACCCCATATCTCAATCCTGCCCCTCTGCAGAATCGAGCCCCTGTTCTCCTGTAGGAGAACTAACGCCTTAACCGTCTACACTAGACAGCGGTGGCCATGGCAAGTATTATTAATGATATTATTAATGACATGGACGATTTTTTTGCAAGATGACGCTCATGTCATAATCTAACATATATAGCTCTTTATTCCAGAAGATTTGTCTTCGTGTCTCAATTTTTGTCATTCACTACAAGAATTTGAGTTTTTAGCAAGGGTAGCACTAGTTAGTTGCATGGTTGTTAAGGGTCCATGCAAAAGAATTTGCATTTCTAATTTTGTAAACCTTTTTGCATGAGATGTCTCATTCAAAACGCAACCCATGTAAATGCGTGCTGCTTATCCATGCAATTGTCTCCTATCGGTCCATGTAAATAATATTGGAAGAGCCACCTCCCGCCAAACTAGCCAGATAGTATATTTAAAGGTACATGCAAATACTTGATCCTATGCCCATGCTGTTGGATAATTAATCTAACATTGGACTAATATGTAAAAATAAATTTGTATTGTATACTGTCAATTTTATGCTCAATTAAAAGTGGTCATATGCATTATATAATTTATGAGCATTAATGTGTCATATAGGGTGTGGACCTTTAATGTGTAGAACTTAAGAGGTAATATTCAATTTTATGATGGGTTAAATTGAATAATTACCACATTAGACAGCCAAGGGTGTCTTTGGCTGTATATTATGATTTGGTCCCCAGAATACAAGGCCAATCCTGGATTCATTTCTCTTATCCCATTAGAGAGAACTATGAGAGACTTTGGAGAAAGCAGAAACAAAGGGAATTCTCTAAAGAGCCTTGATATTCTGGAAGATCCGAATCGGTGGTGGCGCTCTCACGCACAAGACAGTCAAGGATTAAAGTACGCTTCCGCACTTCAGTTTATATTCAACACAGATGGTCCTGCGGTGATCGACAATGGTTTTCGTCGGTTCCAACAAGTGGTATCAGAGCCGCTCTGTGTTTGAAACAAGTTTTCTGTATTTTTTCGGTACAGTTATGATATATGATTGAATTTCTGATTAATTGGCGATTTTAGATTTGTTAATTTGGTTAATTCTGTCCTGTCCAGAACCTCGAATCGCCATTTTTTAGTCTGTATTCCGCGCATGGACCGCGTGTGAACCAGGTTTAACCAGAAATAAACTAATTTTGCGACCTTTGGTTCGGTAGACCGCACCTTAAGTGCATGCACCGCTTGACCCCGCGCGAGTGAAAATGACGTATACATCATGCACAGCGGTAGACCACCAGAAATCAGAATTTTGTAAACCGCGCATGCACCAGTCCAAATCTATCTGAATTTTGGTACATCGCGCAAAGACCAAATATTTTATCCTCCGATAAAATAGTTTAATTTTATGTTTGGTCCCGACTTATGTCTTGACTTGATGTGCAAAGACCAAAGTTCAATTAAGACCTTGGTTACAATATAGTTTATTTAAGAAGTAAATTTGATAATTCGGTTAAGGCTCTTGATTTAGTTTTTAAGTATGGTGTAATTAAGATAAAGATGATTATGATTAATCTAAATTCACATGGAAATAGAGAATCAAAATAAGAAAAATTTGTATTTGATTCTTAATAAAGTTGAGATGAATTTAGATTTTGAATTATATCATGGTAAAATATACATTTATGAGTGGAACAGAGAATTACTTAGCGAAAGGAAATGGATTTAGATACACCTTTATTGGTGATAAGATGTAAAAATCTAAGTACGCTGTGAATTGAGATACCACTACATATGTATATTTTCGGTGTAGCATAAGAATTAAGTTAATTACGGTTGAACTAAATCCACATGGCAATCGAGAATCAAAAGAGAAAAAAATATATATTTAATTCTTAATAAATTAAGGATGGATTTAGATTTATGTTTAAACCGTAATTTAAAATTTTGGATATAATTTTAAGTTCGAATAAAAGGTATTAAGGTTATATATTTTAAAATAGATTGGTTTCAATCGCACCTCGCCAAAGTGAGCTCTCCTTTTGAAATTAATTTATTTTAAAATATAAAAGGTTTTATTGTGTGCATGTAATGAGTGTAAATATTCGTCGGCCCAAAGGAAGACCAATATTTATTAAAGTTGCATGTGCGCCTTGTGGTAATAAGTGCAGTGATGATTGTTTGGTTTTTTTTACGTGTGATCAATTTAATCGGCCCAAAGAAAGATTAATTGTTTGACATGTTACTTAATTATCAGTGCTTGATTACTACGCCAAGATACCATAATAAATTAATATTTTAGTCCAAAGACAACTTATTAATGGAACCGGTATCTTGAGATAATGGGGTTTACCTTTATTTGAATTTGTTATTGTATATGGATATTTAATGAGTATGTAGTGTTTGTTCATTGTTTTAATTTTAGTTAATATCAATTATAGCATCAAATTTAAGGGAATGAAAGAACTTGTTGTTAGTTCTATAATTATGGATCTTGACATTGCGTTAAGGATTGATTCTCCAATACTTACGGTTATGAGTACCTCTAATTTAAGAGGGAGAAAGAAAAATAGGAGAAGTCAAATCGCATGTGTAATATAATCATAATAAAAGATCATTCTAGAAGCATTTAGGGGCACTTTTACGAATAATTTGGTTAATGCTTATGAATTCCTTTCGACTATTGAAAATAGATTTGTTAAGAATGAATAGTTTCAAGTTAATATGATATTAACAAATCAAATTTTCAGTAAGGTATAAAGTCAAAGGAATACAGATAAGAAATAAGAGTATGGTAGCTGCATATACAACACCTCAATAGGAACAACAAAAGAAATCAGTTAAACTGGATGATAGTAGTTGTTTCTTTTGAATTGTTGAAAAGTATAAATGATTAAGCAATTAAGTACTTGTCATGCTTTGCATGTCAAGAAAAGTATGCTTATTAATATGGTTTGTTTTGAGGTTAATTTAACTTCAATACTTAGACACACGTGGTGGAAAGATTCTAGTGTAATAACTCACATCAGTGTGTCTATGCAAGGTTGTTTGAGTAGCCGTAGCCTAGTGATGGTGAAAGATACATCTATACTGGCGACGATGAGAATATTAAAGTTGAAGCAATTAGAAAGTTAGATTATTATTTAAGATTAGATTTTATTTGAATCTCAATGAAACATTTAAGTTTTGTCTTTTGGACGTAACTTAATTTCTATTTTTGCGATGTACAAGTATGGATTTACTTGTTATTCTAGAGATAGAAATTTTGGTTTGTTTCATGATTCAAAATCGGTTGGATCTAAGTCTTTTTTCGGTTATAATAATCTAAATTCCAAAGACATAATTGCTTAATATAACGAGTCCTTGCATTTAAGTACTTGAATTGTTAATAAAAGTAAAGCAATGAGAATTTTGGTTGCATTATTGCACAAGCGTTTCAGTTATATCTCCCGATGGAGATAAAAACTTGTGTTAGAATGGAATTCTCGAGCATTTGGAGCTCCGTGCATTTCACTTTGAGCCAGATTGATCCGAATTCTGATCGGACGATTGAGTTGATGCAGACTATACAGATTCCAAGCTCACCCGAGTCAAACCATTAACATAACTGTCCGGCGTCAGATCTAGATTTGGACTAGGGGTGTTCATTAGGTCCGGTTTATTTGATTTTTAACCAAACTAAAAAACTTTGGACTAATTGGTTCGATTTAAATGGAAAAGATCGGTTTAACTTTTGATTTATTTCGATTTTTCTTAATTATTCGGTTTTGAGAAATTTAATTGAACCGAACCGACCGAACTTAAATTATTTTAAGTAGCTCTCTCGGACCAGTCCGATTTAATGTTACGCTCTCTCCCTTTCGCTGTCTCTATTTCTCTTCCTTCTCTATTTTTTTTCATAACTCCATTGTCTCTCTTTCTCTTTTTCTACTCTCTCTTCTCTCTCTTCCTCTTTCTCTTCCCTTTTCTCTTTTCTCTCCTCTCGATCTATTAATTTTTTTTTTCTTCATTTTTTCTCTCTCCTTCTTCGTTTATTTGGTTATTTCAGTTTATACTCAAATTTGTTTCGGTTCGGTTTTGTTCAGTTCAGCGGTATAATTCAGTTGGTTTGATTCTATTTTCAAAAACCGAATAAAACTCTAATTTAACTATTTTTATTCGGATATGAACTGTTAATCAGCTTTTGGTTCATGTTATGAGTTCAAACATCAAGGAGTTACCTCTCCTCATGTTAGTCCAGCTTGCTGGATAAACAAATATTGTATTTAATCAATTTTAGCAATGGAATGGGCTATTTTTTGCCTTTAAAAAAAAAAAAACTATTTTTATTCGGTTTGAACCGAACCAATAAAAACCTCTAACTGGACCCGATTTCCCTAATTGGTTGCAGGTCGGATCGGGTTAGTTCGAGGGTTTGGAGCGCGACGAGCTAGCTATTCGCGCGAGAAGATATTTCAACTCCTGCTGAGAGATTGGTCTGTGTCTCTCGCTCTCCGAGCCCCCCTCCTAAAGAACATTGTGGTAAACAACATTTCTTGCTGCCGATGTAAAGCTTCCCAACTCCTCGTCTTCTTCTTTCTGAATTTGAATTGCATTTATTGAATCACTTTTCCAAGTCCAATTCGTTATATTCCTCCGGCGCAACGGGCATTTCAGTTCTTTACATGATTTTTTTTTTCTGTATTGCTCATGCTTTGTTTCTGTCCTAATTTTTTTGTAGCAGCATTTCAAACTATTCTTAATTTGGAGATTTTTAGCTTTAATAGGAATTAGCTCCTGTTATGGTAGTCCTGCTCAAACAATGTAGCATATCTTCTTGTAAATCACAAATTGTAGTTAGAGAAAAGAAGAATATTGCAGTACCTTGGCTTTCTCTTACATAGGTACAGCAGGTGTTTGTTGGAAAGCCTCACAAAAAAAGTGTATTTATCAAAGTCAAGGCTCAAATATTATCTCAAGCAATAGATTGCATTTATTAGCAGTATCCCAAAATAATGGTTCAGAGCATTTCTCTTAATAATTCCAAAGCAGTTCTCCATACAATTCTTACATAACTTATCTCTTTAGATAATTTTTAATGGTCTAATTTACAGGTTAAGAATTGAGGCATCCCTGTGTGCTCCCGTTGCAAAATCAAGGAACAGATTTGTTGTTAAAGCTTCTTTAAAGGAGGGCAGTAAGAATTCATCTGTGCAGATTGAGAAAAGGCATCAGGATGGAGTTTATTTTGACAAAAGAGGGAAATGGAGAGCCTATGACCGTAAAAAACTGTCTAGGAAAAGGGGTAAAAATACTAATACACTTTTTCTAACTGCTCATTCTATCAGAAGTTTGTTTGGTAAGACCCCAATATTGATCGTAAATGATACAAATATAATAGCGGGCTAGCCATGACTGGTATCAACATGGCAATGTACCAAGCCTGTCCCACACAGTGTAGAGATATATGAAGGAAATCAATCTGAAGAAAATGATCACATTCCAGTTGGGGTGCTTTTCAGCATAATTCGTTAATCTCTTATCTGTTTGGCAATCTCTTTGCACAGGTGGCTCATTAAGGGGGCGTGGATGGAAATATGGATCTGGGTTTGTGGATGGGATCTTTCCAGTTCTGAGCCCTATTGCACAGAACATTCTTGAACTTGTTCAATTTGAATCAGACAGTGCTAAAATTTGTAAATGTTTTGACAATCTGCCCCCGACACATGGTTTGTGGGATGACCTCATAAATGTAGCAGTTCAGCTTCGAATTAACAAGCAGTGGGGTCCTGTTATATCAGTAAGCTTTGTTGTAGTGTTTAATTTTTGCTGAACGACACTCTTTAATCGAGTCCCTGTAGCTCAATTAGTCTCAATTGGCCATGAATTGTAGAACTTCACATCAAAAAACAGTTCTGTTTTTGAAATTGTGCCTGGAATTAAACACATTTGCCTGTGCATTTAAACAGAAGCGAACTTAAGGCAAAGCAAAGAAAAACTTTTAAAGGTAATAAGCATCAGAGGTGTAAAAAAATGTTCTGTTGATTTGCATGTTTTGTATATGGAATTACAATTATTCCATATGCTTTGTCATTTACTTGTAGTTTCTAAAGTACTCCGTAAGTTCTTCTAAATTAATTTAAATGTTTTTTGTTATTAGGTGTGTGAGTGGATTATTTATAAGAGTTCCTTCAAGGCTGATGTCATATGCTACAACTTGCTTATAGATGCCTACGGCCAGAAATCACAATTAAAAAAGGCAGAATTGATCTATTCACATCTCTTAGAGGCACGCTGTGTGCCAACTGAAGATACCTATGCTCTTCTTATAAAAGCTTATTGTGCATCTGGGCTGATACACAAGGCTGAGGCTGTTTTATCTGAGATGCGCCAAAATGGGATCTCTCCAAGTAAATACTTCTCTCTCTCTCTTTCCATATTTAAACCCTGATAATTGTGGAAATAGTATGTATCCTTGCTTACCATTGTAATATATATGGTAAAACATAAACCCTAAGCCATAAAAACCAGTTATAATTATCGTTCTTCCAAATGCAACCATATCTTTCTGGAAATGGTGTTGTATAACTGACATTAGAAGTAGCTGTAATATTATTATGGTAGTTGTTACTTGGTAAAGCTTATCCTTGAGCCAGGTTTTCTTTTTCGACATACAGTTCTTATGGCCTTATTACTAAGAAGCATCTGATTTGGTTAGGTGTGGTTGTTTATAATGCATACATTAATGGGCTATTGAAAGGGAGACAAACTCACAAGGCAGTGGAGATATTTCAGAGAATGAAAAAAGATCGGTGCAAGCCTTCAGCAGAGACATATACCTTACTGATTAATCTTTATGGGAAGGTTTGTTAATTTGTGTTTATAAGGTTTCTTATGATATCCAAAAGAATGCTACGTCTTTTCATTGTTAACAAAGTTAATGAGCATTAGATACTGAATTTGATAATTTAATGCAGCTTTTTGTTCATTTTATTTCATGGGTTGGGATCCTGCGACAATGAACTAACTTGAGAATTTTGACAATCCTCAGAAACTGCTAATTATGGAATCCGACATTTGCTACATGTATATCGTACATATGGAAAATGATGAAAACTTATGAAAATTGATGCAAGTTTTGATGATCATCAAACGACTTCAAATTTGCAATAGTCTGTAGTTTGATATAAAGGTTTTGAGGGAATACCAAATGACAATCAAATTGCATGAAGTTTGATATGCAATCAATCCATAAGGCTAGCAAAAAATCTGTAGTTTTTTTTCTAATATTTTTGGTTTAAATTGAAAATGTTGTCAAGTTAATCCATTTATTAATAATCCTCACTATCTTTTGTTGCAGCTTATTATTTATTTTTTGTCTGTCCTTGTCTCAGGCAAGCCAGCCACAGATGTCCCAAAGGATCTTCAACGAGATGAAGTCAGAGGAGAGTAAACCAAATATCTGCACTTACACTGCATTAATCAATGCCTTTGCACGGGCAGGCCTCTGCCACAAGGCCGAACATGCATTTGAAGAATTACAAGAATCTGGGATTGAACCCGATGTCTATGTGTATAATGCCCTCATGGAGGCTTATAGGTAAATACTGATACTTTCGTGCATAATGATACCATCTAGGGGTTGTAATTTTGAGCGATCCTTTTGGAGTCCACCTTTTACTATATATTTTAAAAAATTCCTTCTATCGGTGATGACCAGTAAAACAACACCATCTACTCCCGAAACTCTTTTTGGTGCCTATTAAATGATATCCTAATTTCTTTTATTACAAAGAACGGTATATGTGTTCCAGTCGTGCAGGTTTTCCATATGGGGCCACCGAGATATTCTCTCTGATGCAACACATGGGATGTGAACCAGACAGAGCTTCGTACAACATCTTGGTTGATGCATTTGGCAGAGCCGGTCTTTACGCAGGTAAACTTAAAAATTTCCTAAGATTATTTGGAGTTCTTGTGTGATCTTTGCTTCCCAAACCCCCTTAATAGAACTCCGACTAGAATTTATTCAAGCTTTCAACACTTCAATCTCATCTCAAGTATTATTCCAATAGAAGCTGAGGCTACATTTGAAGAATTGAAACAGCGGGGAATGGAGCCCACCATGAAATCCCACATGCTTCTTTTATCAGCCTATGCCAAGTCGGGAAATATTCCAAAATGTGAATCAATCATGAACCAGATGCACAAGTCAGGCCTAAAACCAGACACTTTTGCACTAAACTCCATGCTCAATGCCTATGGCAGAGCTGGTCGGTTTGACAAGATGGAGGAAGTGCTAACCCTAATGGAAAAGGGTCCGCACCGACCTGATATAAGCACCTATAACATACTCATTAACATGTATGGCCGGGCCGGGTTCTTTGATAAGATGGAAGAGTTGTTTGAATCAATCGGTAAAAGTGGCTTAAAAGCTGATGTGGTGACGTGGACTTCTAGGATAAGTGCTTATTCAAGGAAGAAGCTGTATGAGAGGTGTTTGGATATTTTTGAGGAGATGGTGGATGCAGGTTGCTACCCAGATGGAAGTACTGCCAAAGTGCTTCTTGCAGCGTGTTCAAGTGATGAGCAGGTCACACAGGTGACGACAATCGTAAGGTCGATGCACAAAGAGGCACAAACTATGCTCAGCTAGTGAAGGTTTTGTCTAGCTTTTGAACTTGCACAGGTGTACACCATAATTTTAGTTACATAATTGTTTCCTTGGATAATGGTGCTAAAGGTTGAATAGAGCAGATATTTTTTTCTACGTTGGTATTTTTTGAACAATCTCTACATTTGTATTTACATTATACCCTTGCATAAGT
This sequence comes from Carex littledalei, assembly GCA_011114355.1. NCBI lineage: Eukaryota > Viridiplantae > Streptophyta > Magnoliopsida > Poales > Cyperaceae > Carex > Carex littledalei. The sequence goes on from CM022105.1 coordinate 1,622,689, forward strand.
GTTTAGCTTGTGAAGGGTTTAGTGTAAATACTTTTAAGTTGGAGGCACAAGGAAGCACAAACCGTGCTCAGCTTGTGAAGGTTTTGTCAACTTGCACAAGTGTACATCATAATTTTAGTTACATGATTTTTTCCTTAAATGGTGTTAAAAGGTTGAATAAAGCAGAAAAGTTTCTCTATGTTGGTATTTACACTAAACTTTCACACTTTAGCGAGTTTGATACTTGAGTAGGAGGCTGTGGTGATCTTTTGATATGGCGGAATCATTTTAATATGTTAACACCTGTCATGGCTTGGCCAAAAATTACAATTGAAGATGCAGGTCATCGGTAGTGAGATAGGTTCTTGTCAGATTGCATTTTTGTCTAACAAAACAGTTCTTGTATAATACTGGAAACTTGTCTGATTCAAAAAGTTCAACCAAGTGAATGAAAACTTTTCGAGTAAAAAGTTGAATATAAACCACCTGTTCTTAAGAACGCTGTTTACAAAACTTACAGAAAAGTTTTATCTTTCTGTCCATTAGAAATGAACCTTTTTTGACAAACAAATAATTTGTTTTCAGAAAGAAAACATTCTCAAAACATAAAAAGAAACTCAGGCTTCATAAACTTTGCACTCGTCGGTATCTGGGTTTGTCTGGCAGTAATCTTCCAGAGGATCGCCACTTCCTGTAGTGGATGTACCTGGCCACTTGGCAGCTACTAAATGGGCCAAATCAACCACACGTTGGCTGCACATAAGAAGTGTGTAATTATGTTTAGCTGAAGACATGCTTATTAAGGCTTTACAATTCATTAGAACTTCTGTTATTCCTAAATTCCTATATCATTTCCTTGGCCATGTCATGTTATTCTTGAACCTAAATTTAGTTGGTTGCCACTGGGTCCATGTCTCTGTCTTGTGAGGTTCTTAACCCTCAAACAAGGTTTCTCAAAGATGTAAGGGTGGTTATCTTAAAAGAAAGCAAAAAAAAAAAAAAAAAACACATATCTAACCTGTATCCCCACTCATTGTCATACCAGGCGACCACCTTGACCATATCATCTCCCATTACCATTGTGAGGGACGAATCAATGGTAGATGAGTCATCGCTGCACCTGAAATCCACTGACACAAGTGGCACATCACAAACTGCTAGAATGCCCTTAAGTGGGCCATCGGCGGCCTTCCGGAAGGCTGCATTGACATCCTCAGCTGTAAGGCCCTTCTTTGCAACGTTTATGACGAGATCGACGACTGAGACATTTGGGGTTGGGACCCGGAGGGCGATACCATTGAGTTTTCCTTTCAATTGTGGGAGGACGAGGGATACTGCCTTTGCTGCGCCAGTGCTTGTTGGGACAATGTTCAGTGCAGCAGCACGAGCACGCCTGAGGTCACGGTGAGATGCATCGAGCAACCTCTGCGGTTTCATGTCAAGCATTTTGTGTAAATGGAAGAAAACCAATTCTTCTTTCATAATGCGAAAGTGACTTGCACAAACAACTAATTTTTCTCTCTTTGTTTTTTTTTTTGGAAATAAGTTAAGACCTATATGTTTGTACATTTGCATAATAACACCTGATCATGGAACCTTAGTGATAATAGTGACTGCAGCTTGCATGGGTCAGATTTGTGTAAGGTCAGTAGAATTTATAAAGTTGATAAAAAGGGTATCTTATTTTTTCTTAGTAGCACCCAAAATTTTTGATTCATCAGAAATAACACCTACCTGCTTAAAAAAAGCCTAAGAGTTATCATATTTTACATAATGACTAAATTGCCCCTAATATTCTTTATGAAAGCAAATGTTGCAGTGCAAGAAGAAAAGGACCTGATCTCCTGTGTAAGAGTGAGTTGTGGTCATTGTTCCCTTGACAATGCCTACAAAAAGAAATGAAGAACTTCAGCCTTTTACTGCAAGCAGTGTTGGAGCTATTAGTCTCAAGTTATGAAACTCTGGTAGCATCTCTTACCGAACTCTTCATCCAGGACTTTAACAAAAGGAGCCAGGCAGTTGGTTGTGCATGACGCATTGCTGCAACAGCCAACAACAATTTATATGGATTGGTATGAGAGCACACTAGAAAAGTAGAAATAGTGTTAACCAAAAAATGTACTAGAAAAAAAAGTAAACAAGCAAGTACATGCCTGATTATGTTTGCCACTTCATGCGAGTAATCACCTTCATTCACTCCAACAACATAGGTAGGGATATCAGCTCCCTTGGCCGGTGCTGTGATTATGACCTTCTTAGCACCGGCTTGAATGTGCTTTCCTGCACCAGGTCCATCCACGAAAACTCCAGTTCCCTGCATTCAGCTTTTTTTATTGATTAAACATTTTTCTCACTAAAAAGTTATGAACTTTAATGGATGCACTTATATTGAGCACCTCAATGACGATGTCGATCCCCATGTCGGCCCATGGGAGCTTAAGTGGGTCCCTGTTTGCGACAACAGTGATTGGCTTGCCATCTACACTGATGGTGGTATTGTCCACAATCTTTACATCAGCTTTGAAGGTACCGAGCATGGAGTCGTATTTTAGAAGGTGAGAAGCCTGCAATTACATACACACATTAAGGTTCTGTGAAAATTTCTTAATGGAATATTGAAGGCAACAGTACATTACATTTTGTATCCATTGTAAGCAAAGATATTCTTAATTGAAGTCAATTCATATTAACAGTTCATCAGTGGTCAAATTTTGCTTTCTTATGCTTATCTGCGCTCTAGATTTTTCAAATAAATCCTGTTTGCCAAATAATTATAATTACTGCATGACTGGCTCCAAAATCTCTCTGTTGTATGTATATTTTTAGACATTTTCATTTAATACATGCGTATTAAACAATGCAGTAAAACTGCCTGCATTCTTCACTGTTCCTCGTAGAAGACGTGTAATAATTATGGAGACTTTTAACTGTTTAGTCATTGTAAACATGTTGGGTTCTCTTTTTATTTTTTATTTTTTTCTCTTACTAGGTGTTTCTTTAAACTAAATGACTAATGTTTTAGAATGTCAAGGATTTGGGAGATGAAATAAATAGACGCCAGCTAGCATTTTTAATCTGCTGAGCTAAATTTATTTTTATCATGATCAAAATTAGAGGATCTGTATTCCTTTCTTTTTGGGAGGGGTTGGGGGTGGGGAAGTGCGGTCTTACATTCTTGACACCGCCGCTGTCATTTACAACGACAACTTCGAGCGGGGAGTCTTTGCGGCCGTGCCAGCAGCGCAGGAAGTTCCTTCCGATTCTTCCAAATCCATTGATGGCCACCTTAAGCTTTGCTTCAGTTTTCAGGCTAACTCTGCCTGATCTAGTAGCCTGTTGACAAAAATTAAAACAGAACTTACTATCATGGGTTGGGATCCACTGTTGATAAATTAACTGACAATAATTGTAAGAAATCACTCCTAATTTGAACACAGAAATTTGAAATGTTATTTATTGTATATTATATTATGCATATAAGACAATAGAATTTGATGCAATTAACTTTTACTGCTCATAAAAAAGAATATTAATCGAACAATTTATAATTTTATATACAATGGCTGTTGATGAAATACCAAAATGAAATTTAAATTGTACGAAATTTAATGTACAACTAATTTATTAGTCTTAATACAGAGTCCGGCTACTATAACACTAGTGTCATTCCAAACTAAATAACACCACATCTTAAACCATTGGATCTACTTTAATATTCGTGCAAAACACTAGTGTCATTCCAGCCCTATCTTGTGCACAATTATTTTTTCTTTTTTAAAACTTGTTTTGGATCAATTTAAAATTATCATCAAGTTAATATATTAATTATCAATGTATCCAGTTCTCGTTTTAAGTAGAACATTGAACTTCGACAAACAGGTGCTATGATATTATTGAGCATGTAAATTAGCCCTGACATGTGTTGCATATATTCGGTGAATTGTCATCAAAATTAATTATATAAAATGGAGGTTTAGATGTGACCATAACACAATTTGAAATCGAGAAGTTAAGGTCAGAAAAAAATGCAATTCAAAACTGAAACAAGCTCAAAGCTACATTTCTTTTCATTTCACGGACTAACCCGGCAGGTAAATGGTGCACCTAAAGCATCAGAAAGATCCTTTCCACTTGTTGTCAATGTCCCGTTAAAACTTGATCTGAGCCCAGTGCACTCCACAAACTCCAACCTCTGTTTGAGATAGAGAGAATTTAGTTAAGTTTATTGAAACCAAAAGTAATTACTGCTTGTTGTCGAAATGGAGGAAGGAAAAACATAAACCTTAGAGATGGTGGGAGTGGTTCTTTTGTGGAGTTTGGTGCTCGAAGGAATCCGAGAAGAGGCAAGAGCTGCGTGGCAAGCCATTGCTCAAGCTCTACTACAGCAGCTACCTTCGCAAGAGAAAACACCTTCCTATATATATTTTTATCTCCACTGATCTTTGAAGGTTAATATGCCAGTGGAAATTGGAATCACACGTTTGTTCTATGGTCTCAGATTTCAGTGCATGTGAGTTGCAATGTGCATGAGAAATTGTATAAGATGTGTGGCCAGAGTAGCTGATCGCATATATGTGAATATCTCACACAAGTAAAAATAACATGTAGAGATAAGGAGATAGTGTGGATTTGGACCATTCGTTTAAGAGGCCCTATCCGTGTGTGGCAGCTGTGGGGCTTCCCGAGAAAATATTCTGGTTTGATTCTTGCTATCACTGCAACCGGGACCCCAAATATATGATTTCGTAATGTCAAATGCAATCCGTCCAAGACAAATCAGCCTGTGGTGCTTTCCTTTGCCCTTGTTAGTGAAAAAAAGCTGGGGAAATTTGAGAATGAATAAACAGAGCTTCTTGTAAATTAATTAGTAAAATATCAACAACTTGACGACATAAAAGGTTGACTCATCATTTATATAATGTTATTTGTTATTTAATATGTCATTTTGTATGAGATATTTTTTAAAAATATATCAAAAATATAAAAAATTAAAATACACATGTCATTTAAGAAATGTTATTTACATGTAGATATCATTTAATATGTCAAATATTATTTGTTATTTAATTAGTCTATTTTTTTTTTTATAAAAATATGTCATTTTGTATGATTTTTTTGTTCTCTTATAATATGTTCTTATTGCAACGCACGGGCACGATACTAGTACTGCATTTATGGCCGTAGGAGTGCAAACGGATCATATACATATTGAGTAGTGGTAAAATTATATTCATATATGCTTTTATTTTTTGGATTTGGATACGGATCAAATATTAGACAGATACGAATTGGATATCCATTTCTCAATACAATATTTATTAAAAATATATAAATATTATTAAAAATACCAAAGTTCATAATATTTATCTAATTATAATGGTGAATAACATATTTTTTTCATAATATATATCAAACTATATATGGTGTATATCTACTATTCGATACGGATAATTAAAATTTAAAACCAAAACCGTATCCGTATAGATATCGGATATCCGTATCTAATTTTCATATACGGATCCGGATTCGGTTGGATAATATCGGATCCGTTTTCACCCCTATTTATGGGTTATCTTAGTTTACAATGAAAATAATAATTTAATTTGGATTAAATTAAGGTTAGTGACTAAAATTGGATAAATGAAATGCTGTATTAACGGATTGAGTAAATGTCTGTGGCAACTTCTTAGGCCGGGACCAGTATTGTGTTGAGCCTTTTGAAGTTTTTAAAAGGCCCATTTAAAGACATAAGTTGATCAAAAGCACGATCTCAAAGCTAAACCATCCTCATTTATTTGCAAAGGTTATCTCTCTCTCCACCAAGATCTTGCGTTTCGTCCTTCCTCACTTGTTTCATAATATGTTTAAACTCGGCCCAATTTCTACTTGATTTTACCTCGGCCCAACAAAGCTAGAGCCCAATAGTCCTTTCAATTTGGCCCAGTCAAGGTGCGAAACAATCTCCTCTCTCGGTTGCTGCCGCAGTGCGCACCGTTGCCGCCACAAGACTCCTCCCCTTCCAGCAGCGCTTGCTCAGAAAACGGAGAAAAATAATAAAGCGTACTTTTTCGTCCCTTCTCTTCTCTCGTAAACCCTAATCCCTAACTCCAGTTGGCTAATTATAGGAAGCTAAAATCCTTCGTCGATTAACAGAGAAGGCGTGCAAAGATGCTTCAGAGCAAATCCTTCGTGAAGAAAACAAAGCAAGGTCGAGTTACCAAGGTTTGTCTCTATTTTCTCTCCTCACCACCGGAAAATCTAAGCACTGGTTCGAAGCTTGATTTGGATAATTTTTTTGCCTTTTTCACTCAGGTGGTGAGAGAGCACTACTTGAGGGATGATATATATTGTGGGTCCCTCTCCTGCGCAGTCTGCGATACCTCTTCTGCACGCCTCAGTGCTGATGCTTCTACTGTTCTTATTGTCGACACAAACGTTGTTCTCAATCAGGTATGTAATTTTGTCATGATTGGGTGGAATTTCTCTCTATTTTTTTGGGAAACTGTTGGAATTACAGACTTTAGTTCCAGTTTGTATCGACAATGAAAAGTTATTGGCTGAAAGCACTTTGTGAATTATTCAAGGTTCATTTACTTTATTAGATGCAAAAGCACCTTTTTTTTTTAGTAAAGGTTGGAGATCAAGCCATCCAACAATTTAATATCCACGAGGGATTCCTCCATCCGGGTTTCGAACCTGCAACCAGCAAAAGCATATTGTTATATACAAGTAATACTTTAATGCTTTTTGCAGATTGATTTGTTGGAGAATCCAGCAATAGACAATGTTGTGGTGCTTTTGATTGTCTTGGAAGAGGTGAAGAACAAAAACTTGTCTGTCTACAACCGGCTTAAGACTCTCTGCTCAAATCCTGCCCGAAGTTATTTTGTTTTCTCAAACGAGTACCACAAGTAAGCTCGTTTTACAATGTTATATGGTAGCATTCGTACTAATTTAGTACGAATTTTCTTTGCTGTTTTGTGTTTTACTGTGAAATTAGGTTCTTTTGAGGCTTAACCTAGCTGAACCCATTTAGTTTCATTCGTAATAATTTAGTATCATCATGTTCATGTCAGATGGTTCTTAAATGCATTGCCACTGGATAATTTTATAATTTCTTAATTTTGTTTGCATTGACTTTTTTTTTCGCTTGTGTGAAAAGGGAAACTCATGTCAAGCAGATGGTTGGTGAAAGCCCAAATGATCGGAATGACAGAGGTCTGAGTCAGTTGTTTTAATTATTAGTATTTTATTGGTCAAATTAGCTTTATATGCTGTGTTAATATTTTTGCTGACTTGGATATTTGCTTTTTTTTTAAGCCATTCGAGTGGCTACTCAATGGTATCAAAGACACTTGGGTAGAAACACCAAAGTTATGCTTCTTACAAATGACAAAGATAACAAAAGGAAGGCAACTGAGGAGGGTCTTTCCGCAGAGACGGGTATTTTGTTAATCCATTTGTGTGAATCTATGTTCTTTGTGGCTTTACATGCTTAAGATTACCTATTTAATTTCTTTTTATCTAACAGTTGAGTCTTACGTGAAATCACTGGAGCAACCTGGTCTATTAGACTTGGTGGTTGTTTCAACCTCAGAAGATGTCACTATGGAAGATGTTGAGGATCTCAGGCCAACCAAACGGAAAACGATATATAGCGAGGTCTGTTATCTGGCAGTGGCTGCCTTTTGGAAATTGGTTAATCATAATTATATAATTGAATAAAATGAAAGGAAGCAAAGTACAGTCACTGTTCTTTTTGTGTCTATATTAGGGGCAGTTTTCTGTATAGTCTTGCTGTACATTAACTATGCTGCATATCCTTGCAATAACATTTTTTTGTAAATAACTCTAAAACATAAACTTGACAATTATCCTTTTGATAGTGCAATCCCTCCCTCCTTACTGTTCATCCCTTTGCAATTGAGAGTACATAATGGGGTTGATTTGATATTTTAGAAGAGTTAAAGGAGGGCTAATCATGGTTTTTTAAGTTTTAAGAGGGCCAAACAGTATGTTTCTTGTTTTGTACTAGTTATGCAATATTCTGATGTTTTATGAGGGATTTGTGTGATGCGTTGGTAGTCTTCTTATGGCATAATGAGATAATCCTTAATAAAAATGAAATTGCTTCCTTTTACTGTATCTGCAGCACAAGCCAATGTCAGAGATCACATCAGGTCTCCTTCGTGGGATTTACCATCAAGGGAAGCTCCGGGTGAACCGCTACAACCCATTTGAGGCATATGTTGGGAGTGAGAGTATAGGTGATGAAATAGTTATTCGTGGCCGTACAAACATGAATAGAGCTTTCGATGGTGATATAGTTGCTGTTGAGCTCTTGCCTCAAGATCAATGGAACACAGTGAAGTCATTGATTGTGGCAGATGATGGTACCGTTCTGTCTTTCTTACTTTGATTGTGGCATTGGAACAAGCTTGTTATACCAGTAGGTCTTTAGTACCTTGTTAGTCTGAAATTTTGGCTGGAAATTTGTCTTAGGGCACAGGGATTTGGAAATCTACTTGAATACAAGGAAATAGAAAACAGGTTAAAGAAAAATGATATATAAAACTGAGAGTGGGTCAGTTGAGCGAACCTGCATGATATGATACCAATTTCAAGGTTCTTTATCATCTGGTCTGATTAAGCCTCTGATATAAGAGTCTTTTAAACTCCTTTTCTGCTAATAAAGCACAAATAAAGAAAATTTGATGCAGAGTATCTCCATCCCGTACAAAGTTACAAATTGATTAACACTTGAGAAACACTCTCTGATTTGACACACTATTTTACTTGTTTCAGAGGATGAAGAGGATGATGATGTCCATTTAGTTCCCAACAGTGCGGATGATGCTCCTAGGGACACAAATTCAACGCAGCCTACTACATCTGCTGCTCCTGGTCCAAATCGACCAACTGGTAGTGTCATTGGTATAATCAAGCGCAACTGGAATTCGTAAGTCAAATGGGACGTGTCTTTTTATTTTTATTGTTTTATATTATTATTAAATCTATCTAGTATTATATCGGTGCCTCTAATGTTAATAATAACACACAATGCTTTTAAAAGTTTGTCGCTTGTTGAATCCCTAAACATATATGATATTTATTTTTTTAATTTTTAACTTAATCCAGTATCAAATAAAATGAAAGATAAACTAAAAAAAAATTTAGATATTTCACGGGAAGTTTACTATATTTTCACTGTTTCATAATGAGAGGACGAATAAACAGTTGTCTTTGAAGTGCTTTGTACTTTTATTTTCCTCCACCACTAGCAAAAATTTGGGAGCTGTGTGCTCGAAGAAACTCATTGTCAACCTTTTGTGAATGAGCTAATTAATGAAACACTGACAGTTATTGCGGGTCATTGGAGCCAATGCCTATGCCAGCTGGTACAGGTGGAGTTGCACATGCATTATTTGTATCCAAAGATCGCCGTATTCCTAAGATAAGGATTCAGACGAGGCAGCTCAGCAATCTTCTGGACAAAAGGATCATAGTTGCAGTTGATTCTTGGGATCGTCTATCTCGATTCCCTTCAGGTCACTATGTGAGGACCATTGGAGAGATTGGCGATAGAGATACTGAAACTGAGGTCAGTGTTTCATATATTTGGGTTTTATCGGGTGTATTTTTGTCTCAACATATGACTGATGAAATAATCTTGCATGAAACAGGTGGTTTTAATAGAGAATGACATAAACTCAAGGCCCTTTTCCACACAAGTCCTTGCTTGCTTGCCACCTTTGCCTTGGTCCTTTTCATCTGAAGATTTGGCTAACCCTAACAGACAGGACTTGAGGCAGCTGAGAGTTTTCAGTGTGGACCCTCCTGGTATATAAACCAATTATTTTTCTTTTTTCTTGCACTCTATATTTTGTGAATTACTTTAGTATAGCCTAAGTTTGCTTTTCTGTCATTAAGGTTGCAGAGATATCGATGATGCGCTGCATTGCACACCACTTCCAAATGGAAATTTTGAAGTTGGAGTCCGTATCCTTATTTTATAGCACTTTAGGTGAACGTACAAGCATACTATTTTAGTCAACATATTCTGCAGTTAATTCAAGACTCATTAAGAAGGAATTAATCAGAGACCTCTATTAATTGCAAGTTTATCTTCAGTTAGCTTGCACTTCCCTTTGTTAAGTGCTGTGCATTGCACATTCATGTATTTCCATAGTCATGTTGTCTCTGTTAGATATTGCAATATCTGATGGAATTATGAATTTAGTGAGGGTCCTTTTCTGCTTCTATTTATGAGCTGGAAAGTAAGTCTTGTATACAAATCTGTTTCATCCAATCTAAAATGGATGGAACAGATCCACGCTATTGATGCCTTGTGTGTGTGTGTGGGTGGGAGGGAGCGGTCAATCTGGGCTAAATGGGAACCAAACTGTAGGATTTAAATGCAACTGCTCAAAACTTGTTTCTACGAGTAAATGGGTGCAAATGCTTTTATTGTCTTGCTAGTTGGCTTAATAAATTTAACCAGACATTGCTGATGTCACGAATTTTGTCCATCCTGGCACACCACTTGACGAGGAGGCTTCACAGAGAGGCACATCTGTTTACCTTGTTGAGCGAAGGATTGACATGCTTCCAAAACCTTTGACAGAAGGTACATACTAATAGAAGTTTTATAATTAAATGTGTACAAATAAACTCTGAAAGCATCTGACCCACTTGACCTGTCCAATCCAACCTGCATCTTATGGGTTATGATGTGTTGGATATGTGCGCAGAATTTGACTAACCTGTCAATCTGGGATGGCTTATGGCTTTGCCTTTAGAAACCTGTCTTAATTCGGCATTCAATACAATTATTTATTGTTATACATAGTTCTTTTGTAATTAATTTTAAATTTTATAAGGACTTATCCTATTAGTCAATCACTATTTTATTAATTGGTCGTGCTTTGTAAGAACCAGACAAATAAAAGGGGCTATGACCCCTGCTTCCTTTGGCATTAGAATGAAGTTTTTGAAAGTGGGGGAGTTCCAGCTTCAAAGGGTGGAGTGACGTGGAAATTCGTGTCATACAACCACTGAACTAAGGGTGACCACTTATGCCAATATTTTGGATGTGTCGACATAATGGAATGCAGATATTTCTCAACACTGATTCACTATCTCTGATAGCTGCCAAATCCCTTGACTTACAACTTGAGATTCTCATATATAGTGAAATTGGACAGAAATTCTACTAAGTTTGTCCAAATTAACAAATAGTATGATAATCTTTTAGATACATTTGTTTTACATTGATATCGGACTCTTTTTCACGAAATAGTGTGTCAGAAAATCTGTGTTTTGAAATGAAAATCATGATTTTTTACGAAAATTGGATGTTGTGTTAACAATATTTTTTCTCTGTAGATATTTGTTCTCTTCGTGCTGATGTCGAGAGGTTAGCTTTCTCCGTCATTTGGGTAAGCACCTACTTTCTATTAACCAATGATTTAGGGTTTCTTTTGTGTGCTAAGTTCCATGTTTGCTAATCCCGTGTTAGTAAAAATGGCAGGAAATGACAAGGGAGGCAGAAATTGTATCCACAAGGTTCACAAAGAGCGTTATCAAGTCATCTGCTGCTCTTTCATATGTTGAAGCTCAAGCAAGGATGGATGACAGGTTCCTTACTGTGACTTTTTTGTTTTCTATCATCTAGATGTTGATATTTGGAATTTGGTGTTGTGGGAGGTGGGACATGTATATATTCTTACATCTTCTTTATTTGTCGTTCGCTTTTATCACGGATTCTTCATTTGAGAATATCTGTTTTTTAACTTATTATATTGTGCCTATAATTCCTCTCATTTCCGTCATTAATGTTTATCTCATGTAGCCGGTTGATGGATCCTTTGACTGTTGACCTTCGGAATTTGAATGCTCTTGCAAAGGTTTCTTTTACTCATCATTTTATTAATTTTTTATTTTTTGATAGCTTGCTTTTTATTTTTCAGCAAATAATACTTATTAATTTTTGCCTTTTTGGGGTATAATTCTGGTAGATAATGCGAAACCGGCGTTCTGATAGGGGTGCACTGACTCTTGCTTCAGCTGAAGTCAAATTTCAAATTGACACAGAGACTCATGATCCTCTTGACATAGGTATTTGCTTTTGTATTATTAACTATATTACTTCTTATCCAATGATTTTCTTGGAGTACGAATACGATTAAATTGGTATTTTTTCAAGGAATGTATCAAATTCGGGAGGCAAATCAGATGATCGAGGAGTTTATGCTTGCTGCCAACATTTCTGTTGCCGAAAAGATCTTGAAACATTTCCCTCTTTGCTCATTGCTAAGGTACTTGTTGAATAATCATATCCTTTTGTCATCTATTTTATCATTATCTTAGTCCATAGATAATTCTATGGTTAAGTGTTGAATATTTATGATGATATTATACTAAGATTTCGCATTATTGCTAATTACTTTTAAAACTTTAGCTCTTGAAATGTGTAACATAGGTATATGATATTTAATTTGTATTGATAGATCTAACAATTGGTTTAATAGACGACATCCTTTTTAATATCTAGGTGAGGAACTGCTTTATGGAAAGATCTTGACTCTCTTCTTTTTTATTTTGATTTATAATAGACGACATCCTTCCCCAACGAAGGAAATGCTTGAACCTTTACTACGTACAGCTGCTGCTGTTGGCCTAGATTTGGATGCATCGTCTTCCAAAGCATTAGCTGAATCTCTTGATCGTGCAGTGGTACGAGTTGAATTTCAGTCTTGTCTTTATTCATTAGTCATACAAAATGCAGAAAGATAAAATACGGAAAAACATATATTAGTTCCAAGGATGAGCATAGTAACTTTTAGTGGCGTTCCACTCTAATTTGATACCTTTGGTCAAACTTCTCTTCAGTTGAGAGACATGGAAGACCAGGTGTATCCTAGACTTTGTACCACTGGTTACTGGTATGGTTTGACCAATTTTAACCAACCTTTTTGGGATCTTTTATGCATGTTTTGTTGCCTAATTTGGTGTTCAATTACACAATCAATAGGCATTGGATTAAAATTGCCTGATTGAGGTACAATTACACACTTGAATGTTAATTGGTGCAATAACTGTACGCTCTGATATACAACTTGAGTGGCTTTGAGGTTTGGCTATCTGAAGAATCATGTCTACCACACTGTTATGGTCACTGATGAATGTAGAAGTTGCTTTCTTTGTTTATTTCTTGCAACAAGTAAATTTTCCTCTGTGCGTTATATACAGGGTGATGATCCATATTTCAACAAGCTAATCAGGATTCTGGCAACTAGATGCATGACTCAGGTAAGCTGATTTGGTTAATTGACTTGTTGCGAGATTATTTCTGTAAGATGATCCACATGACATGACCTTATCTTTGAACTGGATAATTAGGCGGTCTACTTCTGCAGTGGAGATTTGAATTCCTCAGAGTATCACCATTATGGGCTTGCAGCTCCTCTCTACACACATTTTACCTCTCCTATTCGTCGATATGCTGGTCAGACCCCTTTATGTTTTTTTTTTTGTTTAACCTTGCAGCATTACTAATCTTTTACCCTTGCAAAAGTGAGAAATTACCCATACAAGTTTCTTCTCCGTTTTCTTAGGAAGTGCCAAACTGCCCCTCTACTTTGAGGGGGTAGGGGTCGATGAAGGGTGGATCTGATCAGATTTGGTTTTTTTATTTTTTTTTATCTGAAATGGTCGAACCACCCCTGCACTTTATCTAATACAAAAGTTTGAGGGGGCAGAAGTTGAACCGGGGGGGGGTGAATCGGGTCAAGGCCTGTTGGATCTGGTATGATTTGTGGGTTGTTTTGGATTGAGACCAGTTGGATGATTTTAGCTTTTGATAGCTTTGGATTGTTCAGGGTTTTTTTTTTTTCCTGCTTTGATTTTGGGTCAGTTTGATGTGAGATTAGGTTCCGAATGAGTCTGGTCGATAATATGTAATATCTGGGATCAGATTTTCTTAGTCAGGTTTGATTGGCACAGTTGCTTACAGGCCAGCTTAGGTTTGGGGTTTGAGGTTAAATCAAGGTTAAGCTTGATGTCATCTAGTGTCAGGTTGGTCTTTCTGTACATGTCGTGGGTCTGTAACTTTTCAAAGTACAGAAATGAGGTTGAATTTCTTGTAGGTCTGATGTTTTAGTTGGGTGAAATGATCGCCGTTTTAGTTATTCTAAGAATGGTTTACAGGGTTTAATCTTATTTTGCAAGGTTTTCAGCATAATTCACTTTTTAGGTTTGTTGCTGCATAGTACTAAACAGTTTTTGGGAATTCAAATGAAATTTGGATGGACTTTTCTGGAATATCTCTTAATAGTTAATAGAGTTATAGTAGACATTTTAATTTTTTATCATGTGCCCTTGTTAAAGTAACATACTCTAATCAAAACAATTGCTTGCAGATGTTATTGTGCATAGATTGCTTGCTGCAGCACTTGAAATAGCAAAGCTTCCGCCAGTTTTCCATGATGGGCCACAACTTACAAGCATTGCTGACAGTAAGGCCTTTTATTTGGATTTCTTAATGAAACTAGACTTTGATAACTCTATAAAGTTCTAATACTTGGATTATTTTCAGATTTGAACTACCGGCACCGAAATGCGCAAATGGCAAGCCGAGCATCGGTTGAGCTGCACACTCTTATTTATTTCAGAAAACGGTAATTCAGATTATTTCCAAAATACCTTGTTTACTTTTATATTTAGCTGCACAAAAGGTCATGCTAATTGTTTTTTTTTCTTCCAATTAGACCCACTGATACAGAAGCTAAAATAGTGAAGATCAAAGCAAATGGCTTCATCGTCTTTGTTCCCAAGTAAATTGTCCTTCTTCTTAGCTTGGTTATGATTTTTGCTTACGTATCGAAACTATTATTTGTTATGCTTTGGGCCATCATAATTTTTTTTGGGAAAATATACTGTACCTGCATGGCCTTGGTAAACCAGAAAATATCTTAATCCCCTTGGGTACATGGGAATGACACTTTATTCCGCTCTTCTAATTTTTGACAATAAATTCCCCAACCGCCCCTCCCTTTTCCTTGATCAGTTGAGAGATGTAGTGAAAGGGCGGATGATTTGGAATTTGGGTTACTTTCTTTGAAGAAAATACCCAATGAGCTATTAGTAACAAAATCAATTTTGGTCAATTTTTATACCAGTAGTTGCTCATCATGCATCAAATAGAATTTACTTTTTGTTATTTTTGTAAAACATCTATTTATACTTGCAATGTAGTCGATATTTTACACTAAAAAATAAAAGAGTAATGAGAAAGAAAATATAAGAAACTGAATTTGGTGTAAGATAAGACTATTATTTCACAAGCTTTGAAAGACCAGGTAGAAGACGACCTCATCTACATCTTGTAACCATCAGTGGTCATATTAGCAGCTGAATCTTATTGTCATGGTTTTGGTGTTTCCTTTCTTTTTTTCCAGATTTGGAATCGAGGGGCCAGTCTACTTAATTCCAAAAGGAGATAAAGGAAACGATTGGGTGGTAGATGAGGCACACCAGAAGGTAACCAAGCCAGGGACAAATATAAGTTACCGGGTTTTGCAGACAGTACGGATCCACATGGAGGTGGTTGAACCCCAGCCCAACCGTCCCAAGCTTGAGCTGACTCTTATTTGATGGAAGGAATATCTGTAATGTTATCCCCGCTGTTCTCTTTATTTTCGTTTTTATGTTTGCTTAATTTTATGATCATTTTTTTTTTCTTGATCCGTTTACTTGCATGATTTTTTTAAGTAGAATAGAAACTAGGTTCCATTAGGAAGATGTACGAATTATATTAATTTTAATCAGCATGTAATCCTTGTGTTATGAGAAATTATATTTACTGTAACATAGTTTATCTTTTATTAACTTCTATTTTTCCATGCAAATTGTGGAGGTGTGTGAACTGTATGATATTGGCTTGAACATTTTTTTTATATCTACTTCATGTGTGTTGTAAAGGTGTAACTGTACAGAATGGCTTCGGTGGAACTTTTCTTCCTTTTCATGCAAGCTTTGAAGACATCAACTGCATGGTATGGTCAGATGTCTACTGTGTGAAGTCGTCTACTATTAGCAGTACCAATTACCAGGTTATTGAGTTGATGAAATGGGGAAGCCTTGTATTATTTAAAAAGAAAAAAAAATGATCATGAAAGGGTTTACTTCATGTGCTTGGTAAGAATGTCCTTTTCTCTACCAGTTTGATCGTGGATGCAAACAGAAACTGATAAAAAACATAATATGATATATGGTAAAATCAGTCTCAATTCTATACTACATTGACTAATTATGACTTTATCATCTGAAACACCGCGTGACAAACTGAAAGCAACCTGCTTCACTTGGAAGAAAAAAAAAAGACGCATTACCAATTGCTAGCTGGGGTGTGTAAACTTAGAACAATATTGACATAAATACCATAGACCAAACTATAAGCGCAATTGAAGCAATTAAGTAGGTCCAGAAAAAGATAACCGAGCACTCTTCTTCACCGACTTCAAACAATTGCGCAATTGTGCCTGCATTTTCATAAAACAGCTCAATTGCATTCTCATATGAAAATTCGATGTAGACATCTTTTTTTGTAACAAATCGTAGAAACTTTCATTTGATTGTTAGATGTACGACCCAGAACTGTTCTGTCTTGCAAAATAAGACGAGTTGTTTTTTTCTCTCTTTCAAAATATGACATGTTATTTTCCTTCAAATTAACAGTAGTGTACATTTGGTCAGTTTGGTTCGAATTGAACACAAATTAGCACAACCTCAATTTGACAACTGCAGAACTGAAAACGAATATAACCATTTCAAAATATAAACCGAACTGAAAGCAAAACTAATAAACTGCTTAGTTGAAATACCTTGTTGACAATTCAATTTAGACAACATATATTTTAACTTGTATGTTATTATTTTTTTCAAAATTTTGCATATTGTTTATCATTATTTCAGTTTATTTGGGTTTAACTGATCAACTAGAACGAGAATATAATAAAGAAGATGCCATACCTTTCAAACCTGAACAATTAACCTGTTTAAATTACCAGAATTCGTTCAAGTTGGTAAAAGTTGAATCCAAACTAACCAAACCAAACCAAATGAATACCCCGTTTGCAAATATGTTAAAAGTCAGAAAATAAAAGGGTGTAAGCCTCATTTCTTACCGAGGCTCATGGCGGGTGGTACAGTGAATTGTATCAGCAGCACATACTTCAATAGTGGAGATTCTGGCAAGTCCTTGGAACTTCTTAATCGAATTTGTGTGGTCCCACCTACGAACTAATAATGGCCAAAATTAGAACTAGGTTAGGGACCATTTTTCTGTATATTCTTCGAGGTAGTGTAAAAAGAACGACTATACGAAATTATAGGTTGCATAATACCTTAGTTATGAGATCTACATACTAAAGAAAAACAGAGAGAGAGAGAAGTGGTGATATGAATGATATAAGGAGATAAAATTTGGTTCATTCTATTGATATTATCAAGTAATGATGTGTTATTTAATTAATTGTACATTAGCATGCGAAATCAAAGTATTACATTACACAGACAAAATAAATCTTGTGAAATTATTTACAATACCTAATAATGTGCTACAAAAGCAAAGACTGTTCAAATAAAGGTATGACCAAGTTACACAATTACATTCCACAAAAAAATAACAATAACCATGAAAATCTCTTCATTTACTTTGTCCGTTTCTTGAACCAAGTTCACAAAAGAGAAGTCATCTTCATCTCTTCTATCTCGTCCCTCATCTTTATCTCTTATCTCTTCTATATTCAATCGCATTTCCTGCGGTGCATTTTGCTGATTCAACTCGGATCTCTTGCTATTGGCATCTCAATCTCAACATCTGAGATCTCATTGTTTGAATGTGACCTTCTAATATCCTCACCAGCACATCCCATTGTTCTATACCGGTACAGATGGTGAGATGCAGGTGATGCCATCAGACTTTGGCCAGGGCTTGGACTCGGAGTAACATACGATGAACGTGAGCTTCCTTTTTTGTGTCTTCTCCTGGCCGCATCACACCATTTTTTGAGGGCCTTGGATGTTTGCTCGTCAAAAATAGACATTTTTATGTGTGATCCCATCTGAATAAGAAGCATCCATAAACTGTTTGTAACTTGTTGAGAAGAATAATTTTCTGACAAGTACTTATATGCATGCTCTGTCTCAGAAATCAGCAAGTGTTAATTACCTGAGATACAAGAGCATAGAGAGGGAGTGTGATATAGCTGCAAAGGAGATGGACAGCGACTCTACAAAGGTAAAAAAAAAGCCCGTAAACATAAATAATTATATCATATAACAATCTATCATATTCTCCACATGAGATACAAGGGATTGGTCCATTTAGAAAGACAGTATCTCATTGTAATTTCAATTCTTTTTGTTCTTTAGTTTCAATTGGACAATTGAAGATTACAAGTTATTGATGAACCCAATTTATAGCTAATTTAGTAAATAAAATTGCTGATTATGAGATATATAACATTACTAAAGACCATGGCAGTCATTCCTGATTTTTTAGACGACAGCTTCAATTTTGAAATAGTCTCCGTAATTATATCCATTGAAGAAGGAAAAAATTCAATTTCAGATGATTGGCGTGGACTTACCCAATACATATTCTTGCAACGACGTAGCGAAAGTCTTCATGGAAGCAAGATTTTAGACCAAACAAAGGCTCATCCATCAAAATTAAAAATGAAAATGACAGAGTAGCCTTTTAGCTCTCTCATATACAAAATGAAGTACTTACCCAAATCCACAAGAAGTATGCAAGTTGGAAAGCATTCTGAAAGAAATGAAAAGGAGCTCCTTTAGATTTAACAAAAACTATGGTTTTTATAGTGAGAAGGGATAGTATATTATATAACGATCTATCTATAAAATGTTTCGTACCACGAATAATGTAAAGTGAATCAAGAACAGAACTAAGTGGGGCTGTCCGAACCAGAAATGGTGGTTACTTAATTTCACAAGTGGCATTCCTTGGATAACTGAATGCCTCTGCTTTATCTCAAGGGCCATTGATGTGATTATTGCTTGCAACTTTGTTCCAACCGCCAAAATCACCTAGAATAAGAAGCATGAAATTATACTTAAAGTTTTAACACCACACTCGATTCGGCACCCAATTTAATTAAAACAAAACATTGCCTCGAACATTAAGTCCAAGAAAAAAGAAAAAGTTATTTGAATGAAAGACTAATTGGATTCATGATATCACAAGATCTTGGCATGACTAATTAGCGATATACCATGCATACTACTATTGCAATATGGTCCGTTCATCTTGGCATGAATTAAGTTAAGAAAAAAAATTAATGATATAGCGAGAGCTTACAACTACTGGCAGTAATGTCACCCAGAATAGTTCTTGAAACTCTGTAGAAAATAAAAATAATGTGAAATAAAGAGTTTAAAATAAATTTACTACTACAAATCACCACAAAAGAAAAAGATTTGAGACTATAAATGTTCGCTAAAAAATATAGACGAGATGCTCACCGCGTACATTTAGAAGTAGGATGACGATGCCACATGCCCACAAAGTTGGGCTGTTACATAAAAAATAATGCAATCTTAATATTTATAAAAGTTAAGTAAAAAGAGGAAAGTAACAACAATAACTAACAATTTTACGTACCTTATTCCAACAACCACTTTAAAATCATTATCTAGTGTACGTTTTATGTACTTTTGGAAGTTAAATTTCATTCCAGGACTTAAATGAGCCTGTAAGAAAGTAAATGACGTTAATAAAAAGATATTTATATGAGTATATAAAATAAAGATGTTGGTGGAAGGAAACTCACATTTATGAAGCCATGGCGCAATGTTAAGTAATCAGTCTTTCGAACAGACCTAATAAATTGCTTAAAGAAGCTTACCTATTAGAAATAAAGGACAAATAATCATATAAAGCGGTTTAATATGAGGTAGGGTATACAAAGATATCGACTTTAATATGTATAAGTATAATAAAAAGGCAAACAAACTGTCATAACCAGTCTTATTTTTCTACGACTTCTCTGGGTACCAACCTTTGGTGTGATCACTTTGGTTTTTCCCTCTTTTATTTGTTACCTATATGAAACAACTTCTGCCTTTTATGGAATTTTCCATGTGGGGCATGTTAGAACCTTACTGTATGTTTATTGAAAAAAATGAAGAAACAAAGTATAATAAAGCAGAAAATATAAGACATAGGGTAACTCTTGTGCATAGTCAAAGCATTATAATTTGTATCAACATATCGGCCCTACTGCTTCAAAATTGCACTTATTGATGTTTGAACACACAATCGGAGCCGTTTGTTGTGATCTAGACAGGGAAATCTTGTACTATTTCAAAATTATTTATAGTTGTTGCCATGCCTTACAGCATATCTGAGACATAGATGGCCCGATAGACACATGATGACTATTTTACAATGTTTGAAAAATTGCATTTATAAAGTTCTAATTTTCACTGTTTAGAAAATGTTAAAGAAGAATAGTGCTTACAATATAAATAAGAATGACTGATTTGCTCCAAAAGTTTGCATGTTCACGAACAAATGATGTCTCATGAGTGAACCTGAACCTTGAAGGATCTGACAAATCAAATATATATATATATTTTTATACAATAAAATTCCGCTTTCAGAGAGTGGCTAAGGTCAAAGTGGTATGACCAAGGCCTTGGTGCTACCAATTAGTTTTTGCAATTTTAAAGTTCAAATAGTCGATTCAAACCGTTAGATGTTCAATCTATATTAAAATCTGCTTGGAGACCAAATTTTACATTTTTTGGAATTTTTTTACTATTTTTTAAGCCACTTTGAAAATGGCAGATCCGGGTGAACAGTAAAAACAGTGCAACCAAATTCTGGACCATGTGATCAGCAATTTTCAAAGTGGCTTAAAAAATAGTAAAAAAATTCCAAAAAATGTAAAATTTGGTCTCCAAGCATATTTTAATATAGAGATCACATCTAACGGTTTAGATCGACCGTTTGGACTTTGAAAATCCAAAAACGACTTGGTAGCACCAAAGGCCTTGGTCATACCACTTTGATCTTAGCCACTCTCCCGCTTTCATATGTAAATTTTAAGAGTTCGTTTGAAATTGCTGGTCTCCAATGTGGTGAAAGTATTTTATTGAATGGTAGTGTGTAAAATTTTTGGAGATCTTAAATACAAATATTTACCAATATCTGAGAATATTAGAAATAATGCAGACCCGCTAATACAAATATATTATCCTATTGAAGAGATAATTCCTAGATTGTTTTTTTGTGTATTAATTTTGGGAGACTAAATTGATTGGAGGTGATTGATTGAAAGAAAGCTACCAGTTGAAAACTCATAATTAAGTGACACAGTCTCCTTTTCCCACTCTTTCCATGAACGTATCTGTATTAAAAATTACTTGTTAGTAATCAAACTTATAAATAAGTTTATTATCATAAAAACTAAACATAATTATGGGGCTATTGTTTATGATACACACCTTGAATCTTCCAAGAGCCATTACTGAAGCACTATAAACAACATGAACAACAGCTAAGAAAAATATGAAACGATGCAACTCGTGTAAACTTTCTGTTGACATGAGAGGCACCTTACCGGCCTATTAATGGTATCAAACACTCAATTAGAATAAAAATTTACATCACAAAATCGATATTTTATAATAGGAAATGTTATCCATCTAAACTTTTCAAATGTCACAATTGTCCTTTTGAGGGAGGAACAGTTGAGATGGAAAACTTGAAGTTCATCCAAAATTTAAAAGATCGAGCTTGAATGAGCTCTGTTTCAAACATAGAACCTGGTGACTAAATGCAAACATACCAGAATAAAAGCAAGAGATAGTACTAATAGTCTGCTTTGTGGTTCCATATTATTACATATTTTGTGATTATATCATAAATGAAATAAAATGCAGACTCACTTCAGAGCACTTTGATGTTTTGTTGCCAGCAAGGCTTCTATGGTTTGAGCTGACATCATTTGAGCCGAAATCCATGGTCTCCTCCCACAAAAGCCGTCTGCTATTCTTCTCACTAACTTTTGCCCTGCGATGGCATGGCAACATGGTGTTGCCAGCTGATTCTGGGATGCATATTTCAGCAATGTAGTTCTGGAAAAAGACAAGGAGCAAGGATATGAAGCCGAGAATCATCAACTCTGCAATTGTCAAGAATAATCAGGGAACAACTGTGGTTGCATTTTTTTTTGCTTAATTAAGCAAGCCGTTCACCGACAAAGGATGCAACAAGTTCAAGAAATAATATTAATTGAGAGAGTTTCTTTCTTCTTTATTTTAAGGCGTGGAGAGGGGGGGTTGAAGTGGCATAGAAAATGGAACAAAAGGGGTATTGGTGCTCACCATTTTTAACCTTCTCAAGTGCTTCAGCCAGAGCATTCTTGTTCTTCTTGTGGAACCACTGGAAATATAAGCCGAGTTCAGATGTAGTAGAGAATGTTGGGCCCAATAGGCCAATACACTGTGCATCTTATAAAGCACACGGACATGGCCCATGATTAATGTAGAAGGCAATGTTTCTTCCAAATTCATTCTTTTTAACAAAACTCAATTGTTTCTTTTTTGGGCTGAGATCCGTAGGAAAGAAAATACTCTTCAAGTCTAGCCTTCTCCTCTGTACAGCTGAATTCGCATCCTCTGAGATATCTCAAACTTTGAGTGTTTTTTTTGGAAAATATCAACCGTTCTAGGTTCTACACGAATCTCAAAGCATAAATAATGCTGCCCCTGTTCTATCGCCGAATAGGCACCACCGTACACGTCGGTCACGCAAAAGTTGAGATATCTCTGAGGATACGCACTCTGTACAGCTCCCATGGGAGTATGGGAAACTCTGCCTAGTGCCTAGTGAACCGACAAGAGGAAACAAGATTTCACCCAAAAGAAAACGGGAATGGAGAAATAGAAAGGAAAGAGACAAAATAGACAGAAAAAAGGAAATGGGAAACACATACCTCGCCAATGTGGCGGAGACCCTTCTCTATCAAAAGAGAAATAATAATCATCACTGCACAAATTAAGGCCACAGCCCAAGTTGGCGTCTCGGACAGCTCTCTCGTGCTCTCACCACTGTCCTCCGCCATGATTCAACTCTATCGAGCTCTCAGCTTTGTATTAACTAAATGGTTTCTTCTTTAGGTAGAGCCAGCTGGTTACTTTAACTAAGCTTGACCTTCCAAAGTTGGTGCTTTTTTAACCCTTTTTATTATGTATTTGTGTATTTTTTTTTCTTTTGCTGCCTGGGGACTTGTGCTCTCTTTCTTTTCGCCCAGGGCAATCGAAACGGACGGTCCAGGATCGTTCTTTTAACTTGGCACGAATCTCAAACAACGAATAATACTGGCCCCTTCGCTATACCGAATAGGCACCGGCTGAGAGTAAATCTGGGCCGTCCGTTTCAATTTGCTTAGAGTCAGGTACCTGGGAGGATACTGATTCTCTCGAGCATGAGTTCACTGTTAGTCTGTTTCCCGTGTGAACTAACATCCCCTCAGGTACCTGACTGAGTACAATTGAAACGGGGTTATGGTGTGTGTCTTCTCAACTCTCTAGTCAACGAGGGACTCCGTGTTGGATTATTAGGTTATGTTTGGGGAAATAAATCTGCTGTTATATCCTGTTATTTCGATCCCAACCGTTGAGATTCGTTGAGAGTCGTGCATGGAAAAACTTGTTTGAGTGAAAGTGAAAGTGACACCGTGAGAAGTGATTTGAGTGAAAGTGAAATTAAAATTACGAAAGATAAGTTAACTCTTCAGATAAATTAGTATAAGAATAATTGACACCGTGAGAAGTGATTTGAGTGAAAGTGAAATTATTATAAATTATCTATGCCAAATCTATTACTTGTTTTTTGAGCTGGAGCTTTCAAAATTTCAAATTCTGAACAAATCTAATAATTAGATTTGCTTTTTTCTTTTTTTCTTGTTTAATAGAATAATAGTCCGAATTTCTTCTTCTTTTTTGAATAAATGCTGAAGTGTTAGCATCCGGAACTCCTCTTTTCCCTATTTCAAAATTAAAAATTGTATAAGTACCGTTCTTATTCGTCATGGAATCAAATGTAATAATATATATCAAGTGTTAGCATCTATGGCTTCCTCGAACAATAACGATAAAATAGAATCACAAAGTTTGACATTGCAGACATTTTTTCTGAGGCAAACAAACATGTATTTTATACTACATCATCCTAAAATTAAGCTATTTTATATTATATTTTTCTTCTTCTTTTCTTTAGTGATTTTTTATTGTTTAAATTAAATTAAGAAGGTAACATCGGGCCACAATAATATTATTTTTTATAGACTATGCATAATAAAATAAAAATGATTATTAAGAACCAGTTAATTTTTGAATATTTTTTTTATAAACTATGCATGAAAAATAAATTAAAATTAAAAAAATATGTGGATATTTTGTTAGTTAGCATATTTCGAAAATAATTCAGTTGTCAAACTACGCGAGTTGAAAATATTCAAATCACTTATTAAATAACTAGTTAATTTTTAAATTGCACCAGATAGAATATGCAATATGTCTAAACCAAGGCATATTCTTTTTTTTTTTCTTTTAACAATTATTTTTACAATTATGCTCAATTGCCAAATAAATTTGTTGTCCATGTAACACATTCTATTTTTATAAAATTCATAACCTAGTCAATTATACATAATATTAATTGATTCGTCATCTAGAGATCTGAACCATCTTTCTACATCATGTGATTGTGATTAGACCTAATCGTAATTATATATTAAATTACAAAAAGTTGTCATTGACATTCCTATTTTACGCCATGCAACAAGTCGGTTCAAAGTAGGTTAGTCCATATTATTCTATTAGGCCATGCAACCGTGAAATTATCAGTTTACTTTAGGTGATTCGCAAATCGCAAATCGTATTATTCAATTTTAAAACCCAAAAATAAAATATTGTGAGTTTGAATTGAGATGCCAATTATTGGGCCTAAGCCCAATACATAAAGAAATGGGTTTTGAAAATGTAAAAAATAAACATTGACAATTATTCATCTAACCATCTTATGTAAACGATTGGCTCAGACATAATTAAACTAAAATTATCTCAAAGTTTGCACAATCACTTATTAATTGATTTTTTTTATTTGTAGCATTAAAAAAAAAATTCAAAAGTAAGCACACAAATGGAAAAATCTTGTATTTTAGCATAAACACATATTAGGTCTGTGCTTCACTCAGGGTGAAACGCAGACCTAGTCTGTATTTTATTTAAGTATAATACTTATCATCGATGTTTTATTTTTTTTATTGACATCGATATTTTATTGTCTGACAAAATAAAATTTTGCTTAAATAAAAGAAATAAAACAATTTATTAAGGTCAGAATTTGTCTAGTCTTTGGTTCTCTGAAGAGCTCAAGCCTAAAAAAAATCTTACAACTAATTAATATTACCTAGCTAGCTTTCTGAGCTTTTCCTTTCTCTTTCTTTTTTATTAATATGCATTTTCTTTGTTTGTGATATATATCTAACAAGCCACAAGGAGGTGGCGGATGATATGGCAAAGAGATATAGACTAACGGGTGAATCATACACTGGGTTCACCTACCCAATATTTCCTTTGTAGGAGGTCTAGTGCATTGTCATAGGTGGATTAGGGAGATATCAGTTTTTTCTGAGACTTGTATCTGTAGCCTACGCCCTACGGACATGAATTAAGCAAAAAAAAAGTTATCTAACAAGCTGTTTTTCTCTCCTTTCATTTTGTTTTCCTTAGTTGATTTATTTTCCTTTTTCATTATTTGTGATATCTTAACATAAGACTTGTAAATCTCCTTTAGCATGATAAGAGGAAGCTAAGCTATAAAGGGCTATTGGAAATCTATTCGGGACCATCCTCATTATTCAATCACTCATACCGACATATGAACTGCTGAAATTTTTAAAACTACCATTGTTTAAAAAAAATAAACCAAAAAACTATCGTTTTTGTGAAATTCGAAATCTACTACGGCCGCAGAATGATTTTGCGGACCCAAATGCTGGAGACTGCACAGGCGTTCTGCGGACCCAGCCAGGGGTCCGCATAACCATTATGCGGCCCCATATATTATATATATATATATATTTTTTCAAACTTTGAGATAAGGGGGCACGCATTCCTAGAACAAAAAAATATTAAAAAACCAAAAAACTTTGAGATATCTCATACGGAGCACGCATCCCCACGTGGTGCCTCTTTTAATCAGATAAAACACCAAAAAAAAAATGGGGCCGCAGAACGCTTGTGCGGTCTCCAGTATTTGGCTCCGCACAATCATTCTGCGGCCGTGGTAGATTTCGAGTTTTCCAAAAACGATGGTTTTTTGGTTTATTTTTTTTTAAATTGTGCTAATTTTAAAAATTTCGGTATGAACTGTGTGGGCCGGACGGCCGTGCTCAATTTTTTGTTTAATAATAATAATAATAATAAGTGATGGCGGTAAATAGTCATTTATCTTGTCATATTATTTATCTTATATATATTTTCTTTTAAGATTTAGAGTAACTCAACCTTATTAACTTACGGGATCAAAATTAGTTAAAAAAACCTTCACTCTCATCTCACTAAAAAAAAAAACTTGTATATCAAAAAGAAAAAGTTTCTGACTGTCAACTAAATGTAACAAAACTTAAAATATTTTTTAAAGAAAAAAATACCTTTCTCAAATTATAATATAATTGGCACGGAATGGTCAGAATTAATCAAACATAGTTGGTGTTAAGAACAACTTTTGATTATTTATTTTTCTCTCTTCGGTAATTGTGCAGTTTTGTTTCGTTAAATTTCTTACAATGTATTCTAAAGATAAATTGTACTGATATTATGTTCTTGTAATGGATGTCCAACATTTGTGTACAGAATATAAAGAGACTGCATCATTTTTCTCTCTAAATTGTTTGCTTTTCTTTCTTTCTATATTTCTTTTTATGTTGACATGTAGCGGTTATTAAAGCAAGCAATTAAGTCGTTCTTTAACGAAATTGTTCAAGTTTTACTAATCTGATTTCACCACAAACTTTCCTGTGGCATATTATAAACCTGCAACCTGTGAAGCGGGTTAAGAGAACACGGGAGAACATAACAACAAACATATATATCACATGAATTGTTGCTTTACCTAAATGTAACCTTGACAAGTTAACAGCAAATATAGGACATTAAATGTCAATCTTTATCCAAATTTCAATAGCATTTAATTGTTGAAAAGTAAGGATGAGAGATTTTTTCAAACATCTTAATTAATTGGCATACAAATACAATGTAGCAAATTTGTAGCCTGTAGGTGGCATTGCTCAAGGGTCCCCATCAATTTAGTCGCCAATTTATGTAATCTGGAATCTCTTTATAGGCTGTCAAAATTAGATCCCCCTAAATTCTAATAAATTAAAAGAATTAAACTAATAATTCAGTTTTTTTTTTTTACAAAGGAGAAATGGACCAAATCATAGTCTTGGTTCGGTATTTTCTATGTATAAAAAAAAATAACCCATTCCTTTTCTGGTAATTTATTTTCCATATTTTTAAAAATTAAAACTTTTACAAACTTGCTGGTTTCACACTACTTTAATCAACTGTGCATTATGTTCACTCTTCCACTCATCTACAACAAAATATCAGTATATATCAGTGTTCTAAATAGCGCGCTATAGCGGCGCTATAACGTTTTTGGACCCTAAACGCTAAGTTATGGCATGAAAATACGCTAATTGCGC
Organism: Carex littledalei; assembly: GCA_011114355.1. Taxonomy (NCBI): domain Eukaryota; kingdom Viridiplantae; phylum Streptophyta; class Magnoliopsida; order Poales; family Cyperaceae; genus Carex; species Carex littledalei. The sequence continues at coordinate 1,650,477 of CM022105.1, forward strand.
TACGGCCGCTATAGCGGTAATAGCGGTCCGCTATAGCGCATAGCGTGTAGCGCGCTATTTGCGCGCTATGCATATTGGGCTTTTTTAGACAATTTATATGGGCTTAAATAAAGATCTATAAAATTTATTTTGTATAGAAAAAAAAAATAGAATGAATCATGATGCTTAAGATATTTTGTATAGAAAAAGATCGATAGTTTATGATATTATTATGGATATTTTGAACCATGGACTTTTGTACTAGTTCAATATGAATATTATAATTTCTTAATTAATTTGGTGTTATTTATTGTTATATGAAACTTTAGATAATGTTAATGTATAGTACAAATATATAATATAATTTTTGTAAAAAAAAAAACGCTATTTGGAATAGCTTCCGCTATAGCTACGCTATTCGCTATAGCTTTTTTTGTAGCCTTCCCGCTATAACGCTATAAACGCAATTTAAAACATTGGTATATATTAAAAACTGCTTCACCTAACCAAAAGGAATAATAATAATATATATATAAGGAGAGTTCTAATAGCTTATGCTTTTCATACCTCATATTTTATATTTTTATTTTCAAAATCCAATATGTTGATCCGAACCGCTCAATATGATATTTGTACTAAAATATGCTTGGGGATAATATTTTATAATTTTGGAAAAAAGTTTATTATTTTTTAAATAGGCAGAAAATCACTGTTTTTGAACGGTCCAGATACATTGATTTTGTACCTATTTTAAAAAATAATAAAAAAGTTGCAAAATTATAAAATTTCATTCCCAAGCATATTTTAGTATGGATATCATGTTGAGTAATTCGGATCGACAGTTTAGACTTTAAAAATAAAAATATACAATATGAGGTATAATAAGATATGAAAGAATTGAAACTATGATTTGATTTTATCACGTCAGTAACCCTTCAAGAGTTACGAGTGTCTAAGCGCGCAACTTGCTATATAATTATATATTAAAAAATATGACCTCGTTTAGATCAGATGAGAACATCATTATATGGCCTCGTTTAGATTGGCGAAATTACATCGGCGAAGTTTAATTAACTATTTACTATCTCTATCTCACTATAGCAGCCTGACCTTTCTGCGACGGCCGAATCGGTCGCAGAAGGTATTGTCACCGGTCGTAGAAGGGTGTGCCGGTCGCAGATGACTGAAATCGGTCGCAGAAGATCCGGTCGCAGTTGTTCCGTCGCTGATGACCAACCCGTTGACGTCGCAGAAGGGTCAGGCGCCGGTCGCTGATGACCCTATAGTGACCGATGAAATCTGTCGCTGATGCTGTATGCTGACATGGCGGAAGACCATCAGAGACCGATTGGCCGGTCGTTGATGGGCCCAGAATCGGTCGCAGAAGAGTATTTTTTTTTTAATATTTTTTTTCTTTTCCCCAATTAGTACGAAACATACCAAGCACCAAGCAATTTAAAAGAAATTCACAAGCAAATATACAATTCACCGTCGTCGTTCTCGACAAATATACAATTCACAAGCAATTCACAAGCAATTCACAAATAATTCACAAGCAATTCACAAGCAATTCAACAATATAAAATATTGGTACGAAACGTACCAAGCACCAAACAATTTAAAAGGAATTCAAAAACAATTTCAATTGATACGTACGAAGCAGTTCACAAAATGACATAAACAAGAAATATGTAAAGTACTACATAAACATCAAATATCAAATATCTAAAGTACGACATACAAATCAAAACATCCTAAAACTAGTCATCTCCTTCTAAATCATCCCCGCTGCCATCCTGAGTATCGGGATGGTGCGAGCTAGAATCTCCTTGTGAGAATATAACTAAAATTTTTAGGATTTACTGTTTAGGGTTTATAAATTTTAGGAGTTTACTGTTCACCTGAAGGAAACTGAAAGTGCATCTGCATGCATCATTAAAAAGTCGTTGGTTAGCTTAAAAAGAGAAACAGTAGGTTGACAATTTTAAAAAGGAGATTTTACTCACCAAAAACTCAGCCTTGACCTCTTTTTGTACATCGTCAGGATAGTCATCAAATTTCGTGCACACGGAAATAGTGGGTAATCTAGTTTCCGATGGATAGTGAAAACGTGCGCATTGAGAGATTATTTTGTTGACATTTTTTGTCGCTTCCAACACATCTCCAGCAAAAGATCTGACAAATAAAATTAGTTTTGAAACAACTACAAATGGATATTGCTACATACTCAGAAATGCACAAAAAATGAATGTACCTATAACCGACCCGACGAATCACTGGTCTGTCCTCCGGCCTTTGCGGCGGCTGAATATATGCATTTCGGCTGCGCGGAGGGTGCTTGAATCCACTGGATGATGCCTCCTTCTCCTTACCCTTTCTGCTCGGCATACCTGCAATAAAGTTTGTAAAAAAATTAATTTTACAAACAATACCAACAAAAATAATACATTACTTAAATATTTTTGCCATTTACAAATAAATTAAAAGATATTAACCTAATTTCTCATCTGACGTTGTTTTTTTCTTGAACTCAGCAAGTAACTAATATTGGAAAAACATGAGTACTGAAATGGGGTATTTTCAAGTATGAAGGTTCCATATCAATAGTTGGAGGTACAAACAACATAAAACCATCAGAGTACCTAGTGGTAGGTGGTACTGGTACTGGTGATTTCATGTACGGGCTCGGCCACGTTAGGTCATCGCCGGTTAAAAATAGCGGGAATTAAATTTGTATTGTGCTGATAAATAATTCTATGTGACCTGGAATAGTATTTACCCTTTGCTCTTCCTGATTCCTATGAAGAATAAATTTCTAGAAATTTCCATTTCTGGTTCTACTGAAATCTTTTGGCTGAAATAAATGCTAAGCTGTTAAAGTGGTTGCAGAATTTCTCTTTTCTCTGCAGTGTACACTATACAAATATATAAAGATAATTTTTAAGTTTTCTTTTATAATAAAACAAAAATCCTGAGCAAACTTAAAGCATGCATCTGGAATTGTAACTAGAACTTCGACTCAGTAATAAATAGGATCAGCACACAGCACTACAATGACCTAGCTGGTATGGTACCCGAATATTGTGGTCCTAGGAGTAGATGTAATGTTATTTATACCAATGAGTGAGGCTATGGTGCTATGCATAGCACGGATGGGGTCCGTGCTACGGCTCAAAATTTGACTTATTAAAATTCTAACGGTCGATCCAACCGTTCAATGTGATACAATAACAGTGCAATATAAATCGTGCAATATAACCTCAGATTACTCTTTAAAACCCCAATAGGTGTCCAACCTCAGATTACTCTACTGTAATTTATACTTAATTTAATTACTTTCCATCGCCAATAGGTGAATATACGAAAAAAACCTGACACTTCTGGTGTATGTCAAATGGCACTTAAATGCTAGACCTCTATTTTTTCTCTAAAAAAAATATATATGTCAAACCATCCACTTGTTTAAAGATACAATAACAGTCGGAACTGCCATATATATATTTATCGAAGAATATGTTTTTTTTTACTTTATTTATTTACCTTTTATCAACATTCAAAAATGGGTGCGAGAAAATTACATCTTAAGCTCTCAACTTCTAACCTCAAATAACTTAAATAATTATTAATTAGATAACAATTAATGTCAGGTCTAAATCACAACCACATGATGTAGAAAGATGGTTCATTTTTCTCGAAGGTATTCAATCAATTCTGTATAATTGACGCATGATGTAGAAAAATGGTTCATATTTCTCGAAGATATTCACATCTTATAAAAAATAAAATGTGTTATATGGCCAGCAACCTTATTTTCGAACACAATTGAAAAAATAATTGTTGAAATAAAGGAAAAAAAAAAACTAGAATATGTTTTAATTTAGATGTGTTGCATATTAAATTTTATAACTTCATTTAGTTGACAATTGAACTATATCCACAGTTTTAAGTTTTTTTAATTTTAATATATTTTTCATATTCATAGTCATTAATAGACTTCAATAAACGTGGTTTTCAAAATGACCCTTCCCATGAACCATTGCGACTAGGGGTGCACAAAAAGCTCATGACTCGAAACTCAGTTCGGAATCAATTCGGATTCAACTCGCTAATAACTCCAGTTGAAACTGACTTGAGTCAAAACTGACTCGAGTTAACTGACTCGGTTGATTTATGAGTCGAATCCAAGTTACCTCCAACTTGGTTTGGAATCAACTCGGTTTGACTCACACCAAACCCTAATCCATATATTCCTAATTTTTGCGTCCCTAAACCTTACACTTGTTTCTAACAATATTTAGTAATTTGATAAATTATGTACTATTTCTTTTGTTTTGTTAATTTATTAGACTCTGTATTGTTTTGTTAGACTTTATCTGTTTGGTAATTTTTAATTATGTACTATTTTGATATTTTCGTAATTTTTAATTATGTATTGGTTATTGTCTCATTATGTATTGTCTTTAATTGTGTATTATTTTGGTAAATTATGTAATATTTTTTTTGTTAGAATTAAATTAGATTGTCTCACTATGTACTATATGAGTTGCGAGTCAACTCGCTTCGACTCGAGTTGCTCGCGAGTTGATCCCAAATTGGAGTTTTTGACTCATAACTGGATTAGCAACTCGGACTCAACTCGGCTCATGAGTTCACGAGTTGAACCCAAATTGTTCTCAACTCGGACTCAACTCGGCTCATGAACAGTTATAAAATGACCCATTTTAACCATCAAATTCATAAAAAAAAAAAAAAAAAAGTTGAAAAGAAACAACAATGATTAACTGTCTGGACGTAAGGCAATCAACATAATTTTAATAGACACCTCTTTGATTCCTTTGGAGGATTGGTTGTACAATGATGAACATTAAGAGTGTATTCATGCAGACCGCTGAATAGTTCAGCGAACATAGCATTTTTCGAAATCCATTTAAAACAATGGTATTTATTTATTTCTTTTATTTTTGCCATGAATAAAAAAATCGGACAAATCATCTAGTCTAAGTCAAAGAGTCAAGACTCTGAGACTCGTCTAGTCGGCTTAGAAAGGATAACTATTATGGGGCTGCAAGGTGTCTCTCTTACTTTTTCATTTACTTATATACAAAATAAAGAATTGTTTTTATTAAGTATAAATATATAAGTTTGCACGATAGAAATATTACAAAACCTACATAAATACGTACAAGCATTAAAATAATTATTGTTGATAATTTTGTATTTTTAAACGGATAAATAACTTTTTATTTTTAAAAATAGATGAAAGTCTGGCCTTTAAATTTCATACTCTTGTTATTACAAAAAAACTTAAAACTTAAAATTTCATACTCTTATAATTTACTATTTTTTTATTGATAATTATTGTTATTGTTGTTGTTATTATTATTTATAGAAAATAAATTAAGTGACATTAATAATTCAAAGTTCAAGTTGGGATACAAATACTGATATTGTTTTTTAAGTAGCAAATGCATTGGTATTGAAAAATATACATTTGAAAGTTTATTTTGAAAAATAAAATCAGGACCAGAAAAATGATCGGTTCCTTAATTAAGTAGTTCATAAGTTATGCTTTCACCTTTAAGTTTTGAAGAAACGAATTTTATATTTTATATTTGACAACTATACAATATTATTTATGACATTATATTAAATCAATAACTCGAATGTGTTACTTGAAATTTGGATTCCAATCAAAAAATGAGTTAGTGACTGTTCTGAACAATAAACAGCTGAGGTAGTTACTAATTAACTTTGCTCTCAATTCAAACACACCTTTTATAAAAGTATCAATATTTTGATATTTTTTGCATTTAAAATAGCGAACTATTTATAAAGTATATTTGTATTATATCTGACTCATAAAATTTAAAATCTAATCGAATTATTTCTGAATTACAAATTCATTATGTCTAATAAAAGGGAGGATGAAAGAATTTACTGCCAGAATCTCAATAATATACAACATATCAAAACAATATGTTTTTTTATAAAAGTATCAATATTTTGATATTTTTTTGCATTTAAAATAGCGAACTATTTATAAAGTATATTTGTATTATGAGGAGGGTTCCAATGCACCATTATTTGGTGCACCTAACGTGCACCAAATACGATTATGGTGCATTTTCAAAGTTCAAATAGTCGATTCGAACCTTCCAACGTGTTCTTCATATTAAAATGTGCTTGGAGACCAAATTTTACATTTTTTGGAAATTTTTTACTATTTTTTCAGAATTTTTGAAAGTACTAAACAATAATTTGATGAATAGTAAAAAATTCAACAAATTTAGTACTTTCAAAAATTCTGAAAAAATAGTAAAAAATTTCCAAAAAATGTAAAATTTGGTCTCCAAGCACATTTTAATATGAAGAACACGTTGGAAGGTTCGAATCGACTATTTGAACTTTGAAAATGCACCATAATCGTTTTGGGTGCACGTTAGGTGCACCAAATAATGGTGCATTGGAACCCTCCTCTTGTATTATATATGACTCATAAATTTAAAATATAATCAAATTATTACAGAATTACAAATTCATTATGTCTAATTTCTAATAAATTTCTATTTAACTTTGGATATTAATAAAAATGTCGGAATGATTCGCGCGGTGCAATAAATTTGGAGGGATTAAATATCCTGTTGAACTAGTAACCTCATTATGACCGTAGAAAATATTTACATTAAAACCATGACAGGTAATCATGACAGCCTGACAGGTAAACCTGGGGTGATGATATTCACACAATCACACCACAATATCTGGGTGCTACAGTTGGAAATTAGAGAACAGAGATCATGAAGTCGGACCTCAAAAGGATAAAACAAATCATGTCTTGATGATATTCATAGAGTTTGACTCAATCCTGGATTTGCTGTGGATCCTACATATGTCTTGCTCTGCTTTTTTTTTTTAATTTAGAAATTAAAAAATTAAATTTTCAGAAAAAGAATTGATTGATTTTTTTATTCAAAAATTAGATGGAACTGCACAAATTTACTGTTTCTGAGATCACACTAATAGTGCGGTTCTAATATTTTTCAGGTCTTAAACCCCATCCTAACCGCCTATTTGTTTGAAAACTAATTCTGATCATCAGTGTGTTCTTGCTAGAATTTATTTTTTAAAGAAAAAAACCATCAATCTCTTTTCCGAAAATATGATTTTTTTTTATTTTCAAATTAAAGAAAATTCTTGCTCTGAGTACTTGTCAACATTTTGTTGCGTTACAAAAATACTTAGATTGAAAGATTACTTTTTTCTGTTAAAAAAAGGAGGTGAAGCGAAAGAAAATTTTCTATATTGCTGATTGTGGCAAAAGTTGAATAATTTGACTTGTTTCAGAAAACCACAAGACATAAGACAAAATTTGATAATGTTGATTTTTATTGTGCAGTGCGTGGAAACTAACATGTGTATATATGGTGTTCATCTTAATTATAATTATAGAAAGAGAAGTTAATGATCTGAAAAAAAATATGAAAAAAAAAAAATCAACACTTTGAAAAAATTGTTATCAGTGTTAGAGCATCTATATCTCTGGTACTATCAGAGTTTCTAATCTGATGTGGCAGTTTCTAATCCAGTTTCAGGGATGTGGGAGAGTTTCTTATTTAGAAACTATGCAGTAAAGTTTCTTATTAAAAAACTGTTTATAAACTCCATGCTGACCAAATGATTGGCTCGAATTATTTCTCTTTTTTAATTTGTTGCTGATGTGGCTTAATAGAAACTCTAAATTTAATTTCAAGAATGTGAGAGTTAGAAACTTTAGATATCTTAATTTCTAAAAAGTAGTTGACAGTTATTTAGAAACTCATTTGAATTGCTGAAATGTAGATGCTCTTATAGTTAAAATTGTAGTACCGTGTACTTGCCATAGAAATGGATTTTTTCTTTTGGGCTATGGTGAAATGGATTCCAACCCCTTGAAGTTGGAACCAGTATTCCATCTTTAACCAGGTTTGGGCTAATCAAGTACAAATGTTCAGTTAATAAAAAAAAGTACAAATGATCAGTTAATACTTCAAATAATTCGTCTCAGCCAGAAACTCATCAAACTTCTTTTAATTTTGGCATTTGAATATGTTCAAACTTGTCATCTCACAAAAGAACAAAAAGAAAAACACAAAAAGAGGGTTCAAAATCTGAAAGTCCATTATTGTTTATTGGTCCCATTCCATTACAAGTCAGACGGAGCCAATTAATTAACCGTTAGTACTCATTAATCATTTCATATTTTCAGAAATTTGTTTCAGAAAATAGAAATTAGAAAATAGAGAGAATTTTCTATTTACAGAAAATATGATAAAATAAGAGAGAGAAAGAGAAATATTTCCTTGATTTTTTATACATATAAGGATCACTGAAAAAAATTTCGATTCAAATTTTGGATCGGTAAAAATTCTACCGATTCAAACTTTTTTTTTCCGCTTAAAAAACATAAAGATATATAACATGTTAAGAGCATTACATTTTCTAAAATACTAGTGTGTTTAAATAGATAAGTATCTCACTCAATGCGACTTACTAAAGTGAGTATTGTAGGGTAAATATTGCAAAGAAATAAAGAAAGGAGAGTTGAAAAAAGGGTTTTGTATCAGTAGAATTTTTACTGGTTCAAAATTTAGATCAGAAAATATTTCATAAGTTCCTTTTATGCATAAAAAAATCAAAGTATTATTTCTCTCTTTTATTTTATAATATTTTCTATAAATAAAAAAATATCGAAAATAGACGCCATAGTTTGGTTGAAACTAGGGCTGCAAACGAACCGAACCGAATCAAACTTATCTCCAGTTTGAGTTTGGTTTGAATTAATTTTGAACGAACTCAATTTCGAATCGAATTTTTTACGAACTCAATTTCGAACTTTTACGAACTTTGTTACGACTTACGAGTTATGACTTATGGCTGGGCCATAGTTCGAAATTACAACACTTCAATAAAAACTCAGGCATTCTGAATTTTAATTACATAGTACATTAAAGTTTATATCAAAGTTCATTACAAATATCAAAATTTATATCAACAACAAAGTTTAGTACAATCAATCAAAGTTCAGTACAATCACAAAATCCAAAGTTTTTCAAATAGCCAACAGGAGCAACATCACCAAAGTTTTCAAATATCCAAAGTATTCAAAGTACAATTTAAATATCAATAGAAGTACAGAACAATCACGAAAGTCTTAGAATTATTACAAACCCAAATATTATCCTAAATAAAACATTAAAGTTCATTATCAGCGGAAATTAATGGTTCACGTTTGAGTTAATTTCGAACTAAGTTTGGTTTGCGAACCTATTTCGAACGAACTAGGTCCAGTTTGAGTTTGGTTTGAATTAATTTCGAACGAACTCAATTTCGAATCGAATTTTTACGAACTTTTTCGAATCAAACTCGAATCGAATTACGAACTACGAATTTGTTGTGCAGCCCTAGTTGAAACTGTAACAATATATCTTTCTCATGGTACACCGTCTGATGTAAAATGCAACAAGAATCGACTACACTTTGAATTGACAGAGGAGCTTAATTTTCTCCTTTCAGTAGAACGGTTCAAACTTAAAAAAAATATATTATATTATCTGAAAAGATTCAGCCAAGTAATTCCAGAGAGGTCACTTTCAGACGATGGAACCAAATAATAGGGATTGCTTTAAACCAATCGTACATCATTTAAAATTGATATGGACTAATGAACACCTCGGATCGTAATCAACCCATTTAAGGAGCAAACCTTGATAACAAGTATTAACCTCTAATGTAAAAGTAGTAAAGTACAAAAACAAAACCAACACGGAGTACCCTCTTTGACTTCAGAGAAGACTAACACATCCCATATCCCATATCCGAACCCATTTATTTTTTTATCTAATTGTACACGAGAAATAGTGAACGCATGCTCTGCTCCTGCTCTGTGGCTCCTATTAAAAGAGAGACTTGAGGTTGAGGGGTACATGTATCCTCTGTTCTCATAACCTTGTTTACAACAGAAGAAGCAGAGGAAAGAAAGAGAGCTGACTCCTCAACAACAACAAAAAATACATAAGTAGATTAAAAAAGGAAGAAAAACCACCAACTTTGGAAGCTCAAGCTTGACAATTAAAGGAACCAGCTCTACCTAAAGAAGAAAGCATCAAGTTAATACAAAGCTGAGAGCTTGATAGAGTTGAATCATGGCGGGTAGTAACAGTGGGGAGACGAGAGAGCTGTCTGAGACGCCGACTTGGGCTGTGGCGTTAATTTGTTTGGTGATGATTGTTATTTCTCTTTTGCTAGAGAAAGGCCTCCACCATATTGGCGAGGTATGTTATGTGTTGCTACCAAATTTAACTAGAAGAATTATTACAAATCAGATATCATGCTCCACACATCACACATACAGAGCAACAAAACTATCTATCTTATATATAAATCTCTTTTTCAGAAAACAAGATGGAAAAAATTGTAAATTAATAAGAAGATTTCAAAGAAATATATACCTCTTCTTCCCTAACTCTCCTCTGTGTACATAGCAGGGTTCCCTTTTAGTGTTTCCTTGTTTCTTTTCTCTGTCAATTGTGGCTTTTCCTTATCTATTTTCTTCATTCCCGTTTTCTTTTGGGTCAAATTGGTTTCCTCTGATCCGTTCACTATGAGAGGTGCCCAGAGGAGAGAATTCGCATCTAGAGATATCTCAAACTTTGATTAGATCGGTCTAAATTCCGGACCGTTCAATTTTTTTCTGCACGAATCTCAAAGCACAATAATACTGACCTCCTGCATTCTCAATAGGCACAAAAAGAAAATTAAATCGGTTTTAGATAAACTGAAAATTTGAAATATCTCAGAGATATGGACTCAGAAAAAATTATTTACCATTTTAAAATATTAATATTTCAGAATTATCAGCACTTTCGAAAAAAAATCAATGTTACCCGCAACTAGGGTATTGAAAACGGTCCGGTCCGGCCCGGTCCACGGGTTGGCACGGGTCGGGTTCCACGGGTTGGGTTTGGTTCGGTCAATCCAAACCCGTGCTCAACCCCCGGTTCCACGGGTCCACGGTTCAGTCCGGTCCGAGTCCACGGTTCGGTCCGGATCCTGTCTAGTTTTTTTTTTCTGTTTTTTGGGGGGAAATTGGGAGCCATTTTTTTTTTTTTAAATTTGAATTCAGACGGGTTGGAGAGGGTTGGCTCGGGTCCCGGGCGGATTTGGGGGAGTTGGCACGGGTTGGGTCTGGTCCGGTCCGGATTTGCTCCGGTTCGAAACTGGGGGTTCAAACGGATCGGGTATTCGCGGATTGGATCCAAAAATTGAGTTCCGCGCCTTGCTAAATCCGGCCTACCCATTTTGGCGGTCCGGTCCACGAATTGCCACGAGCACGGTTTAGTCCTAGACCGCCTGGTTTTTTTCAATACCCTACCGGCAACGCAGATATTGTTTGCGCTCCATGGAGACGACACGCAAACAATACCAGCATTACATGATGCACCGTGTGGGGACAATATCTGCATTCCTAATAATATTGAATTTTTTTTTTCAAAACATTAGTAACTTTGAAATTTTAATATATTCAAATGGTAATAAATAAATTTAGGAGAGAATAGTAGACTTAAAAAAGTATTTTCCTAGGGATTTCAGCCCAAAAATATAAAAATGAATTTGGAAGAAACATTGCTTCTAAGTTCTAATCAATGGCTCATGTGATTTATAAGCTGCACAGTGTATTGTGCCTATTGGGCCCAACATTCTCTACTATCTACATCTAAACTTGATTTGTATTTGCAGTGGTTCCACAAGAAGAACAAGAGTGCTCTGGCCGAAGCACTTGAGAAGGTTAAAAATGGTAAGCTCCAATACCCCTTTTGTTCGATTTTCTGTGCCACCTCAACCCCCCTCCCCCCTCCCCGCCTACAATAAATAAAAAGAACAAAAGAAATCTCTCTACTAATATTTCATCAATTTGAGGGGTGTTAAATGTATTCTTTTACTGACCTTTATCGTATTCGATACGACGGATATAGGTAAGATTTTTCTCGCTAGTTTATCGGGTACGGATAAGGATAAAGTTTTTTTCGTTAACATAACGGTAAGGTAAGAGTACGGATAAAGACTATTTGAAACCCATTAGCCTATATGGTAATTATTAAAAATAAAATTATATATAGATATATATATTTATATAGTGATGATGCATGATGTGATATAGTTCTATTCATGATTCATATATATTCAATGCTACTCTTTTATTCATTTACCCGACCCGTACCGTATTCGATAAGACGGGTACGAGTAAGGTTTTTTTTTGTTAGCTTATCGGGTGCGGATAAGGATAAAGTTCTTTTTCGTTAACTTAATGGGTCGGGTATGAAAATGCCTCCACCCGACCCATGTCGTATCCGCTGACACCCCTCCTCAATCTGTTGCGTCCTTGTCAGTGAGCCGCTTGCTTAGTTACGCAAAAAATTATATCCACAATTGTACCCTGATTATTCATGACAATTGCAGAGTTGATGATTCTTGGCTTCATATCGTTGCTCCTCGTCTTCTTCCAGAATTACATTGCTGAAATATGCATCCCAGAATCAGCTGGCAACACCATGTTGCCATGCCGTCGCGGGGCAAAAGTTACTAAACGATTTTTGTGGGCCGACACTAAGGATTTCGGCTCAAATCGTAGAAGCCTTGCTAACGACACACCGTTTAATTGCACTGATGTGAGTCTGCAATTTATTTCATTTATGATATAGTCACAAAATATGTGCTAATATTATGGTACCACAAAGAAGAAGACTATTAATACCTTTCTCTTTCTTCTCTTCTGGTATGATTTCATTTAGCTGTTTTAAATTTTAGAAGAACTTCAAGTTTACCATCTCAATTGTTTTTCCCTCAAAAGGACAATTATGAAATTAGAAAAGTTCGGATGGATGTCATTTCCAATTATAAATTAAAAGAGGGTCGTTCTGTATTGTAAATATTCATTCTAATTATTGAGTGTTTGCTGCCATTAACAGGGTAAGGTACCTCTCATGTCAACAAAAAGTTTACACGAGTTGCACCTTTTCATATTTTTCTTGGCTGTTGTTCATGTTGTATATAGTGCTTCAGTAATGGCTCTTGGAAGATTAAAGGTTTGTACAATAGCCCCATATATAATTATGTTTAACTTTTATGATAATAAACTTTTATTTATACTTGACTAAAAACTAATTCTTAATGCAGATACAATCATGGAAAGAATGGGAAAAGGAGACTATGTCACTTAATTATGAGTTTTCAACTGGTAGCTTTCTTTCAACACAAGACTTTTATGTGTGGTTAATTAGGTTGTAGCTCTAGAATTGAATGTTATTTGCCCATTAATTGTTCTAAGGCAAACAATCACCTCCAATTAAGCAAATTAGTCTCAAAATTAATACACAAAAAATCAATCCAGGAATTATCTCTTTATTAAGATAATATAATTGTATTAGCAGGTCTGCATTATTTCTAATATTCTCAGATATTGGTAAATATTTGTACTTGAGATCTCCAATAAAATACTTTCACCACATTGGTCACCAGCAATTTCAAACGATCGAACTCTTAAAAATTACAAATCAAAGCTGAATTTTATTGTATAAATATTTATAATATTTGATCTTTCAGATCCTTCAAGGTTCAGGTTCACTCATGAGACATCATTTGTTCGTCAACATGCAAACATTTGGAGCAGATCAATCATTGTTCTTTATATTGTAAGCACTATTCTGAGTATAAATTTATTTCATGTGCTTTAACTTAAGTTTGGTCTTATTTGAACAACCTTTTTTGGGTGCTTTTCACTAGTATTAATTATAAACAAAAAAAATTGTTCATTTGTGTCCATTTCAGTGCTGCTTTATATTAATTGCAAATTGATCAGGCAATAGCCAATTACATGTTACATGCATGTGTCTATCCGGCCTCTATGTCTCATATATGTTGTAAGACATGGAAAAAACTACAAATAATTTTGAAATTGTACTAAATTTCACCATCTAGATCACAACAAACGGCTCTGATTCTATGTTCAAACATTAATAAGTGTAGTTGAAGCAGTAGGGCTGATATGTTTGTACTTGGTACTAATTATAATGTCTCGATCGACTATGCACAAGAGTTATCCTATGTCTTATATTTTCTGCTTTATTATACTTTGTTTCTTCATTTTTTTCAATAAACATACATTAAGGTTCTAGCATACACCATATGAAAAATCCATAAAAAGCAGAAGTTGTTTCATATAGGTAACAAACAAAGAGGGAAAAACCAAAGTCTTATATTTTTTTGCTTTACCCAAAGATTGATACATTGGGAAGTTCTACAAAAATAAGACTGATTGTGACTGTTTGCTTCTCTTTTGTTATACTTATAAAAATTAAGTCGATATCTTTGTATACCCTACCTCATATTAATCCGCTTTATATGATTATTTGTCCTTTATTTATAATAGGTAAGCTTCTTTAGGCAATTTATTAGGTCTGTTCGAAAGACTGATTATTTAACATTGCGCCATGGCTTCATAAATGTGAGTTTCCTTCAATTCAATATCTTTATTTTATAAACTCATGTAAGTATCTTTTTATTAACATCATATACTTTCTTACAGGCTCATTTAAATCCTGGAATGAAATTTAATTTCCATAAGTACATTAAACGTTCACTAGAGGATGATTTTAAAGTGGTGGTTGGAATAAGGTATGTAATATTGTTAGTTATTGTTGTTACTATCCTCTTTTTACTGAACTTATATAGATATTAAGATTGCATTATTTTTGGTGTAATAGTCCAATTTTGTGGGGATGTGCCGTTGTCATTCTACTTCTAAATGTACGCGGTAAGCATCTCATCTATATTTTTTAGAGAACATTTATAGTCTCAAATATTTTTCTTTTGTGGTCATTTGTTAAATATATTTTTAAACTTTTATTTCACATTATTTTTATTTTTTTCAGAGTTTCAAGAACTATTCTGGGTCACATTACTGCCACTATTTGTAAGCTCTCACTATATCATGAATTTTGTTTCTACAACATAGTTCATGCCAAGATGAATGGACCATCTTGCAATAGTAGTCTGGTATATCGCTAATTACTCATGCCAAGATCTTGTGATATCATGAATCCAATTCGTCTTTCATTGAAATTACTTGTTTTTTTCTTGGACTTAATGTTCGAAGCAATGTATTTTTTTTTTAATTAAATTGGGTGCCAACTCAGAGTGATTTCTTAAAAGCATAACTTCATGATTGTCATTTTAGATGATTTTGGCGGTTGGAACAAAGTTGCAAGCGATAATCGCATCAATGGCCCTTGAGATACAGCAGAGGCATGAAGTTATCCAAGGAATGCCACTTGTGAAATTAAGTAACCACCATTTCTGGTTCGGACGGCCCCACTTAGTTCTGTTCTTGATTCACTTTATATTATTCGTGGTATGAAAACAATTTTTAGATATATCGTTATATAATACTTACACTTCTCAATTCTCATTATACAAAACATTGTTTTTGTTAAATCCAAATGAGATCTTTTTCATTTCTTGCAGAATGCTTTCCAACTTGCTAACTTCTTGTGGATTTGGGTAAGTGCTTCATTTTGTGTATGAGAGAGCTAAAAGGCTACTCTGCCATTTTCATTTTGAATTTGTTGGATGCACTGACTTTTTATATTGATGCAGTTTTTGTTTGGATTAAGATCTTGCTTCCATGAAAGCTTTAGCTATGTCGTTGCAAGAATATGTATTGGGTAAGTCCACAACTTAATTGTATAATCATCTTAAAATATAACTTTTTCTCTTTTTTCAATGGATATAATCACAGAGACTATTTCAAAATTGAAGCTGTTGTCTCAAAATTGAAGCTGTTGTCTAATAAATCGGTAATGACTGCCATGGTCCTTAGTGTGACAATACTATATATATAGTAATGTTAAATTAGCTATAAATTGAGTTCATGAGTCACTTGTAATCTTCAATTGTTCAATTGAGACTTGATAAGTCTTCAATTTGGTATTAGTCCAAACTTATTACGATTACAAACTGATCAACATCTAATTCTTCTATTGTCCTGCAATAGGGATACACTGAAGAGTCGGGTTACAATAAATTCCACATTATAATATACAATCAAGTACAAAAAGAATTGAATTACAATGAGATACTGCCTTTCTAAATGGACCAATTCCTTATCTACATGTGAAGAATAGAATAGATTGTTATATGATATAATTATTTATGTTTGCCGCTTCTATTTTTTTCTTACTTTTGTAGAGTCGCTGTCCATCTCCTTTGCAGCTACATCACACTCCCCCTCTATGCTCTTGTATCTCAGGTAATTATCAATTGCTGATTCTTGAGCCAGACCTTATATGCATATAGTTACTTTTCAGAAAAATATTCTTCTCAACAAGTAAACTAACAATTTATGGATATTTCTTATTCAGATGGGATCACACATAAAAATGTCTATTTTTGATGAGCAAACATCCAAGGCCCTCAAAAAATGGCGTGATGCTGCGAGGAAAAGGAACAAAAGAGGAAGCTCACATTCACCATCTGTTACTCCGAGTCCAAGTCCTGGCCAGAGTCCAATGGCATCACCTGCTTCTCGCCATCTGCACCGGTATAGAACAATGGGATATGCTGGTGAAGGTATTAGAAGGTCACATTCTGACAATGAGATCTCAGATGTTGACATTGAGATGTCAATAACAAGATCTGAGTTGAACCGGAAAAATGCACCACAGGAAATGCGATTGAATGTAGAAGAGAGAAGGGATGAAGATGAGGGAAGAGATAGAAGAGATGAAGATGACTTCTCATTTGTGAAACTAGGTTCAAGAAGGGGGCAAAGTAAATGAAGAGATTTTCATGGTGATTGCTATTTTTGGTGGATAGTGATTGTGAAACTTAGTCGTAGTTTTTTTTCTCGCATTCTTTGCTATTGTAGCCCATTATTAGGTATTGTAAATAATTTCACAAGATTTATCTTTGTCAGTATAATGTAATATTGTGATTTTGCATGCTAGTGTACAGTTATTAAATAACATGTTATTACTTGATAATATCAATTGTATGATTTGACTTTACTCTGATACCAATTTGTTATGACTCGAGTGGTCTTGTGAGGAAAAGTAGACTGTAGACCTTTTGATAGTATTTTGGGGTTTTGAAGGGTTTTAATTGGTGAAAGTGTGGTAGAATAAGTAACACTAACTTACTTTACTCCTAAAAAATAACAACAATAACAATATTTGATAATTTACTATTATATTGGTTGCTTATTTGTTATGACATAGACTAGCTATGTCCTAAACAGTCGACCTTATGGTTTTTACTTTTTAGGATGCTTGACAGTGATTTTGTGGGAGTTTATGGGAAAATTTTATATGTACGACCCGATCTAGGTTTTAGTAAAGTTTAATGATATTCTAAGATGGTTTGATGGACGAATTTGATGATGAAAGGTGATGGATGGCTGCTACAATGGATTTGGGTTTGGGTTATGGGAGATGTAAATAATTTTTTTATCAATATATCGATGGCCAGCTACTGGCCAGCTATCCTTCAAAAAAAAAAATACAATGGATTTGGGTTATGGGAGATGATGGTGGAATTGGATGCATATTTTTTATATTATTTTGAGTAATAAAAGGACAATAAATTAACTAAACTCAATTGCATTCTGATTGTATACCACTAATACACTTTTTAAATATTACATGACATGAAAATAACTTCTAAACACCGCGTAGAATGAGCTCTGATTCGGGTTGAATGGAGAAAGAAACATTTAAAAATGTTACAAGGGCTCTCTTAAGGGGGCAGAAACGTTACCTCAGATGCTATTTCTCACAAATTTTTCACTCTTCTGCTATTCGAGGTACGAGACATAATAGCAGGATAAACTATTCATGACTATTCTGCATTTGTTTTGCGTTTGACAACGAAAATGATATAAAATGATACAGGTACCATAAAATTAATTCCAAAAGATAAACAAAGAGAATGTACTGTACACAACTACTCCGAATTTTATTTGAGCAACTTTTCTATGCAATATGTAGAATCCAAAACCAACAGAAAATTCAGTTATCAAAATTGAATAATAATCTAACTTCCTTCTCCCATAGCGGTCTACACTCCTACATGGCACAAGTCCATTAACTCAATTAAAAAACCTAGAAAAAAGAAGAACCATTCACCATAAAATTACTCAACTTTGGTACGAATGTGCCTTTGGTGAAGGTAGATCAGCACCGGAGACAAAAGCATACCAATCAAGTGACCAGCAATTGCTCCATAAGTGACACAAATTGGCCATTCCTGTACATAAGATTAAAAAAAATATTTAATAGGCTGACATAAATCAATGAGATCTCGTCGGACCTAGAATCCAAATTAAATAAATTTGCAAATAGAGAAAGCAGCCCACCCAGGCAAAGAATGGTTGGGACATGTCACAAGAATGAATTGCTGAATACTACTTAAAAAACTATTTAAATATATGGGTAAAAGTTCATAGACATTTGGTACCTGCCATGGTCTTTCCCAGTCAAGGGGCATGGGCCATGCACCAAGCCATGCACCAAGTATTGCTCCATGGGCTGGCACTGATATCATGTAATCAACTACATTTGATAGTCTATAAAAGGAACTTATTGTTAGATCACATGAGCAACTAGATAGATAGAGAATATCATAATATACTAATATAGGAAACTTACTTAGAATAGGATAGTATGTGCTGCCAGTCAAGTTTAGATGCACCAAAAACACAAGCTGCTGGCACGAACTTCAATAAAAATAGTTCTTAATTTCTTATTTTTCTTATATTAATCGAGCTTAGATATGTCATGGAGCATGAGTTCCTACTGGAGAAAAAGAAACCCTAAAAAACTCTCAAGTCACAATGTAAAGCGCTTAAGAAGTCGATAGTTAAAGTCAAGATTAAAAAAAAAGTAAATGAAGTTAAAGAATGACGTAATAGATTGAAATGTTACTCACAGTGAACAGTGACATGAGCATTGACCAATAAATGGTTGCCGGCCAGTACCTACAGCAAAGGAGAGATGGCAAGCAAAGAGATATCAGCAACTTAGAGAAACCAGTAATAACTGTTGGAGTAAATAACACAGCATTCTTTCTGTTTTGATCCTAAAGTTTAATTGTTCCCTTTTTGTACGTAAACATGGCGATTTGTATTGATTTCAGCCTTTCATATCCTACACTCCAATAAACGGATGAAAATCTTATGTAATTGCACGCACTGAGTCAAACATCAAAACAGTGGGAAAAAGGTGTAAATTGGAAAGTCGTGCCAATTATGGACATGAGCTTAATCCCAGGATTTAGATGCTCTGTCATGTAAGGCCAGAATAATACCAAGCTGTAATCTCTAAGGACCAAAATGCAAGTTCTAAATTTTACTTTCAGGGTACAAAATGGAAATGTGACAAAAAATAGCTCAAGTGTAATTGCTAATGATATTATTTGTTATTTTTCAAAATTTGAAACTAATTCATTCTTCAATATTTATTTTGGTGGAAGGCTGGAAGCTTCAAAAAGAGGCGTGCCAGTAACAATTAACTGCAAGGCAAGGTTGACATCTTTGCATAAGAACAATGGAAATGTAATGGATGCAATAAATTAAAAAATATATCTACTCTCATACTGTCAGTCTTAAAAGTGCCCTTTTTTCATAAAGAAATGTTTAACTTACTTGAGACCCACCGGTGCACCCAAAACTATTGCTCCAAATGCATTAAAGAGAGCACCTGAAAAAAGAACAGAAAATTCATATTCAACTCATAAAAAACCTAAAGGAAGCTAATGAAGACCACAAAAGGCATTCACATCCAATCTGAAAAAGTTTATATACAATCCCCACCAATGCGAACCAGTCAAAATTAATCTTCATAAGAAGATGAATTTATTACTTTGAGGATGAACCTTGTAAAATGGAAGAAATATCAATTACCAATTGGAAGACCTATTAAACCGCGACCCAGTGACTTGATAAACTGCCAAAGAATCAATTGAAGTAAGATTGTACTTGCAGGAAAGAGATACAACACATAATTAATAGATCACACTTTAGCACAGTAACTAGTGCACTGAAGATAAAAAAACACACAAGGCCTTACCGTGCATCGATCATGGTCTCGACGAAGCCAACTGAACAGAACAATTACAATAGGTGCTTCACAAACCTGATTCACAGAATGCCAATAATAACACAGAATTAAATTTTAGTATGCTCCACAGAATCATAAACTTTCCTTGATTTCCACATTAATGTAATTGAACTAGTTTTCTATCGTTAGGTCAAGCATTTAATTGTCATTACCCTGTTGCAACCCATGAAGTTCATTTACCAGAAAGCCAAGGAGAGGAGATGGGTTGAGATTATTACCGTGAGAAAGCGTAGGGTTCGAGTGGGATCAGTAATGAGGCTGGAGGAATAGAAGGACTGAGCGAGCCAATGCCCAGCCGCTAAGCCGGCGGCGCAGAGAGAGTGCAACGTCAGCGCCGTCGTGGCGCCGATCTGAGCCGTGAGCATTTGCCCCTGCGAAAAGCCGATTTGAGCAAAGAAAGGTTGGGTTATTCCGAACGGAAGCTTCGGCCTTTGAGTCCGGGACTCCGGGGAATTAACGATCAAGTCGCTGCCTGGAAATTCGCATCCTCTGAATAGGCACAGTACAAATCCGGACCGTTCAAATCAATTATGCACGATCTCAAAGCACAATTATGTTACCTGTATTGCACTGAAAATAATTTAGTTCGACTTTAGATCAACTGAAAATTTAAGATATCTCAGTCCAAAATTTTTTTGCCATGCTATAAATAAACTGAAAATTAGTAGTTCGGGAACTTAAAAAAAGTATGGATTCTGAGTTACTCAAATTTTGAGTTTGGATCCGATCATCCGATCAGAATTCAAATTAATTCGATCTGAAATAGAATGTACGTACATCTAGAGTAGAACCAGGGTGTTCTTAAGTTCACCAAGTTCCTTTGTGAGCTTAATTCAAAAATCTATTGAATTGACTTCAAACGATGCATCCAAACTATTGAAACCGATCTACTTCACAAGTGATGCATTTACATGTCAAATTTATAAATTTTCGAACTAATTTAGTATAAAGTCAAGCGGTCAAAAAAAGATGGTTAATAAGTTAATTTTAATGTGTTTATTTTTCATCATTTTTTTGACCGCTTGACTTTATATTAAATTAGTTTAAAAAGTTTAAAAACTTTACATGTAAACTCATTACTCGTGTAGTAGATCGCTTTCAACGGTTTGGATGCGTCGCTTGAAACCAATTCGATAGGTTTTTGAGGTAAGCTCACAAAGAAGCTTGGTGAGCTTAAGAACACCTGAGTTCTACTCCATACATCTATAATATTTTTATCAAAGCAGATCAAACATTCCGAATCTAAACTAAAAATTCAAGTTACCTCGGCTGATATGAATTCGAGAACTTGAGGGGGGCGAAGTTGGACCGGGCTAAATGGTCTACTGAACGAATTCATATCGCATTGACTCAAATTTTTGAGTTTAGATTCCAACTGCTCAATTTGCTTTGACACGGATAACCAAATTGATTTGGATTCATATCAGACAGATCTGTATTTAAACTCAAAATTTCAGTTACTTCATATGATCCGGACTCTTAGGTATGTTTGGATGTGTTAATAATTGAAGCTATTCTATAATAGAGGCTATTCGGAATAGCAATGTGTATCCAAACAACATTTTAGCTATTCAGAATAGTTAAAATAGTTGTTATTCTCTATTCTTTGTGAGTATGTTTGGTTGAGTTGAGAATAGACTATTTTTTAGATTAGGCTATTCGGAATAGTCTATTCGGTGTTTGGTTGGGTTAGAATAGTTAGAATAGGAAATCCAAACTTTTTGTCTTATTAGAATAGGTTATTCCTAAGAATTTGAGATTTAGCTATTATAATAAGACAAACGACAGCTATTCTTGATTTGGCTATTCTAGCTATTCTTGTTTTGCAACCAAACAAACCCTGTAAATGTTGGAATAGCTACTATTCGGAAGTGTGAAGAGAGAGAAAGATGCTTCATTCTCGAATTTCTGCCAATACAGTCCCGAAATGACAAAATTGACACTACTTATGTTATCTCCACATTGTGACAATTCGTTTGAGACTCCACTTGCCTATATTTCCTCTTAATTAGCACTTTGTTAACACTATTTTTATCGGTTACAGACTTACAGCTATTCACTATTCCAAATGTACAATGCAAACAACATTTTTACTAATCCGAATAGCATCATTTTTACACTAATATGAAAATCACTATTTTTTCTCTATTCTCATTTACTATTCTCAAATTCCGCTATTGTAACTATTCTAGCTCCTATCCAAACGCAGCCCTCGTTATCAGCTCAAAATTGTTTAACCCATTTGAAATTGTGCCCAACACAGATGAAAATGGAATTAAATTAAAAAAAAATATGTTAAACAAGATGAGAGAAACTGTTTAAGGCTTTTAACCAATTTTAACATAAAAAATATTACAAATTATAGAATTTAATTGAGTTTTTTTAACAAATAAATGAATTTTGAATAAAAAAACAACTAAATGAATAACATTTTTTTTAGAAAAAGAAAGAAAGAAAGAAAGTAGAATACCACACCAGTATGAGCATGCTAAAGTTCCACAATACTGACATATCGCTAAATGCTAATTGACAATCGAATATATTTATAACCATGACAACTGACAAGTGATGTTAAATTTGGTCAAAATAAAAAAAAATATTCTTTATCAGTTAGATAGATTTTATAGAACTTACAATTTGAGATAGTCTAATCACTAATCAAATACCAATAAAAATATAATCAATCAACTTTCAACACTAATTTGATAGACATCTTATATGAATTAATTAAATATTTTAACAGATTTAACTATTGTACTGACAAGTAATGTGATTGTTGTTCCGATTATCAAATATTTTTATTATTAAGTAAAGATAGTAAAATATGTTTATCGTAAAAAAAAACATAATTGCATTATTGACATGCTAAATAAAATCTTTCAGACTTTATTTTGAATTTTGAATTACTCACATAGTATATTAAAAATTAAGTGAAGATAAAAATATAATATTTGTAAGTCTAATAGTAGTAATTAGTAAACTAAAGAATTATTCGTGCCCTTTAAATCAAGGGCAGAACTAGACATTTGATAAATAAGGCTAAAACTTGAAATGCATAATATGTAATAGTGAGATTTGAACTCAAATTTCCACAACCACCAAATATAGCTCTAAGACTAGACTACAAGTAAAATATTTGATATTTTACGAGGGAGGTTGGACTATATGAAAAGTAAAAAAAAAATCAATTAAATTTCAATATACATAATTAAAATTTTAAAAATCATTAAGATGACTTAGCATCCCTATCAATACACGTAAATCCGCCTTTGCTTTAAACATTTTATTTTTTAGAGCTGACGTAAAAAAAACATCAAAAAGATGCATAGAATAAAAAAAAGCAGACTATTTAATCAGAGGGCTGATATTAATCAGGAATTTTATCTTTTAATTATGACCGTTAGTGGATCAGGACATCTACGTGCTTCATATAAGAGAAGAGATATAGAGTGAGGCTAAGGTACTATGCATATCGCATATTAGTCTGTACTACGGATTAATATTTTTGTTTTTAAGGTTCAAACAGTTGATCTGAACCATTCATTGTGATTTATATATGAAGAGGAGGGTTCAAATGCCTCTATTTTTTGTGTCTCCACCATGCCTCCATTTATAAAAACTTTAATAACTCAAAATTTAAAACTTAAAATGTCAAAATAAAACCATTATATATGATCTACATCATTTATCTATGCACATGTAAAAAATTATGACATGTCAATTTTGTTTTGGTTGTCATCAAGAGTTTGTAAAAAAATGAACTAATGTGGATAATTTCTAGACGTTGATTTTTCAACTTATTGATTCACATAAAAACAAAATTGAAATGTGATATTTTTTTATGAATACATAGAGAAAATAACATAGATCACATCCAACGGTTTTATTTTGACTTGTAAGTTTAAATTTTGTGTTATTAAAGTTTTTAAAAATGGAGGCATGGTGGAGGCACAAAAAATGAAGGCATTTGAACCCTCCTCATATATGAAAATATACTTAAAGACTAAATTTTATATTATTTTAGAAGTTTTTCACTATTTTTTTAAATATGTAGAAAATCAGTATTTTTGAATGGTCTAGAATTTTTAAATCAAGTAATTTTCTATCTATTTAGAAAAATAGTATAAAAGTTCTGAAAAATATAAAATTTAATCTTTAAGTAAATTCGTAATTATTATTACCAATACAAAATTTATAAAAGATTTATGTTAATCACATTGGATACGATGGGTTAGAACTTAGAAATCCTTTCCAACATTTATTCTTGCTTGATATTTCCAAATTTGGTATCTAAAATTGAGGATATATTGGATATACCGTGGGTAATTCTTAAAACATTATTGACTCTAATAAGTGAGAATTTTTTTTTTAAATGAACTCTGATGTGATAAATAATAAGATTTCGAGTATTTATTCGTATTAAGATCATTCAACGATTGTTTAGATTTAAAAAATGATGATATTTATCAGAGTCCGTTGTAACTTGTAAGTACAAGCCAAGCTACCATTTATCCAAAAGATCCTGACGCAGAGGTCTGGACTGGAGTCACGGACATCTCCAGTTACATATACTGGAGACGACTTCAGGAATTCAGCTTGGGTACCCCTTCACGATCTTCCTCATAACAGGAGAGGGTTTTAGAGCCTTGTGTGCGTCTCTCCTTCTATTGACTCAAAAGTCACACTCCGATCGATCGATCGATCATAGATCTAACGAAATGGAGCGTCGCCTCCGCTTTTCTTTCTTCCTGTTCACTCTCCTCCTTCTCTCGTCCACGGCGCGATCAGATCTCGTCATCTCCAAAGTTGAACGATGGGTGCGTAGCTTCATATTTTTTTTTTTATATCTAATCTCCGTCTGTTTCTTCTTCTTTTGTCGTAGACTTAGCTTGTACGGGGTTTCCCGATCTGATGGTTGTTATCTAAAGTGAATGTCTTCGTTGAAAATTCCAGATCTCAGTAATAATTTGCTCGTGATGTTTATTGTTGGAGATTTATAAGGCTCAATACAGTGGCCGATTTCAATTTTACAATTACAGAAACTTTTGAATTATAGGCATTTTGCAAGATATTGGAGACCAATTTTGATGTGAGAGAATTGATCTGTTCTGTTGTACTTGATAAGAAAATGTTTAATATGCTATGTATGGTTGTTAATTCAATGCCTATTTAGTAGTAAGTATGTGCGGTTCGCACTGTAAAATTTATGTATCAGGCTGAGGTGTGGCATCGTATGTTATTAACATACAGTTTAACTACAAAATTGGTGATTATATAAATCTCTGGTTGATATATGGTCTAATTAGAAGAATAACTAATTTCAGAATTCGTTAACTAATCTAGTGCTGTTTTTCTGTTTTGCTATCTTCTAATCAAGAACTTTCTGACTCTACTTTATTTCTATATCCAGGTCGAGTTGTCTTCTAATCTAGTGCTGATGTCAATAATTTTGGGTTAATAATTTGGAAGCCTATGTCCAGGTCGAAGCCTATGTCAAATTTGGAAGTTCTAACTGATAATGACAAAATCTTGGGTTACCATATTATACCGAAGTAACTATACGAAGAAAGTGATGGACATAATCAGAGATAATTACAAGTGGAGCAGAGTACAAATGATGGAGAAAAAATCATGAGTAAAAACAGTAAGAAAAAAATAAATAGGGATAATTACCGTTAGACAAAGCCAAGTATACCCCGATGTTTGGGGTTAATATAAACTGAGGGAATATCCATGAAGATAAAGCCTCCGAAAATAATCTCTCCTTTGTTAAAGGAGCAGACGAACAAGCCAAAACTGGATCTATCCTAGAACACCTATAAATAAATTAAAGCATTGTGAAATGTAGGGTTCAGACTTGATAGAATAATTGCCATACTGGTTCCAGGCATCTGCCCTGGTACAGAACTCATTTACTTACCACTGAACAGAAGTCGAGCAACCCAGTGTTGCGGATTCCTTTAGTGTTAAATCCAAAGGAACCTTACCTGATACAAAAATTAGAGGAGGATAGAAATCCATTTTAGGGTTAAATATACTTCCAACGTATCTGTTCTCCTTGTCAGTCAAAGGGTTCAGTATCTAGTTTAGGATGCTGGGTGTGCTTCTGAGACCTTTCACAGTTCTGAGCACTTAGGGTTAAAATTTCTCCTTGTCAGTCAAAGGGTTCAGTATATAGTTTAGGATGCTGGGTGTGTTTCTGAGACCTTTCACAGTTCTGAGACCTTTGACTGACAAGTATCCTAAACTAGATAATGAACCCATTGACTGACAAGGAGAAATTTTAACCCTAAGTGCTCAGAACTGTGAAAGGTCTCAGAAGCACACCCAGCATCCTAAACTAGATACTGAACCCTTTGACTGACAAGGAGAACAGATACGTTGGAAGTATATTTAACCCTAAAGTGGATTTCTATCCTCCTCTAATTTTTGTATCAGGTAAAGTTCCTTTGGATTTAACACTAAAGAAATCCGCAACACTGGGTTGCTCGACTTCTGTTCAGTGGTAAGTAAATGAGTTCTGTACCAGGGCAGATGCCTGGAACCAGTATGGCAATTATTCTATCAAGTCTGAACCCTACATTTCACAATGCTTTAATTTATTTATAGGTGTTCTAGGATAGATCCAGTTTTGGCTTGTTCTTCTACTCCTTTAACAAATGAGAGATTATTTTCGGAGGCTTTATCTTCATGGATATTCCCTCAGTTTATATTAACCCCAAACATCGGGGTATACTTGGCTTTGTCTAACGGTAATTATCCCTATTTATTTTTTCTTACTGTTTTTACTCATGATTTTTTCTCCATCATTTGTACTCTGCTCCACTTGTAATTATCTCTGATTATGTCCATCATTTTCTTCGTATAGTTACTTCGGTATAATATGGTAACCCAAGATTTTGTCATTATCAGTTAGAACTTCCAAATTATTAACATAGGCTTCTACATATTATTTTGCTCGTCTCATTCGCAGACCAAAGCAATTTTCAGGGTCAAAGTGATTTTTGAGAAAATGGTGAGATGTTGAATGACACTTTTGAAGTGTATATACTTCATGTAGATGTGGAATTTTTACAAAGAAGAAGAATGGATTGGAAGAACTCATTTACCAGTATCTACAAGAAGCTTATAAATAAGTTATGTAGCATCTTTTATGGTAAATCTATGGTTGTTGTGCATTTTTTGTGATATATTTTTTTTGTTGCTTTAATCTAAAAACCATTTCATCAGTACAGTGTGTACTTCAGAATTTGTGGCACTTTTTGTTGGAGACTACTTTTCTAGGAAGAAATGGTCCTGCAATGCTTATTTATCGAGATCTACACGCTACATGAGATCCGAGCTTAGAAAAAATGTGGGTTTTTTTAATATATTTATTGTTGTTGTTGTTGTTATTAGATTTACTATTGGTTATTATGATTGCTTTTATTATTGCTATTAGATTTGCTTTTATCAAAATGTACAAGCTACTTGTAAGGCTAGGTTGATTTGGTTTTTGTTCTAATTGGGTTTTGGTTGTTTGGCTTTTCATTTCTCTGGTTCAGATCATACTGGGCTGAGGTCAGATTGTGTTAGTGTTGGGCATATTAAAAAGGTCAACAAATTACTGATCAACTTATTAATGTTATGTTCTCTTTTCCACGATGAAGTGGTGCAGGATTCACAAGATGACCCGGCTGAGCTGTTATTTGAGGTTAAGTGAAGTATACTCATTATAGTAACATGAGTTAAAATTTCCAAGGCCTTGCCTACTTCTTTGAAATTAGAACTCTGTTGTAAATACAAAGCTGATCTCTGTAACATTCATTTTGTCTAGGGTATTTCCGATGACCCATTTGTTGGCGTGAACGGAACCTTAAGACCTCCAAAATCTCTGCTATCATTCACTGGGAACTTGAATGTTGTCTTTGCCTACTTTGAAATTAGAACTCTGTTGTAAATACAAAGCTGATCTCTGTAACATTAATTTTGTATAGGCTATTTCTGATGACTCATTTGTTGATGTGGACAAATCCTCAAAATCTCTGTTGTCATTTACTGGGAACTCGAATGTTTATGGTCTATATTGTTTTCTACTGAACCAGAGGTATATTCAAGTAATGTGTGAAATACTGTTTCTGTTTGTTTATTATTTTATTTGCTCTATCTGTTATTTATTTACTATTAAACAAAGTTCGTTTACCTTTTGTTTGTATCTTCTTTTATAGAAATAGTGCCTCTGATTTATTCTATGGTGCCGTTTCAGAATTCTTCCCTTCATTTTACAGAGGTAACACTTGTAGTTATTTTTACTCTCGTTTGATTTATTTGAAGTACTGGGATTGATTGACAATGAGTTGATAATCTTGACAATACTTTTCAAATCAAGCAAAAAAAAAAAAAAACCAGAAATGCCTAGAATCGTCTAAGGAGCCCACCCAGAATTATCAACCAGATACTGGATTTTGAGACTGACCAATCCAAGAGAAGTATCAAAGTTTCAGCTGTTTTATTTGTAACAACATCAACCCAGGCAATAACTCAATCCAATCCTAAAAGCAAAGTAGCAAAGGCACTAAACAGTGTGCCAGAACATGAAATAAGCAATAGGTAGCAACAGCTGTGTCAGAATAACAACAGCAACAACAAAGCACTAACAAATGTGCCAAAATGAAGCCGTTAAAGAATTCAAAACCCCGTTTTCATACCATTGGACCCCGGTCCAATATACACATCTGGGTGGTCCATATAAGCACGTGAATTCAAATTTCCGTCTCTTTTGAAAAATAATAACAAATGAGGCCATTGAAGAATTCAAACCAACTTGTCGTTGAAAACCGCAGTTTGATATCATTGGACCCTGGGTCTGGATCCCAGATAAAGCAACACATAGTATCCCCTTGCCAGCTTTTTTTATTTCAACACTGTTACCAGCTGTTGTTAGAATTTTGTTTCTAAACAGTAACCAAATAAATGCACAACCCACAAAGGAGCTCCTTCGTGTACCATCGATGTTATGACATTCGCTTATGCCATATTTTTTTGTTTCAACACTGTTACTTGTAAGAATTTTGTTTCTAAACAATAACCAAATAAACACTTTCACTTTTAAGTGGTACAGGTACCGACCACCAGAGTGGTACAGCCATCTTTTTTTGTTTCAACACTATTACTTGTAAGAATTTTGTTTCTAAACAGTAACCAAATAAACACTTTCACTTTTAAGCAGTTCATGGGAACATTTGGTTTGATATCATTGGACCCTGGGTTCGGATCCCAGACCGATAAGAATCTGACAGTGGGGATCTAAACTCAAAAATTGAGTTACTTTAGGAATTCAAATAATTAAAGGTTTTTTAGTTACTTTAGGAGATTCAAATAATTAAAGGGTTCTCTTCTTTCTGTTCCATTCTGGAGAAGGAATTGAATCTGCACCATATTTGTTTTCTCTCTAACAGGACACCCCAAATTAAACCCGCCCTTCTCTCACTCTCTCTTTTCTCACTCTATCTTCTCTTGCCGATAATTTCCATAATTTCTCATATTGAACTTGAACCCCTCTAAAAGAGAGGAAATTATACAAAGAGGAAGTTGTGAATTGTTGCTCAGGATCCCATTTCCATTTAGGGATATCTGTATTTTCTGCAAGTGTATAAGAAATGATAATGACAACTATTTCATGTCATTCAGAGAGGAGAATGCCATGGAGGAAATACAGGGTTAGTACATAGAGTAAATACATGGGAGTGTGCAATGGAGAGGAACTCTCAGAAAGCCAAGTATCCATCCAAAACCTAACACTTGTTGTGACTTGTTGCTTAGTATCCCATTCCATTTAGGGATATCTGGATTTGTGTCAATGTGCCAAAAGCAGTTCATGGGAACACCCCATGATTATTACAACCAAGCAAATAAATCCATAACTACAGATCATTCCTAGAAATTCAACAAATATCGTTTGAAGTTATTTTGTGATGATTGTTACAAATTGCAGTTCAAGCTACTTGTATTCTCATCCACTAATAAAAATTGGACAATTATTTTAGATAGTTTACAAGGACAAAAAACGTGCTGATGGCCCAATTCCTTTGGGCGGTGATACCTATGGCCTTATTAATTTAAGAGATTCTATTATTCCTCCTTGGGTTATTTCTGGCATTTCTGCTGCAATGAAGGCAAATGGGGCAACTTTTACCATAATGTATGACCAACTCTCTAATTTTATAATTTTCTTTTGTGCTTTTTTTTTTATCTTTCACTTTATGCTCATTAAAAATCTATGTTTGACCCAAAAGACAAGTACTCATGAAGGGGAAAGAAAATAAAAATAAGAAACTATACTGACAGGGAAACCTTTTTTATTTGTATTGTACATTTTTCACTATTTTTTTGTGTTTTATTAACTGAGGCATACAAAACTAATATCCAATTGTTGGGTTTATTTATAGATCAAAAATTAATCCTTCTTCCGAGGGATTGAATGTTGCTTTGGACAACATTTCCCACAAATTGGATTCCAATGCAACTTCCTCTTCAAGGACTGAAGATAATACATTGGGTATTCGGAATACAGTTCTGGTACCTTCATTGAGGAATGGAGCCCTAAGAAGTATTTCTTTCAGATCAGGTTTATATACATCGTCAAAAATAGATTGCCTGGTTTGATGATGTTAAAACTGTTTGTGGTTGTTTTTAGATGCTTTATTTTGATACTGTGTATCAAGCCGTGTAGGCTTCAGTGTCAGGGTATTGACTATTGACATATGCTGTCGAGTACTATTTGCTACTTGCATGGAAGTATTTCCTGTTAATTGCAATTAATTTAAGAAATTTTCCGAATTGCTAATTGCAATTAATTTAAGATTTTCATGTGCATGGATTAACCATATTTACGACACTATTTGGTATACAACTCTCTCTTTCTCTGTTTAGGCTTCATGTGCATGGATTAACCATATTTACAACTCTCTCTTTCTCTGTTAATTGCACACTGTCAGTCTCAGAGTCCGGTATCTGGTTAATGATGCTGGGTGTGCTCCCAAGACCATTCTAGGCATTTTGGGTTTTTCACACTGTCAGTCTCATTGTCCAATATCTGGTTAATGATTCTGGGTGTGCTCCCGAGACCATTCTAGGCATTTTGGGTTTTGTTTTGGGTACATTAGCACTTTTTCTTAGTGGATGAGAATACAGGTAGCTTGAACTGCAATTTGTGACAATCATCACAATACTGGGTGAAGTTGAAATCTTGATTCAGAGTGAAGTGCCTTTTTATTTGGTTGTACCTTTTTCAGTGTTTTTTTTTGTATTTATTTTCCAAATGTAAACGGTGTGCTATCTCAACATTTGTCCTGTCAGAGGGGTGTAAGGTAAAGAAGAATGGGTCGGTTGATAATGCATTTTACCGAGCCTGAATATTTAATGAAACCTGGTCCAGTTTAAAATGAAAATACGATTCATGTAAGTGTGTATGCTGGAGGTGAAATGAAAATACGATTCATGTAAGTGTGTATGCTGGAGGTGAAGTCCAGTTTAACCATATGGGAGTGGCTTACAGTATTCCTCCATCTATTATCTGAGGATCTGGTTTCATTAAACTTAAAAGAGGGTCGTTCTTTATTGTAAATATTCATTCTAATTATTGAGTGTTTGCTGCCATTAACAGGGTAAGGTACCTCTCATGTCAACAAAAAGTTTACGCGAGTTGCACCTTTTCATATTTTTCTTGGCTGTTGTTCATGTTGTATATAGTGCTTCAGTAATGGCTCTTGGAAGATTAAAGGTTTGTACAATTAATAGCCCCATATATAATTATGTTTAACTTTTATGATAATAAACTTTTATTAATACTTGACTAAAAACTAATTCTTAATGCAGATACAATCATGGAAAGAATGGGAAAAGGAGACTATGTCACTTAATTATGAGTTTTCAACTGGTAGCTTTCTTTCAACACGAGACTTTTATATATGTGTGGTTAGGTTGTAGCTCTAGAATTGAATGTTACTGCTTTCTTGAAACCAAACGTTTTGCCCATTAATTGTTCTAAGGCAAACAATCACCTCCAATTAAGCAAATTAGTCTCAAAATTAATACACAAAAAATCAATCCAGGAATTATCTCTTTATTAAGATAATATAATTGTATTAGCAGGTCTGCATTATTTCTAATATTCTCAGATATTGGTAAATATTTGTACTTGAGATCTCCAATAAAATACTTTCACCGCATTGGTCACCAGCAATTTCAAACGATCGAACTCTTAAAAATTACAAATCAAAGCTGAATTTTATTGTATAAATATTTATAATATTTGATCTTTCAGATCCTTCAAGGTTCAGGTTCACTCATGAGACATCATTTGTTCGTCAACATGCAAACATTTGGAGCAGATCAATCATTGTTCTTTATATTGTAAGCACTATTCTGAGTATAAATTTATTTCATGTGCTTTAACTTAAGTTCTTAATTTCTTATTATTTCTTTTGTCAATCAAGTTCAGATATGTCATGGAGTATTGAGTTCCTACTGGAGAAAGAGAAACCCTAAAAGAACACTAAAGTAACAATTTAAAGCACTACAAGAAGTCAATTGTTAAAAGTCAAGATTAAAAAAAATGAATGAAGTTAAACAATGATGTAAAAAAAGGAAAAGTTACAGTGAACAATGACATGAGCATTGACCAATAAATGGTTGCCGGCCAGTACCTACAGCAAAGGAGAGGTGGCAAGCAAAGAGACATCAGCAACTTTAAGAGACTAGTAATATATGTTGGAGTAAATAACACAGCATTTTTTTCTGTTTTGGTCCTAAAGTTAAATTGTTCCCTTTCTGTACATAACACTACAACTTGTACTGATTTCAGCCTTTCAGATTGTACACTCCAGGAACTGATGAAAATCTTATGTAATTGCACGTACAAAGTCAAACATCAAAACAATGGGAAAAAGAAGTGTGAATTGACAGTTGTGTCAATCATGGACACAAGTTTAATCTCAAATTTTAGATGCTCTATCATGTAAGGTCAGAATAATACCAAGCTGTAATCTCTAAGGACCAAAATGCAAGTTTTAAAATTTTACTTTCAGGGTAAAAAATGGAAATGTGACAAAAAATAGCTCAGTGTAATTGCTAATGATATTATTTTTCAAAATTTGAAAGCAATTCATTTCTTCAATATGAACTTTTGGTAGAAGGCTGGAAGCTTCAAAAAGAGGTATGCCAGTAAGAATTAACTACAGAGCAAGGTTGCCATCTTTGCATGACAACAATGGAATTGTTATGGATGCAACAAATTTAAAATATATCTTGCTCACATACCGTCAGTCTTAAAAGTGCCCTTTTTTCATAAAGAAAAGTTTAACTTACTTGAGACCCACCGGTGCACCCAAAACTATTGCTCCAAATGCATTAAAGAGAGCACCTGAAACAATAAAGAAAATTCATAGTCGACTAATAAAAACAAAGGAAGATATGAAGACCACAAAAGGCATTCACATCCAAACTGACAAAAAAAGGTTATATGCCATCCACAGTCCACACCAATGCAAACCAATCAAAATTAATATTCATAAGAAGATGAATTTATTACTTTTGAGGATGTAATTGTAAAATGGAAGAAATATCAATTACCAATTGGAAGACCCATTAAACCGCGACCGACCGACTTGATAAACTGCCAAAGAATCAATTAAAGTATGAATGCACTTGCAGAAAAAAATATACAACACATAATTAATAGATCACACTTTAGCACAGTAACTAGTGCACTGAAGATAAAAAAACACACAAGGCCTTACCGTGCATCGATCATGGTCTCGACGAAGCCAACTGAACAGAACAATTACAATAGGTGCTTCACAAACCTGATTCACAGAATGCCAATAATAACACAGAATCAAATTTTAGTATGCTCCACAGAATCACAAACTTTCCTTGATTTCCGCATTAATGTAATTGAACTAGTTTTCTATCGTTAGGTCAATTGTCATTACCCTGTTGCAACCCATGAAGTTCATTTACCAGAAAGCCAAGGAGAGGAGATGGGTTGAGATTATTACCGTGAGAAAGCGAAGGGTTCGAGTGGGATCAGTAATGAGGCTGGAGGAATAGAAGGACTGAGCGAGCCAATGCCCAGCCGCTAAGCCGGCGGCGCAGAGAGAGTGCAACGTCAGCGCCGTCGTGGCGCCGATCTGAGCCGTGCGCATTTGCCCCTGCGAAAAGCCGATTTGAGCAAAGAAAGGTTGGGTTATTCCGAACGGAAGCTTCGGCCTTTGAGTCCGGGACTCCGGGGAATTAACGATCAAGTCGCTGCCTGGAAATTCGCATCCTTTGAATAGGCACAGTACAAATCCGGACCGTTCAAATCAATTATGCACGATCTCAAAGCACAATTATGTTACCTGTATTGCACTGAAAATAATTTAGTTCGACTTTAGATAAACTGAAAATATAAGATATCTCAGTCAAAATTTTTTTTGCCATGCTATAAATAAACTGAAAATTAGTAGTTCGGGAACTTAAAAAAAGTATGGATTCTGAGTTACTCAAATTTTGAGTTTGGATCCGATCATCCGATCAGAATTCAAATTAATTCGATCTGAAATAGAATGTACATACATCTAGAGTAGAACTAGGGTGTTCTTAAGTTCACCAAGTCTCTTTGTGAGCTTAAATCAAAAACCTATTGAATTGACTTCAAACGATGCATCCAAACTGTTGAAACCGATCTACTTCACGAGTAATGCATTTACATGTCAAATTTATAAATTTTCGAACTAATTTAGTATAAAGTCAAGCGGTCAAAAAAAGATGGTTAATAAGTTAATTTTAATGTGTTCATTTTTCATCATTTTTTGACCGCTTGACTTTATATTAAATTAGTTCAAAAATTTAAAAACTTGACATGTAAACTCATTACTCGTGTAGTAGATGTTTTCAACTGTTTGGATGCGTCGTTTGAAACCAATTCGATAGGTTTTTGAGTTAAGCTTATAAAGAGGCTTGGTGAGCTTAAGAACACCCGAGTTCTACTCCATACATCTATAATATTTTTATCAAAGCAGATCAAACATTCCGAATCTAAACTCAAAATTCAAGTTACCTCGGCTGATATGAATTCGAGAACTTGAGGGGGGCGAAGTTGGACCGGGCTAAATGGTCTACTGAACGAATTCATATCGCATTGACTCAAATTTTGAGTTTAGATTCCAACTGCTCAATCTGCTTTGACACAGATAACCAAATTGATTTGGATTCATACCAGACAGATCTGTATTTAAACTCAAAATTTCAGTTACTTCATATGATCTAGACTCCTAGGTATGTTTGGATGGGTTAATAACTGAAGTTATTCTAGAATAGATGCTATTTGGAATAGCAATGTGTATCCAAACAACTTTTTAGCTATTCAGAATAGTTGTTATTCTCTATTTTTTGGACAGGGTATGTTTGGTTGAGTTGAGAATAGACTATTTTTTAAATTAGGCTATTCGGAATAGTCTATTTGGTGTTTAGTTGAGTTAGAATAGCTAGAATAAGGAATTCAATTTTTTTGTCTTATTAGAATGGCTATTTCTAAGAATTTGAGATTTAGCTATTTTAATAAGACAAACGACAACTATTCTAGCTATTCTTGTTTTGCAACCAAACATACCCTGTAAAAGTTGGAATAGCTATTATTCGGAAGTGTGAAGAGAGAGAAAGATGCTTCATTCTCGAATTTCTGCCAATACAGTCCCTAAATGACAAAATTGACACTACTTATGTTATCTCTACATTGTGACAATTTGTTTGAGACCCCACTTGCCTATATTTCCTCTTAATTAGCACTTTGTTAAAACTATTTTTATCGGTTACAATTTTACAGCTATTCACTATTCCAAATGTACAATCCAAACAACATTTTTACTAATCCGAATAGCACCATTTTCATACTAATCTGAAAATCACTATTTTTTCTCTATTCTCATTTACTATTCTCAAATTTCACTATTCTAGCTCCCATCCAAACACAACCCTCGTTATCAGCTCAAAATTGTGTAACCCATTTGAAATTGTGCCCAACACAGATGAAAATGGAATTAAATTTAAAAAAAAATTCTGTTAAACAAGATGAGAGAAAACTGTTTAAGGCTTTTAAACAATTTTAACATAAAAAATATTACAAATTATAGAATTTAATTAGAGTTTTTTTAACAAATAAATGAATTTTGAATAAAAAAACAACTAAATGAATAACTTTTTTTTTAGAAAAAAATAGAAAGAAAGAAAGTAGAATACCACACCAGTATGAGCATGCTAAAGTTCCACAATACTGACATATCGCTAAATGCTAATTGACAATCGAATATATTTATAACCATGACAACTGACAACTGACAAGTGATGTTAAATTTGGTCAAAATAAAAAAAAAATATTCTTTATCATTTAGATAGATTTTATAGAACTTACAATTTGAGATAGTCTAATCACTAATCAAATACCAATAAAAATATAATCAATCAACTTTCAACACTAATGTGATAGACATCTTATATGAATTAAATAAATATTTTAACAGATTTAACTATTGTACTGACAAGTAATGTGATTGTTGTTCCGATTATCAAATATTTTTATTATTAAGTAAAGGTAGTAAAATATGTTTATCGTAAAAAAAACATAATTGCATTATTGACATGCTAAATAAAATCTTTCAGACTTTATTTTGAATTTTGAATTACTCACATAGTATATTAAAAATTAAGTGAAGATAAAAATATAATATTTGTAAGTCTAATAGTAGTAATTAGTAAACTAAAGAATTATTCGTGCCCTTTAAATCAAGGGCAGAACTAGACATTTGATAAATAAGGCTAAAATTTCCACAACCACCAAATATAGCTCTAAGACTAGACTACAAGTAAAATATTTGATATTTTACGAGGGAGGTTGGACTATATGAAAAGTAAAAAAAAAATCAATTAAATTTCAATATACATAATTAAAATTTTAAAAATCATTAAGATGACTTAGCATCCCCATCAATACACGTAAATCCGCCATTGCTTTAAACATTTTATTTTTTAGAGCTGACGTAAAAAAAACATCAAAAAGATGCATAGAATGAAAAAAGGCAGACTATTTAATCGGAGGGCTGATATTAATCAGGAATTTTATCTTTTAATTATGACCGTTGGTGGATCAGGACATCTACGTGCTTCATATAAGAGAAGAGATATAGAGTGAGGCTAAGGTACTATGCATATCGCATATTAGTCTGTACTACGGATTAATATTTTTGTTTTTAAGGTTCAAACAGTTGATCTGAACCATTCATTGTGATTTATATATGAAGAGGAGGGTTCAAATGCCTCTATTTTTTGTGTCTCCACCATGCCTCCATTTATAAAAACTTTAATAACTCAAAATTTAAAACTTAAAATGTCAAAATAAAACCATTATATATGATCTACATCATTTATCTATGCACATGTAAAAAATTATGACATGTCAATTTTGTTTTGGTTGTCATCAAGAGTTTGTAAAAAAATGAACTAATGTGGATAATTTCTAGACGTTGATTTTTCAACTTATTGATTCACATAAAAACAAAATTGAAATGTGATATTTTTTTATGAGTACATAGAGAAAATAACATAGATCATTTCCAACGGTTTTATTTTGACTTGTAAGTTTTAAATTTTTGTGTTATTAAAGTTTTTAAAAATAGAGGCATGGTGGAGGCACTAAAAATGGAGGCATTTGAACCCTCCTCATATATGAAAATATACTTAAAGACTAAATTTTATATTTTTTTAGAAGTTTTTCACTATTTTTTTAAATATGTAGAAAATCAGTATTTTTGAATGGTCTAGAATTTTTAAATCAAGTAATTTTCTATCTATTTAGAAAAATAGTATAAAAGTTCTAAAAAATATAAAATTTAATCTTTAAGTAAATTCGTAATTATTATTACCAATACAAAATTTATAAAAGATTCCTGCTAATGACTTTGGATACGATGGGGTTCGAATTTAGAAATCATTTCCAACATTTATTCATGCTTGATATTCCCAAACTTGATATCCACAATTGAGGATATATTGGATATACCGTGGATAATTCTTGAAAAAATTCTTTGACTCTGATAAGTGAGAATTTTTTTTTGAAATGAACTCTTGATAGGATAAATAATAAGATTTCGAGTATTTATTCGTATTAAGATCGTTCAACGATTGTTTAGATTTAAAATATGATGATATTTATCAGAGTCCGTTGTAAGTACAAGCCAAGCTACCATTTATCCAAAAGATCCTGACGCAGAGGTCTGGAGCCACGGACATCTCCAGTTACATATACTGGAGACGACTTCAGGAATTCAGCTTTGGTACCCTTTCACGATCTTCCTCATAACAGGAGAGGGTTTTAGAGCCTTGTGTGCGTCTCTCCTTCTATTGACTCTCAAAGTCACACTCCGATCGATCGATCATAGATCTAACGAAATGGAGCGTCGCCTCCGCTTTTCTTTCTTCCTGTTCACTCTCCTCCTTCTTTCGTCCACGGCGCGATCAGATCTCGTCATCTCCAAAGTTGAACGATGGGTGCGTAGCTTCACATTTTTTTTTTATATCTAATCTCCGTCTGTTTCTTCTTCTTTTGTCGTAGACTTAGCTTGTACGGGGTTTCCCGATCTGATGGTTGTTATCTAAAGTGAATGTCTTCGTTGAAAATTCCAGATCTCAGTAATAATTTGCTCGTGATGTTTATTGTTGGAGATTTATAAGGCTCAATACAGTGGCCGATTTCAATTTTACAATTACAGAAACTTTTGAATTATAGGCATTTTGCAAGATATTGGAGACCAATTTTGATGTGAGAGAATTGATCTTTTCTGTTGTACTTGATAAGAAAATGTTTAATATGCTATGTATGGTTGTTAATTCAATGCCTATTTAGTAGTAAGTATGTGCGGTTCGCACTGTAAAATTTATGTATCAGGCTGAGGTGTGGCATCGTATGTTATTAACATACAGTTTAACTACAAAATTGGTGATTATATAAATCTTTGGTTGATATATGGTCTAATTAGAAGAATAACTAATTTCAGAATTCGTTAACTAATCTAGTGCTGTTTTTCTGTTTTGCTATCTTCTAATCAAGAACTTTCTGACTCTACTTTATTTCTATATCCAGGTCGAGTTGTCTTCTAATCTAGTGCTGATGTCAATAATTTTGGGTTAATAATTTGGAAGCCTATGTCCAGGTCGAAGCCTATGTCAAATTTGGAAGTTCTAACTGATAATGACAAAATCTTGGGTTACCATATTATACCGAAGTAACTATACGAAGAAAGTGATGGACATAATCAGAGATAATTACAAGTGGAGCAGAGTACAAATGATGGAGAAAAAATCATGAGTAAAAACAGTAAGAAAAAAATAAATAGGGATAATTACCGTTAGACAAAGCCAAGTATACCCTGATATTTGGGGTTAATATAAACTGAGGAAATATCCATGAAGATAAAGCCTCCGAAAATAATCTCTCCTTTGTTAAAGGAGCAGAAGAACAAGCCAAAACTGGATCTATCCTAGAACACCTATAAATAAATTAAAGCATTGTAAAATATAGGGTTCAAACTTGATAGAATAATTGCCATACTGGTTCCAGGCATCTGTCCTGGTACAGAACTCATTTACTTACCACTGAACAGAAGTCGAGCAACCTAGTGTTGCGGATTTCTTTAGTGTTAAATCCAAAGGAACTTTACCTGATACAAAAATTAGAGGAGGATAGAAATCCACTTTAGGGTTAAATATACTTCCAACGTATCTGTTCTCCTTGTCAGTCAAAGGGTTCAGTATCTAGTTTAGGATGCTGGGTGTGCTTCTGAGACCTTTCACAGTTCTGAGCACTTAGGGTTAAAATTTCTCCTTGTCAGTCAAAGGGTTCAGTATATAGTTTAGGATGCTGGGTGTGCTTCTGAGACCTTTCACAGTTCTGAGCACTTAGGGTTAAAATTACATGCCTAAATCCACTTTAGGCATGTAAGATGAGAAATGAATCAACTTTTGTGAGTTACCTGATGAGATCCAGGAGGCATCTGATGGTACCTCTGATTCTGATGGCACCATCTACATTGGTGGGGCTTTGGGCGATTTTTTTCGGCTGGTGACTTGGTGTCCTTTTTGAGAGGGGGTTTGATCTGCGTTGAGACCTTTTGGTCTTCTTCTTCTTAATCGCCCAGAGCCCCACCAATGGAGATGGTGCCATCAGAATCAGAGGTACCATCAGATGCCTCCTGGATCTCATCAGGTAACTCACACAAGTTGATTCATTTCTCATCTTACATGCCTAAAGTGGATTTAGACATGTAATTTTAACCCTAAGTGCTCAGAACTGTGAAAGGTCTCAGAAGCACACCCAGTATCCTAAACTAGATAATGAACCCTTTGACTGACAAGGAGAAATTTTAACCCTAAGTGCTCAGAACTGTGAAAGGTCTCAGAAGCACACCAGCATCCTAAACTAGATACTGAACCCTTTGACTAACAAGGAGAACAGATACGTTGGAAGTATATTTAACCCTAAAGTGGATTTCTATCCTCCTCTAATTATTGTATCAGGTAAGGTTCCTTTGGATTTAACACTAAAGGAATCTGCAACACTGGGTTGCTCGACTTCTGTTCAGTGGTAAGTAAATGAGTTATGTACCAGGGCAGATGCCTGGAACCAGTATGGCAATTATTCTATCAAGTCTGAACCCTACATTTCACAATGCTTTAATTTATTTATAGGTGTTCTAGGATAGATCCAGTTTTGGCTTGTTCTTCTGCTCCTTTAACAAAGGAGAGATTATTTTCGGAGGCTTTATCTTCATGGATATTCCCTCAGTTTATATTAACCCCAAACATCGGGGTATACTTGGCTTTGTCTAACGGTAATTATCCTTATTTATTTTTTTCTTACTGTTTTTACTCATGATTTTTTCTCCATCATTTGTACTCTGCTCCACTTGTAATTATCTCTGATTATGTCCATCACTTTCTTCGTATAGTTACTTCGGTATAATATGGTAACCCAAGATTTTGTCATTATCAGTTAGAACTTCCAAATTATTAACATAGGCTTCTACATATTATTTTGCTCGTCTCATTCGCAGACCAAAGCAATTTTCAGGGTCAAAGTGATTTTTGAGAAAATGGTGAGATGTTGAATGACACTTTTGAAGTGTATATACTTCATGTAGATGTGGAATTTTTACAAAGAAGAAGAATGGATTGGAAGAACTCATTTACCAGTATCTACAAGAAGCTTATAAATAAGTTATGTAGCATCTTTTATGGTAAATCTATGGTTGTTGTGCATTTTTTGTGATATATTTTTTTTGTTGCTTTAATCTAAAAACCATTTTATCAGTACAGTGTGTACTTCAGAATTTGTGGCACCTTTTGTTGGAGGCTACTTTTCTGGGAAGAAATGGTCCTGCAATGCTTATTTATCGAGATCTACACGCTACATGAGATCCGAGCTTAGAAAAAATGTGGGTTTTTTAATATATTTATTGTTGTTGTTGTTATTAGATTTACTATTGGTTATTATGATTGCTTTTATTATTGTTATTAGATTTGCTTTTATCAAAATGTACAAGCTACTTGTAAGGCTAGGTTGATTTGGTTTTTGTTCTAATTGGGTTCTGGTTGTTTGGCTTTTCATTTCTCTGGTTCAGATCATACTGGGCTGAGGTCAGATTGTGTTAGTGTTGGGCATATTAAAAAGGTCAACAAATTACTGATCAACTTATTAATGTTATGTTCTCTTTTCCACGATGAAGTGGTGCAGGATTCACAAGATGACCCGGCTGAGCTGTTATTTGAGGTTAAGTGAAGTATACTCATTATAGTAACATGAGTTAAAATTTTCATGGCCTTGCCTACTTCTTTGAAATTAGAACTCTGTTGTAAATACAAAGCTGATCTCTGTAACATTCATTTTGTATAGGGTATTTCCGATGACCCATTTGTTGGCGTGAACGGAACCTTAAGACCTCCAAAATCTCTGTTGTCATTCACTGGGAACTTGAATGTTGTCTTTGCCTACTTTGAAATTAGAACTCTGTTGTAAATACAAAGCTGATCTCTGTAACATTAATTTTGTATAGGCTATTTCTGACGACTCATTTGTTGATGTGGACAAATCCTCAAAATCTCTGTTGTCATTTACTGGGAACTCGAATGTTTATAGTCTATATTGTTTTCTACTGAACCAGAGGTATATTCAAGTAATGTGTGAAATACTGTTTCTGTTTGTTTATTATTTTATTTGCTCTATCTGTTATTTATTGACTATTAAACAAAGTTCGTTTACCTTTTGTTTGTAGCTTCTTTTATAGAAATAGTGCCTCTGATTTATTCTATGGTGCCGTTTCAGAATTCTTCCCTTCATTTTACAGAGGTAACACTTGTAGTTATTTTTACTCTCGTTTGATTTATTTGAAGTACTGGGATTGATTGACAATGAGTTGATAATCTTGACAATACTTTTCAA
This sequence comes from Carex littledalei, assembly GCA_011114355.1. Taxonomy (NCBI): domain Eukaryota; kingdom Viridiplantae; phylum Streptophyta; class Magnoliopsida; order Poales; family Cyperaceae; genus Carex; species Carex littledalei. The sequence continues at coordinate 1,693,173 of CM022105.1, forward strand.
ATCAAGCAAAAAAAAAAAAAAACCAGAAATGCCTAGAATCGTCTAAGGAGCCCACCCAGAATTATCAACCAGATACTGGATTTTGAGACTGACCAATCCAAGAGAAGTATCAAAGTTTCAGCTGTTTTATTTGTAACAACATCAACCCAGGCAATAACTCAATCCAATCCTAAAAGCAAAGTAGCAAAGGCACTAAACAGTGTGCCAGAACATGAAATAAGCAATAGGTAGCAACAGTTGTGTCAGAATAACAACAGCAACAACAAGGCACTAACAAATGTGCCAAAATGAAGCCATTAAAGAATTCAAAACCCCGTTTTCATACCATTGGACCCCGGTCCAATATACACATCTGGGTGGTCCATATAAGCACGTGAATTCAAATTCCCGTCTCTGTTGAAAAATAATAACAAATGAGGCCATTGAAGAATTCAAACCAACTTGTCGTTGAAAACCGCAGTTTGATATCATTGGACCCTGGGTCTGGATCCCAGATAAAGCAACACATAGTATCCCCTTGCCAGCTTTTTTTATTTCAACACTGTTACCGGCTGTTGTTAGAATTTTGTTTCTAAACAGTAACCAAATAAATGCACAACCCACAAAGGAGCTCCTTCGTGTACCATCGATGTTATGACATTCGCTTATGCCATATTTTTTTGTTTCAACACTGTTACTTGTAAGAATTTTGTTTCTAAACAATAACCAAATAAACACTTTCACTTTTAAGTGGTACAGGTACCGACCACCATAGTGGTACAACCATCTTTTTTTGTTTCAACACTGTTACTTGTAAGAATTTTGTTTCTAAACAGTAACCAAATAAACACTTTCACTTTTAAGCAGTTCATGGGAGCATTTGGTTTGATATCATTGGACCCTGGGTCCGGATCCCAGACCGATAAGAATCTGACAGTGGGGATCTAAACTCAAAAATTGAGTTACTTTAGGAGATTCAAATAATTAAAGGTTTTTTAGTTACTTTAGGAGATTCAAATAATTAAAGGGTTCTCTTCTTTCTGTTCCATCCTGGAGAAGGAATTGAATCTGCACCCTATTTGTTTTCTCTCTAACAGGACACCCCAAATTAAACCCGCCCTTCTCTCACTCTCTCTTTTCTCACTCTATCTTCTCTTGCCGATAATTTCCATAATTTCCCATATTGAACTTGAACCCCTCTAAAAGAGAGGAAATTATACAAAGAGGAAGTTGTGAATTGTTGCTCAGGATCCCATTTCCATTTAGGGATATCTGTATTTTCTGCAAGTGTATAAGAAATGATAATGACAACTATTTCATGTCATTCAGAGAGGAGAATGCCATGGAGGAAATACAGGGTTAGTACATAGAGTAAATACATGGGAGTGTGCAATGGAGAGGAACTCTCAGAAAGCCAAGTATCCATCCAAAACCTAACACTTGTTGTGACTTGTTGCTTAGTATCCCATTCCATTTAGGGATATCTGGATTTGTGTCAATGTGTCAAAAGCAGTTCATGGGAACACCCCATGATTATTACAACCAAGCAAATAAATCCCATAACTACAGATCATTCCTAGAAATTCAACAAATATCGTTTGAAGTTATTTTGTGATGATTGTTACAAATTGCAGTTCAAGCTACTTGTATTCTCATCCACTAATAAAAATTGGACAATTATTTTAGATAGTTTACAAGGACAAAAAACGTGCTGATGGCCCAATTCCTTTGGGCGGTGATACCTATGGCCTTATTAATTTAAGAGATTCTATTATTCCTCCTTGGGTTATTTCTGGCATTTCTGCTGCAATGAAGGCAAATGGGGCAACTTTTACCATAATGTATGACCAACTCTCTAATTTTATAATTTTCTTTTGTGCTTTTTTTTTTATCTTTCACTTTATGCTCATTAAAAATCTATGTTTGACCCAAAAGACAAGTACTCACGAAGGGGAAAGAAAAATAAAAATAAAAAACTATACTGACAGGGAAACCTTTTTTATTTGTATTGTACATTTTTCACTATTTTTTTGTGTTTTATTAACTGAGGCATACAAAACTAATATCAATTGTTGGGTTTATTTATAGATCAAAAATTGATCCTTCTTCCGAGGGATTGAATGTTGCTTTGGACAACATTTCCCACAAATTGGATTCCAATGCAACTTCCTCTTCAAGGACTGAAGATAATACATTGGGTATTCGGAATACAGTTCTGGTACCTTCATTGAGGAATGGAGCCCTAAGAAGTGTTTCTTTCAGATCAGGTTTATATACATCGTCAAAAATATATTGCCTGGTTTGATGATGTTAAAACTGTTTGTGGTTGTTTTTAGATGCTTTATTTTGGTACTGTGTATCAAGCCGTGTAGGCTTCAGTGTCAGGGTATTGACTATTGACATATGCTGTCGAGTACTATTTGCTACTTGCATGGAAGTATTTCCTGTTAATTGCAATTAATTTAAGGAATTTTCCGAATTGCTAATTGCAATTAATTTAAGACTTTCATGTGCATGGATTAACCATATTTACGACACTATTTGGTATACAACTCCCTCTTTCTCTGTTTAGGCTTCATGTGCATGGATTAACCATATTTACAACTCTCTCTTTCTCTGTTAATTGCACAATGTCAGTCTCAGAGTCCAGTATCTGGTTAATGATGCTGGGTGTGCTCCCAAGACCATTCTAGGCATTTTGGGTTTTTCACACTGTCAGTCTCATTGTCCAGTATCTGGTTAATGATTCTGGGTGTGCTCCCGAGACCATTCTAGGCATTTTGGGTTTTGTTTTGGGTACATTAGCACTTTTTCTTAGTTGATGAGAATACAGGTAGCTTGAACTGCAATTTGTGACAATCATCACAATACTGGGTGAAGTTGAAATCTTGATTCAGAGTGAAGTGCCTTTTTATTTGGTTGTACCTTTTTCAGTGTTTTTTTTTTGTATTTATTTTCCAAATGTAAACGGTGTGCTATCTCAACATTTGTCCTGTCAGAGGGGTGTAAGGTAAAGAAGAATGGGTCGGTTGATAATGCATTTTACCGAGCCGGAATATTTAATGAAACCTGGTCCAGTTTAAAATTGAAATACGATTCATGTAATTGTGTATGCTGGAGGTGAAATGAAAATACGATTCATGTAAGTGTGTATGCTGGAGGTGAAGTCCAGTTTAACCATATGGGAGTGGCTTACAGTATTCCTCCAACTATTATCTGAGGATCTGGTTTCATTAAACTTAAAAGAGGGTCGTTCTTTATTGTAAATATTCATTCTAATTATTGAGTGTTTGCTGCCATTAACAGGGTAAGGTACCTCTCATGTCAACAAAAAGTTTACGCGAGTTGCACCTTTTCATATTTTTCTTGGCTGTTGTTCATGTTGTATATAGTGCTTCAGTAATGGCTCTTGGAAGATTAAAGGTTTGTACAATTAATAGCCCCATATATAATTATGTTTAACTTTTATGATAATAAACTTTTATTTATACTTGACTAAAAACTAATTCTTAATGCAGATACAATCATGGAAAGAATGGGAAAAGGAGACTATGTCACTTAATTATGAGTTTTCAACTGGTAGCTTTCTTTCAACACAAGACTTTTATGTGTGGTTAATTAGGTTGTAGCTCTAGAATTGAATGTTATTGTTTTCTTGAAACCAAACGTTTTGCCCATTAATTAATTGTTCTAAGGCAAACAATCACCTCCAATTAAGCAAATTAGTCTCAAAATTAATACACAAAAAATCAATCCAGGAATTATCTCTTTATTAAGATAATATAATTGTATTAGCAGGTCTGCATTATTTCTAATATTCTCAGATATTGGTAAATATTTGTACTTGAGATCTCCAAAAAATTTACACGCTATCATTCAATAAAATACTTTCACCACATTGGTCACCAGCAATTTCAAACGATCGAACTCTTAAAAATTACAAATCAAAGCTGAATTTTATTGTATAAATATTTATAATATTTGATCTTTCAGATCCTTCAAGGTTCAGGTTCACTCATGAGACATCATTTGTTCGTCAACATGCAAACATTTGGAGCAGATCAATCATTGTTCTTTATATTGTAAGCACTATTCTGAGTATAAATTTATTTCATGTGCTTTAACTTAAGTTTGGTCTTATTTGAACAACCTTTTTTGGGTGCTTTTCACTAGTATTATAAACAAAAAAAATTGTTCATTTGTGTCCATTTCAGTGCTACTTTATATTAATTGCAAATTGATCAGGCAATATATAACCAATTACATGTTACATGTGTGTCTATCCGGCCTCTATGTCTCATATATGTTGTAAGACATGGAAAAAACTACAAATAATTTTGAAATTGTACTAAATTTCACCATCTAGATCACAACAAACGGCTCTGATTCTATGTTCAAACATTAATAAGTGTAGTTGAAGCAGTAGGGCTGATATGTTTGTACTTGGTACTAATTATAATGTCTCGATCGACTATGCACAAGAGTTATCCTATGTCTTATATTTTCTGCTTTATTATACTTTGTTTCTTCATTTTTTTCAATAAACATACATTAAGGTTCTAGCATACACCACATGAAAAATTCCATAAAAAGCAGAAGTTGTTTCATATAGGTAACAAACAAAGAGGGAAAAACCAAAGTCTTATATTTTTTTGCTTTACCCAAAGATTGATACATTGGGAAGTTCTACAAAAATAAGACTGATTGTGACTGTTTGCTTCTCTTTTTTTATACTTATAAAAATTAAGTCGATATCTTTGTATACCCTACCTCATATTAATCCGCTTTATATGATTGTTTGTCCTTTTTTTTATAATAGGTAAGCTTCTTTAGGCAATTTATTAGGTCTGTTCGAAAGACTGATTATTTAACATTGCGCCATGGCTTCATAAATGTGAGTTTCCTTCAATTCAATATCTTTATTTTATAAACTCATGTAAGTATCTTTTTATTAACATCATATACTTTCTTACAGGCTCATTTAAATCCTGGAATGAAATTTAATTTCCATAAGTACATTAAACGTTCACTAGAGGATGATTTTAAAGTGGTGGTTGGAATAAGGTATGTAATATTGTTAGTTATTGTTGTTACTATCCTCTTTTTACTGAACTTATATAGATATTAAGATTGCATTATTTTTGGTGTAATAGTCCAGTTTTGTGGGGATGTGCCGTTGTCATCCTACTTCTAAATGTACGCGGTAAGCATTTCATCTATATTTTTTAGAGAACATTTTATAGTCTCAAATATTTTTCTTTTGTGGTCATTTGTTAAATATATTTTTAAACTTTGATTTCACATTATTTTTATTTTTTTTCAGAGTTTCAAGAACTATTCTGGGTCACATTACTGCCACTATTTGTAAGCTCTCACTATATCATGAATTTTGTTTCTACAACATAGTTCATGCCAAGATGAATGGACCATCTAGCAATAGTAGTCTGGTATATGGCTAATTACTCATGCCAAGATCTTGTGATATCATGAATCCAATTCGTCTTTCATTGAAATTACTTGTTTTTTTCTTGGACTTAATGTTCGAAGCAATGTATTTTTTTTTTAATTAAATTGGGTGCCAACTCAGAGTGATTTCTTAAAAGCATAACTTCATGATTGTCATTTTAGATGATTTTGGCGGTTGGAACAAAGTTGCAAGCGATAATCGCATCAATGGCCCTTGAGATACAGCAGAGACATGAAGTTATCCAAGGAATGCCACTTGTGAAATTAAGTAACCACCATTTCTGGTTCGGACGGCCCCACTTAGTTCTGTTCTTGATTCACTTTATATTATTCGTGGTATGAAAACAATTTTTAGATATATCGTTATATAATACTTACACTTCTCAATTCTCATTATATAAAACATTGTTTTTGTTAAATCCAAATGAGATCTTTTTCATTTCTTGCAGAATGCTTTCCAACTTGCTAACTTCTTGTGGATTTGGGTAAGTGCTTCATTTTGTGTATGAAAGAGCTAAAAGGCTACTCTGCCATTTTCATTTTGAATTTGTTGGATGCACTGACTTTTTATATTGATGTAGTTTTTGTTTGGATTAAGATCTTGCTTCCATGAAAGCTTTAGCTATGTCGTTGCAAGAATATGTATTGGGTAAGTCCACAACTTAATTGTATAATCATCTAAAATATAACTTTTTTCTCTTTTTTCAATGGATATAATCACGGAGACTATTTCAAAATTGAAGCTGTTGTCTAATAAATCGGTAATGACTGCCATGGTCCTTAGTGTGACAATACTATATATATAGTAATGTTAAATTAGCTATAAATTGAGTTCATGAGTCACTTGTAATCTTCAATTGTTCAATTGAGACTTGATAAGTCTTCAATTTGGTATTAGTCCAAACTTATTACGATTACAAACTGATCAACATCTAATTCTTCTATTGTCCTACAATAGGGATACACTGAAGAGTCGGGTTACATTAAATTCCACATTATAATATACAATCAAGAACAAAAAGAATTGAATTACAATGAGATACTGCCTTTCTAAATGGACCAATCCCTTATCTACATGTGAAGAATAGAATAGATTGTTATATGATATAATTATTTATGTTTTCCGCTTCTTTTTTTTTTTTTTACTTTTGTAGAGTCGCTGTCCATCTCCTTTGCAGCTACATCACACTCCCCCTCTATGCTCTTGTATCTCAGGTAATTATCAATTGCTGATTCTTGAGCCAGACCTTATATGCATATAGTTACTTGTCAGAAAAATGTTCTTCTCAATAAGTAAACCAACAATTTATGGATATTTCTTATTCAGATGGGATCACACATAAAAATGTCTATTTTTGATGAGCAAACATCCAAGGCCCTCAAAAAATGGCGTGATGCTGCGAGGAAAAGGAACAAAAGAGGAAGCTCACATTCACCATCTGTTACTCCGAGTCCAAGTCCTGGCCAGAGTCCAATGGCATCACCTGCTTCTCGCCATCTGCACCGGTATAGAACAATGGGATATGCTGGTGAAGGTATTAGAAGGTCACATTCTGACAATGAGATCTCAGATGTTGACATTGAGATGTCAATAACAAGATCTGAGTTGAACAGGAAAAATGCACCACAGGAAATGCGATTGAATGTAGAAGAGAGAAGAGATGAAGATGAGGGAAGAGATAGAAGAGATGAAGATGACTTCTCATTTGTGAAACTCGGTTCAAGAAGGGAGCAAAGTAAATGAAGAGATTTTCATGGTGATTGCTATTTTTGGTGGATAGTAATTGTGAAACTTAGTCATAGTTTTTTTTTCGCATTCTTTGCTTTTTTAGCCCATTATTAGGTATTGTAAATAATTTCACAAGATTTATCTTTGTCAGTATAATGTAATATTGTGATTTTGCATGCTAGTGTATAGTTATTAAATAACATGTTATTACTTGATAATATCAATTGTATGATCTGACTTTACTTGATACCAATTTGTTATGACTCGAGTGGTCTTGTGAGGAAAAGTAGACTGTAGACCTTTTGATGGTATTTTGGGATTTTGAAGGGTTTTGATTGGTGAAAGTGTGGTAGAATAAGTAACACTAACTTACTTTACTCCTAAAAAATAACAACAATAACAATATTTGATAATTTACTGTTATATTGGTTGCTTATTTGTTATGACATAGACTAGCTCTGTTCTAAACAGTCGACCTTCTTATGGTTTTTAGGATGCTTGACAGTGATTTTGTGGGAGTTTATGGGAAAATTTTATATGGACGACCAGATCTAGGTTTTAGTAAAGTTTAATGATCTTCTAAGATGGTTTGATGGACGAATTTGATGATGAAAGGTGATGGATGGCTGCTACAATGGATTTGGGTTATGGGAGATGATGGTGGAATTGGATGCATATTTTTTATATTATTTTGAGTAATAAAAGGACAATAAATTAACTAAACTCAATTGAATTCTGATTGTATACCACTAATACACTTTTTAAATATAACATGACATGAAAATAACTTCTAAACACCGCGTAGAATGAGCTCTGATTCGGGTTGAATGGAGAAAGAAACATTTAAAAATGTTACAAGGGCTCTCTTAAGGGGGCAGAAACGTTACCTCAGATGCTATTTCTCACAAATTTTTCACTCTTCTGCTATTCGAGGTACGAGACATAATAGCAGGATAAACTATTCATGAGTATTCTGCATTTGTTTTGCGTTTGACAACGAAAATGATATAAAATGATACAGATAACATAAAATTAATTCCAAAAGATAAACAAAGAGAATGTACTGTACACAACTACTCCGAATTTTATTTGAGCAACTTTTCTATGCAATATGTAGAATCCAAAACCAACACAAAATTTTCAGTTATCAAAATTGAATAATAATCTAACTTCCTTCTCCCATTGCGGTCTACACTCCTACATGGCACAAGTCCATTAACTCAATAAAAAAAACCTAGAAAAAAGAAGACCCGTTCACCATAAAATTACTCAACTTTGGTACGAATGTGCCTTTGGTGAAGGTAGATCAGCACCGGAGACAAAAGCATACCAATCAAGTGACCAGCAATTGCTCCATAAGTGACACAAATTGGCCATTCCTGTACATAAGATTAAAAAAAATATTTAATAGGCTGACATAAATCAATGAGATCTCGTCAGACCTAGAATCCAAATTAAATAAATTTGCATATAGAGAAAGCAGCCCCACCCGGGCAAAGAATGGTTGGGACATGTCACAAGAATGAATTGCTGAGTACTACTTAAAAAACTATTTAAATATATGGGTAAAAGTTCATAGACATTTGGTACCTGCCATGGTCTTTCCCAGTCAAGGGGCATGGGCCATGCACCAAGCCATGCACCAAGTATTGCTCCATGGGCTGGCACTGATATCATGTAATCAACTACATTTGATAGTCTATAAAAGGAACTTATTGTTAGATCACATGAGCAACTAGATAGATAGAGAATATCATAATATACTAATATAGGAAACTTACTTAGAATAGGATAGTATGTGCTGCCAACCAAGTTTAGATGCACCAAAAACACAAGCTGCTGGCACGAACTTCAATAAAAATAGTTCTTAATTTCTTATTTTTCTTTTGTTAATCGAGCTTAGATATGTCATGGAGCATGAGTTCCTACTGGAGAAAAAGAAACCCTAAAAAACTCTCAAGTCACAATGTACAGCGCTTAAGAAGCCGACAGTTAAAGTCAAGATTAAAAAATAAATAAATGAAGTTAAAGAATGACGTAATAGATTGAAATGTTACTCACAGTGAACAGTGACATGAGCATTGACCAATAAATGGTTGCCGGCCAGTACCTACAGCAAAGGAGAGATGGCAAGCAAAGAGATATCAGCAACTTAGAGAAACCAGTAATAACTGTTGGAGTAAATAACACAGCATTCTTTCTGTTTTGATCCTAAAGTTTAATTGTTCCCTTTTTGTACGTAAACATGGCGATTTGTATTGATTTCAGCCTTTCATATCCTACACTCCAATAAACGGATGAAAATCTTATGTAATTGCACGCACTGAGTCAAACATCAAAACAGTGGGAAAAAGGTGTAAATTGGAAAGTCGTGCCAATTATGGACATGAGCTTAATCCCAGGATTTAGATGCTCTGTCATGTAAGGCCAGAATAAAACCAAGATGTAATGTCCAAGGACCAAAATGCAAGTTTTAAATTTTACTTTCAGGATCAAAATGGAAATGTGACAAAAAATAGCTCAAGTGTAATTGCTAATGATATTATTTTTTATTTTTCAAAATTTGAAAGCAATTCATTTCTTCAATATGAACTTTTGGTAGAAGGCTGGAAGCTTCAAAAAGAGGTATGCCAGTAAGAATTAACTACAGAGCAAGGTTGCCATCTTTGCATGACAACAATGGAATTGTTATGGATGCAACAAATTTAAAATATATCTTGCTCACATACCGTCAGTCTTAAAAGTGCCCTTTTTTCATAAAGAAAAGTTTAACTTACTTGAGACCCACCGGTGCACCCAAAACTATTGCTCCAAATGCACTAAAGAGAGCACCTGAAACAATACAGAAAATTCATAGTCGACTCGTAATAAAAACAAAGGAAGATATGAAGACCACAAAAGGCATTCACATCCAAACTGACAAAAAAAGGATATATGCCATCCACAGTCCACACCAATGCAAACCAATCAAAATTAATATTCATAAGAAGATGAATTTATTACTTTTGAGGATGTAATTGTAAAATGGAAGAAATATCAATTACCAATTGGAAGACCCATTAAACCGCGACCGACCGACTTGATAAACTGCCAAAGAATCAATTAAAATATGAATGCACTTGCAGAAAAAAATATACAACACATAATTAATAGATCACACTTTAGCACAGTAACTAGTGCACTGAAGATAAAAAAACACACAAGGCCTTACCGTGCATCGATCATGGTCTCGACGAAGCCAACTGAACAGAACAATTACAATAGGTGCTTCACAAACCTGATTCACAGAATGCCAATAATAACACAGAATCAAATTTTAGTATGCTCCACAGAATCACAAACTTTCCTTGATTTCCGCATTAATGTAATTGAACTAGTTTTCTATCGTTAGGTCAATTGTCATTACCCTGTTGCAACCCATGAAGTTCATTTACCAGAAAGCCAAGGAAAGGAGATGGGTTGAGATTATTACCGTGAGAAAGCGTAGGGTTCGAGTGGGATCAGTAATGAGGCTGGAGGAATAGAAGGACTGAGCGAGCCAATGCCCAGCCGCTAAGCCGGCGGCGCAGAGAGAGTGCAACGTCAGCGCCGTCGTGGCGCCGATCTGAGCCGTGCGCATTTGCCCCTGCGAAAAGCCGATTTGAGCAAAGAAAGGTTGGGTTATTCCGAACGGAAGCTTCGGCCTTTGAGGAAAGAAAGGTTGGGTTATTCTCTCTGTGAGCTTAATTTAAAAATCTATTGAATTGACTTCAAACGATGAATTCAAACTGTTGAAATCGATCTACTTCACGAGTGATGCATTTACATGTCAAATTTATAAATTTTTGAATTAATTTAGTATAAAGTCAAGCGGTAAAAAAAAATGGTTAATAAGTTAATTTTAATGTGTTCATTTTTCATTATTTTTTGACCGCTTGATTTTTTATTAAATTAGTTCAAAAATTTAAAAACTTGACATGTAAACTCATTACTCGTGTAGTAGATGTTTTCAACTGTTTGGATGCGTCGTTTGAAACCAATTCGATAGGTTTTTGAGTTAAGCTTATAAAGAGGCTTGGTGAGCTTAAGAACACCCGAGTTCTACTCCATACATCTATAATATTTTTATCAAAGCAGATCAAACATTCCGAATCTAAACTCAAAATTCAAGTTACCTCGGCTGATATGAATTCGAGAACTTGAGGGGGGCGAAGTTGGACCGGGCTAAATGGTCTACTGAACGAATTCATATCGCATTGACTCAAATTTTGAGTTTAGATTCCAACTGCTCAATTTGCTTTGACACGGATAACCAAATTGATTTGGATTCATACCAGACAGATCTGTATTTAAACTCAAAATTTCAGTTACTTCATATGATCCGGACTCTTAGGTATGTTTGGATGTGTTAATAATTGAAGCTATTTTAGAATAGAGGCTATTCGGAATAGCAATGTGTATCCAAATAACATTTTAGCTATTCATAATAGTTAGAATAGCTGCTATTCTCTATTCTTTGTGGGTATGTTTCTTTGAGTTGAGAATAGATTTTTTTTAGATTAGGCTATTCGGAATAGTCTATTCGGTGTTTGGTTGGGTTAGAATAGTTAGAATAGGGAATCCAAACTTTTTGTCTTATTAGAATAGGTTATTCCTAAGAATTTGAGATTTAGCTATTCTAATAAGATAAACGGCAGCTATTCTAGTTATTCTTGTTTTGCACCACAAACCCTGTAAATGTTAGAATAGCTACTATTCGGAAGTGTGAAGAGAGAGAAAGAAGATTCATTCTCGAATTTCTACCAATACAGTTCCGAAATGACAAAATTGACACTACTTATGTTATCTCCACATTGTGACAATTCGTTTGAGACTCCACTTGCCTATATTTCCTCTTAATTAGCACTTTGTTAACACTATTTTTTATCGGTTACAGACTTACAACTATTCACTATTCCAAATGTACAATCCAAACAACATTTTTACTAATCCGAATAGCACCATTTTCACACTAATCTGAAAATCACTATTTTTTCTCTATTCTCATTTACTATTCTCAAATTTCACTATTCTAACTATTCTAACTCCCATCCAAACGCAGCCCTCGTTATCAGCTCAAAATTGTGTAACCCATTTGAAATTGTGCCCAACACAGATGAAAATGGAATTAAATTTAAAAAAAAATCTGTTAAACAAGATGAGAGAAAACTGTTTAAGGCTTTTAAACAATTTTAACATAAAAAAGATTACAAATTATAGAATTTAATTGAGTTTTCTGAACAAATAAATGAATTTTGAATAAAAAACAACTAAATGAATAACTTTTTTTTAGAAAAAAAGAAAGAAAGAAAGTAGAATACCACACCAGTATGAGCATGCTAAAGTTCCACAATACTGACATATCGCTAAATCGCTAATTGACAATCGAATATATTTATAACCATGACAACTGACAACTGACAAGTGATGTTAAATTTGGTCAAAATAAAAAAAAATATTCTTTATCATTTAGATAGATTTTATAGAACTTACAATTTGAGATAGTCTAATCACTAATCAAATACCAATAAAAATATAATCAATCAACTTTCAACACTAATGTGAATGATTTACGGACTCTTGAAGAGCAGGCGACTCCAATGGCGACTCATAGAGCAGGCGACTCCAATGGCGATTGGCAGGTAGTTAGTCGGCGAAAACCATTTCCCAACAAATGGAGGCACTCACAGCCGTCACAGCCCAAAGCCACCCCCTACCAACCCTATTCTAAACCTACATACGCTCAGATTCTTCTCCGTTCCAACTCCTCCCCCACCATGTCTCTCCAAGGCCGTAACTCCCCAAACTCATCCCAGCCACCTTCCCCGACATCACAATCAACTACAGCCTACTACGTCTCACCACATAGCCCCTCTAGGCTACGCTTTCCCCCCTCACACACCTTCCCCGAATGGAAGGGGAGATGCTTCAGGTGCTGCCGTACCGGCCACTCGGCTGCCAAGTGTCGTAATCCCAAGCGGTGTGGAAGGTGTTGGTCATATGGCCACATCGGCTCCAAATGTAGGCAGAACATGGTTCCTCCTCCTACTCCACCAATTAAGGCGCCCACTACATCATCTCCAAACTTGCATACTGAGCCTAACTTTGATGAACTCCTAGCCGGATCTTACCCATATCACACACCGGAGATGCCAAAAGAAAGACAGCCGCGGGTTCACTGCTTCATACCAAGGGATACTGAGTACTTTACAGAACTAGAGCGCCTCAAACAAGGGGTGGTCTTACACACTGGCGCCTTCCAGTGGGACTTGAGTGTCAACAATGTGTGTGACTATGCATGCCGAACCAACTTAGTTACCAGAGAAGAGATCCAGGTTTCGGAACTCAGCGGACAGCGGTTCCTTATCTTGTTGCCGGCCGGACTAGACCCGGATACTTTCATTAACAAGACGCCGCAGGCGGCATGGGACGAAGGTCTCTCCTTTCAGCCGTGGTCTCCGTTCGATGGAGCTTCTATAAGCATACCGGCCTATAAGGTTCTCTTGAGCTTAGTGGACGTTCCCCCACACCTGTTTAGAGAGCACCATATTGCCAAGGCGGTCAGTCACTTTGGGGTTTATTTGGGTTCTGTAGCTCCGGAAAATCCATCTTCTCTTGCCGCTTGGACGGCGGCGGTCGGCGTCGACGACCTCACATTGATACCAAACGAGCTGGTATTACATGTTGGTGGCTTGGTTCATTACATTCGTGTTCACGTTATGAATTGGCAAAGGGACCCGTTGTACAAGGTTGAAGACATGCCTGCACACCCAAAAACCTATACTCGGCCACAGCCACCACCTTCTTCAACCTCATCATCAGATACTGAGATGGGTCTCAATGACCATGATTTAATACCCATGAGTACTAGGGTGCTAAGAGATCTATGCCGAGGACGAGCGGCTGCATCACTTCCACCGGAGCTCCGGCCGTTTGCGGCAGAGGATAAAATGGAAATTGAGGCTTCACAAAAGGCTACACACTCTACGGCTCAAGAAAATCCTGCTGCCACATTCCAAAATCCGGACAGCCACGTACCACTTTCCTATCAACGCAACCTAGATGATATACAACATACAGAGCATAATGTTGGTGCTGCGGGTCAATCACTCATACTTTACAACCATGGAGCTGCCACACGATCTCCCTCATGCCCCAGGGAATCCAACACACCGGCCACACAGGATTTTATGAATCTACATGATAAATTGCCAACTGTGGAAGAGTCACCAAGGGTTCATATGTCATACCAAGCTCAGGGGCCACGAGTAATTCAGCCGCAAAGGATCCTACATAGAGGTGAATCTTCTAAAAAGGACTTGGCAGCTGGGAAAGGCAGCACTGATACCGCAGAATTAGCACTGAAAGGCAGGACTGACGGCGCAGAATTAGCACAGAATCCCAGACCGATTCTGTCTCCAAAAGAGACGCCTTCCTTTTTGGCTCTTTCCAATTTGGCTCTTTCCACTTCTGCGCAACACAATCCCAGAGTTATCCAGAAAGCTGCTGGGGTAGCGGGCCGAGTTAAAGCTCCTCAAGCCCAAAAATCTCAACTGATTAATCGGGCCAAAGGTAAATCCATCAGATGTGGGCCATTAAACATTGGCCCCCAGCCAAGGAAATTTAAATGGACTCGGCCTGCTCCGACCAATAATGCCCAGCTGACTAAGAAAATTATAGCAGCTTCTGGTGCCAAAAAGAAGGTTCAACCAGATTCTAGAAGAGCTCCCACCAAAAAGGATAAGCACCAGGCAGAAGTTTCTTTCAATCCAGATGGCTTTTACGAGGTTCAAGTGCACTACGATCACATTTCTAAACTTGCTGCGGGTTGTGGCTTCACTCCAAAAGATGTTGATGAGGTTATCAGGATAGATAATGAAGAAAGAAGAAGAGCCAACACCCACACCTCTTTGCCGATCACCACTGACTCAGCAGAGATATCTGACCCATCGCGTTTTGACCCAGATTCTTCAGATGAGCTTACCTCGGATGAGGAGGAGGCTTAAACCTCGGCCCCCAGGGATTATCGCAGCGCTGCTTTTTTGTTCTTATGATTAACAAGCTCAGGAAATTTAAATTGTTGTCTTGGAACTGTCGTGGGTTAGGGCGATTAGACAAATGTGAGGTGGTCAGAAATGAAATTAGACACTCTCGTTGTGATGTTTGTATGTTGCAAGAAACAAAATTGAATGAAAATTGCTTAAATTATTCAAGTGTGCTACCATCTTTTTTTGAAAGAAATTGTGTCGTGGTCTATGCACAAAATTCAGCTGGGGGGTTACTGATTGCATGGAAACATACATACAGACTACTTAATTCTTGGGCCACAAACCATTCTTGCTCTGCTTTGCTACTTCAAATCAGCACAGGCGCAATTCTGCTGGTCACCAACGTATATGGGCCCTCCACGGATGAGCTGAAACCGGCATTTATAGATGAATTAAGAGCTATATCCTCACTGACACACTCATCATGGATATTAGGAGGTGATTTTAATTTGGTCCGATGGCTAATAGACCGATCCGGCAACCAAAGAGGTTTTCGTTTAATGTCGTTATTTAACGACCTTATTCGGGATTTGCAACTGGTAGACATTCCATTATCCAACAGAAAATTCACCTGGACCAACAATAGGCCAGCTCCGACTCACTCTAAAATTGATCGAATATTTGCATCGCCGGATATCTCGTTGCAATTCCCGGTTATCTCCCTAAAGGCTCTTGAAGTTCTCGCTTCTGATCATGCGCCTTTGCTAGTCTCCTTCACTGCGGCTCCAACACCAAGACGGGGTTATCAGATGGAACTCTTCTGGCTGAGCAATCCGAGGGCCAAGGAAATAATTCAGTCAACCTGGGATGAAATTACTACGGCAAATGCCTCACATGGAACTCAACGTTTCCAAGCATACTGCCATTTACTGCACCAGCGGCTTCGGTCTTGGCACTGCAGCAATTATGATGATTTGGAGCAACAACTAATGTTCTGTAAGAATACTTTGTTATTTTTTGATCAGGTGGAAGAAAGACGAACGTTAGAAGGATTCGAAAGGAATTTTCGCCTCAAAGTCAGAGAACGGGCGTATAGCTTGGCTTGCATTATCGAGTCTCGCTGGCGGCATAGATCGCATTGCAAATGGTTGAAGAATGGGGACAAAAATTCTCGGTATTTTCATGCCTTGGCGTCTGCCACAAGCCGTAGGAACAGGATATCATTCCTTGAGCATCAGGGACAGTTAATCCAGGACGAGAATCAGATTCGTACTATTTTCAAGGGTGCATTGGAGAACTTATTGGGATCGGTTAATCAGGTATTACCTTTCCAACCTTCGACCCTATACCCATCAGGTCCAAATATTGACTCACTGCAGGAAACATTCACTGAGCAAGAAATTGAGAAGGCGGTACGGGAATTGGCTAAGAATAAGGCGTCGGGGCCCGATGGGGTCCCGAATGAATTTCTTCAGATGCACTGGTCTACCATAAAGGAGGAGGTCTGTCAAATGCTACATCGATTTTTCGAACATTCCTTGGATTTAGCAGCCATTAACCAGGCTAATGTAGTAATGATTGCGAAAAAAGATAATCCAAGCAGAGTTAATGATTTTCGACCTATTAGTATTATGAATGCTATTCCAAAACTCATCTCCAAGTTGCTAGCAAATAGGTTGAGAGTTGTTCTCCCATCTTTAATCTCTCACAATCAAACAGCATTTATTAGTGGAAGGCAAATCACGGAGAATTTCAATTCAACGAGAGAGGTTTTACACCATGTTTCAAACAGTGGCAATTCAGCATGTTTTATTAAACTGGATTTCGCTAAGGCGTTTGATTCCGTTAATTGGGATTATTTGCAAAGGGTTATGGAGGCAAGAGGTTTTCCGGTGAATTGGAACAGATGGATTCGGAATTTGCTCACTACAGCATCATCCAGAGTTATTATAAATGGCACTGAATCTGAATTTTTCTTTCATAGAAAGGGTCTGCGTCAGGGTGACCCCTTATCGCCCATGCTCTTCGATGTCGCTGCCGATGTTCTCACGATGATGGTAGAGACCCTTAACGGGTCAGTTAAATCTCATTTAACCCGCAAGCTTAAACAGGCGGTTATCATCCAACAATATGCGGACGATACGGTACTCATTGCCAATGCAGAACCTTCTACAATTATCTCACTAAAAATCATACTGCGGTTATTCTCTTGGGTATCGGGCCTTCAGATTAATTTTGGAAAAAGCTCATGGATACCCATAAATATAGATCCACATCATATCCCGGTGATTACGGCAGTCCTTGGCTGTCCTGTGACAGAATTCCCAATAGTCTACCTGGGGTTACCTTTGACACTCAACCGTCCCTCCAAACATTGTTTCATGCCATTAGTTGAAAAACTGGAATCCAAATTGGCCGGTTGGAAAAGCCGTTTAATTTCCCGTGGTGGAAGGCTTCAGTTGATGAACTCTGTACTGAGCTCCGTCCCCATATATTTCATGTCTGCCTTCTTGCTACCTTCTTGGGTAATTAAAAGAATAGACAAAATCCGTCGTGATTTCCTTTGGGGCAAGTCAGAGAAGCGAAGAGGTATTCCTCTCATTGATTGGAACACGGTTTGTACACCTAAAAAGCAGGGGGGAATGGGGGCGGCTAATCTCCTCATCAGAAATAGATCCTTACTTCTCAGGTGGTGGTGGAAGTTGTACAAAGATCAAAATTCCCTATGGTCTTCTATGATCAATAAATTGTACAATCTTACGGCAGCCCACACGCACAAGGTTTGGAAGAAAAAAGGGTCTTTCTTCTGGCAACAGTTGATGAAGATCCGGCCTTTCTTTGATTGGTCCATCAGATGGAAAATAACAGACGGTTCATCTATCTCGTTTTGGTTCGACTCCTGGACATACCCGACTATGGCCTCCCAATACCCACCTCAGCTTTCTACACGTAAATACTCACTCCAAGTGGCTAATGAAACTGGTATCTACCGGCAAGAGCTACGGCCGGAGCAGACGCAGGATACTATACTCTGGCTTTGGTCAAAGAATCAAGAATACACGGCTAACTCATACTATGAAAAGGTGGTATCAGCAGGTGCTCACAAATGGGTTTATAGCTTTATATGGCTTCTCAAGGTGCCGCCTACAGTACGAGTTTTCGGATTTCTGCTGCTCCATGGAAGATTGTTAACGCATGATGTGATGATTCGACGAGGACTGCAATGCAATGCACAATGTGAGGTATGCTGTCTATGTCCCTTTGAGACTGCCATGCACCTGTTCTTCCACTGCCCTCATGCAAGGCGATGTTGGTCAAAAATCCAAGCAATTCTCGGCTACAAAATTATGAAGACGGGGAACACAATACAAGCTACTGTGGATCGATCTTGGCGGGCATGCAGTAGAAGGCTTTCACGTAAGCATTGGGGATCATATTTCTTCGCTGTTTTATGGTTCACATGGAGAGCACGCAACCAGAAGATATTTGAAGAGTGTGACACAAATCCAGAATGGATAGCATGTCATGCATGGAAGGAAGCAAAACTTTGGTTGAAATATAGCTGACCTGTTTGTATATTTTCTATTTTAGGTGTTTTTTTTCATACATTATAGTTGTTTTGTACTGATAGCCACTATCGGTTTCTCAAAAAAAAACTTTCAACACTAATGTGATAGACATCTTATATGAATTAAATCAATATTTTAACAGATTTAACTATTGTACTGACAAGTAATGTGATTGTTGTTCCGATTATCAAATATTTTTATTATTAAGTAAAGGTAGTAAAATATGTTTATCGTAAAAAAACATAATTGCATTATTGACATGCTAAATAAAATCTTTCAGACTTTATTTTGAATTTTGAATTACTCACATAGTATATTAAAAATTAAGTGAAGATAAAAATATAATATTTGTAAGTCTAATAGTAGTAACTAGTAAACTAAAGAATTATTTGTGCCCTTTAAATCAAGGGCGGAACTAGAAATTTGATAAGTAAAGCTAAAACTTAAAATGCACAATATGTGATGGGTGGGATTTGAACTCAAATTTTCACAACTACAAAATATAGCTCTAATGACTAGACTACAAGTAAAATATTTGATATTTTAATATTTTACGAGGGAGGTTGGACTATATGAAAAGTAAAAAAAAAATCAATTAAATTTCAATATACATAATTAAAATTTTAAAAATCATTAAGATGACTTAGCATCCCTATCAATACACGTAAATCCACCTTTGCTTTAAACATTTTATTTTTTAGAGCTGACGTAAAAAAAACATCAAAAAGATGCATAGAATAAAAAAAAAGCAGACTATTTAATCGGAGGGCTGATATTAATCAGGAATTTTATCTTTTATTATGACCGTTAGTGGATCAGGACATCTACGTGCTTCATATAAGAGAAGAGATATAGAGTGAGCTAAGGTATTATGCATATCGCATATTAGTCTGTACTACGGATTAATATTTTTGTTTTTAAGGTTCAAACAATTGATCTGAACTATTCATTGTGATTTATATATGAAGAGGAGGGTTCAAATGCCTCTATTTTTTGTGCCTCCACCATGCCTCCATTTATAAAAACTTTAATAACTCAAAATTTAAAACTTAAAATGTCAAAATAAAACTATTAGATATGATCTACATCATTTTATCTATGCACATGTAAAAAATTATGACATTTCAATTTTGTTTTGGTTGTCATCAAGAGTTTGTAAAAAATGTACTAATGTGGATAATTTCTAGACGTTGATTTTTCAACTTATTGATTCACATAAAAACAAAATTGAAATGTGATATTTTTTTATGAGTACATAGAGAAAATAACATAGATCACATCCAACGGTTTTATTTTGACTTGTAAGTTTTAAATTTTTGTGTTATTAAAGTTTTTAAAAATGGAGGCATAGTGGAGGCACAAAAAATGAAGGCATTTGAACCCTCCTCATATATGAAAATATACTTAAAGACTAAATTTTATATTTTTTTAGAAGTTTTTCACTATTTTTTTAAATATGTAGAAAATCAGTATTTTTGAATGGTCTAGAATTTTTAAATCAAGTAATTTTCTATCTATTTAGAAAAATAGTATAAAAGTTCTGAAAAATATAAAATTTAATCTTTAAGTAAATTTGTAATTATTATTACCAATACAAAATTTATAAAAGAATTCTGCTAATGACATTGGATACGATGGGGTTCGAACTTAGAAATCATTTCCAACATTTATTCATGCTTGATACTCCAAACTTGATATCCACAATTGAGGATATATTGGATATACCGTGGGTAATTCTTAAAAACATTATTGACTCTAATAAGTGAGAATTTTTTTTTAAATGAACTCTTGATGTGATAAATAATAAGATTTCGAGTATTTATTCGTATTAAGATCATTCTGTTATGAATAAATTATTAATGTGGATGTCCATAACTCCCAACATTCATTCTCCACTACCCCCACTACTATTGGAATTCATATCCACTACTATTTGGAATTCAATTTCTTATTTATTATTGTAGTGGCTTTTCATTTACAATTTGTAGCCTATAAATAGAGGCTTTGTAATATTGTATTGTACATATGTAAGACACATGAGAAATGTATGAATAAAGAGATTGCTATCTTTTATGTGTTCTCTATCTTATTTATATTTCTTTATCTTCAATTTATAATACGTTATCAGCACGAGAGCTCTACTATTTGAAGATTCAAGATACACTTTGATATCTTTTATTTCAATACAATTTAAATATATGATACTTCTAATAAGTAATTGCTAAATGAAATAAGTTATCAATTTATGTATATTTATTTTAAGATGTTTAGTATGATTTATATAATTTTATTTGAAGTGCAAATTTTTTAATCTTTCGGAAGAAGATATATATAATATAGAAAAATTAATATGAGAAAATTTAAAAAATCTTTCTGAAGAAGATTTATATGATGTTCATTTTGTTAATTTTTTTTTTCAATAATTTAATCTTCTCGAAGAAGATTTCAAAATATATTAAGAAGGTCTTCCTGAAGAAGATTTCAAAAGATATTAAGAAGTCTTCTTGAAGAAGATTTCAAGAAATTTTATATGATGATTATATTATTATGTTTTTCAATAATTTAATTCTCCTGAAGAAGATTTAAAAAAAAAAAATTGATTTCGAATATGAGATCTGATCCTATCTGTAGGATCTAAGTTGGATGGTGACTGTACGTAGAACTCCTTACTATTTATGCTAGCTACTATATATGGGATTTAAGATTTGACATGCTGCTTGTCTAAGCATAAGATTAATTATTGCTTGGTACCCTTTTGGTCTAAGCATAAGATTAATTATTGTTTGGTACTCAAAAGAAAAACCTATTTCCTCCGATTGAGTGGCCTCTGGACAATCATTTATGGTTTGTATTAAGCTCGTCTTTTATATCATGTACCGAGGCTGAGGGTAATATTGCTTATTTTGAGTAAAAAAAAAATTTGTCCTCCAATTAGTTATGTTTCATTCCCTGAAGTGAATGTATCAACACATAATAACAATAATTTCTAAACAAACTCACAGATGTGGACATGATAATAAAGAAAAGACACATCTTTCCACCGGAAGTGGATAAATAATAAGAAAGAAAGAAATGGACATAATAACAAATAAGAGAATTCATGTTATCATTGTGGTGATAAATGTTATTGGTCACGTATCTGTCGTATGCCGAAATATTTTATTGACCTATATCAAGCATCACTAATAATAAGGAGAAAAAAGATTGAGAAAAAATTTATTTGTGAAAGTGATCTCAATCTTATTCAAATTGAAGTTACTCATTTTGATGTTGTTGATTTTTTTTAACAAAAGAAAAAAAACAATCACTTAAATTTTGACAAAAGAAATTTTTTTAACAGAAGAAAAAAATAATCACTTAAATTATGATAGTAATAAACAAATGAATGAAAAAAAAAATTGTAATTGTTGAAATAATGGTTACGTATTTCTTTCTTATTTTGAGTTTTGTTAGTCTGTTGGTTTCGATTGATCCAACCTTAGATTTAGTTTGAGGCCAAATTGCATAGATAGTGTTAATAGAAATGAAATTTGTTTAGCTAATCAGGTGAAATTATGCTTTATCAATCACTTGGAAAAGCCAGTATGATACCAAACCAGCCAATACAACAGAACCAAAAGAACTGATCCTAACATGAACTCACATAAGTGCAACTGGTCTCTTGCTTTGGATTTGCATGGTTATTAAAAAAAAAAAAAAAAAATTAAAATTAAAAGTAGCAGTTGTACAAACCTGCACAGTTTATATTGGTACAAAAACATAATATTGCAATTGTTGTTATGATTTTGTTATCGTGACGGTATTTTACTTTTTTATTTTTTATTTATTTTTAATTGTAATTGTTGATTGAAGGCTCCAGAAGAGCTATCTTATTGTTATATGGAGGAACACAGTTTATATTGATGATGCATTATATTTTTCTAAGTCTCAAATAAATTTGTTAAGTTTTAAGGATATCCGCCGAAATAGATATCATGTTGAGACAGTCAATGAAGAAGATGTTGAATATCTTGTTACTAGCTTAAAAAGATGCATATTAGAAAAATTGCTTATGTTTTCTTCCAACTTGTACTACACATATATTAGTACAATTGAAGCACATATGATTGTAAATCTGAAGTTTACAAATAAAAATATGTTAATAGTTTGGCATGACCGGTTGGGCCATTCCGGATCAATAATGATGCGAAAAAATAATAAATAATTAATATGGACATTCATTAAAGAACCAGAAGATTCTTTAATCTTATAAATTTTTATTTGTTGATTTCATTTCTAGAACGTATACAAGATGACATTTGTAGACCAATATATCCACCATGTGAACCATTTAGATATTTTATGGTTATAATTGATGCATCAATAGTATGGTCACATTATCAACTCGCAACCTGACGTTTGCAATATTATTTGCTCAATTGATTTGATTAAGAGCATAATTTTATGATTATTCAATTAAGAAAATACGTCTAGACAATGTTGATGAATTTATTTCTCAGACAATGTATGTCTATTAGAATTGATGTTGTACATCATGTAGCTTATGTTCATAAAAAAAAAAAAATGAGAACTTGTTATTTTGCATGCAACAATATTAATTCGCATCATGCCAACAAGCTATTATAAAACTTCCCCTTTATAATTGGTTTTTGGTCACATACTTAATATTTCCCATATAAGATTTTCTGAATGTGCGATATATGTTATAATTGCTCCACCACAACGCACTAAAATGGGACATTAAAGAAAGTTGGGAATTTATATTGAATTTGAATCTCCATATGTAATAAAGTATCTAGACCATTGATGGTAGATTTATTCACGGCTAGTTTTGCCGATTATCATTTTGATAAATTAATATTCCCAACCTTAGGGGGAGAAAAACAATCAGCTGGGAAAATATATTAGTTGGAATGAATTATCATTGTCTAATTTAGATCCTCATAAATAATGTGAACTAGATGTTTAAAAGATGATTCATTTAGATTAGTTAATCAATCGCCAGACGCATTTACAAATAAAGTGACCAAATCACATGTACCAGCTGCTAATGCTCCAAATTAAAATCGATGTCCCTGTTGGACAGACTAATGAAATTATAACACGCATGAAGCGTGGAAGACTAATCGGTTCCAAAGATAAAAATCCTCGAAAAAAAAAGGAGTAAAGAATGAAAATGACCAAATTGAGGATATGATAATTTCAGATAAAACTCTAGAAGAGAATCAAATTATAAGTAATATTGGAGTTCCAGCAGAAACTCAGGTATCTGAAATTCATGAAAATAAAGAGATCTCGATAAATTATATTATGAATGGAATAAGATGGAACCGAGATGAAATTGATATCAATGATATTTGTATATAATATAGCGCTAAATATAATGAATAATGAGGATCATGACTCGAAGTCTATTAAAGAATGTCGACAAAGAAATGATTGGCCAAAAACGGAAAGGCGCAATCGAGGCAGAATTAAACTCTCTTGAAAAATGAAAAGTTTTTGGGCCTGTAGTCCCAATACCCGAATGCATAAAGCCAGTAGGATATAAATGAGTATTTATGCGAAAATAAAATAGGAAAGGTAAAATTTTGAGATATACTCATCTGTGGTGGATGCAACAACTTTTCAGTACATAATTAGTCTGGCAGTCCATGAATGACTTGATTTGTGTCTAATGGATGTTGTTACAGCCTATTTATATGGCTCGCTTGATAATGATATATATATGAAAATCCCTGAAGGATTTAAGATGCCGGAAGCATATAATTTAGGTTCTCGAGAACATTATTCAATTAAATTGAATAAATCTTTATACGATTAAAGCAATATGGACGCATATGCTATAATCGTTTAAGTGAATATTTATTGAAACATGGATATAAAAATGATACGATCTGTCCATGTATTTTTATGAAAAGATATAGAAATAATTTTGTTGTAATTGCAGTTTATGTTGACGATCTAAGTATCATTGGAACTCCTGAAGAGCTTCCAAAAGTAATAAATTATTTAAAGGAAGAATTTGAGATGAAAGATCTTGGGAGAACAAAATTTTGAATTGGATTGCAAATCAAACATTTAAAAATGACATTTTTATGCATCAAGAAAATTATATTGCAAGAGTGCTGAAATAATTTTATCCATTAAGCACTCCGATGGTTGTAAGATCATTAGATATGAATAAAGATCTTTTTAAACATTGAGAAAGTGATAACAAACTACTTGGTCCTGAAGTACCATATATTTATGCAATAGTGGAATTTATGTATCTTGCTCGACATATAAGATCTGATACATCATTTGCTATAAATTTATTAGCAAGATATACTTTTTCTCTCATGGGAAGACATTGTATTGAAATTAAACATATACTTCACGAAGCAAGCCGAGAAAGTATTTGGTTAAGATCTGTGATTTAACACATTTATCAGACATGTGGTTTGTATTCTGGAGAAATGATCCTGACGATCATATATGAAGATAATATTGCATAAATTACTCAATTAAATGAATAATACATTAAAGGAGATAGAACAAAACATATTTCACCAAAGTTTTTTTTTTTTACACATGATCTCCAAAAGAATAATGTTATTAATGTTTAGCAAACCGTTCGAGTGAGAATCTAGCAGATTTATTCACTAAGACACTCCATACTTTAATATTTGAAAATGTGATCCGTAATATTGGAGTTGGTCGACTTAAAGATCTTGATTAATGTTGTCATGAGGGGGAGTTAATATGCATTACATTTTCCTTTACCATGGTTTTTCCCACAGGGTTTTCCTGGTGAGGTTGTAGTTGCGTATTAAAAGAATAATGTACTCTTTTTCCTTCACTAGGTTTTTATCCCATAGGGTTTTTCCTAGTAAGGTTTTAATGAGGCATATTCTTAGGTAATGGACATCCAAGGGGGAGTGTTATGAATAAATTATTAATGTGGATGTCCATAACTCCCAACATTCATTCTCCACTACCCCCACTACTATTGGAATTCATATCCACTACTATTTGGAATTCAATTTCTTATTTATTATTGTAGTGGCTTTTCATTTACAATTTGTAGCCTATAAATAGAGGCTTTGTAATATTGTATTGTACATATGTAAGACACATGAGAAATGTATGAATAAAGAGATTGCTATCTTTTATGTGTTCTCTATCTTGTTTATTATTCTTTGTCTTTATTTTATAACACATTCAACGATTGTTTAGATTTAAAATATGATGATATTTATCTGAGTCCGTTGTAACTTGTAAGTACAAGCCAAGCTACCATTTATCCAAAAGATCCTGACGCAGAGGTCTGGAGCCACGGACATCTCCAGTTACATATACTGGAGACGACTTCAGGAATTCAGCTTGGGTACCCCTTCACGATCTTCCTCATAACAGGAGAGGGTTTTAGAGCCTTGTGTGCGTCTCTCCTTCTATTGACTCTCAAAGTCACACTCCGATCGATCGATCATAGATCTAACGAAATGGAGCGTCGCCTCCGCTTTTCTTTCTTCCTGTTCACTCTCCTCCTTCTCTCGTCCACGGCGCGATCAGATCTCGTCATCTCCAAAGTTGAACGATGGGTGCGTAGCTTCACATTTTTTTTTATATCTAATCTCCGTCTGTTTCTTCTTCTTTTGTCGTAGATTTAGCTTGTACGGGTTTTCCCGATCTGATGGTTGTTATCTAAAGTGAATGTCTTCGTTGAAAATTCCAGATCTCAGTAATAATTTGCTCGTGATGTTTATTGTTGGAGATTTATAAGGCTCAATACAGTGGCCGATTTCAATTTTACAATTACAGAAACTTTTGAATTATAGGCATTTTGCAAGATATTGGAGACCAATTTTGATGTGAGAGAATTGATCTGTTCTGTTGTACTTGATAAGAAAATGTTTAATATGCTATGTATGGTTGTTAATTCAATGCCTATTTAGTAGTAAGTATGTGCAGTTCGCACTGTAAAATTTATGTATCAGGCTGAGGTGTGGCATCGTATGTTATTAACATACAGTTTAACTACAAAATTGGTGATTATATAAATCTCTGGTTGATATATGGTCTAATTAGAAGAATAACTAATTTCAGAATTCGTTAACTAATCTAGTGCTGTTTTTCTGTTTTGCTATCTTCTAATCAAGAACTTTCTGACTCTAGTTTATTTCTATATCCAGGTCGAGTTGTCTTCACACATAGTCAGGGTGATGTCTTTACTGAAGGTATGGTTTAAGATTTCTAGTCCTCTTCATGCTTGTTATTTTAATATTCAACACATTGGGACTTTGAAATATTGTTTCACTCTTATATTTTTACAGTGGATTTCAGTGAAGATAACATTATGGGACATGATAACTATTTGATAATATTTTTTTTGCTTGGTTTCTAGGTTGAAAATGAGGGCCCTGATGATGTCTCTGAAGTTTTATTGGCATTCCCTGATGCCCAGTCAAAGAACTTAGCTGCAATACGGACATTCTACACAGAAGGAAAGAAGTCTAGCTTTGTACTACCAACAGAACCAACCGAACCAAAAGGAAAGCCGTCAGATGTGACCTTCTATTCAATTGCCTTGCCTAAGAAACTTGCAAAGGGCAAGACTGTTAGCTTGGAGGTGCTCGCTGTTTTCACACACTCTCTTAAACCTTTTCCAGAGGAAATAACCCAAGCTGAGTCTCAGCTTGTGGTCTACACAGATAACCTCTACTACACCTCGCCTTATCCCGTCAAACACCAGTCACTGGTGTTCAGGCTACCAGGTCGGGTTGAGTCTTACACCAAGTATCCCAAAGTGAAACATGTCGAATCAGAACTGAGATATGGCCCATTTGAGGAGCAGCCTGCATTCTCCTATTCACCGGTTGTTGTCCATTTTGAAAACAACAATCCCTTTGCTGTTGCAAATGAGCTGGTTCGGGAGATTGAGATCTCGCATTGGGGAAATGTACGGGTCACTGAGCAATATACTCTTTCTCATGGTGGTGCCCGTTTGAAAAATGGGTTTTCCAGGTATTTCTTTGACATTGTTCATTTAGCTTAATCAAAAAAAAATCTTGGATCATCATGCTGGTAAACATTACAGGCTATCTAGTACATAGAAATGTGAACCATACAGGATAGGTTCCAAAATAGTTCTGTCCTGGTTGAATAGTTGTGAAGGAACATATTTTGTTAGCCTTGCTTGTTCTACATTTAATTGAAGTTTAATATTTGAATGGATTCTTAGGTTATAAGCCTCAAAGCTTCTAAATCTATAGGTGTTGTTCACACATGCATAGCATAGAGCTTGGGATACATGACAGAAAGTGCTATGTTGCTTTCATGGTTTCGCTGGTATCTAACAAATCCAAATTCTTCTGATGGAACCAAATGGAAGCATGCATGTCTACTCGCTGAGTGTGCAAGCCCTCCAAAATACTAATCAAACAAAAAGCGAAACATGGCAATTACTGAAAGTCTCAACTGCGTCTTCTTTTAGTCATAGTACTGAATTTGAAACTACATAAATTATCGTTTCTACTATTAAATCAAAGTTTTTAACTCACAATACTATGTTTTGTAGAATCGAGTATCAAGCCAGACCATACGTGAGAGGTGCCTCTTCCTTTAGGACTCTAGTCGCAAGATTGCCACCTAGGGCGAATTCAGTATACTACAGAGATGAAATAGGCAACATTTCAACATCACACCTTTGGGGTGATTCTCAAAGAGTAATATACTCAACATAATGACATTGCTGTTTTCCTTTGCAAGTGGATATACTATATTATCTATCCTTTTGTTTCTTATTTTCCTGTTGTAATTTTTGGCATATATCTGCATTGTTGACAATTTGCTTGGTGTACTAATATGATGAGCACATTGATTCCTTTAGAATTGAGCTCATGTTATACTCTGTTAAAAGAAAATGTAGGCTTTAATGTATATTGATATCTGTATGTACATTTAAATGCAGACACAGCTGGAGATTGAGCCAAGATTTCCCATTTTTGGTGGTTGGAAAACAACGTTTACAGTGGGTTATGATTTGCCACTCCAGGATTTTCTCTTTGAGGCCGATGGTGGCAAAAGAGTTCTTAACATCACCTTTGGCTGTCCCATAGGAGAGATCCTAGTAGAAAAACACATTGTCAAGGCAAGTTTACTATAGCTCACTTCAATAATCTATACTTAGCAGTAATTTAGTTGTAATGTTTGTAACAGTTTCTCCAAGATCTCATAGAGAAAAATAAATTAATAAAATCCCTGTGTTAAATGTTGTACATGCAACTCTATGCTTTTTTCTATTACCAGTTGCAGCTACTTTTGTCTGTATTCAATATACAAATGTAGCTCCTTTACAAGAACTATATAAATGTTGCGTATTAAAGCTGTATGTTCCTGACAGGTTGTCTTGCCGGAAGGTTCAAAGGACATCTCAGTTGCGACCCTATTTCCCACCAAGCAATCCCAAGCTGTACGTTAACTAGTACTTCTACTTAGAAACTTGATTGAGTTGTTACCTTTGTTTGACTCTTTTGGGCATTTGTAGGTAAAATATTCACATCTTGACATTGTTGGCCGGCCTGTGGTGGTTTTGGAGAAGGATAACGTTGTTCCGGAACTTAATCTGTATTTCCAGGTGCTGTTTTTTTGTTATTATAATGGCATAGAACTTTCAAATAGAACAGTACCAAAGAACTCCATATCGGTATAAACCAACTAGTATTAACCATATCAGCCTGATACCTTGGAATTTGTGTTGGCCTTTTGTTATTTAAATTCTTCAGCGTTTCTTTATCGGGCTTATTCGTCAGTATCTTCCAAAAGCAATCCTTGTAAAGTAATATACAAAAATTGGTGTCAATTGTATAAATTTTAAAGAAATTAATTAGAAAAAATAACTAATTTATTAAATTTATAAAGTAATTTTGTAAATATCAGTGGGCTCATTTGACCCCATTGTTGTCAATGTGGCTCTGCCACTGACTGCAATGTTATTACCTAACAGTCAAGCATGGATTTCAACTTCTTTTTCTTTTCTTTGGTTTCAGGTGTACTACAAGTTCAATAACATCTCTCTTCTTAGCGAGCCAATGATGCTAATTGTTGGTATTTTCCTCCTGTTTGTTGCATGTATTGTGTATATGCACACCGACCTGGCTATCTCTAAGACTTCATCTTCTTATCTAGAGAAACTACAATGGGAAGAGGTAAATTAGTTTTCCATATTGTGTATTTATTCTCTATTACTACATAGTATTTGCTTTGTAGTGAAAGCTTCCTTTTTTACTCTCTAATTGCTTGTTACATCTTACATCTGCTTGGAGTGTTCATATGCTTGAAAAGTAAAATTTAAAATAATATTACATGGAGTTATTGTGCCTGATCAATGTTCTGAAGCTTTAACATTTATTTTTTGTATATTGTTTAAGAAATTTGATTTTTTTTAAATAAGATAGGGTCAAGCCCCTAACTTCTTACAAAAAGATGTTGTTTTGACATTGATATTTTGTAATACTTTAGATGTACTATTTTTTGAAACAGGTACAAGCGACAGTGCTACGTATCAGGAATATATTCGACCAATATCTGACTGTGCATGATAAGCTTGAGTCTTCTTTGCGTGAGTTATCTCGCAATGGAGATGTGCAGACTTGTAAGGCGGTCCGTAAGGCAGCTGATGCTCAGTTCAAAGAATTGACAAAGGAGCTGAAGCCATTATTGACATTTTTGCAGTCATGCTCTCAGGCTTCCTCAATATTGCCCAAGGTTTGTTATTGCTACCTTCACTTTTCTTCATGTTTTTGGGTATCATACAAAGTGCGAATGTGGTAATGTATATATCTCTGGCTAGCAAAACAAATTCTTGGCCAGATGTTCTTAGCTAGTATACATGTTAAACTTACAAGACTCATTAATCGTTATACATTTGTACCTGCTAATCGGATTTAGTTTGGACATATTTAGTTGCCCTGTTGCAGATAAGTTGAGGTCAAAATGGGGGACGATTCATTTGTTTGAGTGACACTTTAGTCCATACAAGTTAGGGTTGACTTGAAGCATAATGGGTTAATTACATTGAAGTTAGAAATATGAAAAATGAAAGTATTTTGCATTTTGCTAATTGAAGGAAAACTGAAATAAACCAATTCAGCCAAAAACAATAAAGAAGATAGAAAAGAAGTTCACCAGAATAGAATTTTATTACCAGTCCTAAAAAAGTTTTCTTTTACTGTCCTAAAAATTTAATATCTGCAATGCAGATAGAGGAACTGGTAACAAAGGAGAGAGAGATGCAAGAGAAGGAGATGGCCAAGCACACCACTGTTGTTGAAAGCTTTGAGAAGAAATCAGGAGGAAAAGATATAGAGAGCCGAATTGCCTCTCAGCAACAGAAGCTTGCCTCTCTGAGGCAGGAGGTTGAGGCCCTTCTTGAGTCCATTGCCGAGATCTGAAGATAATACACATTTTCTGAACTTTTAGCCATTTTTGGGTACTATTTTGTAGGGTCTTTGGAGGTAGACTTTTACTTAATTTTAATTTTTACTGGATTCAGGACTAGTGAAGCCTCGCACTTATAGAGGCTCGATTTTGTTTTCGACTTGTGTTAATTAAGATTCTTCATACTATAATCTTATTTTTTTCATCCTCTTCTGGACTGATATAATGCGTAGACTTGATTCTTCTACTATTTGTTACTATTACAACACAAGGGCCTCTTTATTGAATCTGCATCACTCAAGTGAGAGGCAAGACTCATCATCAAGTGTATTGGGCTTGTGTGGACCGGTTCTTCTATTCTTGGGGTTTTCGCCTTTTTGCTGATTCAATGATTTAATCAAGTTCTAGTATATGATACATGATTTTCTCAAATCTCTGCGAAATATCAATGTACATAGGTAGCCTGTATGTCTGATTTGTATGAGCTTCTATATTCACTCTCCATCTCTTTAAATGGATGGCTCCGATTGTAAGTTTCTTATGTTGGGATTTGACATAGGCCGTGTTTTGACAGGAGCAGTCAAGCTGTTCGCTTGAACGTATGGTGAGATTCTTTGAAGGTTGAAATGGAAACGATAAGTGTGCATGATCCACGATTTGTATGCCAAATGTCAAAATGCCAAGTTGCCACCTAGCAAAGGTACCGGTACTAAGTTGAGTTCAGTCAAATGAGTTGGCTTGGTCTCGTCAGCGCCTCAGGTACCAAGTAATCTGATAATCTCTATAGCACTTGATTGAGCCCCCACCACTTCCAAATCCACTGTCTCCGGCTTCCACTAACCTCCGTTGCAACGTGGTAAATAAGTCTTTTAGAATTTAGAAACGCGTGGTCTATTTGATGCCATTGTTCATCTCTATCAAGTGTGTCAAAAATAGATATACACAAGAAAAAATGAAAAACATTGCACAAGTTCACACAGCTTTACCATGTTGGCCATTCTTGGGAAAAAAAAAAAACTTGATAATAAAAGATATCCTTTGTTTGTGGTGTTTTTGTGGAGTTTGCGCAATGTAGTTTTGTGATGGTAGCGAAGGTTTTCTGTCTGAATTTGTTGTGGTCATCATGTGTTCATGTCACCATTTCTAACTTTGAAAACAAGGCTACCTAGTAACCACGTCTTAAAACAACATCCAGGGTCATAAGAAAGCAAAAGCATTCAATAGATGATTCTGAAATTGAATAAATCAGTCTTAAGAAAGAATGGATCTTTTTTACTTTTTATGATGATCTATATTCCAATGGGCTTTGGCTCTAAAAATAAATAAATAAATAACAGAGACGTTTCACACAAGAGGACCAAAATTATATTTTTCTCTGAACTCTCCTATAAAATATCATGAAACAAAATTATCTCTAATGTTGATTGTGATTCATTGAAACAAAGCAGAAAATTTATTGCACTTACCACTAAATTAGTATAATAGTGGCAGCAAAGGAAACATACTAGGCTAGTCGTCAAAGCAAAACAGAGAGAGTCTCATGCAAACAGAGTAAAGCAAAGATTTTTAAAATATTTTTAAATGTTGCTTTGCATGGGAGGCTATAGCTGAAGTCAAAATACAAGTGTTTGGTCGCACCAAGACCTGTCCCGACTCAAACCAGCTCAATTTTACTTAGTCACAAATATTTGATCAAATTTGACGAAATACACATCTTAAGAGAACTAGTAGATATTAATTGTTGCTTATTAAGTTCAATTCAAGTCCACCATTAAAATTCGACGCACAATTTAACACAGAAAATGACCAGAGGTCAGGTCGGCACGGTCAGAAAAAGTGTCGACTTGTACATAGACCCGAAATTTTTTTAGCTGACACCCTCCAAAAATCAAATTAAATGAATACCACCGCTGGAGTCTTATTTTCAATCCTACCACTCACGCTAACTGAGTTCGCGCACCAAATAAGCAGGTGCACGCAAGTTAGCGCACCAGGTGCGCAGACTGGGTTGGCACACCCAGGTGGAATGATATTTGTCCGTAATATTTTAGTGGAGTGACATCACACTATCCAATATTCATTGCGATATTTATATTTTAATGACTTCTGTCTTGGAACTTGGAACTCATACATCTAATATTCATTGCGATATTTATATCACCTTTTGGGAAAGGAGCCATCATGTTATTATAAAATAATAACTATGCTTGCCTTGTGTTTTGTTGTTTGTATCAATTAACTTTGATCAAATATCAAATCTGCCAACTCAGTCCGTGCACCTGCTATTTTGGTGTGCGAACTGAGTTAGCGAGGGTGGTAGTATTGAAAATAACTCCAAATGGATGGTATTTATTTAATTTGATTTTTTTGGAGTGTCAACTAAAAAAAAATTTTGGTACATAGACTTGTCAACAAATAAAAGAAAATAAAAACAATGCCGCATTTTTTTTTTTCTTTTTTATGTGGATACCATTTCAATCATGATTGAGACTGAAACATATATATCGGTAAAATTGAGGCATATATATATATATATATAGAGATGGGCTATTATACATTGCAATGTATTGACCTCTCTGTGCATTGGACTAAAATCGTTGGATTCAAAGTTCAAACAGTCGATCCGAACCGTTCAACATGTTCTAAATATTGAAATGTGCTTGGAGACCAAATTTTACATTTTTTGGAATTTGTTTACTATTTATTAAGCCACTTTGAAAAAGTCTGATCCGGTGGTCCAGAAAATTTTACTATTTTTTACTGTTCACCGTTGGATCAGCTATTTTCAAAGTGGCTTAATAAATAGTAAAAAAATTCCAAAAAATGTAAAAATTTGGTCTCCAAGCACATTTCAATATTTAGAACATGTTGAACGGTTCGGATCGACTGTTTGGACTTTGAATCCAACGATTTTAGTCCAATGCACAGAGGGGTCAATACATTGCAATGTATAATAGCCCATCTATATATATATATATATATATTCCCTCCTAAGTTGACTTGTCATGACGAGGATTCCTGCAGTACCAGTTGCATTCATCAAGATTGCATTTCTATTATAGAAAAATTATGCTTCTCATTTTATTGTTCTATCATATGCCATTTTACCTATCCATAATCCATGGATATCCTTTTTATCTCTTTATAAGATTCTTGGGCCCTCGGAGAAAAGTGCTATTAATTGTTTTAATCTGGCGGCTATGGAAAAGGATTACACGTTGTGCGAACCTAGGAAAAAATGATTTGAGATATATAAGCAGTTGATCGATCCTCATCATGGGTCTATCTGACCAGAAAAAAGAAGAAGAAGAATGCTCCAATATGCGCACTAATACTAAATTTGATAGACGCGGTTGTAAAGGTAAAATCTCTACTTTATTTATTAGGGGAATGATTTTGGTGGCACCACGTGTGTGAACCTTGCTAAAAAAAAGTTTAGTGTGAGATATGTTTAAAAAATAAATGTACATACTTCATATTTATCTAAACCTTTTTTAAATATAGTTCAATATGTGGACCTACGATTTTGGCATGCGAGTCGGTACATAATTGCTCTTCTGAGAACAGTTAGTGAACCCTTCTAGGAAGCGAATCTACTGCGATTCTAATTTCAACCATTCAAACTATAGAACTCAGGATTCTTTTGAGAAGTCAGATTTTGTGCATGAATCTCAAATCATATGAACGGTTGGGATTGGACGCAGGGACCCTGCGATCCTAGAGGATCGCAGCAGATTTATTTCCACCCTTCTATATATGAAAACAAATTTGCTGTTATTCCGAGCCTAACCATTCAAATATTTTCATGTGCAAATCTCAACAAATAATTTTTTTCATACGCAAATTTCAATGAAAATCAACGATTGATATAGAAATTGCACGGCCATGTTATTCCTTTGGAATAACAGCAGATTTATTTCCTTTTGAAATAACAGGGCCATGTTATTTCTTTGAAATAACAGCAGAACATTATGTTTATATATAATGTATCGAAAACAGGCTAATTTTTTTTATAAATTAAAAATTATAATTTTGTTTATTAATTATAAGTTAGAACATTATGTTATTAATCTTTTATCCGATTAGCTAATGTGTTTGAACCCAATTAGCTATTAAATCCGATTCGCTATTCCTTCTCCGATGAAAATCTTGAATTCGCTCATGTTTACAGTTAGTACTATTGCATCAAACTCTTTAAATTCAAGCTTTCAAGTCTATACAACTTGCTCCACATGTTTGTAAAGTGCCGATTTCAAATCTGTAAACCTAACAAGTGATCAAAATTTTTATCTTTTGATCATATGGCGCTAGATGCTGCATCCAAATCTTTAAATCCAAGTATTCAAGTCTGTAAACTTTTCTCTACAGATGTAAAGTGCTGATTTTAAGTCTGCAAACCTAACAAGTAATTTAATTTCTTTTTATCTTTTTAGATCTAGTGCTAGCTTCTGCATCCAATTATTTAAATTTAAGCTTTCGAGTCTGTAAATCTTGTTACGTAAAGTGTTGATTTTAAGTCTATAAACCTAATAAGTAATCTATTAATTTTATCTTTTTAGATCTGATGCAAGTTGTTGCATCAAATTATTTAAATTCAAGCTTTCAAGTCTGTAAATCTTGTTACACAACTCTATAATTGATGTTCAAAATTTGCAAAAACATAACAACTAATCTAGCTGCTACATCCAACTAGTAAATCAAAATTTTCAAGTCTATAAATCTTGCTACGCAACTCTATAAATCTGAAAACTAATTTTAGAAAAATATTTCAATATAGATCTCATTTGAAAGTTCTGAGTGTAGGACATTTGTAATTTTAGATTTAAAAGATTTCTCATAAATTGTCAAAAATAAATATGGAAAAATTGTTAAAAATTGTTAAAATAAATCATTGCTGTAAATCTCATACCACTAATAAATAAATAAAGTCGGTTGTCGGAAAAATAATCCAAAACCCAAATTGTTTCTCATATATACTTAAAAAATGTATAACTTGATTTTGTTTTTCTCCGGCCAATGAAAATCCACCACAATTGATTAGTGTATCCCTGTCCCTGCAAAAACACCGAAAGATGGCACGCAGCCGTAAACGAATTCAGATCCAGTGCATTAACCCAATTTTTGAGTTTTGATCCAAACCGTCCAAGATGCTCTAACACGAATCTTAAAGGGTCTGGACCCTACAAATAATACTGGCCCCCTGCGCTACCACCGAATAGGCACCGGACACGTCTAAACTCAAAAATTGGGTTACTTTAGGGAATCCGGACTCGCCGTAAACTGCACTTTAACTGTAGAACACACCACCATAATCCTAACATCCCCTCCAATTGCACGGAGTAATTGGACTCTCCCTGACCCTGATGCCTGCACCTTTAAAATTGTGACGAATAACATGCGCAAAAGATAAGGGAACTGGGAAGCTTTTCTTGGCACCCTAATACAATTAGGGGTGTAAACGGAGCGGATAATGTTGATATAAAATTTATATTCATTTTTTAATAAGCGGATATGAATACAGATACATATAGTAAACGGATGTTAAAATTTAAAATTAAATCCACCCTAAATGGATATGAATATAGAGCGGATAATCCACGAATACAGATTTGAATACGGATATGAAATATATGGTAATTATCGGGTAATTGAGTCATATGAACTTTAAGATACAAATACAAATTAATAAAATTTAAATATCAAAATAAATGAATAATTGAAAGTCCTTAGCTTAGTTTAACATGGTCAATTCCTAATGTAGTTGAATAAACATTATTTTGTATTTTTTTTAACATGATCGTTTCCTTAAAAAAAAATAAAAAAAAACATGTTGCAGAGGAGATTGACAGGAAGGTGGCTTGAATTCTAGCTTAATCGGTCTCTCCATTTACGCTCATAATGGAGAAGATATTCATCCATTGAACAGAATTTCGATACTTTGATTTTTCTAGTTCTTGAGAAATGGGAATAGCGTAGCCTGTCCGGTACTGAGCGGAAGTGTGGAACCCTTAGCCCCACAAGGATATCTTTATTTGTATTGAATCCTTTATATATATCTTTGCGTGGTGGTGGCTACCAAGTTGTTACATACTAACTTTTTAAATGCTAATATACGTGCAATATTTCTATAAATGATAAATACAATTTGAGTAAAGTTATTAAATTACTTATTTTTCTATGGAGTATATAGTGAAATATTTTTTTCTAAGGAAGATTGATATGAGTTTAATTGGACAAAGTCACAAACCGGTTCTACTTTTTTAATTTTTTAATTGGATGAAATTATGAAATGAGACAGTCCATTTATGAATACTTTTAATACTTCAGTAATCTAGCTATTTAATTTCCTCTGAAATAATATAACTAAAATTTTACTCAACTTGCTCTATTCCTAGAAAAATTGTTTGCACTTTGAAAAAAAAAAAATCAAAGCTGAGGAAAACCAAGTTGCAAGTCTCAATATGACAGGCAATGGCAGCTTGTTTGTTCACATTGGGTGCGTTTGGATTACCTAAGAATAGAGCTAACTTTGGATTAACTCAACTATTCTCAAACTTTGGTAATCCAAACACAAATTAGCAAATTTGGTTAGCTCAAGAATAACTCTATTCTACTAACCCATAGAAATGATGAGTTAGCAAGAATAGAGCTAGTGGGGTTAGTACTATTAATAAAATATTAGATTCCTCTCAATTAGAGTTAGTTTAAATATTAAATTAGTATTATAAAATATTTGATTAGTATTAAATAAATATAATATTATATTAGATTAGTATTAAATAAAATATTAGTTTAAATAATAAATGTAATATAATATTAATTTAAAATATAAATTATTAATAAATAAATATAATATCAAATTAGATTAATATTAAATAAATGTTAGATTAAATATCATTTTGTAGTCATTTAAATATTAAATGTAATATAATATTAGTTTAAATATTAGATTAGTATTAAATAAAATATTAGATTAAATATAATATAATATTAGTTTAAATGGTAAATGTAATATAATATTAGTTAAAATATTAAATTAGTATTAAATATAATATTAGATTAGATTAGTATTAAATAAACTATTAGTTTAAATATTAAATGTAATATAATATTAATTTAAATATTAGATTAGTATTAAATAAATATAATAACAAATTAGATTAATATTAAATAAAAGGTTAGATTATATATAATATAATATTAATTTCAAAATTTATTGTAATATAATATTAGTGTAAATGTTAAGTGTTGAATGTAATATAATATTAGGTTGAATGTTAGATTAGTATTAAATAAATATAATATAAGATTAAATTAGATTAACATTAAATATAATATTATAATAAATATAATATAATATTAATTTAAATATTAAATGTAATATAATATTATTTTAAATATTAGATTAGTATTAGATAAAATATTAGATAAAATATAATATAATATTAGTTTAAATATTAAAAGTAATATAATATTAAGATAAGGGATCCACTTACAACATCTTACAACAATTCGGTTTTGTAATTTTAAAAGTCCAAACAGTCGATCCAAACCGTTCAACATGATATCTATATTAAAATGTGCTTGGAGATAAAATTTTACATTTTTTTTACTATTTATTGAGTATTTTACAAAACTGTTGTTTTTAGACAATTATGGACCACTGAAAAACAACAGTTTTGTAAAATACTTAATAAATAGTAAAAAAAATCAAAAAAATGTAAAATTTTATCTCCAAGCACATTTTAATATAGATATCATGTTGATCTGTTTAGATGTTGTTCTTTACAAATGTTGTAAGATGTTGTAACTTACTAACCCGAATAGTCCAAAGTTAGCGCTATTCTCAAACCACTCGGGTTACCACTATTCTCAACCACTAACCCATAAATCACTATTCTTGCACTAATCCTTGCATGATCCAAACGTACCCATTGTTTTCATTCTTTCGGTATTCACCGATTGCCACGTGTTACAATTTAGAAACGCAACAACCATTCAATTATGGGATAATCATATACAATTCAAATAACATTTTTATTAATCTGAACAACATCATTTTCACATTAATCTGAAAATCACTATTTTTTCTCTATTCTCATCTACTAATTTAAAATTTTGCTATTCTAGCTTCCGTCCAAACATACTTTCGGAGGAGTCAGAATGGAATTCAGATCAAGTGCAATACGCCAATACCAGTCCTGACTGGGTAGAATGAGATATGAGTCGTCGATTTTAATTTGGCACTAAGGAAAAATAGGAACAATCCAGACTATGGCTTAGGAGTAGTGGAACTTTCTCCCATCTTCCCCGAAGGCATGCAGCAACACGCAACACACTCCCACGATTGGAAACGATAATCGTTTACCAGATCAGCATTCTTGTCGATACATTTGGGGTGAACTCTTACTCCACAGAGATGACAAAAGAACATTTCCGCAATATCTCCCTTAACACGACATGCGGGGCACACTTTCCAATCAGGTGGAGGATCGATATCGCCGAAGTTCTCGTAAAGAACGCTTCTAATAGTCAGATCATCCGTGGTAGCATATTCTTCAACCTCGTTGGGTGGAAACCCATAACGAGCTAAACGTCTCCTCAAGCGGGCTTCACCAGTCCAAAAATTGTTAGCGAGGGTTATGCGAGCATTGCGTGCGGTTTCACTTCCTCCTTTTCGAAGTTCAGGTTTTGGTGCCATGGTAAGATCTAGGGTTTCATCAGACCATGATGGATTAAACAATTTCTAACTATTTCTAACAATTTATATTAATTCCTAACAATTTCTAAAAAATATATATAATAAAAATAAAATAAATATAACTAAATAAAAAAATACCTGAAATCGCTAAAAAATTGCCTTTCTCCTCCTTCTCTACTTCCTCTTTCTCTTTCAGCTAAGTTAGAATGAATTGTGAGTGGGCAGGAGAGAGAAAACCAACTTTATAGAGGTTTTCATAGCAGACCGTCCCAGTATGGGACAGTTTGGTACAGGGAGCAGACCGCCTCAACGTGAGGCGGTCTGGTATAAATAGGGAACCGCCCAATCATAAAGAGGTCAGGATGTTTTTAAAATTTATTCAGACTGGGGGACAGATTTGCTATTTATTTTTTTATTGAGGGTACTAATAAAAATAGCGGGGCTGTGTGTGTGGTACCTGAGGGGATACTCGCCGGAATGAGGGGAGGAAAGCTCCAGCACGTGGGACCCACATCTACAAGCAGTAGTGCCACGTCATGAGCGTTTACCCCTTTCTCCTGCTTTGGCGCCGTGACGACCGTGCTTTTGCCGCCCCAAAACCGAACATGCATTTATCCACTTATTTCCCATAGTACCCTCCGCACCACTATACCGCATGTGGGGCATCAGTGTTGCTATACGAAGGATATTACCGTCAATCAATCTCATGTTTCCCTCCAGGAACCGGATGAAACTTTTCTAAACAACGATGATGTAATCACTCAAAAATTACTGGAAAATGCCGCTTTCTGTTCTTTGTGAAACTTCGCCTGTGAAATGTGGGAAGCATAATCCCAATCAATTTACAAGACAATAGTGTTTTGAACTTGCCTGATTGAGACAAATATGATGATTCGTGAGCCATAATGGCCATGAATCATGACTATACTGAATCGATTTTATTTATTATTATTAATTATTAATTTTCTAAGTTTGCTAAAATAAATGATACGAGAGGGTACTTAATTAAAAAGAAAATAACTATTCGAACAAAATCCCTCCGCGCTTGTAGCATGATTGACAATTCGGGCAGTTCGGGCCCCAACCCGATTTTACCTTATTTTTTTTTATACTAAAGGTTAATTAGTAGATGGGACCTCTCGTGTCGCTTGAGATTAAGTCAATTCAAATTATTTTCAAATAAAATGGTCGCTTAACCGAATGTGGTATGATGTTAGAGCATCTCCATTCCTAGAAACGTTTAGCAATTAATTTGGGTCACGTCATTGAGTTTAACAAACTTACTTATTTAATTAGAGTTGTTTTTAAAGCAAACTTACTAATTTAAAAACTGTGGTACATCCCAGCAATTATATGAGCAATTAACACATCAGATTAGCAATTTAAAATAAATCACCGTTGTAGATGCTCTAAAAAGTTCTTTTAAAGCAAACTTGCTTTTTTAAAAATTGTGATATATCCCAGCAATTATATTAGCAATTAACACATCATATTAGCAATTTAAAAGAAATCACCGTTGTAGATGCTCTTACCGTTTTATGTGCTCAAAGATTTATATTAGTTGAAATTGATCAAACCATTGGGCATAGCATATGGATAAAAGAATCAAAGAAGCTGCAGAGAAATGACTGCCTGATGACATCAATACAATACCTCTCCGTGTATGGGATCCTACTGACAATCAAATGGTGGTGTATCAGGGTGATGCGTCTAGAGATGTAGAAACTCTGCTGCTGAGGGATGTTGGATCTCTAGCTTAATGCAAGGATGAAGCACAGTTTTTTTTGTATAGATTCGAGTTTAGGATCATTACTTTACGTCAGCCCTATCATATGTGGCTTAGTATTAGCTTGTTGTTTTTCTATAACTGTATTGGTGGCTTCTTAAACGCAGAGCTTTTGTGTTTTGCTTTGTGCTAGTGCTTTATGATTGTCTGTAGCTATGCTTTAAACTCTATCCTACAATTGTAAGTTAATTCTGATTTCATGCAAATGAAATGGACAATTATGCCTTTTATTAAAAAAATATTGACCAAACCACTCCGCAAGAAGAAAAAAAATATGCACTTTTATAATTTAGAGAAAATATCATCGTATCTGACTTGATATTTTTCGGACGTTCTTCAATCTCTTCTTCCAATTTAATCTCTATTTTTAAAAGTCTAAAACTTTGAAAGAAAAAACAGCGCTCCCACTCCCACTCCGATTCCGATTTCCTCTTAAAAAAATAAAAAATTAGCTCTCTCCTCACCTCTGCCAAATCCTCTCTCATCTGCGATGACGCTCAGAGGATCTCTCGCAAACAGTCTCAGTCGCGTCCTGCGGCCACCACTTTGTCGGTCTTCTCTTCTCATATCGTATTGCAGTTGCCTCTCCAACCGCCACGCCACCTACCTCCTCCTCCAGTCTCTTTGTACTCGGCAGTTTACAAGATGAAATAAGAGTTGTTTATGAAGAGGGAGAGAGGGAGATGGAGAAGAAAAACGAACAAAACTAGGGTGTGATGTGCTCACCAATAGAATTTGGTGAGCACAACTCCGAAAATATATTGAATTGGTTTTAAACGACGAATCCAAACCGTTCAAACACATCTACTTCACGAGTTATGTGTGTATTGCAAAATTTTGAAAGTTTCGAATTCATTTAGTACAAAGTGAAGCGGTCAAAAAATGTGAGACATAAAAACACTATTAAAACTTACAATGTGAGGTATAAAGTTTTGAAAAAAAAGTTAGTGCGAACGTTCTTGAATACGGCATGCGCCCAATAAATCACTATTAAGATTTGTTAGAAGAACTATTAAGACTTGAATAAAACACTATTAAATTATTAAGACTTTGATAAAGTACTATTAAAACGTAAATACGATAAGCGCTGATTTTCTTGAATACAGTAGAAGTTGTCTAATTGTCAAAATCTTTAACCATTAGAGTTGGAGGACTGTAGTTGGAGAATGTTATTGTTATCACAGTGACATAACTCGCGTATTATACGCGTATAATTCATTTTTTTAACATAACTGAATCGAACTCCGAATAAAATGCAGAAAAACTTATAATACGTTTTGTTCGCGAATAAAACGCGAGTTACGAATTATTCGCGAGAAAAACGGAAAAAAAAAAAAATTGAATTTTTTTCAAAAAAAAAAATTAACTGTTTTTTTTGGGGTTTTTTTTTTTTGCTTCCTTGTTGTACCGAATTATATCCGAATCACGAATTTTTGACCTCGCCGAACCGAACCCGAACTTTTGATTTGTCACTATAATTGTTATCACATCCTTATAATTTATGCTACCCTGATTATATGATTCAAAATAAACGCTAGAATTTTAGAAACAAACATATCTAGATGAACAGACAAATATATATACAATTTCTTTTTGAAGCATCTTCTCGCATAAAAAGATGCGTAAGAAAAAAACAAAAGAATCAAAGAAAACAACCATTAAGAAATAAATTTTAGAGATATTAGATATACTCGTTGAAACTTTTATTGATCAATATTCTAAATTGCAGATTTTAATTAAGAGTAATTCTAACTCGCATCCATATTTCCATATACATAATGTTTTATTTACCGTACATCGGGATAATTTTTTCATGGCTTCAACAACACCAATACACCATGATCGCCAAATACCATGAATATATATGATGGCCCATATGTGTATATATATATATGGAGAGTTACCAAAAGAATCTCAACAAGAACAATAAATGCTACGTGCACCTTTCCTTCGAATTCGTATTCTCTTCATGGACCGTAAGTTTGCTTTAAGATTCGTGCGAACTAGATCTACACTAATATTAAAATGCCTCTGAATTATAGGTTGTGATCGAATTAGCTCCGTTTAAAATTAAACAACTGAGATGGGTTAACTCAAAAGATGCTCTTCTACATGAGT
This sequence comes from Carex littledalei, assembly GCA_011114355.1. Classification (NCBI taxonomy): domain Eukaryota; kingdom Viridiplantae; phylum Streptophyta; class Magnoliopsida; order Poales; family Cyperaceae; genus Carex; species Carex littledalei. The sequence continues at coordinate 1,736,947 of CM022105.1, forward strand.
TAATGCAGACGATGCGGACTCCCTTTCATACGGTACATTCAATGAACATTTTCTACATGAATAATATTTACAACTAACTATTACAAATAATCACCAAAAAAATTATTTACATATAAAGTTATTCATTCTCTACATACCATGACTACGATTTTTTTAAAGATCTGATAACGCGAGAATTTCTTTTCCATAGTAAATAAAAAAAAAAGAGAAATAGAAACAATAGATGTGGTTTTAGATTGATAGTATGATAGGTATGAATGTCGATTCTAACAATTCAGAAGTTAGGATAGGTTGGAATTCCATCGATTATAATTTAGTAGTTTTTTTCTAATAGAGAATTCTTCTATTAGATATCTAGTAAAATATAAATAGTTTAAAAAAATAGATATAATAGAAGAATTTCATCTATTTTTTAAGAAACTCGGATTGAAGTTTGCACTCGGTTTGACTAAGATCAAACAAATGCATTTGGTTGGATGCGTGTGTTACATCGGTTGCATGTATCGGTGCATCATCGATATTTTTCAATGTTTTAAATAGCGTTTATAGCGTCATAGCGGGAAGGCTACAAAAAAAGCTATAGCGAATAGCGTAGCTATAGCGGAAGCTATTCCAAATAGCGTTTTTTTTTTTTTACAAAAATTATATTATATATTTGTACTATATATTAACATTATCTAAAGTTTCATAGAACAATAAATAACACCAAATTAATTAAGAAATTATAATATTCATATTGAACTAGTACAAAAGTCCATGGTTCAAAATATCCATAATAATATCATAAACTATCGATCTTTTTCTATACAAAATATCTTAAGCATCATGATTCATTCTATTTTTTTTTCTATACAAAATAAATTTTATGGATCTTTATTTAAGCCCATATAAATTGTCTAAAAAAGCCCAATATGCTTAGTGCGCAAATAGCGCGCTACACGCTATGCGCTATAACGGACCGCTATTACCGCTATAGCGGCCGTAGCGCAATTAGCGTATTTTCATGCCATAGCTTAGTGTTTAGGGTCCAAAAACGCTATAGCGCGCTATTTAGAACACTGATATTTTTGCAATGAAACATCGATGTTTTATTAGCCGGGTAGTGTTAAAAAAACATCGGTGTGTCGCTGATGTTTTTGTAATGAAACATCGATGTTTTATTAGATTTAGCATTAGCAATTAAGCAGGGTAGTGCTAAAAAAATATCGGTATGTCGCTGATGTTTTTGCAATGAAACATCGATGCACTTCTGTCGTCGTTAGGTCGTGCATAAAGCATCGGTGCGTCATCGGTGTTTTTGCACGAAAACATCGTTTTTAAAAAAAAACTTTAAACGGCCATAACTTTGGTTAGGAAACTCGGATTTGCGCGTATGACCCCAATTTGTAAAGCTTGGGACGAAACTCGGATTTGGGCCGATGGAATCAGAATTGCAAAAATAACATCGTTTAGTGTCTCAAAAATTGAGTTAAAGTTTTTTATCATCGGTAGACACACAACGACCCGTATGCAGCTAGTGACAGTGTCGTATGCAGCATAGTAAAATTGTTAAAAGTTAGTACCTAAAAAAAAATGTAGTTTAAGGTTCGCATGCGGCTAGTGAATTTAATTTAACAATAACCAGCATCCTAAAATTGAGTATCATTCATTTTGTAATTATTGTAATTTTGCGTATTTCAGTATAATTTAACGTAATTTAGTGTAATTTAGCGTAATTTAACATAATTTTGATAACGATAAATTATATATACATTTGATCTTGATTTTATCATAAAACAACCTCAAATATCTTGTGTTTAGAATATAAAATGATTAAAATACACCTGGAATCAAGTTACTGCGGTTATTTGGCTTTTCAATGCAGGAAATGATGCAAATTGGTGAAAATACCTCCCAGTGCGGATCACCCACACGCACTGCGGATAGGTTCGGACGCATTGGAGACTCAGCTCTGCGCAAGATTTTTCCCGAGCGTAGTGCGGACCCACTGAGAGCCGCACTGAGATCCGCACTCAATACTTAGCCAATTTTAGAAACTTCAAAACACAGAGTCCAACCGCAGTGCGGGTCATCCATACGCAGTTCCACCCGCACTCATGTGAATTCGCAGAAAACAAAGGAAAGTTAAAAAAGGAAATTTAGACCCAGTGCGGGTGAGACCACCCGCAGTGCGGATGGACATGACCCGCAGTCAGCCAGAATTACCCAATTTCAACACGGATTCTATTTTTGGCACTCCAGGGACACGATTTAAGAAGACAAAAATAGACATACTTGCCAGGACAGAAATGTAAAAAGAGCATCCACTAACTCCACCTTCTAGCCTCTAAATTGGGCATGATCTCTTGCTTTAAAAGGGGGGCTCGTTTCCATTGAAGGACACACAACATATCTCATTCTCTCTCTCTATACACAAACTCTTAGCCATAATTTCAGAAGGAGGTAAAGCTTTAAAGCAAGGAGAAGAAGGATTTCCTGAGCAAGACTCGGCAAGATAGAGGTTTTAGATTCAAAGGGTGTAATTATTCTTTATTCCATTTCCTTTTATTATTTGCCAAACTTTGTGATGTTTTCCTCCAAGAGGGAGTAGTTCTCTCTCTAGGGGTTTAGGTCAATATGCATGAACTTGTTTAATTCTATTTTATTCGATTATTTGCTTTTATTATGATTGTTTTATCGGATTTGATTGTTAATTTCTGTGATTTAAACAATTTGTGTTAAATACATAATTAGTACTTGAATTGTAGCATCTCGTTTTGGTTTCAAAAGAACCAAAATTGACTAGGATCAATAGGATAGTACCAAATTATGAATGCAAGTACCTTAGGTTTAGATTAAGATTCTAACCAATTTAATCTAAGCCGGAACTATAGAAATTAAGGTTAGGGATTTGGTGAAGAACCTAACCGTGAAGTCAAACCCTAATTAGGACATCTCAATTCGAGTCGGATATTGGTATCATGGACTTAATTGTGAAATACCAATATTTGAGGAGAGGAGAGACTAACAAGAGCTTTGTCTAGGTAGCTAGGATGAATGACTTAAACGTGAAGTCCGAATTACTTAGACACGTTATTAATTCATGAAAGTGACCCTTAATGACATATTAGGTTAGAAACCTCATCAAATCAAACATGAATTTAAGCAAATACCGAATAAATAGAGTTAACAAGGGATTGTAGACCAAAGACCCCTAGATTCTCTTAACCTTGAAAACAAACCGACTTGTCTTTCTTTTACTTTTACTTTTAATTGTTTAAAAACTCCTTTCTTCGGGTATTGAACCCAACCTTAGGATTTTTAGTACAAACCCCCCCCAAATTTACTTTATTGCACTTTATTTTCTTTCTTTTCTGAAATTTATCATCTAAAGTTGAAAATTAAGTATTTATCTTACTCCTTGTGGTTCGATACCCGATAATATACTACACGGTAGGATTGTATACTTGCAATCTAAATCGAAAGTGTATTTGAGGATAAAGCTTTTTATACATACCCTTTTGACGTATCAAGTTTTTGGCGCCGTTGCCGGGGAGTATAGTTTAAATATTAAGTTTTTACTTTAGCGATTTATTTCAGATTTTCTTTTACTTTTTAGAAACTAATCTAAGTTCTTTTTCAGCGGTCCATGAGCGCGGGAAATACTCCTTTTCCGACGATTTTCGACGACGAAGAAGAACATCTAAGCATGGAACCACCAGTCATCAACGAGGACGAGCAATCTGTCCATGAAGGACAAGGAAGCAATCCGAGCCGCGTACGAGGAATGACCCCACCTCGTAACGGGAACCACAACAACAATGGCCGAAACAATCAACACGGCCACCGCTTCGGCTTCATTCCTCATGGCCAAGAGCCACGAGACATCAAGCCCTCTCTCATCCATCTACTTGGCCAAAGTCAATTCGGGGGAGCCCTCAACGAAGATCCACACACCCACTTGGCAGTTTTCGAAGAACACTGCGGCACTTTTGCCCGAGAAGGAGACGAGCTAAACAACCTCAAACTCAAATGCTTCCACTTGTCTCTCCGAGACAATGCAAGAACGTGGCTAAGGACCGTCAACCGGGACAACATCAACACATGGGACGACATGGAGAGGCTATTTTTAGGAAAATATTTTCCTTCATCCAAGACCCAACATTTTCGGACGAAGATCACAACGTTCAAGCAAGCCGAGGGGGAGTCTCTAACCGAGGCATGGGACCGATGGGCGGAGCTCCAACGCTTGTGCCCTAACCATGGCCTTGACATGTGGTTGCTCTTTCAATTTTTCTATGGAGGTTGCACAATAGCCACTAAAACTCACTTAAATTCTGCTGCAGGTGGAAACATGTCCAAAATGGATCCCGAGCAAGCCATGCTAATGATTGAGGATATGGCGATCAACCAAAGGGAGTGGACAGCCGAGAGAGGTGGACGAGTCTCCAACACCCCGGGAATCATGAAAGTCGATGAAGTCACCGCCTTGAGAGCGCAAATGGAGGCCTTGCAACATCAAATGGCACAAATACAAAACGCAAAAGCCGTGACAAAGAAGGCTCCATGTGGCATATGTGGAGAGGCGACTCATATCACCGCCAATTGCCAAGTCCTTTTGGAAGGAGAAGATGTGGAACAAGTGAATGCCATGTTCTATAATCAAGGTGATAAGAGGAACGACCCGATCTACAATAAGGTTAGGCAAAATGACAATTTCAATTCCAATTCTTACAACCCTAACACAAGGTGGAACCATCCGAACTTCAAATGGAAGACCGAGAATGACAACTCCAACCAATACCAAGGTAATTCCAACCAATACCGATCCAACCAAAACTCTTACCAAGGTCCCTCTCAACTCTCCAAGTTGGAAAAGATGATGGAAGAGTACATCGATTATCAAAGGAACACCAACATCGACTTCAACAAAAAGTTTGAGTTCTTAGAAACGAAGACAAAGATGCTAGAAACACAAATAGCACAACAAGCTTCTTCATCCTCTCGCCAACAAGGCACGCTTCCGGGCAAGCCGGACATCAACCCTAGGGAGCAAGCAAAAGCTATAACTTTGAGGAGCGGCACGGGATACGAAGGCCCCGAGATGCCCACCATTGAAGAGCAGCAACAACCACCCAAGGAGACACAACCTCCAGCTTCTCTCAATACGGATACACCGGCATCGAAAGAATCTCAAGAACCGGGTAATTCTATCCCGGCCAAGGTAAAACCAACTGAAACTCCTAAGTATGTCCCGCCACATAGGTTTATACCCTTCCCCCAAAGGTTAGTAAAGCACAAACTTGACCAACAATATGCCAAATTCGTAGAACACCTCAAGAAATTGAACATTACCATCCCTTTTACCGAAGCGATTACTCACATGCCTTCTTATGCAAAATTTTTGAAAGACATTCTATCGAACAAAAGATCGATTGAGGAAGTAGGCACGGTATCCCTTAATGAGGAGTGTAGCGCTCTTCTCTTAAACAAGTTACCTCCGAAATTAAAGGACCCCGGGAGTTTTGCAATTCCATGTACAATAGGTAATACCAAATTCGAGAGGTGCCTATGTGATTTAGGTGCAAGTGTGAGCCTTATGCCAAAGACCGTCTATCAAAGGCTCAATCTTGTTGACTTGAAACCCACAAGAATGTCATTACAACTAGCCGATAAGACGGTACGCTATCCCGAGGGAATTGCGGAAGACGTGATAGTTATGATAGGTAAGTTCTTTGTCCCGGTAGATTTTGTGGTAGTTGAAATGGAGGAGGATACTCATACTCCTCTCCTATTGGGACGGGACTTCCTAACCACGGCCGATGCAAACATTAATGTCAAAGAAGGAAAAATATCATTTGACATTGGAGGCGAGAAGGTAAATTTTCACATGTTTAATGCCATTAAATTCCCTTCAAATGATAATGATTCTATTTGTAGATTGGATGTTTTAGATTCCATTTTAGCTACTCATGAGGAGGAAGAAATGGTGAATGCACAACTCGACTCAGATCTAGAAGAAACCAGGTCTGAAAATGATGAAATTGATGAAATTTTTCCCGAGTGCGGATCATCCACCCGCACTGCGGATCAGCTCAGCCGCACTCAGCCTTCTGAAGCAGCAGACTCGAAAGACCGAGCCCAGTGCGTCCGCACTGATTATCCACTGCGGATGGTTCACCCGCACTCGCCCAAATCTGAGCAGATCTTTACCATTTCGAGCGATTCCGGCGCACCAAAGGTCGAGCTCAAACCTCTGCCACCTACCCTTCGCTATGAATACTTAGGGGAAGACGAGACATATCCGGTGATTATCAATTCAAAGCTCAACCAAGAACAAACCGAGAAGCTCCTACACGAGCTAAAGCTACATCGAAAGGCAATTGGTTACACAATCGATGATCTAACCGGAATCAGTCCGTCCCTTTGCATGCATAGAATTCTAATGGAGGATGATCATAAACCCACCGTTGAAGCTCAAAGAAGGCTCAATCCGAATCTAAAAGAAGTGGTGAAGAAAGAGATCCTCAAGCTACTTGATGCCGGCATCATCTACCCAATTTCCGATTCTAAGTGGGTAAGCCCGGTTCATGTAGTACCAAAGAAGGGAGGCACAACAGTGGTGAAGGGTGAAGATGACAAGATGATATCCACAAGGGTGGTCACCGGATGGCGGATGTGCATCGACTATCGAAAACTCAACAATGCAACAAGGAAGGATCACTTCCCTCTACCATTCGTGGACCAAATGCTTGAGAGGCTAGCTAATCACTCACATTTTTGCTACCTTGATGGGTATAGCGGATTCTTTCAAATCCCTATTCACCCCGATGACCAAGAAAAAACGACCTTTACATGCCCTTATGGTACGTTCGCGTACCGTAGGATGCCGTTTGGTCTATGCAATGCCCCGGCCACATTTCAAAGAGCCATGATGGCTATTTTCTCCGATTTATTAGAAAATTCCGTAGAAGTTTTCATGGATGACTTTTCAGTTTTTGGTACTTCTTTTGATGATTGCTTAACTAATTTGATTAAAGTTTTAGAAAGATGTGAGCAGGTCAATTTGGTACTAAATTGGGAGAAGTGCCACTTTATGGTGCAAACGGGGGTGGTTCTAGGCCACGTGGTGTCATCCGAAGGCTTGGAAGTCGACAAAGCAAAGGTGGAGGTGATAGAGAAGTTGCCATACCCGACTTGTGTGAAGGATGTGCGGAGTTTTTTAGGCCATGCGGGGTTCTATCGACGCTTTATTAAGGATTTTTCAAAGATTTGCAAACCTCTTACAAATCTAACTATGAAAGATGCAGAATTTAATTTTGATAAACCTTGCATTGATGCTTTTGACAGGATAAAGAAGGCGCTAATCTCAGCTCCCATTCTTCGCCCACCAAATTGGGATGCGCCATTTGAGATTATGTGTGATGCAAGCGACTACGCCGTCGGAGCCGTACTAGGACAAAGGATCGACAACAAGCCACATGTGATCTATTATGCAAGCAAAGTCCTAGACGAGGCACAAATGAACTATACAACCACGGAAAAGGAGTTCTTAGCTGTCATATTTGCTATCAACAAGTTCCGGTCCTACTTGGTGGGATCCAAGGTGGTTGTATACTCCGATCATGCGGCTATCCGATATCTTCTCAACAAGAAAGATGCCAAACCACGTCTAATTCGGTGGATCCTCTTACTCCAAGAATTTGACTTGGAAATCAAGGACAAGAAGGGAACCGAAAATTCAGTGGCGGATCATTTGTCTCGCATTACCAATGAATCAAAAGATAACGACATGCCGATTGATGACTCATTCGTAGACGAACAACTATATGCAGTCAACAAACACGAGGCGCCATGGTATGCGGATTTGGTCAATTACCTTACATGCGGTATACTACCTCCCGATCTAACTTACCAATAACGGAAAAAATTCTTTTCTGATGCGAAAAAATATTTTTGGGATGAACCGTTGTTGTTTAAGTTGGGGGTAGATGGGATCCATAGAAGATGTGTACCCCAAGAAGAAACCGAACAAATCCTAAGATGTTGCCATTCATCCGCCTATGGAGGACACGCTTCCACCGACAAAACCGCCGCCAAAGTTCTTCAAGCCGGGTTCTTTTGGCCCACGCTCTTCCAAGACGCAAGGGAATATGTGCTTAGGTGCGATAAATGCCAAAGGACCGGGAACATATCTAGAAGACATGAAATGCCCCTAAACGGAATACTAGAAGTTGAATTATTTGATGTTTGGGGTATCGATTTTATGGGTCCCTTTCCGAGTTCTTGTAACAACAAATACATACTTGTGGCAGTCGATTACGTGTCAAAATGGGTTGAAGCCATAGCTACACCAACAGCCGATTCCGCCGTGGTAAGAAAACTTTTTAAGCAAATTATATTTCCTAGGTTTGGAGTACCCCGAGTGGTGATAAGTGATGGCGGATCTCATTTCATCAACCGCCAATTTGACGCCCTACTACTCAAGTATGGAGTCAAGCACAAGGTGGCCACACCATATCATCCACAAACGAGCGGCCAAGTCGAGGTGTCCAACCGTGAGATAAAGAGCATCCTCCAAAAGGTGGTGAATATATCAAGGAAGGATTGGTCACTCAAACTAGACGAATCTCTTTGGGCATACCGGACCGCATTCAAAACACCCATAGGTATGACTCCTTTCAAACTTGTGTATGGAAAAGCATGTCATTTGCCGGTCGAGCTTGAGCATAAGGCTTATTGGGCAATAAAGGCTCTAAACTTCGACATGAGGGCAGCCGGTGAAAAGAGAATCCTCAAGTTACACGAATTGGAGGAATTGCGACTCAATGCGTATGAAAATGCCAAATTATACAAAGAAAAGACAAAAAGATGGCATGACAAACATATCATGAGGCGAGATTTTCAAGAAGGAGACACGGTTCTATTGTACAACTCAAGACTCCGACTTTTTCCCGGAAAGTTGAGATCACGATGGACCGGGCCATACAAGGTAAAGAAGGTGTTCAACCATGGCGCAATTGAGATTGAGGGCGATAAAAGTGGAGCATTTAAGGTAAATGGACATCGTCTCAAACATTTTAATTATGCAAGTCCCATAGGCGAGAAGGAAAGCTTTCGCCTAGATGATCCACAATCTCAATAGTGAGCACGAATCATGTCGAGCTCACGACGTAAAATTGAGCGCTTCTTGGGAGGCAACCCAAGGTTTTTGTTGTTTTTCTTTACTTTCTGCAATTTACTTTACTTAGTTTAATTTTCTAAATTTACAATTAACTAACCTTGGGAGACATTCCCAATGAAAACAATAGACTAACTTCCCCCAGTGCGGATGACAAGCACCCGCACTACGGATCACTGAGCCGCACCAAAAGTAAGATTTTAAATTTTTCGAAATTCTGTTTTTTTTATCGGTGCGGATGAAAGAAGCCGCACTGCGGATGGGTGCATCCGCACCAGGGGTTCTCTTTAAACCGACCCCTCACCATTTCTTCGCGCCCTTTCGTATCTCAACTCAAAAACTCGATTTTCTCTCTTCCAAACCCGAAAAACCTTCTCCTAAACCTATTTCTCCTTCTCCTCTCCCTTCTCCACTCTCCACATTTCTTCTTCCAATCTTTACTCCTCCAAAACCGAAGAACTCAACCTCTCAAGCCGTTCAAAGCACCGTTTCTCCAAAAACTCGAATTTCTTCGTATTCTCTCGAAATTTTTGCGATCTACAACGAGGTTTGATCTCTCCTTACTCTAAATTTCATTTATTTATAGTTAGATCTGTAAAAATGTACCAAAAATCGACCGAATCGCCCAAAAATTTTGAAAACGGTTAAAATCCCAATTCAGTGCGGATGGGTCCACCCGCACTCATTCCAGTGCGTCCGCACTCAGTCTGGCAACACCCCAAAACCAGCCAGGAAGCCAGTGCGGGTGATAGAACACGCAGTGCGGATGAACGGCACCCGCACTGAGCAGTCGGTCAAAACCCTAAAAGTCAGTGGACCAGTGCGGCTGAGAACACACGCAGTGCGGATGGAAGGTACCCGCACTGAGCCCAAAATACATCCAAATCTGCCTAATTTTTAACTCTTTCCAATTTTAAATTGCAGATAGGATGGCACCAAGGGGAGCTAAGCGTATCCGAACCAACAAGGGCAAAGGTCAATCAAGCAACCCTTCCCTTCCATATCCACCTGCCGAGCCGTTGAATGATAACCAACAATTCCGCAAGAACGCGCTCGAGACCCATAGAACTCTCCAACCATCTCGGTGGATCTGCCGTTACACTCTCGGGCAATTGGGCATCACCGACACGGTGCAAATGCTCACCGGACGCTTAGGATTGTGGGAATTCCTATGTGACGAGGTCGACACTTATCGAGCCATCACCATTGAGTTCCTCTCTTCATATGAGTTTGATCGGGCCTCAAGAACCATGAGCTTTAACCTTGGAGGTTATCATGTGTCGATGCACACCACCCAACTATTGGAGGCATTCGACCTAAGCCAGGAAAATGTGGAGCAGATGCGAGCCACTCTCGGGTTCTTCCCCGATATGAATGAGCACCAATTCCGCCTCCTAGCAATGCATGATGTCCTCAGCGATCAACGGGTCAAGAACATCTCTCATCCGGCAATTCGTTATCTCCAAAGGGTACTTTCTCACACTCTCTTTGCCCGAGGGGAGACCGTATCGGTCTTCAACGAAGGAGATATGACCTATATTTGCAGTATGCTTCGACGGAACAATGGGGAGATGGAGTATATGCCACACATCACCTACAACCTTGCCAAGCACATAAAAACAGTGGCCAACAACATACAACCGGGCGGTGTCGTTCGCATTGGAGGAATAATTACCAAGATTGCTCGAGCACTACACATACCAACCGGAGATGATGTAGTGGAAGGTTACACTCGCGTGGACCTTGATGGATTGGTGAGGGCGAGGCTTATTCGATACGATGATAACCAAGAGGCATGGATAAACTTGGGAGTGAACAATATCCGGCACCGTTTGCCTCTCCAAACTGACCTCGACCCGATGAACTATAACACATGGAAGATAGTGGATCCTCCACTTGAGCCACAAGAGCCACCACCACCACCTCCACCGGGCGTTCAAGCAATGCATCCCGATGCTGCTGCACAAGGAGGTATAACAATGCAACAAATGTGGGACTTTATGCAATCCATGAACCTCAACATAAACAACCGCATGGATGCTTTCGATCGGCGTATAGATGAAGTGGAGACCCATGCCGCAGCAGCCCATTACTATGCCCACCGAGGTTTCATGAACAACAATCCTAACTACGAAGATAACCCACCAACACCGCCGCACCAACGAAGGGCTGCTCAAAGGATGGAGGCACAGTTAGCAAGGCAACGCGAAGCGGCAGCTGCAGCTCAAGCCGCACAAGAAGCCGAGGCCGCAGATCAAGAAGATGATCAAGGTGAGAATGACGAGGAAGAAGGGGAGGCATCTGACAGGGATGAGGAGTGATCCCGCACCGCACAACAGCACCACCTTTAGCTTAGTCGAGTATATCATGTTTCTTCTCTCTTATTTAGTTTATTTTCAGCACTGAGGACACTGCTTTATTTAAGCTTGGGGGATGGGAAGAAATTGTATCTGCATGCATGTTTATTTTTCAGTATTTTTTCGAACTTTTTAGGAGTTATAACCTTGATTTTTACTTGACCATGAATAGGGTTAGTAATTTTGAACTTAAATGATTGAGATTGCAAACTTGTCAAGATGTTTTACGAGGTTATGAAAAATAGAGTCTTGCATAATTAGACTTAGTTGTCTAAGAATGCATAAAGTATAAAATCACGTTTAATTTTTGTGTTAAAAGTTGGCAAAAATAAAAGTTTTGATAAAATTTGAGTGATTTTCAAAAAAATTAGATATTTTAATGCGAATTTTAAACAAGTTTTTAGAAATACCCTTGGAATAGTTTTAAATAACCACATAATTTGGCGAAAAACTTTGTGGAAATAAAGGCTTACGAATTTGAAACATTAGGAGTTTAAATTTATTAAGGAAGCAATTTAGATGTGATATGAATAAATACCCTTGGATATGTGTATTTTTGCGAAAATTGTTCAAAACATTTAAAATTGAAAATTTGCGACTCCTCTTACCTATGATACGGCGACATGACGTACTTATGGTTATGAGTCATTGGCACTCCTGCTCCACTAGTCTCCCGATAAAATTGACATTCGTGTTGGTGGAAGGGTTAGGCAATGAGCATGCAAAGCACCCTTGAATTAGAACGGTTGGGTACAGTTAGCTACTTGTAACTAACCGGTGTTTAAATGAGGATTGGGAAAATAGTGCCATGAAAGAAAAATAGAAAAATCAAAATGAGGAACAAGAACAACAAAAATGTGAATTTTGCAATATGCCAAGCTTAGGGAAATTTTTTCTTCACAAATAAAAATGCATGTCTTTTAGTAAATTTGGATGAATAAAGTTTGCAAATTCTAAACCTTTAAGGAAATGAAAGTTAGAGTAATCGAATTGTGGGGTGAAGTATGATTAACCAAGGGTTGAACTTTAAATTTGTAGAAATTTACATTGAGATTTTAATTTTAGCAAGATCATACAAAATTTTTTCAAATTCTTGAAGGAAAATATGCTTGATATAGGGTTAAAATTAAAAGATCGAATTATAGTCCAAGTTAGATATTGCTTGAGGACAAGCAAGGTTCAAGCTTGGGGGATTTTGATAACGATAAATTATATATACATTTGATCTTGATTTTATCATAAAACAACCTCAAATATCTTGTGTTTAGAATATAAAATGATTAAAATACACCTGGAATCAAGTTACTGCGGTTATTTGGCTTTTCAATGCAGGAAATGATGCAAATTGGTGAAAATACCTCCCAGTGCGGATCATCCACACGCACTGCGGATAGGTTCGGACGCATTGGAGACTCAGCTCTGCGCAAGATTTTTCCCGAGCGTAGTGCGGACGCACTGAGAGCCGCACTGAGATCCGCACTCAATACTTAGCCAATTTTAGAAACTTCAAAACACAGAGTCCAACCGCAGTGCGGGTCATCCATACGCAGTTCCACCCGCACTCATGTGAATTCGCAGAAAACAAAGGAAAGTTAAAAAAGGAAATTTAGACCTAGTGCGGGTGAGACCACCCGCAGTGCGGATGGACATGACCCGCAGTCAGCCAGAATTACCCAATTTCAACACGGATTCTATTTTTGGCACTCCAGGGACACGATTTAAGAAGACAAAAATAGACATACTTGCCAGGACAGAAATGTAAAAAGAGCATCCACTAACTCCACCTTCTAGCCTCTAAATTGGGCATGATCTCTTGCTTTAAAAGGGGGGCTCGTTTCCATTGAAGGACACACAACATATCTCATTCTCTCTCTCTATACACAAACTCTTAGCCATAATTTCAGAAGGAGGTAAAGCTTTAAAGCAAGGAGAAGAAGGATTTCCTGAGCAAGACTCGGCAAGATAGAGGTTTTAGATTCAAAGGGTGTAATTATTCTTTATTCCATTTCCTTTTATTATTTGCCAAACTTTGTGATGTTTTCCTCCAAGAGGGAGTAGTTCTCTCTCTAGGGGTTTAGGTCAATATGCATGAACTTGTTTAATTCTATTTTATTCGATTATTTGCTTTTATTATGATTGTTTTATCGGATTTGATTGTTAATTTCTGTGATTTAAACAATTTGTGTTAAATACATAATTAGTACTTGAATTGTAGCATCTCGTTTTGGTTTCAAAAGAACCAAAATTGACTAGGATCAATAGGATAGTACCAAATTATGAATGCAAATATCTTAGGTTTAGATTAAGATTCTAACCAATTTAATCTAAGCCGGAACTATAGAAATTAAGGTTAGGGATTTGGTGAAGAACCTAACCGTGAAGTCAAACCCTAATTAGGACATCTCAATTCGAGTCGGATATTGGTATCATGGACTTAATTGTGAAATACCAATATTTGAGGAGAGGAGAGACTAACAAGAGCTTTGTCTAGGTAGCTAGGATGAATGACTTAAACGTGAAATCCGAATTACTTAGACACGTTATTAATTCATGAAAGTGACCCTTAATGACATATTAGGTTAGAAACCTCATCAAATCAAACATGAATTTAAGCAAATACCGAATAAATAGAGTTAACAAGGGATTGTAGACCAAAGACCCCTAGATTCTCTTAACCTTGAAAACAAACCGACTTGTCTTTCTTTTACTTTTACTTTTAATTGTTTAAAAACTCCTTTCTTCGGGTATTGAACCCAACCTTAGGATTTTTAGTACAAACCCCCCCCAAATTTACTTTATTGCACTTTATTTTCTTTCTTTTCTGAAATTTATCATCTAAAGTTGAAAATTAAGTATTTATCTTACTCCTTGTGGTTCGATACCCGATAATATACTACACGGTAGGATTGTATACTTGCAATCTAAATCGAAAGTGTATTTGAGGATAAAGCTTTTTATACATACCCTTTTGACGTATCAAATTTCAAGTAATTTAGCTTATTTTAGTTTAAATATGCTAATTATATATCAAAAGAAGTAATCTAACAAATATTTACAAAAAATTCGAATTTTTAATGTTACATTTCAGCATCTTGCTCTCATAATCTCAAAAAAAAAAAAAAAAAAAATTGGGTACCGGCCATTAAATGGCCAATACTGTATTAAAATTTGAGTACCAACTATTTTTCAGTCGGTAATGGATTAAATTGGATACCGGTCAGAAAATGACCGGTATAAATATTTTTATAACTTCTTAGCGAATTTGAGTATATTTATTAATTTCTATTAAATTTTGGATTTAAAAAAAAATGTCCCAAACAAAAACCTTTCTTTCTTTACCTCCAAATTCCGATATTCTCCTTCCTCTGTATATAAATCTACAAACCCCCAAATCTCTCCTCCTCTTCACACTCTCCCAATTAAAATAAACCTCTCCTCTCCAGTCCCTACCCCTGCGCCATGCCTCCAGCCTTCAGAATCCTCCAAACAAATCACACCGACACCACCAATCACTCACCTCCTTCTCCCTCTGCCTCTGCCGCCGCCAACCCACCTGAGCAACCCCTCGCCGTCGACTCGGATGTAGTCGTCATCCTTGCCGCCTTACTCTGTGCTCTGATCTGTGTTGTCGGCTTGGCTTCTGTGGCACGGTGTGCATGGACTCGCCGTGCCGGGTCATCTGACCCAGCTCCCCCTTCCAATAAGGGTCTCAAAAAGAAGGCCCTTGAATTCTTGCCCAAAATCCCGTATGAACCGTCGAAAATTGAGAAATTGGCCGAGTGTGCTATTTGTTTGGCAGAGTTTGTCGAAGGGGAGGAAGTGCGCATCCTCCCTCAGTGCGGCCACGGCTTCCATGCCAGCTGCATCGACACCTGGCTTGGGTCCCACTCGTCATGTCCCTCCTGTAGAAGGGTGCTGGTGCTCCCTCTGGGGGGGCCACAGACGGGAACTGGAAAGTGCAGGATGTGTGGTGGGTCCAGCTCAGCAGCTGTAGAGATGGCCGTGAAGGCAAGGGAAGATGGCCAAGGAAGTAGCTATCTTCCCTAGCTAGCCCCAGTTGGTAAAGTTTGCATTTTTTTTTTTTTTTTACTTTTTTGTTTGTTTGTTAAATCAGTTTTAGTTTTTAAGTTTTAAGTAGATTGAAGAATAGTTTGTTTCAATTAAGATTTGTCGACCTGTTGTGTATATTCGAAAAATTACTAGTTAGGTGGTGAAGAAGTAAAAAAATTTCTTAGTGATGGTGAAGTGTAATATTAATTGGTTCCCGTTTATTCTTTTTTCTTTGCTTTTCTCTCTCTAAACCTCTGTAATTTTTTGTCGATCTTCTTCCTTCATATTTTTGTGCAACCGCTGGACTAGTGTCACTTCAATTTTGCTCTAATATCCTTTTGTGTACTTCCATTTCATAACTTTCTCGTACACGGAAATAAGTAACAGACGTGCTATATATACTTTTATGACTTGTTTGCCCCTGCTTTTCCGAATGCTTCCCCAAGGACACGCAGGATCGTCTGAGGGGTACAATGGAGAAATGCCGAAAGATGGCCCGATTTTATTGCATCCTTATGGAAGGGCGATTATACAATAGCTGGAATTTTGAAGTAAAAATTTGAGAAAGACCAACTAAGATAAGAGCAAGAATGGCAGACTTGTAATTTATGGATAACTTATGGGCTAGAGTTTTGTATTTGGAGTGAAGCAGTTGGTTGTAGCCTGTAGACCTGTGGGCTTGAGGCGAGTAAGACGAAGATCACATGATCCATGCCCATGTGATCCAAATGAGATTCTAATTTGATAAAATTCTCTATCTATATTTCCTCCATTTCTGACTAACAGGACGAATCCTTTTCCGTTTCTTTGATGAAAGAAATGGCAGGAATTTGATTTCTAAAAATGGTAATTATTCTGGACAATTCGGGAAGGCGGAATTATGACAGTGACCATTTGGAAAAGGGAAAGCGATGTGAATACTTAGGTCCTGTTCGGTTCACCATTTGGGAATGGGAAATGATGGGTTTTTTTTCACTTTAATGAGTAATTGTTTCCTTATGACAATTTGTATGTTATGGAATTGGAAACAAATCCTACCTCGTATTCACTTTTCTTCACAAATTGGTGGGAAAAAAATTATTTGGTCCATGTTAATATTTTTTTTTTCCACGAACTGAAACTTCATCTTTCCTCTTTAATGCATCTCTGAATAATTTTGATAAGTGATTATATATTTTACTACTTCATATACATCCTTATTTACTTTATTTGAAAATATTTTAGTACAATATATACTATCTCAAATATAAATCTAAGTTAATATTTTTACTAATGCAAATCCAAATTTATTTAATTTTGACTGTTTCAAGATCTAGTTAATATCTTTTATCATTTTGGCAGAATTTTTTTTCAGAACTTATGTTTCATGAACTAGTGTATTCTGGAGCTCACCTCTTTGTGAGCTTAATTCAAAAATCTATTGAATTGGCTTCAAACGACGCATTCAAACCGTTGAAACTGATCTACTTCACGAGTGATACGTTTACATGTCAAATTTATAAATTTTCAAACTAATTTAGTATAAAGTCAAGCTGTCAAAAAAAAATGGTTTATAAGTTAATTTTAATGTGTTTATTTTTCATCATTTTTGACCACTTGACTTTACATTAAATTAGTTTCAAAATTTATAAATTTGACATGTAAACTCATCACTCGTGAAGTAGATCAGTTTCAACGATTTGGATGCGTCGCTTGAAACCAATCCGATGGGTTTTTGAGTTAAGCTCACAAAGAGACTTGGTGAGCTTAAGAACACCCTAGTTCTATTATATATATATGAGGAGGGATCCACTTACAACATTTGTAAGTTACAACATCTTACAACAATTCAGTTTTGTAATTTTCAAAGTCCAAACAGTCGATCCAAATTGTTCAACATGATATCTATATTAAAATGTGCTTGGAGATCAAATTTTACATTTTTTTTAAATTTTTTTACTATTTATTAAGTATTTTACAAAATTGTTGTTTTTCAGTGGTCCAAAATTGTCTAAAAACAGTTGTTTTGTAAAATACTTAATAAATACTTAATATATATATATAGAGGGAGAGAGTGTGTGTAGCTAATATTAAAACGTTTGTTCCTAGCCCCCGGTGATACCAAGTGGTTTTCTGGTTTCTAAAGTTCAAACAGTCGATCCAAACCGTTAGATGTTCAATATATATTAAAATGTGCTTGGAGACCAAATTTTACATTTTTTGAAATTATTTTACTATTTATTAAGATAGTTTGAAAATAGCTGTGGTGCTGAAAAAAACTTCAAAACAGTAATTTTTAGTTTAACAATGAATAAAATTTAAATTAATATATAGTTTAACAATGAATAATATATAGTAACTAATAAATGGTGCTGAAAAAAACAGTGATTTTCAACACCAAACAGTGATTTTCAATGGTGCTAAAAAAACGCTGCTATTTAGTTTAACAATGAATAATATATAGTAACTAATAAATGGTCTTTGTACTAGAAGATTGTATAATCTCCGGGTAACAAAAATGACAGTTGAAAGCTATATGTATGGAGGGGGGTAAAATTGTCTATAAAATTACGAAATTTGAAGTTGTTGTGTCAAAATAAAATATTATTGTGTCAATATCATCACCCCAGAAACAAACAAGTATCCTCGGTAGTACTCTACAGTGGGGTCCACTACTACGGTTTGAGATTTTTTTTAGGAGAGGTTTGAGATTTAGTCTCAGTCGTTTTGAGGTTCGGACTAGTGCAGGGACAATATTATTTGGACATTAAGATTTGTGCAAAGTTAAAAGAACGATTTGGATCCACTAATTAGAGAACCATTCTAAAAAATTCCCTTATGCGGTACCTACAGTAATTTGCATATAAATGTTTTAGTAGTTTTTATATTTTGAGTGCTTAATTTGCAAATTTGAGTGGTGAGAGAATATTTTTTCTGTTATGCCAGTTTTGTCCTCGTCTAATACTATTTATTTTACTATAAACTAAACATGCTAATACGAAATGCACTTTAAAGAAAATATTTAAATGTGTTTCATACAAAACAACCAACTTTGTTTATTTTTATAGTAATCACAATTTTGAAACGCAAATTTTGTGACTTTCACCTTCGAATGATTATGAAATTTATATAATTATTTTTCAATTCATTACTTTTTGTTGACATGCACAAAAAATTTAAATTAATTCAAAAGCACTAACTTATGAAAATTGCATGTTGCTTGTAAATACCGGAATTGAAAAAATGGAAAGGCACACCAAAAAAAATAATAAATGTTACAAAACAAATACTGTCATATCGATCCAGATTATTCCATAGTATGAATAGTTTTAAAAAATATATACAATTCTGCAATTTGTAACTTATTGGAACATTTTGGGACATGTGAAATTTTTAACATTAACAATAAGGAATGTTCAAAAACAAAATGCAAAAGAAAAGCAAAAATGATGAAGTTAAACTAGTGATGAGCATTGAGAAAAGAAAATAAATCTGTTGTGATTCTCGGGGAATCACAGGACCCTGCGATCCGATCTCAACTGTTGATCTCTTGAGATGCGTGCATGAAAATTTACTTTCCGAGAACGTTTCTGAGATCCGCGCATGGAAAAGTTTGAACCGTTGATCTCGGAATTTCAGGATCCTGCGATCCCTCTCGGAATCGCAGCAGATTCGGACTCTTGAGAAAATGGATCCGGTGGGTCATCCTTTTGAGTTTGAATTCTGACCGTCCGATAGGTTTGAGAGTTTATTAGCTCATGCTATTAGTATTAGGTAATTAATTATCAAGATGGAATTGTTAGGCTTTATTTGTTAACTTTTTAGTGAAAGTAGTTAGGTCTGTTCTTTGGATAAATATGTTAATTGCTACGATAATTCTAAAAAACTTGTTGTGGAGAAGATAAGAGATCGAATCGTTAATTATTATCCATGTTTGGTTTACCAACGCACTTTACATCGACTGTATTTACTTAAATAAGTATTGTATATATATTATTGTTATTAAATTATTTAACCAGTTAATATTATATATAGATAATTATCATTTTTTTTTAAACTCCGACAAAATTAACTAAGAATAACTAAGATCATTGTATAACTTCACAAGAATAAGATTAGAGTACGATTTGCAGTAAACTCCCAGACCTCGTCTTCAAAATTAAAAAAAAATAATAATAATAATAATAATAAACTCTATTAGGCTTTAGAGTTTAGATTGGGCTGCCAAATAGGATAAATTTTGTGTTAACAAAAAAAAAAAATTTAGTTAATAAATGAGAATTGAAACTGAATAATTAATTAAGAAAAAAATCAGATTCAAAGTCTGGTCATGGTTCATCTATGCTTTCACCTAACAATTATTTTTTCAAAGTTCGACCAGAAAATCAAACAGGATTTTTACAATCTAAATTTCTCTAAATTATCTTTCAAAATGCAAGAGCGAAGCTTAGAGTTGGCTCTAAGAGAGATTTCGTGAAAGTAAGGAAGGAGAACAAAGCAAGAAAATTGGAAGGGGAGCAGACAGAAGGAGAACAGAGCGAAGGTGAAATTATTGTATAACTTTAGCGATTTTTCTCATCAATTCTCATCCCAAATCAGAGTGTAGAGGAGGTGACATTTTTACATTCCCTCTCCATCTCTCATTTCTTTCATTTTCTTTATATGCTCCGTTCTGGAGCACAATCTTAGATGTATGCTTTCGAGTTGTTGATATTGAAAAAGACAAAAATGGTTTAGTTGTTATGATAAAATGAAAGGAGAGGAGAAGAGGAAGGAGAGCGAGAGAGAAAAAAAGAAAATTTTATAAATTGTTGTTTTCTCAAAACATATTTTTGGATCATTTTTTCTCCTTCTCTTTTTCTTTATCTCGTCGTAATTTCTCCTTTTAATTTTATTTTCTTCTCCGTTTGAACATATAAAATGGACGAACCAAAATTTAAAATTTGAACAGTATTAAAAAATGTTCATTTACTTTATTTTCGCTTCATACTCAATTTAGGTACATGAGTGAACACGAAGTAGTAGCTCGCATTAAATTTTTCTTTGCATGAATAATTTTAATAATTTTTGTTTGCTAGGAGAGTTATATAACTAATATATGTCTTTAAATCTTTGCGTGAAATTTGAGTTCTGAAGGTATGAATACAAAAGGTTGCAAAACTTTTCTTTGCTGTAAAACATGAACTAGATCAAAAGACGATATTGATCAGCCAAAATACAATGCAGCAATAAGTCTTTTGGTGTAGGGGGTCAACCAAGATTTCTAATGTGGCAAGTTTTTCACATGGCAATTAAATTGATATTTCCGATTATAAAATGATTTTACAATCGCATTTAGTGTGGCAGTTCACAATGTGTAGCAACTAGCAAGTCAGATTAGCAAAATATTTAGTGCCACGGCTTATATAGAAAACATATTGAATTGAATTTAAACAACGAACCGAAACCGTTGAAACCGATCTATTTCACGAGTGATGTGTTTACGTACACAATTTATATATTTTTTAATTAATTTAGTATAAAGTCAAATAGTAAAAAAAAGTTTATTAATTAATTATAATGTGTTCATTTTTATTCAGTGTTTGCCAGTTTTGACTACTTTATACTAAATTAGTTCAAATTTTATAAATCTTGCATTTAAATACATCACTCGTGAAATTTAAATACATCACTTGCATTTAATTCAACAGTTTAAGTTCGTAATTTAAAATCAATCAATATGTTTTCGAGTTAAGCTGGCCAAAGATTTGATGAGCTTAAAGACATCCTAGTTCTACTCCCGTTAAAATATTTCTTAGATTTAGAATTTTCTTAGTGTTCAAATATTTCTTGTATTTCGTTTATTTATTTTTTAATTCTACTTGTATAATTTAGTAATTTTAGCGAAAGCTAATATTAGGCATATGGAAGCAACTAATTGTATCCAAGGTTCTGTATCCGGTTTGTATCTAAGCTCAACTGTCATTTGACTAGCATTGATATTGTAAAACTCAATAGCAAATTATATATAATAAGTAATCCAAATTTTTCACAACTAACGACTTTTGAAAGTGGTCCCGAGTTAGTTACTAACCGCTTGCAACTTGCACAACTTGCCCA
This sequence comes from Carex littledalei, assembly GCA_011114355.1. Lineage (NCBI taxonomy): Eukaryota > Viridiplantae > Streptophyta > Magnoliopsida > Poales > Cyperaceae > Carex > Carex littledalei. The sequence goes on from CM022105.1 coordinate 1,758,592, forward strand.
ACTTGCCCAACTTCCTGTACTTCTCCAGGACCACTTCTAGAAGTTTGAAAAAAACGGGGCCACTTCTACAACTTGCAGTACTTTGCAACTAACATTGAGAATACTGTAAAAAAAATTCAAAATTTAAATTTTCAAAAAAAATTCAAATTTTTGTAAACGACACTATGAATACTGTAAAATAACATTAAGGATACTATAAAAACACATGATGAATACTTTAAAACCACACTATGAATACTACAATTTTTTTAAAATTAAAAATTAAAAAAATTAAATTTTTTTTTCAAATTTTAATATTTTATATATGCATCTAGATCATGTAAAATAACACTGTGGATACTGTAAAACAATATTATAGATACTATAAAATAAAAGATGGATACTATAAAGAGTTATAAAAGATGAATACTGTAAAAACAACATATGCATACTATAAAACAACATGATGAATGCTGTAAAACAAAAGGATACACAAACATAAAATGTCACTGTTCACAAACACATTGTTTCTTCAGAATCCATAACTGTTCAACAACACTAGCATAAACAAACATAACTATTCAACAACACTAGCATACACACTGTTCCACAAAACCATACTATTCAACACACAAATATTACATGAGACAAAATAAAAACATAAAGACAAATCTCTTGAAAAGTTGTTACATCAGAATCCTCTGATGAACATTATTTGGATGAGAGAGAAGTCTTATTACTAGAATAACAAGTTCCTTTGATATATCATCCTGTAAAAAAATAAAAAATAAACAAGGTTATAAATTGGAGTTACCTGACTGAAAGAATAAACTTACAAAAAAAAAGTTACCTGGGTGAAAGAGATAGGCGTCTCGGTGATCAAATTATACACAAAGCGCAAAACAAATATGAGAAATCGAGAAAGTAAACTAAAATTTTCAAATATTAAAGTACTCCAAAATTTGCTTGGAAAATTCTTACTAAATAGTTTACAAAATAGAAGCAACTAAACAATTCTTTAAATCTATTGTCCATCTACAGATCGTCGATTTGAAGAAAAAAAAATGAAATCAGCAAATTGACAATTGCATGATGTCAAAAATCAAAATAGTGAAAATCAGGATCTGAAATTGAGAAAAAATTAACTAAAAAATTGAAAACCCCAGATCTTTCGAAAAAATTGAATCAATCAAAATTAAATCGGAGAAAATCAATCAATCATAACTGGATCAAAGTTTGAGATGCAATAGCACGAGTGTATGATTTTGAGGCTTGAAATCGAAGCAAAATCAAAGCCGTGGTTCAAAACCACTTCGATATTTGAGGAAATTGAGGTCTGAAATCAAAATTAAATTGGCTCTGAGAGGGACGAAGCTGTAGTGCGCCACTACCGCTGCCTTCTTCATTGTCCAAGTGGTCCAGTACTTCGTCGCTGTCACTACCGTCGACAAGTAATTTTTTTTTCTCACACATCGCTCGGAGGAGGATCAAGCGGATTCCACGACGCCATCGCCCGATCGGAGAAAAGATCAAGTTTAGATTGAAATTTGTTTTGTTGTGAGGGAGAAAAAAAAGAAATTGAAAAGGAAAGGGATTGAGGAAGGAAGAGAACGGGAGAGATTTTTGGAAAAGTTATTAAATAAGACAGTATAGGAGCGGACCATAGACGGTTAAAATAGCTTGAAAAGGTGGTTTGGATACAAACCGGATAAAAGTTGGATAATTAAGAGCAGAGTGTTAAATAGGCGCAGGGATTTCTGTCACAACATATTTTGAGAATTGTAGTATTATTGTTGTCATGAATTTAATTGACAGGATCAAAGGTTTAGTAGTGTTGTTTTTGTGAGAGAGATGAAATAACTTATAACTATAACTGGGGAGAAAAATATATTTTTGATATGATCTGCTTTTGTTATATTCCTAAGTTTCTATTTATATTTATCCTAAGTTTCTATTTATAATTACATGGTTTGATATAGCCGTTGGTACCTAATTCTACTTTTGGTACAACAGTACATTGTACCGTTTGAGTTATTTCCTAAAAATTGCCTATTTGTACTTTTTACATTTAAACCCTTGATTTATGATGAATTACATTCTGAGATCATTCTTCAACAAGTAGTCTGATCAAACAAAAATTCTAAAGGTCAGAGACCAACCCTCCAATTCTGTAAATATATATGCACTAATTAAGCTCATTTGGCTAATTGGCTGTTTTTTCCTCTCGTCTCAACTTCAATGGCAGGTATAAATGTCATTTTGAGTCTGGCTCTTATTTGCCGAATTTGATTCGAAAGTTTGTTAACAAAGTAACAATTGAGGAACATTTTTTCTTTTCTTTTCTTATATTATGAACAACCTTCATTGCAGATTTTTTTTACATGAAAGAAAATCGTAAAAGCATGACAGCGCGGTTCAAAATACATTCTCTTTTGCTTGAGATCTGTTAGCTTTCCCATATGAATATAACTAAAATATCCAAAGAAAAGTTTCAAATTTTAATACCAAGACACTTGTTATGTTACTCTTTAATTTGGGATCTACCCCAGAATATCTCAAGACATAACCTAATTGTAAACCAATTATGGCAAGCATAGTGGAAACCTAATTTCACAAGTAACAAAGGAAAAAAGAAAGTAGGTCTTAATTTGTGTATAGTGCCCCTAGTTGGCATGTATTATGGGTCCGGATCCCCTAAAGTAACTCAATTTTTGGGTTTTGGATCGGGACCGTCCGATTCGAATTCGTCGCTCGGGATCGTCTCGGGATTCGAATCCGTCGTCGGAATGTGTGCGCTCCACTTCGGAATGGATTGTCGCGGATTCGAATCCGACGGTTCCGATCTAAAACCCAAAAATTGGGTCACTGGATCTGAATTCATGTATTATTCAGCTGAGGCGACATCTCTAGTACAATGATTAGACGGACTACTCATCTTTGCTTTCATTGGTACCATACTCTCATGACTCGCTGTCTCAAAGTTACTTTGATGAGAATTGTGTAAAGTATCTTGTTTTGTTGTTGTTTGTATTTGAATGCGTGGCACTCCTTTATGTCTAAGTCTAATTGGTATACCTAACTTTCTTGAAGGGGTTGGTTGGTAATAGGAGATGCGCACTACACATCGTCACATGCCAATCCAATTCAAACTCTTCCCATGTTCTAGGAGCGAATGCTGCTGCTTTTTTGCGTTTGCACACGTATGCACCGTAGATATATATATATATATATTTTTTGAAGTTTTAACCCTGTTCGAAGCAACATATTGGTTAGTTTTGCAGGAGGTCATTCAACTCAGTGGAATTTTCAATTTTTTAAAAGTTTATCTTTCATAATACAGTTTCATTGTTTGCAGAGTACAATAAATTTCAAAGTGAAAACAAACAAATACATCAAGATCTTTATAAATAATACTCATAAATTTTGTTGCGGGATTAAACATAGTTGAAACGATCTGATTATTTGACAAATTAATCATATTTCAGATCTATATACCAAGTGACAGTCAAAATGCACATCAAATTTGAATAAAACAAAGAATATTGAAATGTTTGGTTGTAGTTACTGATATCTGCTGAAATTGTCAACTAACTTTTTAGCAGTTCCCTTGCTAACCGGAACCTCAACCTCGCTAGTGGTATATGCATATAACGAATTATGTGGCCTCAGCAAGTGAGACCATATTTCCAGGAAAGACCAATTAGCATCATCAACAAAATCCAATAACCCAGTTATCATTACATAGAGAAATTCGCAAAAGAAAAAACAAAGAAAATAGAATGAAGAAACGAACAAATGCTACTAAAAGAGTAAGAAGAACAACAACAAAATGATCCAAAAACTCTACTTTACAAAGCTCCTCTCCTCAGATTCATGAAAATCTCATTTTTTATTTGGCCCACATTCTCAACCAAAACCCTAGCAGCATTTCTTCATTTTTCACTACATCCTAGTTATCCCAGTCAATCCTGCTTTGCCCCAACAGCAAAGAACTCTGAAATAACCTCAAGCGGCATCCCCTTGGTCTCTGGAACCCGCAAATACACAAAAGCAAATGCAACCACACAAACGACCGCATAAATACCAAACACACCAGCCAGACCAATAGAATTGAGCATCATGGGAAGAGTATACGTCACGATTATGTCTCCAATCCAGAATGCGAGAGCACAGATGGCAATACACACACCTCGAACCCGGGTAGGGAAAATCTCAGCACAGAGGATATTGGGCACGGGTCCGAAACCCATTACGAACACACAAAAGTAGACTATGACACTAATTGTAGAGAGTGCTGCATGGACCATGGTACCAAAGTCGAAAAGGTTTACTATAACTAGGATGATTAGTGAGGCTATCAAGATTGGAATTGTGGCCAGAAGCAAAAACCTGTATTATAAATTACAAGGAAAACAGTTATAGAAAATTAATAAACAATAAAATATAACAAAACCAAGAAAACTGAAACTAAAAAAACAATCAAAATTAAAATAATTAATAATTCCATTTCCCAGCAATCAAACTATATAGGTACTGCCAGAATATCTATTAAAGAGAACAAGACTAATACCTTCTACCAGAGAAGTCCATGAGACGCATGGCAACACCAATACTAGGGAGCATGAGAAGTGTGGTGAGAGCACTGATTAGAATAGATGCTGAATCAGCGCTAATGCCCAAGTTTGAAAGAAGAACACCTACGCCAGCTTGCTCAAGAATCTGAGGGGTGTAATAAAGGACTCCATTTATTCCAGCAAACTGCACAGAAAGAGACATTGTAGATGTTATGAAGGAAAAGAAGAACACTTCTATCTTAATTTTGCAATTCAAATTTTAAGAAAAAGGTTACAGTCAATTAAATCGAATTTAGTCATTTAGCCTCCCTTTGCTTCTGAATTTTTGCGATTAATACTGTAAAATTGTACAAATTACAGTAGCATGTTACTAGTGTCTGGTATTTTGTTGCATGCTAGTTTTCCCCTTTTTGGCTTGTTTCATGTCTAATAATTATACATGTGAAGATCAACTTGGCGGTAAATCAGTAAACACATGATATATCGAATGCTAGTTTATGAATGATTGCACCAATGTTGTAATTGAGCAACTATTCAATTGGCTTAGTTCTAGAGCTTACGTAAAGAAATGATGACTGTACAAATTCAGGCTTAATTGCTCGGCTAAAGGTTGATTATGGCATAGCTGGCACAGGTCAGTGTTAACTGCAAATACAGCCCCACAAATGCATGCAAGATTGGTTTAAACTGGTTATTATATGAATGCCAGAAAACAACACCAAAATAGCTAACTGACATCAATACCTGTTGAAGGATCTGGAGACCAATTCCAACAATCAACGCCCTGGTGACCCCAGGCTCCAGGACATTCTGCCACTTTGGACCCTTGACTGCAGTCTCAGCAGGGTGCACCATAGCCGGGCCCACTGGATTCTGCCCCATTAGATCCTTTGAGAAAAGTGCTGGCTGGCTAACCAGAGCTGCAGCCTGGACGTACCCCCCCGACTCCTCTGGTATCTCACCACCACCTGTTACCGACAAAAATGAGCCCTTCACCGATCCTGTACCACCAGCTCCTTCCGGGTGCAAATACATCCTCTTGAAATCACCATCTGCTTCTGACCATTTCCATGCAAGCTGCCAACCACCTCCTATCCCCATGCCACTAACTGCCTCGCCATTAGGCCCCACCTGGAAGAAACTGCTGTTTCCTTGAGCTAGTGAGATTTCCTTACCTTCCAGGCTTGTTGCTTGACGGGATAAAAGCGGGCTCTGTAAATTGTCGTCTGAATCATCTCCAACATTGTCAGATCTGTCATCTTCGCCTTCACCTTCTCCCTCCCTCTGGCTCTCTTCATCCCAGTTCTGATCAGGTCTTGGGTGCTGATCAGCCATGCTAAACATGCTACCAAAATTAGGGAACATTGTGCTCCGCATGCTGCCTAACATTTCCGGCGCCTTGTCATGAATACTACCAAATAGGGGCACAATAGGGTCCATTAAAGGCACGGTTCCTTGACGGGATACTAGGGAGATGGCACTGCCTAGCCTGCTCTGCCCCTTAACTGGCCGGGCAACCCAAGAAAGACCTGCTCCAGGACCATAGATCTTGACTTTCTCTGTGTCGTCTTGATCTGTTTCATCAGGAAATGCGTCAGCAGGCTCGATTATGTATTCTTCGATTGCTGTATCACCGCCTACCGCCAAGCCTTCCACTAGAAGGGCCATTTCCCCTATATAAGAAATGATGGAGAGAGATTGAGTCATCTTTCCTGTTCTATATCAAAATCACATCGTTCATATTTATTTATTCTTACTGAGACTCAACCTTGAAATACACAATAATTCATCAGTGAAAAAAAATCAGTTAAGCAAAACACCTGTGATCACTCTTGTTTCTTATGCCCATCGTGTTACAACAGTTTTGCGACCTATGCCTCATATGTGTAGTATTTCCAACCATCATTGAACATTCTTTGATAGTTGCAAATATGACTAACACTTTCAATCAATTGGGAGGAAAAGGTACACTCCATTAAATCTTGACAAGTTTGCTCCTACTACTAAGCTATTATTCCAAGCAAGGCTATTGTACTAAAGTCAGTACCCAGTGGTTGGTATTGATGCTCCAAAATCAAACTTCTTAACAACCGGTGATCTAAGCTGTTGATTCTGATGTATATATCAAATTCTAGTGTAAGAAGCAATTTTAATTTTCGACAAAGTTACCATATCATAAGGGATGACAGGAATATGTTATAAGACGTAACAATATTTTCAAAATTTTCAAAGTTACATCTCCTATTGGATCTTGATATCCATCCACATAAAAGCACAGATTTTTTTTGAACCAAAAGGGCTATCTTCCCGACTGAATTTTGAACCATCAGATTAGTCCCAAATGGTGTTCCTCATTTATGTTCAAGGGAGACATATAAATGATGTCCTTTCCCATTTTTGGTTGAATAGCATGCTTTTATTTTACACTATTAAGAAACTCCACTCGCTTAACATTTTTCCAATTTTCCCTAGCACCTGCCCTTACAGAACCCAAATCACCACCACCATGGTTCTATCTTCCCCTGCATTCTCCCAAGGACGATTCAGCTATCTACTTTGTTCTCTGTGCAAAAACCATAGCACAACATCTCTGTCACGTGTCAGACTCACACCCTATCCCATGACTCTCTCTCTCTCGCTGTCACACACACACACACAAATACCTTTATCAGTCTCCATTGATTTTATCCCTCTCTGTCTCACCGATCTTGCCATGGTGCCTGGCGGCACACTCAATTTCAACCTCCCCTCCATGGATACCACCTCGCAGTTCAACTCTGCACCCATGATGGTATGTTTCTCCATATCCTAACTACTTTCTTAATTCTTGATTATTTCTACTTCTCCAATTCTATGAGATATTCTTTTGATTTGGGTTGTTTTGCATTAAATTTTGTTGACACAAGATTGGGGAAGGTAATAAGTTAATTTCTTTCTTTTCTTTTCTTTTAAATTTTTTTCTTTTGTCTATTTTGATTTGAGTTTGATGAAAGGAAATGTTAAAGGTTTGTTCCTCCTCAGCATGAAAGATCTGGCACTATAATCTAACAATTACAAATAGATTGCATACATCTACCTTTACTATTTTGGCCCTTTAGTCTACTGAGCAAAGCATCCTCTTTTATGTTATCGTTAAAAACCATGAAAACAATAAATTTTCTAACAACAATGTCATTACTTGTAATTATGATTTTTTTTTTAAATATCCACATTTATTGTTGACAATTATCCCAGTAGAGAGTTGCAAAATTCCCACAATGAGCATCAGTAAGTAGATTTATCATTTCCTTTTTGTTAAAGGCACACAGCAGAGCAAATGGTGGTGCTTAAGCATATGTATGTTGAGTGCCCTGACCTGTATCCAACCATGCGCAAGCAATTATTGTGTGAATGTGTGATTTTCACCAACACTGAGACCAGGCAGATAAAGGTCCGGCTCCAGGATAGAAGGTACGGCAACTAAGAACACTATTTTAAGGATCTTTGAGATGTCATAAATTGTAGGTATCATCACAAACAAAGAAAAGAGGCGCTGCGCTTCAGGCTCCGAACTGTTAATTAGTGCCATGAGCAAGCTCTTGATTGGGGAGAATGAGACTCTAGAAGATTTTTATGTGAAAATGCATACATGCATCAACAGATTTCCCTTTTGATTTTTGGTAACTTCGTTCTAACTAAAGAATAATCTTGTTTTCAATTTTGGTTGGGCTTGAATTCAATAATCTTTTTCTTTTTTTCTGGAAAAAATAAGGCTTATTGGTTGCCTTATGTATTGAAGTCTTAATAAAGTATGAACTAAAGTTCCTTATTTGGTTTCAATTTAATAAGTAAGAAAGCAAGAAAATATAGATTCACTCACTAGAATAATTATATTTGTTTTCCTTTCAGGAGCAAATTAAAGGAGGAAGAAACTGCATATTTCCCTTATTTGCATTTCCATATTAAAGGAAAGCCACGTGGTACAATTAAGTGCTAATCTTTCTCTCAGATTTGAGTTATGTGGTGATTTCCTAAACTATGAAAAATGGAAAGTTCAATTGTAGATGATTCAAGTTTGATTTGGCACCATACTCATTTATTTTGTGATGCCTGACAACTGTTATGGTGATTAGCATTTCATAATAGTTTTGTGCATAGTATATCCCAGGCATAATATATGGTAAATTTGAGAAACTATTTTATGAGACAACTATTCTTGATCTTAAAGTTTTTAGACGATTCAGATTAAAATTGATGTCTTGGATCACTGATTCAAATAATTAGAAGTTGGGGTTTTGGGGTGTTAGTACCAACCTTTGGTACTGATGTCAGTACCATAGACATCCTCCATTGTCCTTAAACATAAAAAATAGTATGAGGTTTTCATGACTGCAACTTAGTCATTATTTCATGAACTTCTTTTCTGTTCTGACATCAGATACCATTTTCAAATAACCTAAAAAAGTTTCTGCTTTTCAGTTGCAATATGTGAAACAAAGCATACTTTTTTTTTTCTTTGTTCTCATACTTCTATTAGGGTTATTTGAAACTGTTAAAAATTACTCTTGATGGTACCTGAGACATCTTCCCTTCCACGGAGCCCTTGCAAAACCCTCTTAGCCTCAGCCATCTTCCCTTTACTGACAAGCCACCTAGGTGACTCTGGCAAGTAGAAAATTGTGAGAGCAAAATACAACAGAGAAGGAATGACCAGAACTCCAAGCATAGTTCTCCACTCTGGCCTAGGCATCAGAGACACACCAAACACCATGCAATAAGACAAAAACATCCCTCCTGAGCCACTGAATTGGGGTAGTGTGTTGAGCAAACCCCTTATCTCAGCAGGAGCAGTTTCTGAAATGTACACCGGCACTAGGGTAACAGCTAAGCCAATACCAAACCCATCTATTAATCTTGCCAGAAGTAAGATGTACACATTAGGAGACCATAACATGATAAGGCCACTGATGAAATAGAAAACAGATGAGGCAATTAGCATTGGCCGACGGCCAGCCCAATCAGAGACAGCTCCAGAGAAGGTGGTGATTATTGTGGCACCAATTAGTGACGTGGCGACAATCAAGCCCTCAATCATGGGTTCACTTTCTAGATTAAATTCCTTCTTTATGTAGAGTACAGCCCCTGAAACAGATTATTTGATATGAGGGAATAGTATTGAAATTAACAAGAAATAGTGCCTCTACAACTTACAAATTGGTTAAATTAAAAGATGGCCACTCTTATGAAGATCTGTGATTGGATTAGCCGTATATAGAAGTTAATACAGAAAACTTACAAAATCCCAGTTACTAATTCTCAAATGAAATTGAAAGCAAAAAATTTTAAACAATAAGTTGTAAATTTACCTGCTATTGTAGCATTGTCCCAACCTTGTAGCAAATTGCCGATTGAGGCGGCAATTGCAACTAGGACAGATCCCGCCATATTTTCTCAGACAAAATCAAATCAAACTCCGTCTGAAATCACAGTAACTTCAAATCAAAAGAGTCTCTGACAAGACTTCTCAAAATCACAAATCTCAGGATGAGTAGCCGATCAGTGACACTTCAGACAAACCATGTCTAAATGGGAATTAAGAGTGATTTATACAAGATCGCAGAAACCCTAGAACCTCACTGACCCTATCTTTCTCTCTCCCTCTCTCTCTCTCTCTCTCTGGATTGGAGCTTTGGTATATGGTAAAAAGTTAAAACGCTGAGAAGATGGCTGCGGTGTTTTGGCACCCACTAAATAGAAAGAGAAAGGAACAATTGAGAATGAAGTAAAAGCTTCACATGTAGTCATGTACTCACCCGCTACACGACGTTACTTGACCTCTCATCCGCTCATCCGCTCATAGATTAGAGCCTAATACATTAATTTGGTGTATCTTCCAGTAACAGCCTCACACTGTCACACACAGCTTTGTTTGTCGGCAATCTATTTGCCATCGCTCCCGTTGCTTTAGCCATATTTTTTTAAGGAAATTTCATGCATAACCCTCAAAATCTCGGAATTACGTATTTCCCTCTCTAAAATTCATTATATTATATTTACAATTTTTAAAACTCACAAATTTACTCAATTTATTGACTTTTTTTATTAACACTCATTTTAAATTTATAAAGTACGTATTTTACAGTTTATTAGAAAATAATGTAACATGCTTAAGAGAAATATTTAGTCTTCCAATTGATCGGCTTTGAGAGCAAATGGTTCATTTTATTACTTGAGACGTGCTCACAAGCGTATACCTAAATGTCACTGTGTGTGCGTCACAAGTAGAAAAATAAATCATTTGTCCTCGAAAACCGATCAGTTAGACATAATATTTTCTTACACTAACTCCTTTTTATTTTTTTAATAAAGGTAAAATGGTTACTTTATAAATTTAAAATGAATTTTAATAGAAATGTCAATTTATTGGGTAGATTTGTAAGTTTTTGAAATTTAGAAAGGTAAATATGATATTATGAATTTTAGAGGGGGAGTACATAATTTTGAGATTTTTGACTAGTATACATGAAATCCCCCCTATTTAACCCGAAATTTTTAATAATAGAAAATAAAATAAATTAATATCGACATTGAAGAACGATTTGACGGAATTTCGAAATATAACAAAGACATTATGGTCCGTAACGTCCACTAGACATTATGGACCATAACGGCCAGATTAGCATCTTAATTACCCACTGATTAGCAACATAAACACACAGGCCGTTATGGTCCCGAACGACTAGGAAGGCGAAGAAAAAAAAAGAAAAACCCAGACCGTTATGGTTCCGAACGGCTAGGGAGGCGAAGGTAAAAAAAAAGAAAAACCGAACGGCCAGGGAGGCGTTCTTGAGTTTTGAGTTTTTATTACTTCTTCCTTTGCGACTCAAATATATATAAGAGTGAGGCTATGGTGCTATGCATAGCACGGATGGCTAGTGTACTACGGCTCAATATGGTACTTTTTAAAATCCTAACGGTCGATCCGAAACGTTCAATGTGATATCGATATGAATATGTACTTGCAAACTAAATTTTATATTTTTTTGAATTTTGTTACTATTTTTTTAGATAGGTAGAAAAATCAGTGTTTTCTGAAAATTCTGAACCATCAAAATTCTACCTATCTAAAAAAATAGTAAAAAAATTCGAAAAAATATAAAATTTAGTTTGCAAGTACATATTCATATGATTATCACATTGAACGGTTCGGATCGACCATTAGAATTTTAAAAAGTACCATATTGAGCCGTAGTACACTAGTCATCCGTGCTATGCATAGCACCATAGCCTCACTCTATATATAATGCAAACAACCGAACAAATTCAAGTATCGCACTTACCAATGTGTGCCGCCACGTAATCCTCTAGTATTCATTCTCTTATAAATAATTTACCCTATAAAAAAACAACCAACTACTAGCCAATATTAATAAAATCCTATCAAAACAAAGACGATTTGGCCAAGGATTACGTGGCGGCACACGATTGGAAGAATTAACAGCACAGCAATTTGCAACCCTGGCTGTTATGGTTCTGAATGGGCAAAAAAAAAAATTTTCTGCTCTCCCTGACCGTCAATGACCATAACGGCCAGCATTTATTTTATTTTTCGTTCGCCTCCCTAGCCGTTCTGGATCATAACGGCCCGTGTTTTTTCTTTTCGGTGGTTAAGCTGTGATGTTAATCTGGCCGTTATGGTCCTTAACGTCCCGTGGACGTTACGGAACATAACGTCTTTGTTATATTTCGAAATTCAGCCAAATCGTTCTTCAATGTCGATATTAATTTATTTTATTTTCTATTATTAAATATTTCGGCTATTTAACACTTTAAACTATAATTTTTTTTGCTAAATTTTCATTTTATTCTGAAAATCACTTCATAATTTTTTTATACAAAGATTTTTATCTTTCGGGATTTTATTTTGCTCAATTTTATTCTTAATATTGTGATAATCACTTTATTATCTTTTTAGAGATAATTTTTCACCACCTGATGCGATTTACCAATGATCGGCACGTTCTATGGGTAAAAGATGCAACAATTTTTTCAGAAAAAAAAAATATGAACAATGTTAAAAAAAAAATTACACATAATTCTCACAGGTGATGTATCACTGCTGGTGGGCCTAGCGTGAGTTTGCCCCCTCACAATTGCTAGAGAGTCATCATTTTAATAAAAAAAAAACAATTAGAATAATTTAGCATAAAACCGCATCCCTAGTTAAAAAAAATGACGTCAACGCCAATAAAAATCATCCATATTAGTAACAAAGCTATCTACATTAGCTACACATATCCACATCATTACACTATTTTCTTTTTTTCAGTGCAGTGATCTAATTTAAACAAATTAAAAATACAATAACATGGTGGATGGGAAATCCAAGTATAGCTACTAATTTGCTCTACTATAAGAGCAAAACTAGAGTGCGATGTGCTCACAAAGAGTGATTGGTGAGCACACCTCCAGAAGACTATCGAATCGGTTTTAAACGACGAATTCAAACCGTTGAAATCCATCTATAAAAGACAGTTAATATGGAAGTGAAGAAAACTGTAAGCACATTTTATACAAAATGAAGTCAGAAGAATGCAGATAAATTTAATATAACAAATAGTGAGGCTATGGTAATATGGATATATGGAGCGGTGTGTGCCATGAACTCGTATCCATTTTTTTATTTTTGAAAATCTAAAATAGGGTATCTAAATTGCGGAATCAAATTCGTTGTTTTATCTGAGAAAAGAAGGTTCGTATTTTTCTTCATTCCAACTGTTCAAATATTTTCAACAGTTCAGATCTCCTCTTTTGAGATCCAAATTTGTTGTTCTTTTGGAATTCACACACCTCAAATATTACTAGCCGTTATTGTTTCCTAGTTTACAATTAGCCGTTTGTACTGCTAAATATAGCTTGATTACACAGATTTGTACCAGTTGTTATTTCCTAATTATTCTAATTGGATCATGTTTTGATTTAATATCTTCAACAAAGAACAAATGTAAGATTTGGTGTAATTTGAAAACCGATTGAAAATAAATTTGATATAATGGTACCCAAATAAATTTAGTATTGATGTTATGCCCACTTAATTCTTTTATCTGGTAATGATGATTTTTTAGCATGTTTACAAATGAAAAGAAAGCATATTCAATTGGAACACTAAAAAAAAATGAGCAAAATATCTCCTATATTATATAGGTTTTATATTTCAAGCACCTCCCAAACTGATAATTCTTCCAATATTTGAACCCACGGATAATATGTGTATTAAGTATTTTTTTTTTTAAGAATTATTGAATCAATTAAAAAGTGAGGAACTAACTCTTTTCGCTTGTATTGAGCCTGTTTCTGCAAAATTACATTTCGGTCACAAGTATTTCTTGTGGTACTGCAGGAAATAGAATAGTTCTAGCTTGAGTCAAAAAAAAAAAAATTTAAAACATATTGGAATATAAGAAGGTGGCGTTTTAAGATTCATGCAAACTTAAGTTAAACGGTTAAGATCTAACATGATCATCTAAGGTGCCTCACCTGACCTGAATTCGTCACAAGTGTGGAAAAGACAGAAAGTTAATAACCATCGATCTCTGTCAAGGACTGAAGGCACATTATCTCCTCATAAAATATGGAGTGAGGCTATGGTGCTATGCATAGCACGGATGGGGTCCGTGCTACGGCTCAAAATTTGACTTTTTAAAATTCTAATGGTCGATCCAACCGTTCAATGTGATAACCATATGAATATGTACTTGCAAACTAAATTTTATATTTTTTCGAATTTTTTTATTATTTTTTTAGATAGGTAGAAAAATCAGTGTTTTCTGAAAATTCTGGACCATCAAAATTCTACCTATCTAAAAAAATAGTAAAAAAATTCGAAAAAATATAAAATTTAGTTTGCAAGTACATATTCATATGGTTATCACATTGAACGGTTGGATCGACCGTTAGGATTTTGAAAAGTCAAATTTTGAGCCGTAGCACGGACCCCATCCGTGCTATGCATAGCACCATAGGCTCACTCTAAAATATGTGCTTGAAAGTATAAAATAATTTACCTTAAAAAAAAAGAAAGTATAAATAATTACGTGGGGATGACTATGGTTTTCTTTTTGGAAAAAATAGAACACTTGCCGACATCTATCCAAAGTTAATTACAAATTAATTATTATACCTACGATTTCCGACTTTTGCTAAAAATGTCCAAACCGGCCATATAGCCAGTTTTCTCTTTTTCTTTTTTCTTTTTTTAGAGACAAGCAAGATAATGAAATCTAACACTGAAAATTTTAATTTTTTGTTTAAATTATTTGTTAGATTACTTCTTTTGATTTATAATTAGCATATTTATACTAAAGTACACTAGATTACTTGAAATTATGTTGAATTACACTATATTACAATAAATTATGTTGAATTACACTAAATTACGTTAAATTACGCTAAATTACAATAACTTCGCTAATTATGCTGAAATACGATAAATTACGCTAAACTACGCAAAATTACGCTAAAGTAGACCGATTTTGTGTCATCTTTCATAAATCATAAAAAATAGTAAAAAAAATTCGAAAATAATAAAAATTGGTATTCTACAAGTTCATTATGTAATTGAGCTACTTAGATTGAATAATAGAAATGAAAATCTTAATCGGAAACTTCAACTCAAGTTTTGAGGCTCTTCCCTTTGTTTTTTGGCAATCGGATACTCGAACGCCGTTTTATGGCCGTTTCAAGTTTTGAGGCTCTTCCCTTTGCTTTCTGAAAAGTGGTCATTTGCTGAAATTGGACACTCGGCGCCGTTTTATGGCCGTTTGAAGTTTCGTCGTCGTTTTTTGCCTTTTCAATGAAGATATCGTCTCTATTCATATGTAATTTAGCGTAATTTACCATATTTTAGCGTAATGTAATGTAATTTAGCGTAATTTAACGTAATATAGTGTAATTCAACATAATTTCAAGTAATTTAGCGTATTTTAGTATAAATATGCTAATTATACATCAAAAGAAGTAATCTAACAAATAATTTAAACAAAAAATTCAATTTTTCAGTGTTAGATTTCATTATCTTGCTCTTCATAGTGTCTCTTAAAAAAAATAAAAAAAAATTTCTAATTATAAATCACTATGAAGATAAAAGAGAAACAAAAAATAATTTCTCATTATATATCACTACGAAGACACACAATAATTTACCGGAATTTACCGTATTTTAGCGTAATTTAACATAATTTAGTGTAATTTAATGTAATATAGTATAATTCAACATAATTTCAAGTAATATAATGTATTTTAGTATAAATATGCTAATTATAAATCAAAAGAAGTAATCTAACAAATAATTTAAACAAAAAGTTCGAATTTTCAGTGTTAGATTTCATTATCTTGCTCTTCATAGTGTCTCAAAAAAAAAAAAAAAAAGAAGAAGATGAAACCAGCCATCCGGGAGAGAGAGGAAACCGGCCATTTTATGGCCGGTTTGGACATTTTTGGCAAAAGTCGGGAACTGTGAGTATAATAATTAATTTGTAATTAACTTTGGATATTAATAAAAATGTCGGGAACACTTGAGGAAGACTAGATTCTCTGGGGCAGATAAAGATTTGTGAACTGTATTTCTGTCCTGCAAAATAAACACACATTGGTATGTAATGTACATGATTTCTGTGGGCTCATATTTCAGTTGCTCAAATTTACGCCAATGATTATAATTTGATTTAAAAAATAATCTACTTGTTCATCTATGTTGTCGCTTTGCGCAAGACCGAGAGGGACATTTGACTACGATTTCCACTAAACTTCCAATAATAATGTTTGGTCCTTGCATTAATCAATGCGCAAGTGTATGATCACCTTTTTGACTTTTGTTATTCGAGATTAATGAGATACAAATGGACCTCTCCATTTACATCTAGGAGAACGGAATATTATTCCTCACACTTCAGGAGAACAAAATATTATTTCTTTGTTATTCTATTTACAGCTCATTCACTACAACTTGTATTTTAACTTTTAGTTCAAATAATGCAATTGCAATGTATCTGGTACTGAGCCTACATAAGAGGCGTTGTAATCATCTCTTCAAGTCGATACAAAAACACATAATGAAAACCTAAATAGCATTTGATTTTAGAGATTAAATCAATTATGTCTCAGCAACTTGCCATCAATGGTGGCCATTAATCTATTTGTCAACTGTACCAAACCGCATAGTTTGCAATTTCAAGGATCTCCAAATGAAATTTTCAATATTGAAGATAAATTTCATAATTCACCCTCCCTTCTGATGTCTTTTATTACTTATTTATTTTTCCCTGGAGCATCTCATTGAGAAGGCCACCACGGAATCGAGATCGGTCTGATGTGCATCGGATCAAATTCAACCTAATATTTGATTGTAAGTGTTCGATCGACATCAAGATCCACACGGCAGTGTCAAAATTTGTGAGAATCAATTAAATACCGAACATTAAATCTAATTCAATCTTATGTCCAACGGTAAATCTAGTGTATACTAGCCTCCCTCAAATTTTGAAAAATATTTTGAAAACTGTTGCTCTCTCTCTCCCCCTGCTAATTCGGTGCTCTCTAATTCAAACGCAAAAAATCGAAGAAATTGAGAAATTCGCTCTCTAACTCTGCTAGCCTCTGAGAAATTCTCAAATTGAGAATCCGATTCTTGTCCCTCTCTGACAGAAATCCTGCACCACTCTAACAAAAATTCTGAATTCGTCTCTGCTAAAGTCCATCTGACCGACACCACTGCGGTCACAGCCGTTTGCATTTGCATTTGCGACTCAAATTAATTTCTTCAAAATTAATTTCCATGGACTTATGGGCTCGGTCCCCCAGGTGACACTTGATTAGATTTACAAGTGGGCCCTTGTTACAATATTTCTCTTTTGTAATTAGCAGATGTGGCATAAATAAGCAAACAGGCTTCTTCTATAAGATGGGCCCGCTCAATTTGTATCCGGCCTATTTGTGGGCCCGCAAAATTCTTCCTTGCTTACACCGTTACACGTCATGGTGGTCCCTGACCAATGTTAACTGCACCATGGGCCCCTCTAGGAGGTGGACTGAGGTTATTTTCTCCAGTCGTACGAAATCAATGGAGACTGGAGAGTTCCAGAAAGATATCTGGACTATGTATTTCAGTCTTTTACAAATTTGGATCGGATCTTATTTTTATTTTTTATGCGAACTGCTTATCCGATCAGGATCCAATTCCAATGATCTGAAATGGACTGCTTATAGAGACATTCAGTGATTTCTGTAAAATTGGAGCCTGGCCGAATACTGTTATTAGATCCCACACACTTATCTTCAAGTAGCACATTACGATTTCTATTTAAAACCATATCATTTATTGGGCTCTGAAGTCTAAACATACCAGTATTTGACAGTATTTCAATCCAACACCAATTTCTTGATTGATCCCCCTTACACATGAATAGATAGTTGACATATATTTCTGAAGTTGACGTACACACATAAAATAACCAAATTTCATTGTTTTCATTAATTAATAAGTCGACACTGTATTAATTAAGGACCTTAAACGATTTGGAGGATGACGTACATTTATTTTATTCAGATGGCTTGAAATTGAATAGTATCAGCGGATTTGAATTTTTATATTGATTTAATTTTCACACTGGCTGATCAAGCACGAAACTAGAGATTAGAGAACTCAGATAAAACACATCTTCCAATATAATACAGGAGCAATCATTCATTTTCAGCAGAATACTTTATTTTATTTTTATGTGCTGCCAATAATATATATATATAACAATTCAATATTCCACAAAGTACTAAAGAATTAATATTTTACCAGCATCATTTCCAGCTTAATTAAGCTATATATAATATATTTGAGTAATTCATCAGACACATCCATATACAAATCCACATTCTTTTTAAGAATGATAGACCAATATACCTACAATGGATGGCACATAAGTACATAACACATCACAAACTAAGCTTTTACTTCTTTTGTTCAAACAAACATAAATCTACATATAGCAAAACACACACCTAATTAATCTCTTCTGCCTAATTAATTAACAACTTTCACATCTGGGTTTCGCATCGTCTTCAGCCACATGTCTGCCATGACTCGTGTCGACACGCTCCAAACCGAGCTGTCTACCCCTTTTGCCGGCGACTGCCTTTCCATTCTTTTTCTTACCAAGCCATGTGCTACAAGCCATTGCAAGGCAGTAAGCCTTTGTTTCTCTCCAGCCAACCTAGATTGCAAACCCCCCATATGCAAATTTATTACTCTAAAGCTATAGCTATCATCGCCTTCGTTTGATTTGGTTTCTTGAACCGCGACAATCATCGGTGCTCCGACCGCTTCATGACTTCTCGACGGATCTCTCAATATAATGCTGTATAATACCGTACAACGATTTTCATCACTGCAAGAACTCGAATAGTTGTCAGCCGGTACAAGTGCATCGAATATGCAATTAGTTGTGTCTTTTTCAACGAGACGGGATATACCAAACGGAGCCTCTTGTTCGGATACCCCCGCTTGAATCTTCAAAGCATCCATGGCCATGGCTTCCATCTTTTGTATAGAGAAGGCCAATATCTCTTCTATATCCATCGGATCCTTTTCGGCTACATTCCAAATCCCTGTCAAAATCCTTTGCTTTCTCCCTTCCACCATAGATTTAGTTATCTTCTTTACAATTTGGATCGATTGGGTCGCATTTGAATTCGCCCCTGTATCCTTATTTCTCCCATTGATTATGAATGAAGCAATGCCTTCATATGCAATTTGCTCGGCAGATTTCCCCATTAAATTATCCATATCAGCCCATGACAAAAACTTGGATTCCAATTCTTTAGATCCAATTGCGGCCAATCTTTGGAACACTTCAAATCCACTCGAAATTTTCTCGGTTTTCAAAACAAACGGCTTTGAGACTTGCATTACAAGCCTTGGTGCCTCTCCTTCTACTACCTCTGTATTGAGTGGATTCATGGAAATTAAAAATCCTCCATCCCGGGTTTGAATTACCGGGCCTAAACCTTTGCCCAAGTCAGGAATTAAAACCTTTCTCTCGTTTTCTATCCTTGCCTTTCTCGGTGTAAGAAGCTCGTTCTTTCGCTCGAGCATCTTAAGAAACTCATTTGTCAAAGTATCCTCCTCAGAATATAGCTCATCCATTTGATAATTTTTCCTTGGTACTTTAATTGGCTCTGGACTATGGCCAAGCATCTTTGATTCTAGTGCTTTGATCTCTTTATCAATCAAGTCAAGCTCCAATAACATATCATTACGAGCTCGGTAATTGACCACCTCTTTCACAACGTCACTCAATGCCGAGGAACCCACCAAGGAACTTTTCGATTGCACCTCTTCTTCTTCATTAGTGTTCTCAATTCCCTTGTCAAGAACTTCGAATTCCGGGAAGCAAAAATCTTCGATGATCGTATTACCATCGGGTTTAACAAATCTAGGAGAATCATGTAAGAACCTTGAATGACTCATGTCGGACTCTGATCTACCGATTCTTGGGCTTGTTACACTAAAAGAAGATTTTGTTTGTTTTCTAGGTAAGGCGCCATCTTCAAAACTATCATTGCTATAGATACCTAGACCGACGCTTCCTTCCATGATTTGAAAACCCAATTTAACGACCAACTCACCTCCAGTCGCCTTCCCGTGCAATTTAAACACCTTCTCCCACTGCCGAACCCGATTGCCCTGCAAACTTTTCTCAACTGACTCGAGCACAAGTGAGCTCAAGTTTACTATACCCTTCCCAAAATTAAGTTGAGGTGCATCAATTGCCACTGCGGATAATACAAACAACTTGGATTCAAATTTGACAGGCTTACCGGTGCCAGAGCCTCTGGTAAAGTAGAGATGGCACTTAACAAATAGCGTTTCATTGAAATCCGCATGCCCGTTAAGCACACGGCTTGGTAAGGTTTGAACAGCACCATCCTTTGATCCCTCTTTTTTTACTGTGACTGCCAGACGAAGCCCGTTCATAGAATCTGGTAGGCCACGTATAGCCACGGCTTCTACCGAGAAAAGACAGCTGATGCGGCGCATCCTAATATGTGAGATCGCCCGCAATGGTTTCCAATTCTTCACTCCCTGTTTCTTTTTCATTATTTTATTTCCAAATTCGACCTCGGCATGGTGAGAATTATCACTATCCCTGTTGTCGTCTGAGTCTGATAGTAATTGTGTCTTATGTAGAGGCCTCCACATGGAGAAAGAGGAGCCGTGAGGTGATCGAGCAAGAATGGATGCATCAGTGCCGGTGGTGTTGGGGACGGTTATCTGACGAGGGAACCGTGGAAGGACTAGTGATGCCGCGTGACGGCGGGGGGTGGTGGTTGGTTGCTCTAAAGATTGGTTCGAGTTGGAGCTCTCAGCCATTTTTTTCAGGGCTGAGAAAGGGAGAATCTCTGGATATACAGCTCTTGAAATAATGTAATGGCTAACGGTATTTGGATTTTACATTTATATATTCGTTTTTCAAGTCGTTGTAGAAATATTTTAGTGTTGATATCTTTGTAGCAGATTATGTAACAAGTCTTGAGATGTATAAATTTACGATGACTATAACTCGGTATGCAGGAATCATAGAAATAAGTGCCAAAAATGAACCGGACTCTCCCATGAGCCATGGAATTAAGTTTTGTTTGGTTGTACACTTGTACTCAAACTTTATTCGTTGAAAAGTACAATTAGGTATTGAAGGTCTCTTCAAGTTAGATTAATTTTTTTCTTCCGCAGTTCTTTAAATGAATCATAATAATATAATTATATTCAGTTTTATTTTTTTAGAACGCATGCGGCATGCAATAATAAATATATGTGGATGCAGTTTATGAATACACATCTGAATCACCATGTGTGTTCAGACGTTAGAATTTAGCACTCTTAAATTCAAATAAAATTAAAGATATTTAGTGGACTATTATGTAAATGTGCGTATTTAT
Source organism: Carex littledalei (assembly GCA_011114355.1). Classification (NCBI taxonomy): domain Eukaryota; kingdom Viridiplantae; phylum Streptophyta; class Magnoliopsida; order Poales; family Cyperaceae; genus Carex; species Carex littledalei. The sequence goes on from CM022105.1 coordinate 1,780,110, forward strand.
ATATTCTTATAACTTCTTATGCTCTCTTTCCTAAAAAAAAAAAAAAAAAAAATTATATTCCAAAAAATAAATAATTGTTAAATTTTTTAATACTAAAAAGTATTATATTTATTCATTTGAAAAACAGAATAGATATATAAAAAAGTCCGAATCTGCTGCGATTCCAAGAGGATCACAGGATCCTGAAATTCCGAGATGAACAGTTCAAATTTTTCCGTGCGCGGATCTCGGAAACGTTCTCGGAAAAATAATTTTCATGCACGCATTTCGAGAAAGACCAACAGTTGAGATCGGATAGCAGGTCCTGTGATTCCCCGAGAATCACAGCAGATTTATTTTCATATAAAAAGAGAAGCAAGGTTACTTAACCGAAATTTTTATTAATAGAAAAAAGAATAAATTAATATTGACATAGAATAACAATTTCACGTTATTTTGAAATGTAACAAAGACGTTACGGTTCGTAACGTCCAGCTTAACTACGTAACTAGCCTAACAACTCAGCTTACGGGCTGGCCGTTCCGAACAATGACGTCCAGCGATAGAAGAGAAAAAAAAAAGTCGGAGGTTTGGCCGTTGGGAACCATGACGTCCCGGGAGAGAAGAAAAAAAAAAGTGTGGCCGTCCGGAACGATAAAGGCCTGCGCAGAAAAAAAAAAATTATTTTGAGGCCGTTCCGAACGATGACGGAAATCTGGACGTTGTACTCCTTAACGTCCAGACAGTCTATAAATCACACGCCCCTCTCGCTGAAGTCTGTACAACTCTTTCTCAGAGGCTCAGTCTCTGCAACTCTCTCATCTAGTTTAAAAAAAAAAAAATTACGCCTTGTCCTACACCTCTTCCCTTGAGAATAAAGAAATCATCAATATAAAAGGTAAATCTTCAATTATATGTCATGTATTTACGTTTATGATTTATATTAGATGAATATCAAAATTGTTTTTTACATTAGTTAAAATAATATTAGTAATCTTAATGTTAATTTGTAATGTTAGTAATGTTAATGTTAATGTAATGTTGTAATATTAATAATGTCTTCAATTATATGTCATGTATTAGTAATGTTAATGTTAATGTTAATTTATAAAAATATTGTAAAAATATTAGTAATGTTAATGTTAATTTGTAAAAATTAGTAATGTTAATATTAAAAAAAATAGTAATGTTAATATTAAATAATTTGAAATATATAAATAAATAAAGAAGTTCACATTTGCATGCTTAATTAAATTTTGTTTTTGAAAAAATATTATAAAAATTTACTAGTTTAGATTTTTAATAACTATTGTGTAGGGTAATTAATTAATATTTATTGTTCATTAGTGCCAACATTTTTTAAATTTATTTTTTTCGACGAGAATGATGGACAGTAACAATCGAGGTAAGAAAGAGAGCAACCGAGATCGTGACGTAGCGAGATGAGGGTCAATTAGTGATCGAGGTAAAAATGAGGGAGAAAAGAACAACTGGCCCGTATGCCGTGATCCCCGAAATTGTGTGACATGTAAGATTGGGGAATGAAATAGACGGCATGGTCGGTATGAAATTTCAAACGACGACTTTGTGGAAAACCCCTACGGCTCTGGTTTGAAAAAGAAGAAGGTTGATCCAGAGCCTCCAGCATCGGACAATGAGTTTGTTCCGTGTACTTATACTGGTAAGGCCACCACTTCGTCTGCTGTGATTGATCCAGATCCGACAAATTCCGATGATGAATTTGTTCCATGTACTTTCAAGGCTCGTTCTAAGTAGTAGTACTTATTAGTAATGTTTGTTGTAAGAAGTAGTTGTACTTATTAGTAATGTTTGTTGTAATAATAAATTATATCTAATTATTCATTATTGTGCAGGCTAATTCATCAAAATAATTAATCATGCTCATGGTGAGAGTTCATTTCGGTGGTGAAATACGGCAAGGTCGTAAAGGAGCGGAGTACACCACATCTCCTCGATTCACATTGATGGCAACTAGTGAACAAGGTTGGCATGATGTAAAAGGTGAAATTTATCGCCAGCTTGGATATTCTGAGAGTGAGTACAACCTAAAAACACTTGCACGGGTTAATGTTGGTACAACAACTCGACATTATTATGAGATAATAGAAATCGTGTGCGATCGGACTTGGCGAGGAATTTATGACCAAAGTATGCTTGCCAGAACCCAGTATTCTTTTGTCGATTTGTACATTGAGGTAGTTCCAATTGTCGGTTCGATGCAATCGCAATTATTCATTGATGGTGTGGTACCAGAGACACAACCAGAACCTGAACATCACCAGAACTGAATCTCCCGAAGAATCAACAAAAAGTAAAGTCCCGAACAAGTCCAGTATGTAAGCTCGAGTGTACTGGCATACCTGCTCATCTGTAGGCTCACCCGGATTTTCAGCTGGCATGACAGCAAATCGATTGCGCAATTCACTTAAACATATAGAATATCCGGACGTCGTGCGAATAGCACTTTCATCGGCCGACTGCGATCTCTTCTTCTTTTTAAGCACCGCATCCGCACTCCCAACTCCAAGAAGCTGCTCCACTAATGCATGCACATTTGTGTCTGCAAACCTGGTCACCGGAGCCCCCTTTATTGGCAATCCCCACAGACATGACATATCTTGCAGTGTGACCGTCATCTCTCCCACAGAAAGATGGAAAGTGTGCGTCTCTGGTCTCCACCGCTCAACGAGGCCAGCGAGGAGCCGTCAATGTTCATATCATCCATTCGAGCTATCTGATACAAACCGAGACTACACAAGAATGGGTCGCAGCGTGCGTGGCGTGGAATCACAACCAGTGGTGTCGAACATTCACCCCGGTATAATCCTGTCATTGTTATACAATTTGATTAAAATCAAAACTCGTAATTCAAACATTTATATTTCTTTGTTCAAAAACATGTGAATTTTGGATATGAGATGATTCATTGAGTAACTTACCTTGTCAGATAACAGTGCGACCTTATGCTGTGCATGCGGCATCCATAATAAGTTGCTAAAATTCTCTGCTGGAGGTTTACTCGGACCACAACTGCTTGACATCCTGCATGCATAACATTTTAACCTTAAAATTAAAACAATCTAAATTTTCAAAAATTTACATTTAAACCTAACTCATAACACTTACATTTGCATTTACATTTACATTGACATCCTACATCCAACATGTTTGACATCGGGTACAATTGCATAAAATTATACCTACCAAACCTAATTTAAACCTAATCGGATGTAATTTAACAAAATTAAACCCTAACAATAACGTAACTAACCTAATTAACCTAATTAACAAGAACAATAACCTAATTAAGAAAATTAAACCTACAATAACCTAATTGCACCTAATTAACCTAATTAACAATAACAATAACCTAATTAACAAAATTAAATCTAATCGAATGCAATTTCACATAATTAAATCTAACAATAATCTTGATAACAAATTTAACCTTAAATTATTGTTAATTTACAAAGTTCTACAATATTAAAAAAAAAATTACCTAAGGTTCTGCGGTTGTGGTGAGGGCAGCGGGGGAGTGTCGGATCGCAGGGAGCAGGGGTTCGGACCTGGACATTATGGAGAAGAACGGCCACCAGGCGATTTTTTTTTCCTTCCGTCGGTAGCTTTCTCTTCTTCTTTTTTTCCGGTGGCCGCGCTCTCTCTTTTTGTTTTTTTTTTCGGAAGGTTACGGAGACAGAGAGAGAGGAAAGGAGACGTACTTGGGCGTTTCAAAATAAAAACGCTGGCCGTCATCGTTCGGAACGGCCTCAAATTGTTTTTTTTTTCTGCGCAGGCCGTTATCGTTCCGGACGGCCACACTTTTTTTTTTTTCTTCTCTCCCGGGACGTCATGGTTCCCAACGGCCAAACCTCCGACTTTTTTTTTTTCTTCTATCGCTGGACGTCATTGTTTGGAACGGCCAGCCCGTAAGCTGGGTTGTTAGGCGTAATTAGGTTCTTAAGCTGGCCGTTACGGTTCGTAACGTTCTCCGGACGTTAGGAACCGTAACGTCTTTGTTACATTTCAAATTACCGCGAAATTGTTATTCTATGTCGATATTAATTTATTCTTTTTTCTATTAATAAAAATTTCGGCCATTGGTGCAGACTATTGTTTAATGGAAACAAAGGGCTGTGGCTTGCTGAAGCGTTCTTGGTTCTGGCCATTACACGAAATAGTGGAGCGACTTGGAAGAGAAGCCACAAATTGGTGCAATAAATGATCACGGGAAGGTATCACATGAGTAAATGAGCAATAAATTAAGATAGAGATGTTTAGCCAACACTGGTTTAATTAATTTCAAAGTAAAATTAAACTAAAAAACTGTCCGATTTTAGTACTTATTTAAAAAGCATCACCCAGAGTTTCTTTAAAAGAGATTTATGCTTTGCTTATATTATGAATTGTTATCATGCTTGTTGAATGAAAATATCAGCATAACAGCTTCTAATCTAATTAAAGAGTTATATATGTATTATCATACATGTTTTCTCATAAGATATTCAAATTTAGACAAACACCTAACAATAATGCATAAAATTTACTGGAACTTCAAATACTAAAAAAAAAAAACAGCATAAACTCGCCCCCATGACACACAAATACAATTCAGATTAGAATCAAAATTGTTTAATTCTAACAGAAATGGGCGGATTTCCACCAACTCCGTCCAAAAAACAGAGACGAATAACAGTGTGGGAAAAAGAAAGTTAAATCTCACTATAAATTAAAATTTTATAATTTTGTTCATTAAATTTTTTTATAGGTATTTTTTTACTTTTCTTATAAAATAAAATTATATTATACGAGATTTTCAGTTCTATCAATCTTAATTTTTTTTAGTTCCGCTCGCGAAGAAAAGAAACGGTGGGAATCCTATTTGACATATTGAATTGGCAGGGAAGCAAAATAAAAAGCATTTATGAATGCAGTCTTCCCTGGATGCTTTCCATTTATGAATGCTTTCATTTTTTGACCTTTTCTTTTTTTTATAAAAAGATGATGATATTTAATTTAATGTTAGATTAATAATTTTTGTAATTTTTTCTCACACAATATCAAGGTATCTCAATCTCTGCAGTTCGTTTTAATTTAATTTTTATAACTCATTCTATTTTTAAATATATTTTTTTACATTTCTATAATCCAAGATTATAAATTAATTACTAAATAAAATATTCGACATTCCTATAAATGTTATCGCAATAATCATATCAACATTTGAATTGATTTGCAATCGAATTATTGGACTGCACTAATATAGTATAAGTATAGTATTTTCAACTAAATATAATTGTGGTATCTTTTTATTCCGGGATACACAAAATTAATAATATTCCTTAGATTAATTAGATTAGATTAGATTAGGTGCATCCGTTTGAATACGTGTAATTAATTTTCTACTGCCACGCCTGTTTCATGACTTCATCGCAGAAACTAGGAGATCAAATCAAGCTGTCGTATTTAATTAATTAACAAGGTGTTGCTGTCTTTTCACAATTAATAAATTGCAAATTAATCAGGGGATATTTTTTTTGTGTTTATTATTTTGAAGAAACAAAACAGGGACAGGTACGACCGGAGAGTTGCAAGTGCACTTGGATGCATTGTTATTAAACACGTTACTACTTTAGTAAGACTTCTAATTTTTCTAACAGATGTTTAACAAAAATAAAGTTTATTTTCTCCTTAAAATAGCTTTTATTCTGCACAAAATAATAAAAGACTACTTATCCTTGTTAGAAAAATCCATATAATGAATGGTTTTATAGACTTGAAAGTCTGTCCTTTGACCTTAATGGAACAAAGTTTGGTGTTTTTATAAATAGAAAATTCTTCCCCGCTTATTTGAAAACAAGCCGATATTTTTTTATTAGTTACCATCGCATTGTCTCCAAATATAATTAGTATTCTCAAAAATAACAACATAGACTACGAATAGTTTATAACTCAAGTTTAACGGTGTAAAAGGTGCAAGTGAAATGACAACAATGCCACTCACGCTAAAGGCAATTGGGAATTTATAAAAAATCTGGAACCTCTCTTAAAGGTTTTTTATCATCGAGATCCGGTCGGCAATTGGGAAGTGGTACTTTGCTAGACACAACCACTCTTCCATACTGACGGCTGAAAATTCGAAAGCAATATAATATGGAATGAAAATATGTGACACTTAGTTAGAAGAGAATATCACTTTGTATATTTCATATTCAGCTGGAGTACATCATGAAGACTGGTTCGAAGGTAAATTAAGGCTTTAATAAATAATGAGGTCAAATGTGACAAAGAATTAGCGTGAAAGAGAACTTTGATGAGATCACTTGTTTTGTTCAATTCATACACCACCTTGCTTGCCTTGTGTAATTTCAATCACCTGCATTCATTTAGTTGATTTCCATTTGTTCATTAATTTAATATTCTTTTACTTACATTCCGGTTTGTCAGAAGTTAGTAATATCCAAATACAGGGAGTTATAAATGGCTCATAAAATTGAAGATCATGTCAAGCTATTCGGATTGACTATTTGGATTTTGAAAATAGAGATATAAATCCATAGTACGGGTCGGTCCGCTCTTTTCTTTGCAAAGTCGCATAGCCTCACTCTTATATGACAATATTTTCTTCTAATCACAATTAAGAAATTATTGCAAATCAATTATTATTTTTTAATATGGGGTCAATTGACCCCCATTATTGACATGTACATCCGCACCTGTATGCATCAAAATTTGTCATTGTGCACTAAAATATCCAGGATTAAATTTATTGAAGGGGTATTCTGCAATTTGGTTGAATACTACGAATTATGTTAACGATAAACATACATCGGTCATTGATTTCTTTGGCAAGGGAGAGGAAGGCTTCGGCATTGTCTGCCATTTTGGAGATACTCTCAGCATTTTTTGCAGCCTCTGGAGCGAAATAACACTTGGCCTCGGCATCTGCTATCCTACTAGCCGCATTTTTAGCCTCTTCTTCAATGGGGTCCGCCACACCCCCATGTACTCTTGACAGGTTGTTGTTGGATTGTGTGCTGATGTTGTTTTGTAGCTTTCGATGTTGCTGAGTTGGGTCCTTTTGCTTTAGGACTGGCGTTTTTATCCCAAAGGATGCTTCTTTCAGTCGATAAACCTTGCCAACCTACTTTGTTTCAGGTTATCATTAACTGTTGTTCTAAGTTCTGGATCATGATGTACCAGTTTGGCAATGAATTGGATGGTTCAAGGCCTTTTTCAATTTTATTATGTTGGGTAAGTCGTCTTAATTTGGAACTGGGAAGTTGCCTAAAGTTTCCTGGTACCTCAATTTTGAACTGCAAACAGGGAAAAATAAGGGGAAAAAGATGGACCCATAAAAATTTATAGTCAGAGAGAGGGTTATCAAAAGTGCACCTCAATGTAAGTGAAGATGGTACCAATTTCTGATCCATTTGGTTCGGTAAAAAAAAAAAAAATTTAAAATTCCTTGGAAAGAAGTAGATGCAAGAAGTGAAAATTAATCGTTTCATTAGGCAAACTTTTCTAATTTTTTGCTAAATTTCATCTAAGCATGTCACTGGTACAGGTACTCAGATGTGCAAGAAAAGTGAATCTGAGAAGGCATTGGAACTTCTTCCAATCGTGATTACTGTAGGGAATAAGTCTAATGGAAGAAGCATTTAGAGGCACTACACTAATCATATTTTAAAAAAATTTGAGTTGAACCTCAGAGATACATAAGGGGACCTGAGTTTCAAATCTGGAAACTTGATGGATATTGATATATATTGTTGGTAGTGTTGCGCTGTTGGTAAATATTTCATTGTCATGTACCTCTTGCCACCTGTGGTGGTTGTCTCTTTTGTTGGTGCTTGATTTGTATATTTGATGATTCAGGTGGCCTTGTTGGGTCTTAAGCATTAAATAATGCTGATCAGGATTCAAGGAAAATTTCGTCCCCTCCCCCTTTTTTTTCTTAGGGTTCACGGAAAGTTTCATGCAGGCACACAATGATATAAACTGTAAGTGAGCCACTCAGTAAATATAGGCATGTATTGGTACTGCTGCAATGGCAAATGAAAATAACAACTACACGAAAGATATTTACCTTATGAAGATGAGAAACTGCCTGACCTACCTTTATTGGTATATTACTTTTGACCTATGTTACCCCGATACTCCACTTAGGGTCCCGTACCCGTATCGGGTGCGTATCAAATACAGATATGCACCCGATACGGCCCCGATACGTGTCGGATACGCCAGCTGGCGTATCGGCATACGTGGCGTATCATTAATCACCCGATACAGTTGCCAATACGCATTGAAACGTGCCGATACGGCCCCTCTCTGCTCGAATACGGCGCCGATACGCCTACAGACGCTTTAGATTTCACATGTGAGCCGCACGTGGACCGAAATGTTTTCTCCATTTCATTTTTGGTGCGCCGTCAGCTGTGAACCGCGTCTGTTGTGGATAATTGAGCAAAAATTGGTGCCAACCGCGGGACTCGAACCTGGGAATTGTGGATAATACACCAACGCCTTAACCACTACACCAACTTAATTTGTTGTTACAATGCACCAGCTATTATATTTAACTTATACAAAATACCTGGGAATCCGCGGGACTCGAACCTGGGAAGAGTAGTATGTGACAATTTCGAAAATACCCTTATGGGTTTGACAATAGGAAGACCAAGTAAGAATTTAAAATTCCTTGAAAAGTAGTAGATGCAAGAAGTGAAAATTAATCGCTTCATTAGGCAAACTTTTCTAATTTTTTGCTAAATTCCATCTAAGCATGTCGCTGGTACAGGTACTCAGCTGCGCAGGAAAAGTGAATCTGAGAAGGCATTGGAACTTCTTCCAATCGTGATTACTGGAGGGAATAAGCCTAATTATGCGACGTACGACACTCTTTTTACGAGGGCTATGCAAGAGAGGAAGACAACATCTGAATGGAAGAAAGAAAATGAAATTCCGTTGGAATAAACTTTGAAATACAGGTTAACGAAATTACCTCCCAACCTCGCAATTCCTCAGCTCCGCCTTCTATTGTTGTAGAGTGAAATTCATCATTAGACCTAAATAACATTAAAAAAGAGATTAAGTAAGCCAGCTATAAATTAGAGCAATGCATGCATTAAGTTATGGAAATGAAGCTGTAAGGAGGTAAAGAGAAAAAACTGAAGGAGAATGAAAGAAGCAAAGAAGTAAAATGTTCACCTTATCAACCTGGAAATTAGAGCTTTGATGTGCATGCAGTGGTAGCTTCCAGTCTCTTTAATTTCTCATAACAAAAACCATCATATATGCGAAAATACCAAATGAGCCGAAATTGACACATGGAAGAATTTATTCGGACATAAAATTGGGTACTTCCTGTGAATATCAAGCTTAAAATCCTGACTTAAGACCAGGTTACAATGTACTGGTTTTTATACAGAACTTACTGATGGCCAATCATAATTGGTATTCAAAGTTGAGACAATAATTTCATAACCATACCAGTATGCACCATTGTATTGGGCTATTTTTTGTTTCCCTTCACATTTACTTGTCAAAATTTTCTTTGTAAGCATCAATCAATTGAGCTCTAACTAAATTAATTATTGAGTAAAGAGCAGAAAGCAAAACTTCTTTCATTTGCCAGAACAATGTCATACTTTGTAAATTATTTCTTACCAGAGAAGCTGAGAAAGTCCAGCCAGAGGCAATTATAGCCAATGACAAGAAAGGAAACCTTTTACCAGGGAGGAAAATACCATCAAACAAAGCTGGTAAACCATGAAATATATGGTAATACCAGATCAACTGAAGCAGAGAACAACAAAACCGGAGGAGAACCTATCTCAGACCTTAATAACATATCAGCAGAAGCAAAGAACAACAATACTTTGGAATTCTTTTATTCCAACTGAGAAGGAGTGGTACTAAAGTGGTCTATATGTAGCCTTTGTACTATTGTAACATCCCATATCGCTCAAACCCTTTTATATATTACCATTTGGCCTATCATGACTTCCCATTAGTGAAGTGTTGGATATATTAACCTATATAGTGTTCTTACATCCCCTATATGTCTTTAAGTAGATATTTCTAATATGTAAATGTTGTACATGCATCATCAAGTGACATCAGTACGAAGAATTCCAGCCCCATGATGCAAATCTAATAGCCAACTACTGTTGACAGATGTTCAAAGAGATTCAATATATATTGTATAATTTCATTATGCCAACCAGAATACGGTGCGCATAAATTGGTGATGTTTTGGTTCATTCCAAGAGTAAAACTGTTGATGCAATTGGAGTACAGTCAGTCAATTCCAAGCAGTATTTCAATTTTTTCTTAATCAAAATATACCAATGATATGACTGAAAATAGAAATAAGCATTAGGTTGAAGCAAAAAAAACTTGTTCATGAAAATAAACACTTACTCTTACGTAATGTTTTTCTTTGAGTAAAAAATATTAAAACAAATTTGGATATATTTAGAGGGAAAAGCTGTCGGTTTACAATAACATACATTTTCTGAAATGCCTAAGAATATCTCGGTTACTGGGGTTATAGTATACTCATTGTATTGAACAATTTATATTTGTTTGAGACTACGATTGGAATTTGGAGAGCAGGACAAATTAAGGCCCATTCGGGAGCAATTAGGGAAATTAGTGTACTACGTTGTATAGAAATGACACTTAGGAAGTTAAATGAGAGAAAAACTATAGCAGGAAGGGGGAGGAACTAACAGCCATCAAATGAAATATTTCTGTTGGTGAAATATGTAAGAACATGTAATAAGTAATAGCTTACTGTTAATGAATTCGGTGGCTAATTACCTTTGTAACAATTGGCAAACAGCGTGTGACATTTGCAGTGGAGAATTCTGCCCAACAGCAATGGAGTCTGGACCTCTACCTTTGCAGACGCCGGTGTTTAATTTCCATGTTGTTGAACCTCAAATTGGAAGAAATGCAAGGGTTACAATTCGCATAAATTGGCAAATTTGAGCGATTTAGTACGAACTGGAAAGTTGAATAGAAATCAGAAATGAAATCGGATTTGGAATGAAGGAGAATCTTACCAGGCGATTGAAGCGGAGGCAACCAAAGCTGGAGGCGCAGTTCGGCGGTAGACTGAGAAGCAGTTGTTGAACGAACAGAAAGGAAAGCGGAGAATCAGAAGAGATAAGTGGTCAAATTGGGGCCTCTCCGAGGTGGAGGTAACAAAACAGAAAAAAGTGGGAGGAGGAGCCCAGCGCACGAACACGAAAGGTAAGGAAGCGGAGGGAAAGAGAGGACGAAGTCGGGGATGGAGGAGAGAGTGGAGAGATAAGCAGCAAGAGGAGGGAGTGGTGTGTGGCCGCTGTTGTTGGCGGAGGAGTGAAGTAGGGAGTCCACAGTGGGGGCACGCGGCGTCGAATCAAGCGACACGTGGCTTGCAGCTGGGGGAGAGGGCTATAGAGGAAATTCAAGGGCTAGATGGACGTTGAGATGTGGTGTGAAGAGAAATTTAGAGTTGATGATGGAAAATGACATCATTGAAAAAAAAAAGTGAGCCTTATGTTGATGATCCTACGGCAGGGAATGGGTGTGTCACTGTTTCTCGCTATAGTAACGCTCCATTGCCCTTTTAGATATTATAATAACATGTTAATTCCTTTTTGGAGTTCATGTAAGGCCCAGATCAGGTTTAAATGAAGGCCGGATCTCACTATGTGACTCGGATCTGATCCAATAACTAAAACCCAAAATTAAAATTTCATGCCATGTATTTCTGGAGTCCATTTCTCTGTGGTAACAGAATATTTCTAATTAGATCAGGACCGTCCGATGGGAATCCGGGCCAATCCGACCCGAAGGGAAATGCACGGAGTCTTTTAATATTCGTGCGGATTCTGATCGGACGTTTGAGATCTAAACAGAAATATTCTGTTACCATAGCTGATATAAATTTACAGGCCAGAACACAACCTCGCTTCTCGCAATCCTCCCTCGATTCTCTCCATTCAAGCGAGAGAGAAATTTACACAGATCAGATGCCTCTTCTCTCAGCTAATGTGTTGTTCCAAAATACCACTTTACCCGTCTCAGTCAACCTCCCCAGAAACCCAAAACCGCTTCTTTATCTCACTTCTCCAAAACAAATCTCCATGACTGTTTCTTCTTCTTCTTCTTCTTCTTCTTCTTCTTCTTCTTCTGCTTCTTCTTCTTCTTCGACTGCCACCACGACGACTCCAATCACCTTAGAAGCAGCCAAAGAAAACACTGGCTCCAGTACCAGTTACCTTTTTTACTAGAAATTATATCTTCCCTTGAAACATTAAGACTGATTCATGAGTAATTACACTGTGTTTTCCATGATAAATGCAGAGTGGGTCGAATTTGCAAAGAAAGTGTCTGGTGAGTGGGATGGATATGGTGCTGACTTCACCATAGATGGAAAGCCAGTAGAGCTCCCTGAGCAGGTCGTGCCGGAAGCATATCGGGAATGGGGTGTTCAGGTAGGATTATTCTTTGCCATATTGTAGTTTAGTTAATTCGTTGGATATTAATATAAATTTAAAGGTCTAACTGTGGAGACCAGTTTAATGTATACTTTAATGGTAACATATTTGGTATTCTTTTTACCATTTTGGAGGTGGTCTGATCAGAGCTCCCAGTTAACCTCGGTTATGCCTAAACTACTAATTATATTCTATTAGGATCAAGCTACGTTTACCAGTAGTCGCTTAATTTTTTGCCATCACATAACTTGAAAGAAAATGTGGGTTGGTTTTGTCATTCTGTTATGACAGAAATTGTAACTTAATATCGAGTGTAGTATTGAGGCTTTTATTTCCTTTAGAGGTTTTCTGGTTGAAGCTATTTAGAATCCATGATGTTCTTGTATTCCCAGAAATCTCATACCCAGGAATAAAGATTTACAAGAATGCTGAACTATCAAATGATTTCATGTTTGGCTGCCCATGGTAATGAAGGCATTTTTTGGTATGTTTTTTAGCATGCCTAATTAATATACCGTGGCATATAGTTATTTCTAATTCACCCATGTTCATGTTTTGCACAAAAAAGGATCTACTATCAATTATAATTTATAAAAGACTCTTAAAAAAGTTACTCCAAGCAGTTAAAATCACTGTCTTAACAGCATTTTAGTTTCAAACCTACCATTCAATCCACAGCTCAACCCTTTTCCTTTATTTTGTTTCACTAGAGTTTCATTTCCCCTCGTGAGAAGACAATGGCCAGTTTTACTTGATTACCAGCAGCTTCATGTTAGATCAGAAGGCATGGCAACATGAGGCATGGTAACATGAGATGAATATCAGACCATTTTCTATTGTAGGTTAATTTCAGGTTAAATGAATTGAGGAACTGTTACAACATACTGATGGAGTAGTTTAGGAGGCAGGTTGTGTCGGAGATTTGCAAGATGGAGATACAATATGGTGCAAGTGAGGAGAAAGGAGGAGAAAAGAGGAGAGCCAAAAATAATGAAAAAAACAACAGAGTAGCAAAGAAATGCTAAAAAAGTGATTAGCTATTACGGTCGTGTGGTAATTTGATAACTCAACAAGGGCATGAATGATCAATTTGCGCCGGCCTTTTGCCTTGCAACCATGGAATCACAAAATCTACGTCTCAGCATGGCATTTAAGGCTGCCAGTTTATTAGAAATTTGATTAACTTGTAAATTATCGAGTGCTGAAGCCAAACAAGTAATCGAATCTTATTCCACCGTATTCCCTGAAATCCTCCAAAGAAAAATGAATCAAATGCAACCCAGGCAAGCCTGGGTAGCAGCTTCCAAACTTTTGTTATCTAGGCACAACAGATGGGGAAACAGTCCATCATCTATTCAACAAATGCTTCTTCTCCATCTCATCTTCTACCAGTTATCATGTGCTCTTTAGTACTCCCATCACTGTACTTGGATTTCTGTGGTCTTCGATTTAGTGAGACAAACATTCATAAATTGTCACTGTAGTCTATTTCCGTTTCTATGCTTTTCCTGTTTCATTTTCCGGCTTCTCAATTTTCATTGAGGATTGACGGGTTGTAACTTTTGAACTTTAATTTCTCAATAAATTATAATTTAGGGGCTTGACCCTATTTATTTTTAAAAGGAAAAAAAAAAAAGCATGAAGCTAATGCCCTCTTAGAATTTGTAATTTCTAACCAGAAGAGCAATTTGCATCCAATGTTGTCAATTATGGAGAAATATAGCAAATTTATAAAAGCTATGTTATTCATACAGCCTTTAAAAATGAGTAGGGACAACTGACCCCAAACTCTTCTTAGTAGCTCTGCAATGTTTCTAACCTGAAGCCCGTTCAAGTTGCAGCATTTTATTTTAATTCGTTTTTACATCTGCACCATGCATCTTTTCTTGCCCCAGCCAACTGAAAAATTGAGTAGCTTGAACCTAGGATGAAAATTGAACTGTGGATCATTCTATCCTTCTTCTGATCCCATCTGGCAGCAATATATTACTGTTGGATTCCTAGCTGGCACTGGTTCATAGAAAAATATTCAATAATCAGTGTTGTTTTGCTTTTGTTTCTGATTTTTTTGTGGTTCCTTTTGTCATCTAATTTACCTCTCTTAAATGTATTCTAAACTAAATTGAAGTTGGCAGAATCAATGTTTGAGCATCAAGATTTTACCAAATAGTACCATTTTAAATAAAAGCACAGTGCAATTCTGCATGGATATCGTACCAGTTAGGTCAAGTAATTCAGTACAAGCATGCAATGGCCAAAATTTCAAGTGAAATTCAAAAACTTTGTTTACCCATAACTGTTCTATCCTGTATCCAGGTGTTTGACTGGCAAACCCAATGCCCGACCCTGGCTGAAGAAACCGACAACCACATCCTCTACTACAAGCTCATAAAATTTTATCCAACTGTCGGGTGCGAGGCCGATGCTGCTACAAGACACAGTGCCAAACAAAGATTTGCTGGTGGCATAAAGAACACTTCCTCTGCTCTGGGGTACGACCCAAGCGGCTCTTACGTTGCCTCCTGGCCCTTTAAGGACCAATACGGAAGAGAAAAGTTGGAAATTGAGCATTGCCTAATGGACCCTGCTAATAAAGAAATCAGGGTCCGGGTGATTCAGGTGACTCGGTTGAATGGCGAAGGAGGTTTGAGTTTGGATGGAGTGAGAGTTTTCTCTGAACAGTGGTATGGTCCGTTCTGTGATGGTGAGCAGCTTGGCGCATGTTCAGTTCGTGAGTCTGGGTTCGCCTCAACAAGCGCACTTGAGGCGTCAAAAGTAACGGGGAGGTGGGAGAGCAAAAGGGCTTCATTAGTTAGATTTGGTGGTTCGGTAAGAATTCATTGACTTTGGTCTTTTACTCGTTTTGCCCTCCTGTCTTCCAATATTTATGGATGTTTAGCCATTTTATCTCTTTTCTAATTTTAGACATTGTGACAAAACTTAACCGGACTTGAAGTTGATGCTTTTGTCCAAGTCGTCAGTTTCTTGTGAATCTGGTTCTTGCTTAGAGTGTTCCTTATGTTTTTTGGTACAGTTGCAATTAGCAAACAAAACTTATGCAGTGAGCTACCTTCAGGCTCCATTGAAGGTCTAAAGTACAATTTAAGAGTGTTTGATTCATTTTTTGGTCAATAGGAGCTTGTATGCCAGTTCTCAGCAGATGAACCTCAAAACATAGTCCGGGATGAGATTGGACTTCTGGCGTTACCTAAGCAATTGTGGAGTGTATTTAAGGAGCTAGACAATGGTGAAACCCTATGTGAGGTTGGATGGTTGCTTAGTGATAATACTGCAATGACCTCGAGATGTATTATGTTCAACAATGGAATATTGAAGGCAAGTTTGCTTTTTCCTGCTCTTAGCTTTCAAAATAATTTTTAAATAAATTAAAAATCATGCCTTGGAAGTATTGCATTGGGGCTTTATGGTGAATCTTTCCCTTCAAACTAAGCATGATGC
Source organism: Carex littledalei (assembly GCA_011114355.1). NCBI lineage: Eukaryota > Viridiplantae > Streptophyta > Magnoliopsida > Poales > Cyperaceae > Carex > Carex littledalei. Next base: position 1,796,060 of record CM022105.1, read on the forward strand.
GATATCCAAAAACTAAATGAATGTGGTGTAGTTTTTCGTCCAAACCTAATTTTTCCTGATATTGAATCATATTTTATTTTTGGATCTGATAAAATCTGTTGTGAAGTTCTCACAGAAGTCCATTGCTTATGTTTGCAGGAGGCGACCATTTCATTTGAGAATTTGCTGCCAGAGGTCTGACTTCACTGAACCCGGTCCGATTACATGCCTACCAGATCTTAATATTGGAAAGGATAGTGTAGGAATGCAATCCTTTCACAAGCAAATGTATATAATATGGATTGAGCTTATTTTGTCTTAGATGTATTATTTGAGATATGATTCCTTGAGTATAGAATATTTGGCAATCTTGTTTTTCCTTTGGAATCGATATAGATTTGAAAATAATAAAAAAAAAAAAATTGTGAGTGCATTGTTGAATATATGAATAATGAACTATCAAATTTTGCACAAATTGAGTATTAGTTGATAAATGCATGAAACATTGTTAATTTCAGACTGTTGAGAAGTTTAACTTAGCTTGATGAATAATAAAGTGCATCAAGTCTTATTTTTTTTTAGTATTGCCGCGACTTATCTATTATATAGATCAATGTCATTGAATATCGTATATTGATTTAAGGCGTATTTAAAATTGTCCGACTCGATACTAACCAATAACCATAGCATGTCATGTTGTCCGCTAGAATGTCTATAAGTCAACTCTACAAAAATTTAAATACAATCTTTTACCGACTTGTATCAAATTGATGTTAATATTAAGCGTGAACCTTGTACAAATTTGTTATGTCGAGAGCCGAAATTTTTATTAATATTCAAAAAAAATATTAAATTTCAAAATTTGACAAGATTTCGAAAACCGAATTACCGAAAACCAAATTTGACAAGATTTCAAAATTTAATAATAAATATTAAATTTTTATTATTTCCCGATTTTAAGCCGAATTACTGCAGATTTATTTCTCGGTTTTAGGCATCCCAAAACCGCACTATTTTTACAGAATCGGGAAATAAATTTTCGGTTTTGGTTTTGGAATTCCAAAACCGAAAATTAAATTTTTGGTTTTAAGTTCATTAAGTGCACTTGGTTGATGGTTTTGCCTTGGGAAACCGGGAATTAAAAATAAAAAGATTCTCGACAAATTGTCTTTTTCTCACAATTATTTTTTCAAAATAGAAGGATTATAATATTTTCTGTATTTACTTAGAAGTGACTTTTGAACCGGGATCAATAATTCAGATTCAAAACATTTTTATTTTTTTCCAATAACACAAAGAAATATTTTAATTTTTTTACAGCCGTAAAAAATCCGGCCTGAAAAATGTTGATCCGGATTATTTGTCGCAATCTTTCTAATAAATCAAATTATATAGTATTTCATCTATTTTCAAAGAAATATATAAAATATTTCTAATATTTCAATACAAAAATATATAAATTATAACATTTTCTGTTTAATTAAAAAAATTTAATTCTCGATTTTGGAATTCCAAAATATTTATTTTCTGGTTCTGAAATTCTAAACCCGGGAAATAAATTTGCGATAGTTCAGCTTAAAACTGAGAAATAAATCTGCAATTAGGACAGTTTTCGAAATTCAAATAGGATGTTTGGATATTAATAAAAATTTCGGTGTCGAGAGACTAGTGTGCTTGTGAATGTTTGAGAGTGACAATGTCTGCGAAAAATGTTCTCGGTTAGTCAAATCAATTCCTCTTTTTATTTTATTTTTGTTCACTCCAGAGTCCGCATCCTCTGCATTAACATACCGTTAAGAGTTCAACACACTGTTAGAGTTTAACTCTGGACTGTCCGATCAGAACTCGGACCAATCCGGACCATGCCTGTAACCTGTAATGCACGGGCCCTTTAATATTTGTGCAGATTCAAAACGAACGGTCCAGATTTAAACTCAAAATTTGAGTTAAACTCGGGGAATGAGAATTCCTGCAGAGCTGACGGGTAAGAGAATACAGCTTGTAGATAACTTGTGATAAGAAAAGGTATAGCAAACCTAACTTAAATTAATAGATAACACCGAATAATTATACATTATACCAGGAGTTTCAGTCTAGCAGACAGTTGAAAGTAACAGCAAAGATATAAATCAAATTAACAACAATGCCCAACGGGATTATATTTATTTTCAAACCTAACGAGGCTGAGGTTCCTCTACAATGTCCATCTCAAAGCTGTTTCTCTGCATGGGCTCCTGTGTAATTTGCACGGCGCTGTTCTTCATCATGGCAACGAACTCACTATAGTCGATTCGACCGTCCTGAAAACAAAATCAAGCAAGCATTAATTGTTAGTTCACCAAATAATAATAATTAAATAAAGAAAGCTTAAATGTTGGAATGCATCAGAAAAATCCAATTATGAAGCTTTGCACGTGATTTATGAAGACAGCTACTCTTTTGTTCTGGTCCCCTAAATTTTAGTAACTGGCCCCATCAAATAATGTCAGATAAAAAAAAAATCCACATCAAACAAAGAAGTAGATACTAGATAATGACATTGGGCCACAAGCGGGTAGAGACATGCAAACGAAAAATAAATGAAGTCTCTAATTAGCATACATGAAGACAAAACCTTAATTGGTGTTCAGACTTTAGAGGAAAAAAAAATAAAGCCCCTGCCATTAAGAAGCCCAAAAAATCAAGAAATAATCATAATAGAACATTGCTTGAAAATTTGGAAATCTTAATGACAGGGGCTGCCTAGATAAGATATTGGAATTGTTTGGATTTTATCTGATAGAATATAACAATTACTTAGATTTTTCAAAAAAAAAAAAAAAAAAAAAGCCCCTGCCGTTAAGAGACCAAAAGAGATCAGAAATATTCTCAGAATATTACTTCGTCTTTTGGGCATCTTAACGACAGGGGCTTTTATTTTCTTTAAAACATCCTTTCAATGGGGACTGTAATTTAGAAAAAAAAAAAAAAAAAAAGCCCCTGCCATTAAGAAGGTCAATTGGTCAAACAGGAATATTCAATGAATATCCTTTGCTTAAGACCATTGATCCCTCTTAACGACAGGGGCTTTATTTTATGATACCAATGGTTTCAGACAGATTGCAATAGCGCAAGCAATTTTGAGGCAAAAGTAGCTTACGTTGTTCTGATCTACTACTTCGAATATGTCTTCAAGAAGCTCCATGTTGTAACCATCAAAAGCTAGTTCAAGTTCATCCCTAGTGATAAAACCATTCCCGTCCTTGTCAAAAAATGAGAAAGCAGTTACAAGGTGGTGTTCTTGCTCCAATTTGCTGAGAGGAACTGTTGCCGCCATAAACTCTACAAACTCCACTGAGCCATTGCTGTTAATATCAACCTACAAGATTTTGATGAAATTAAGTATTTATTTATTATACTCAACATTTTCAGTACTGGTAGGAAGTCAAATGAACTTACTGCATTCATGAGTTGCTGAATCTCTGAATCCTCAAGAGATTCATATTTGTTAAGGCCTTCTTTAAGCTTGTCAAATGCAATAGCCTCGCTGTCATCGGTACCCAACCCATTGAATATTGCTCTCATCCCACCGGTCTCCTCTTCTGAGAGGTTCTCTGCTATTACCTAATAATGATTGGAAAAGGAAAGAAATGGGTCTCGGTTATTTTTCCAAAGGAACATGTCAAGAATGCAAAGTTGAATTGAAGCAAAAAGATTTACTCACTTGAAAGGCCAGTCTCTTCAACAAATTCATTTCAGAGAACTGCTTCAGGCGAGAGACAACAGCTGGATCGTGAGTATCATCAGAAGCAGCTGCATTCTCACAAATCCAAGGATGACCTGTACAAGAAGTACACTTTGTTAGAGATCATCAACTTTTAACGCAAATTATTAGAGATCATCAACTTTAAACAGAAACTACGGAAGAGTAGTTACTAACTTAGCACTTCATGAGCCTTCAGCCGTTCAGAGGGGGAAGGACAAAGCATTTTCGTTATCAGATCCTTTGCACCGTCAGATATTAGAGCCCACTGTTGGGATTCAAAATCAATATTCCCCTCCTTAATCGCCTCATATATCCCTTGCTGATTGTCTGAATAAAGATACCAAAAGTAAGCAAGGTCAAACTTAGCAACACTGAACATTATTTCGCTGGCTGCAAAGTTTACACTATTCTCAAAAATAATATTTATAAGTACCTGCCCAAAATGGTGGTACACCGCTCAACAATATGTAGAGTATAATACCAGCACTGAAGATTTCGGCTTCAGGTCCATAACGTCTGTTGAGCACTTCAGGTGCAAGATAATACGGGCTTCCAACTATATCATTGAACATTTGGCCTGGGGAAATACAAATAACATATATCAGGACAAAGTGTTAGAAGGGTTACTTAGCACATCAAAGTGATATAGATATAAATGAGTGTGATGCTCATCATTAATGAAACAGAAAAAGTAAAATATTAAATAAAAGAGTAAACTATTTCTAACTCAGAATAAGTAGGAATAATTTATGGATGATAAGCACTGTTTTTTGTATGACTGCACCCATATTACACTATCTAGAGTTATGAAAGGGAAAGCAGGTATATACACACTGATATATAAACTGAGAAGAGAATTCTTAGTTATAATGTGCAGGAAAAAGTATATCTAGAGTTATGAAAGGAAAAGCAGGTATATGCACGCTCATATATAAACTGAGAAGAGAATTCTTAGTCATAATGTGGAAGAAAAAGTATATGTATATGTAGGAGCATATTATTAAAGTAAAAATTTCAAGAAAAATCATAGACCGCCTAAAATTAATCTTTGAATAAGGCCGATACCCCCATAGTTTGAGAAAACTGCTAAATATATTGTGATTCACAAGAAACAGACACACCAAAATGAAAAAAGGCAGCCCACTGCCATGAGGCTTCTTTCATTTTAAGGTCTCGAGATGATCATGGCCTCACCTCCATTTTTAGAAAGGCTATTTCATGGGATTGGGCCCACAAAAAAACCTCTCTAAAAATGGCATGAAAGCACATATATAACACCCCCTGAGAACTTAAAATGAAATGAAGCTCGTGACACTCTACTGCCCTTTTCATTAATACAGACCTCAATACAAAAGCATTAGAAATTGAAATTCAAGTGGCTAAGAAATTGCGAACTCTTTCAGAGGCACAACAGATGTGGAGCAAGATAGGATCAACAGCTGGCGAGGAGTAAAAAAATAATGTTTGTGGTGACATGAAGACATACGCAATATCTGGTGGATACTTAGGCAGTACCACCTGCATATAGTCATCCGTCACCTGAAAAGAAAAAAGAAAAAAGAACAAAAAAGAAGAAGAAGAAATTATCGTTTGCCTCCTAAAGCAACAACTCGCTTAATCTATAAATCACTCAAAGTTGTGATCCTCGCATCAGTTTTTTGTAGCATTTGATACTGCTGAATTTTAATTTCAGTAGCTGATCCTTATTATTATCATTATTAACACCCCCTTGATTCCCCAGCTAAGATCTCTTTTCCAATAAGGCGCACTCTTTTCCAGGAAGGCACACACATACAACTAAAAGTAAGAGTACGAGTAAAACATCAGTCTTGGGCGATTCAGTCTTACACTTTAGTATAGTTAAAAGTATTTTGTGCATTTCGAAAGGCCGAACAATCATTAATCGACATAAGTTGGGCCATGGATTTAAAATGTTGTGTAAACCAATTCACAACCCCATTATTTAATAAAAAAAGGTTGGATTATGAGATTAATGATTTGAATTTTGTGGATTAAGGAAGGAAAAAATACTGAAATAAAGAGAGTCGACAATCAGTTTTGGAATTGATCAAATCAAGTTTCTTTATCCTCGCCATCATCTCAGAGGACACTAAGACCAATTATATAAAGTCAAACATATAATTTGTGCTAAGACCAAATATACAAAGTTAAACATATACAATTTGTGCTATATTCAGGATCATAATTTAATCATCTCAACAACTAATTAGAAAATTAATTATAGTAAATAAATTGCTTTGACTGGGTTGCAGCAATAAAAAATTTAGTGAACTTGGATGACTCTCAAAAATAAAATTATATAAAGTCACCATAATAAGTTTCACCTAAACCCCAGTGTCTTAGAGAGAATTTAAATTACAATTAGGCAGATCTTAGCATTTTTATTATTAACTTAATAAGAAATGAACAGAAAAGAGCTGACCTAACTAACCAATTAACACAATTTTCAAGTCGAAGATAAATGAGAAAATAGAATTGCTATTAAAATCTCACCTGGCTTGATGAACACAGAAAGACCAAAATCAATAGCCTTGATTGAGAAGTCATCATCCTTATCTGTCAGCATGAAGTTCTCCAATTTAAGATCACGATGCATAACCCCAAGAGAATGACAAGACTGGATAAACCTGACTATGATCCTCATCAATTCAGCTGCTCTCTTCTCACTAAGACACCCCCCATGGGTAACTCTATCAAACAAATCACCTCCACCACACAGCTCCATTACAATATGCAAAGCGTTAGAATCCTCATAGACATCCTTGATCTTAACCACATTTTCCAGGCTAGACAAGTGATGCATGATATGTATCTCCCGCCTCACATCCTCCACGTCTTGTCTTGAGAGCAATTTCCTTTTGGAAATTGTTTTGCATGCATAATCAATCCCTGTGGAGATCTCAGTGCATAGGTAGACTATGCCAAATTCGCCTTGACCTAGAACTCGACCGAACTCGAACAAATCCCGGATATTAGAGGTTTTGTGGTTCAAAACTTGACTAGATATGGGATCAAGGCCGCGCCTGATTATCGAGCTGGTGACAGTGGAGCTTGGCTTTAGATCAAGGCACCGATCAGCATACATGCTCTCAGATGTCGGGTATCCGTACTGTGAAGGAACAGGTCCCCCGCATTGGTTCCCCATTTAGGTATTTAGCTTCAAGTGGGGAGCGAAGCTTTTAAGTTCTTTTATCTTCACCTTTTTCCCAAAGAATCTCTATTTGGTTAATCGACCTCCTTGAAATAGGGAGATCGAATAACCAACCAAAAGGAAAATTGGTTGATTGGAAGAGAAGAAGGACCGCTAATGGGAGGTAGGATATTGATTAATAAATAAAATATTAGCAGCTTGGGCCAGGGAATGAAGCAAGAGGAAGAGGAAGAGGAAGAAGAAAGAAGGAAGTAGATCTAGGTTTTGATAGAGAAATTGAAAGAGGAGGGAGGCTTTAGTAAAGCGGACTTACAAGAAACGGAGATCTGAAGCGAGGTGGGAGAGAGGCGGAAAGGTTGCAGAGGAGGCGAATTTAAAGAGCAAGTAAGGTAGACTTGACGGTAGTGGGAAATAGCTCGATACTCCAGGTATACCACCTCAGACATGTCCAGAGAAGAGCGGCTGAGATGATTCTGTGGGTCCACATTATTATTCGGGTGCCCACTACCTCTGCTACCACTTGTCAGTGACTCGGGGTCTTTTTCTGGTGTGGTCATCCAGTACCATTTACATTTTCTTGGAGGGAGAGGTGGACTTTTCTAGGCCAACCTGTCAATTGCGTCGGATGAAAAAGAAAGCCAATTTCACGGGGAAAATTCGCAATAAACAAAGAAAGCGAAGTCCAAACCCACGCCCACGCTTCAAGCGTTGTTAGTTTTACTCCGTACATAACTTTGAAATGTATGTCATATGTAGCGGGTCACTAAATATCATTTCACTGCACCTGGTGCACAAAAGGAGTCGTCAGTTCGTCACTTGTCGGTCGTGTGATTAGCTGTCAGGCAAGTTATTTTATTGTCGGGGAGAGGAACCTTTTTTTGTACAAATACGTTCCCAGTGTAAACGAAGAGTCAAGTCGGTGAGTGCACTTGGTCTTGGTGGGGGGTCGGAAAAGAAGAGGAGACGAAGAATAGGAAGCTGAGAGAGAATATGCCCTGCGCTGTTTATTATTTTTTTTTTTTCCGAGGAGAGGAGGTGTCTACACAGCGCCACATCAGAGATTAGGACAATAGGACCCAACGAGCATGGGAGGTCAGAAACATGTGGCTGTGAAGACTTGTCGACCGGACCCCTTATGATACGCAGGCTGTCCCTTGATACTTGATAGGTTATAATAGGACTTAGAGATCTTGGTTTTCCAGCATGAAATTTTCTGCGTGCAGATCCGGTCCGTCCGTTTGTTCCAGGATCTGTATAAATTTAATTTTAATTTTTTTGCTACTGGAAAAACTGAGGTCTAGTTTTTCTTTACTTTTTAAATTTTGATTCTAAGAATTGTCTAAAAAAATTAAATTAATCTCTGAATTTTCAGGTGCATTAAAATATTTTTTAAAGTTTTAAATAAACTGATACTTAATTTTGGAAAATAAATTAAGTGTCCATAAATTGTAATAGTTAGGTGTTGAATATTCAGATTTTAGAATTTAAAAATTTATAGATAGAGATTTAAAAGCTTGCAAGTGACATTTTATTTTTTATTTTATCTTTTAAATTTTCGCAAAGGCTGCAAAGTCGTGAGCTGGGCTTGAACTCTCAATATTTAGATAACTATAGTCTTAGAATTTTTTCATCTAGCCAATTGTGCTACCTCCATCTGTGTGAGTAGCACTATAAAAAATTGTAAATAAAGCTTTAAGAGTTAGATATGAAGACTGAATGGAGAATACTCAAAGAGGGTGTGCTCGGAGATTTGTCTGACAATAGGGGTGAAAACGGATTGGATATTATCCGACCGAATCTGAATCCATATTCAAAATTTAGATACGGATATCTGATATCTGAATATCCGTACAGATAGTGATACAAGTATAATTTTGAATTTTAATTATCCGTATTCAAATAGTAGTTATATATCATTCATATATGTATGTGTCCATTTAATATCCAATCGTATCCGTATCTGAAAAATAAAAACACAGATACGAATGTAATTTTACCACTATCTAATTCGTATCCGATCCGTTTTCACTCTTGTCTGAAAAGCAATTATCAGGCTACTTTTTTTAATTTTTATTCTGGTCATGGTGTTAGAATGTTAGAATGTTCCGACATTTTTATTAATATCCAAAGTTTAATACAAATTATTAATTCTGCCCAGAACTCGACTCAATATCGAAAAATACCCAAGCCGGCCAGAAAATGGCCGGCTTAGGTACCAGAGTCAACCGGCCATTTTCTGGCCGGCTTACTCCATTTTTTTTTTTTAGAGAGACACTATGAAGATCAAAATATTGAAATCTATCTCTGAAAATTTGAAATTTTTGTTTAAATTATTTGTTATATTACTTCTTTGAGGAGGGATCAAGTTACAACAATCATTTTTTTTATTTTCAAAGTCCAAATCGTCGATCCAAACCGTTCAACATGATCTCCACAATAAACTGTGCTTCCAGATCAAATTTTACATTTTTTTTGAATTTTTTTACTATTTATTAAGTATTTTACAAAAAATAGTCATATTCAGACCATTGAATTTTGTACTCATCTTAATAAATAGTAAAAAAATTCAAAAAAATGTAAAATTTGATCTGCAAGCACATTTTATTTAGATAATCATGTTGAACGGTTTGGATCGATGATTTGGACTTTGAAAATGAAAAAAATGGTTGTTGTAACTTTGTTGTAACTTAATCCCTCCTCTACTTCTTTTGATGTATAATTAGCATATTTATACTAAAATACGCTAGAATACTTGAAATTATATTGAATTACACTATATTACAATAAATTATGTTCAATTATACTAAATTACGTAAAATTACAATAACTTTGCTAATTATGCTGAAATACGGTAAATTACGCTAAACTACACAAAATTATGCTATAGTAGACTGATTTTGCTCATCTTTCATGAATCATAAAAAATAGTAAAAAAATTCCGAAAATAGTAAAAATTGGTATTCTACAAGTTCATTATGTAACTAATTTACTGAGCTATTTGGATTGAATAATAGAAATGAAAACTTAATCGGAAACTTCAACTCAAGTTTTGAGGCTCTTCTCTTAGTTTTTTGACGATTCTGAATTTCGGAATCCGGCATTGCCGGCACGGATGCATGTGTATTTTCGCAAGCTTTCCGAAAAGTGATCATTTGCTAAAATCGGACACTCGAGCGCCGTTTTATGACCGTTTGAAGTTTCATCGTCGTTTTTCGCCTTTTCACTGAAGATATCATCCCTATTCATACCGTATTTTAGCGTAATTTACCGTATTTTAACGTAATTTAATGTAATTTAACGTAATTTAACATAATTTATTGTTATTCAACATAATTACAATTAATCTATCGTATTTTAGTATAAATATGCTAATTATACATCAAAAGAAGTAATATAAAAAACAATTTAAACAAAAATTTCAAATTTTCAGAGTTAGATTTCAATATTTTGATCTTCATAGTGTCTCTCTCTTAAAAAAAAAAAAAAAAAAAATGGAGTAAGCCGGCCAGAAAATGGCCGGTTTACTCTGGTACCTAAGCCGGCCAGAAAATGGCCGGCTTGGGTATTTTTCGATATTGAGCAGTGTTCTAAATAGCGCGCTATAGCGTTTTTGGACCCTAAACGCTAAGCTATGGCATGAAAATACGCTAATTGAGCTACGGCCGCTATAGCGGTAATAGCGGTCCGCTATAGCGGTAATAGCGGTCCGCTATAGCGCATAGCGTGTAGCGCGCTATTTGCGCGCTATGCATATTGGGCTTTTTTAGACAATTTATATGGGCTTAAATAAAGATCCATAAAATTTATTTTGTATAGAAAAAAAAAATAGAATGAATCATGATGCTTAAGATATTTTGTATAGAAAAAGATCGATAGTTTATGATATTATTATGGATATTTTGAACCATGGACTTTTGTACTAGTTCAATATGAATATTATAATTTCTTAATTAATTTGGTGTTATTTATTGTTCTATGAAACTTTAGATAATGTTAATATATAGTACAAATATATAATATAATTTTTGTAAAAAAAAAAAACGCTATTTGGAATAGCTTCCGCTATTCGCTATAGCTTTTTTTGTAGCCTTCCCGCTATGACGCTATAAACGCTATTTAAAACATTGATATTGAGTCGAGTTTTGGACAGAATTAATAATTTGTATTAAACTTCGGATATTAATAAAAATGTCGGTAGAATGTTAGATCTTTAGTAAGATATTTTGGAAATTTTGTAAGGACGCCCCTATCTTTGCTGTCTCCAGATGCGCATATGGAAATCACGAGTGTCGGTGGGTCTGCATTTTGGCCTTCGATTTCACGGCATCTTTTTTATTCCCGGAGCGTAGCGAGTCACTATGGTTCCATAAATTCACTAGCCAAAGTTCGGAGAAAACAATATTTATATTTTTATCAAATAATTAATAGATGGTTCACTCAGTTAAAGTTAAAGACGATCGAAAAATAATTAAACACGTTCAAGTGGCGACTGGTGCTCCAAACGATGATATTGTTTCTTACATAATTATACATGATTTTGCCACAGAAAGCCAAACGGAGAGGGTTAGGTAGACCGTAGATGGTACGGTCTTTTAATTTTATTCAAGTAGATCTGTCGACAGCAAGTGCTAGGAAAGGTAAAGCCGCTGCTGTATCTTTCACCGGTATGACAGAGTCAGAGACAATTGGTCTATATACAATGCGTACCGGGCTGCACATGCTGGTTGTTTACGACGGTTCAAAATTGGAATTATAAATACATTTCGACATTGTCACAATAGCTGTTTGATTTGGATTTTTCAGATCCGAATAAAATAGGGAATTAAGAAGGTAAACAATTCAGAATCCAGGAAGCTCTTATCCGAAGGAAAATATTTAAATAAATCCGCCTTTCAAGCGACGGTGAAGAGTTGGTCCGATGCCCTTTGGACCATATCTCGTCCAAAGCGCTCGTTAATCGTCCAATTGAGGGAACAAGTGATAGTAAGAAATTGTCTTTTCACGTCTGTTTAAATCAAACAAGTAACTATTTATTTATGAGAATGGTTCAAATGTCTTTATTTTTTGTGTCTCCATCATGCCTCTATTTTTAGAAACTTGAATAATTCAAAATTTAAATTATAAACGTCAAAATAAAACCGTTAGACAACCAAAACAAAGTTGAAATGTCGTAATTTTGTTTTTATGTGAATCAATAAGTTGAAATGTGATCAATTTTTAGAAAATTATTGATCACTTTCTCTATGTGCTCATAAAAAATGATCACATTTCAATTTTGTTTTTATGTGAATCAATAAGTTGTAAAATCAATGTCTAGAAATCATCCACATTAGTACATTTTTTTAAAAGCTCTTGATGACAACCAAAACAAAGTTGAAATGTCGCAATTTTTTACATGTGCATAGATAAAATGATGTAAATCATATCCAACTGTTTTATTTTGAATTTTAAGTTTCAAATTTTGAGTTATTAAAGTTTTTAAAAATGGAGGCATAATGGAGACACAAAAAATAAAGGCATTTGAACCCTCATCTTAATTATTGTTTGAACACTAAGCTGCACACTAAACAAATGGAGGCATCCATTACCTCTCAAATTCTCATTTTTTTATTACAAAATTCATATGCTAATTGGTGACAATTTTATTTTAAAAATAAATAAATAAAAATATAAAGAAATACAAATTTAACTTGTTAACCTTAACAAAAATATCTAACTTGTGCTTTTAATTGTTTCTTATTCTTTCAGTAATTAAAATTTGTTCAACATTATATGCTATTTTAATTCTAAATTAACCAACACGAAAGCATATATTAATTAGTTAAGATTTTTTTACTGATAGCTAAAGCTGCCTCTTGATTGGTTGTAGAGTAACAATTGACTTCTTATTCTTAATTTGAATTATTGAACAAGCTTATTGATTATATATTATCGTTTCCTAGTTATTTGTTCTATTTTACATATATGTTTTGTCAAAAAATATATCTATATTCAAGGGTACAATTATGAATTGATGTTGTTTTATTTTCTTTCTTTATTTTTTCAAATGAATGGAAGAAAAATTAGATAATGTTTTTTTAATGAATAAAGAAGGAATTAAAAGTTAAGGTTTTAAATGAAATTATAAATTCTCAGGAAAATTAATTAGAAAAATTATGAGCAAAAGTTTCTTCTATAGTCTACATAATTCAGGTTTCGAAGTTTTTTTCTAAAGTCTTAGTTGACTCAAAAAATTAAATGTTTTCAACATAGTTAAATTTTCTTTGAATAGATGCACTGGACATGTCCAATATTTTAGGTACTGGAGTACAATTAACAAACATATATAAGTTGCCTCTTCTATAAGAAGAGTATAAAATTGCTTTTATGTCAATATCTGTCAAGTCGCTGAATCGAACGATTTAAAACATCATTTTCACGAGATCGGTCCAAATGGCATTGGACCAACTCCCAACCGTTCAAGCGAAACCTTTGCGGGCGCTGTATTGTCTCCGTTAGTGTTGTAAATAAACGGACAAATCGGTCAATTAGTAGTTGGCGGTGATATTTTTTATGAGCATCTAATAAAAATCATATAGATCACATCTAATAGTTTTATTTTGACGTTATGTTTTAAATTTAAGTTATTAACATTTCAAAAATGAAGACATGGTGGAGGCGTAAAAAATGAAGGTATTTGAAACCTGCTCACACAACACTGAAATAAATTGATTTTAACGGTTTGAATTCGTCGTTTGAAGTCAAATTCACAAGTTTTGAAGTTAAGTCTACCAAAAAACTTAATGAGCTTACAAACATCCTAGTTCTACTCCCATAAAATTTTCTATTGAGGAATGTGAATTTTAAGGAATTAATTTAAAATTGCAAAGTTGTTTTTTTAATATAAATATTATTGTTAATTCCGGCATTTAATCTTTTTCAGAAAAACATCTCCCGGGACTTGTTTCTTGCTTATTAAGATCTAAAATTTTGTATCGACCTTGGCATTTTCTTTTTCTTTGTGTAAAATTTCTCTAAAATAAGTTTATTTAGTTACAAATTTGACAGATTACAATAATATGTGATGTGTTAAATTTTATCATTTTGAGGTCATATGGTTTGGTAGCTAATTTTGACAACTTTTCTTCAGTCGTCATACTATTGTTGGTCTTTGACTTTTAAATGCTATTACTATTATTAAAAATTTTGATATTGTGTAACTTTAACAGGGGTAGTTTTGTGGACTTCATGATGGGAGAGAAAACAAAATCCATTTCAAGGACTTCAAATTTCAAAAGAAAACTGTTGATTATTTTTCTGATAAATGTACAAATTTATATGCCAATCACACCTAATACTACTTTCAACGGTTAAAAACGACTGCCACTGCAGATTGACGTGCCAGTTTGAGAACATCGCTTGCTTCGTGACATGCACCTGTATATGAATCCGTATAACCTCAGGTTAGGTAGGGTATGTTTGGATGTGTTAAGAATATAAGTTATTTTAAAATATAAGCTATTCGGAATAGTAATGTGTATTTAAATAATATTTTTGTTATTTGAAATAGTTAGAATAGCTACTATTTTTTATTCTTTGTAAATGTTGGAATAGTTACTATTCGGAAGTGTGAAGAGAGAGAAAGATGCTTCATTCTCGGATTTCTACCAATACAGTCCCGAAATGACAAAACTGACACTACTTATGTTATCTCCACGTTGTGACAATTCGTTTGAGACCCCCACTTGCCTATATTTCATCTTAATTAGCACTTTGTTAATACTATTTTTTATCGGTTATAGCTATTCACTATTCCAAATGTATAATTCAAATAACATTTTTACTAATCCGAACAGCACCATTTTCACACTAATCTGAAAATCACTATTTTTTTTTTCTCTATTCTCATTTACTATTCTCAAATTTCGTTATTCTAATTATTCTAGCTCACATCCAAACGTACCCCTAGAGTACACAGAGAGAAATTTAGACTGTTCTTTTACTTTGGTACGATCTTAAAGCAGATCCACTAATCCTCTATAGTCTATATCTATAATAGATGTTAATTTTTTTTATCCGATTGGTATTAAATCCAGGCTGTTCTTTTCATATTGTACCCTCAGATATTTGAGGGGATACAGATTGCCTGTACACGGTAACATGGAGCCAGGGACGGATTCAGGAATTCTGTCAGGGTAGAGCACTAATCGGGTTCAAATAGCTAATTGGGTTCAAACCCATTAACTTATCGGATACACAATTACAACTAAATTCCTATAACTGTGTTTATTATAAAATTTGTTATAATCATAAAATCGATTGACACGGCATTGAAATATTTTTACTTAGCTAATTAAAAATTCGTTTGGCATAATACAAAGTGGCACTGTTTTAGCCAATTAGCAAATCGAAGTCAAACCTTAGATAAAAATTTAACCGAAATATAAGTTTTGAATAATAAAAGGCACAAAAAGTTCAGCCAACCCATTTTCTTAGAATTATAATAATAGATCTCACCGTCAAATCTTTATTGTTCTCTTCTTCTCTTTCATTCTATTTATGAAAAAGAGTATCACATATCCGAAAAAACGAAATATGCAGAATCGACTAAAACTCAGAAGGAATTGGTTCAAGAATTGAACTAACTCGAACCAGGATTAGGCACTATATCGGACCAAGAATAGGCACATTGAATAATTAGTACTGAGTCGAAATAAAAAATTCAAATCTAAGAGTAGACACTTGCCTACCCCAATCTGTACATGGATCCGCCAATGCATGAAGCAAGACCTCACGCCGGGTTTATTGGGAGTCCTTTTTTTTTTTTTTTGAGATAATTGAAAATTTCACTTTATTTCAAAGTCAAGCCATATCTAAGGCTTAAATTAATTTTCCATTTATTATATACTAACATATTGTATCTTAATCCGTTGTACTAAAAGATGGTTAGAATTTAGACATTCTATATTTTGAATACTTTAGGATGACAATTGAAATTTTGAGTCAAACATTTTTTTGCACTTTTTAATATATATTATCTTATATAATTATTTTTATTGCATAAGATGAGAATGAAAGTTCTCAAATCAGAACATAAGTTAAGATTGGCATCTAGCAATGCATCATGACTACCTAAATGGGAAAAGTTTTCATTGCCAACATGATATAGATCCAAGCAGGTCACACCTACAAGGGCTCTAGCCGTTTCATCATACAAGTACATTATGCCACTAGTACACTATAAGATAGTGCACGTCGAATTCTAAAATGCTTAGTTATGCAGGTTCATAATAAGCATTCACTCAACATATAAGAAGTATAAAGATGATTGATTAAATCTATTTAGTACACAAGTTTTGTACACAAGAAGATTTAATCATATGAGGATTAGTCGAATCAATTTGGTACACACGTATGTACAAAGAATGATTCGATTAAATGAGAAAATATGTTAATTCCGGAATTTAATCTTTTTCAGAAAAACATCTCCCGGGACTTGTTTCTTGCTTATTAAGATCTAAAATTTTGTATCGACCTTGGCATTTTCTTTTTCTTTGTGTAAAATTTCTCTAAAATAAGTTTGTTTAGTTACAAATTTGACAGATTACAATAATATGTGCTGTGTTAAAATTTATCATTTTGAGGTCATATGGTTTGGTAGCTAATTTTGACAACTTTTCTTCAGTCGTCAAACTATTGTTGGTCTTTGACTTTTAAATGCTATTACTATTATTAAAATTTTGATATTGTGTAACTTTAACAGGGGTAGTTTTGTGGACTTCATGGTGGGAGAGAAAACAAAATCCATTTCAAGGACTTCAAATTTCAAAAGAAAACTGTTGATTATTTTTCTGATAAAGGTACAAATTTAAATGCCAATCACACCTAATACTACTTTCAACGGTTAAAAACGACTGGCACTGCAGATTGACGTGCCAGTTTGAGAACATCGCTTGCTTCGTGACATGCACCTGTATATGAATCCGTATAACCTCAGGTTAGGTAGGGTATGTTTGGATGTGTTAAGAATATAAGTTATTTTAAAATATAAGCTACTCGGAATAGTAACATGTATTCAAAAAATATTTTTGTTATTTGAAATAGTTAGAATAGCTGTTATTTTTTATTCTTTGTAAATGTTGGAATAACTACTATTCGGAAGTGTGAAGAGAGATACATGCTTCATTCTCGGATTTCCGCCAATACAGTTCCGAAATGACAAAATTGACACTACTTATGTTATCTCCACGTTGTGACAATTCGTTTGAGACCCCCACTTGCCTATAAATTTTATTAGCCTGATAGTCACATTTACACCCATCAGAAACTCTAATAATTATTTTATTCAACAAACCTGCTCCAAGTTTTTAGGCCTAATGACCCAGTGTTGTAAAAAATGTCCATTTAGACCGATTAATTGGCCGATTAGTTGTTGGTGGTGACCAAACCGATACGAATTTTTCCGACTAATCGGCTGATTGTTTTCGATTATGGTCGATTATTCTCAATTATTTCCGATTAATCGCTTGACATTACCCTGTCCGTCCGACGACCGCATACCGTTATTTACAACCCTGTAATGACCTATCACCAAGCTTCTTGACGTAGGCAATAATGCTTTGCGCATTCAATAAACTATTAATTCCATCATAATTATCTATTGATAATTAGTTGTCATATGCCTATCTAATATAAATATGATGGATGTCTTCTCTCTTTTTGGAATACCAATATATTTACTAACAATGACAATTTATCCGCAAAATATATATTATCCAGGAAGGATTGTTTTTTTTTGGAAAAAAAAAAAAAACCTGGCGTACCTACCTACTCCGACATTTTTATTAATATCCAAAGTTTAATACAAATTATTATTTATGCTCAGAATCTCATCTGATTTCGAAAAATGCCCAAGCCGGCCAGAAAATGGCCGGCTTAGGAGTAGGAGTAATGGCCGGCTTACTCGTTTTTTTTTTTTTTAATATAGAGACTATGAAGGCCAAAATAATAAAATCTAACACTGAAAATTTAAATTTTTTTGTTTAAATTATTTGATAGATTACTTCTTTTGATATATAATTAGCATATTTATACTAAAATACACTAGATTACTGGAAATTATGTTGAATTACACTATATTAAGTTAAATTACACTAAATTACATTACATTACACGCTAAAATACGGTAAATTACGCTAAATTACATATGAATAGGGACGATATCTTCACTGAAAAGGCGAAAAACGACGGCGAAACTTCAAACGGCCATAAAACGGTGCTCGAGTGTCCGATTTCAGCAAATGACCACTTTTCGGAAAGCTGGAGAAAATGCGCATGCGTCCGTGCTTGCTATGCCAGATTTCGAAATTCAGAATTGCCAAAAAACTAAGGGAAGAGCCTCAAAACTTGAGTTGAAGTTTCCGATTAAGATTTTCATTTCTATTATTCAATCCAAGTAGCTCAGTAAATTAGTTACATAATGAACTTGTAGAATACCAATATTTACTATTTTCCGAATTTTTTTACTATTTTTTATGATTCATGAAAGATGGCACAGAATCGGTCTACTTTAGCGTAATTTTGCGTAGTTTAGCGTAATTAGCGAAGTTATTGTAATTTACCGTAATTTAACATAATTTAGTGTAATTCAACATAATTTATTGTAATATAGTGTAATTCAACATAGTTTTCAGTAATCTAGTGTATTTTAGTATAAATATGCTAATTATATATCAAAAGAAGTAATCTAACAAAAAATTTAAATTTCCAGTGTTAGATTTTATTATTTTGGCTTTCATTGTCTCTAAAAAAAAAAAAAAAAAACGAGTAAGCCGGCCAGACAATGGCCGGCTTACTCCTACCCCTAAGCCGGCCATTTTCTGACCGGCTTGGACATTTTTCTAAATCAGATGAGATTATGGGCATAAATAATAATTTGTATTAAACTTTGGATATTAATAAAAATGTCGGCTACCTACTTATATGTGAATGTCATTTCATTTAAAAAAATATGTTGGTGTTGTGGAAAGAAATGACGAATTGAATAAGAAAAAACGGACATAAAATTAAGTTTTTTTTATAATGATGTTAATAGAATAACTACTGTCAGAATCACAGATTTAGTGCAGTGGTATGAGCTCTCATCTCTCTTCAGAAAGATACATGTTTAATTTTTAAAAATAGTATCTTTTTATGAAGTGTACTGGAGTTCTTTCATAATAAAAAAAAATAACTATATTGACAATTCAAATCTTAGTCTAGCAGAGGTGATTATACGCGTTAAACATCACTTATCAAGTATCGACACGATATTGCTGTCGGATTTACTCGATTTCTTGTTTTTTGTTTTTGTTTTGTTTTGTTAATATACTGATTTTTATGTTGACATAAAGTTAATTACTACAACTGACTCATAATTTTATGATTTAATTAAGTGCTTATATTTTCATGAAGAGATGACTCTATTGGATTTTTCCATCACTATGCCATACACACACTACTCTTCATGATTTTCGAAGTACCTCTCGCTCATGGAAAGAAGGAAAAAAAAAAATGAGAACTGTGCTTTCTTTTCTGTTGCTCAAGAATCTCTTCGCAAGAGAATTTAGAGAATTTAGGAATGTTCAAATTCAAAGAAAAGTTTTATATGACAACTCCGCTGAATAATGTCATTATCTTGTTAATTTGATTGAACAATTATCTCTAAAATATTTCATTATTAAAAAATGTTAAATACTAAATACATAGTATACAGATTCACCTGGCGAATTATTGCTACCTTGGCAATGTATTACATGTGTAGGATCAAGGATGTAGCAAGTAAAGCTCAATGAACTATGAGAGCGAAGATCAAATTCGTGCGATGTTTTACCTCAATTGTTAGATTCGCGTTAAAATTTATGCCCTCGATTTAAATAAATAGAAAATTTTATAATTTTAATTTGTATACGAATCTCACAATTTAAACGGAGCATCATACTATATTTGATCCAATGTCCATCGATTAAATCCGTTGCTTTAGATGGAGATTTGAGATTATTTTGAAAAACCCTGTTCTAGATAGGGGTGCAAACATATCAAATATTATTCAATTGTATCTGGGTTCTCGTATTCAAAAATTAGATACAAATATATGATATTTGAATATTTGTGCGGATACAGATATATATAGTAAATATGTACCACAAAGTTTAATATATTATAAAAATTATATATAATCCGTATCCATCAAATATCCAATCCGTATCTATATTTGAAAAATAAAAACAGATGTAGATATGATTTTACCGCCGTCCGATATTCCGATCCGTTTGCACCCCTAGTTTTTGAGCTATTTGGATTTACTTTTTTTCTTGCTCTGTGGTGGACCAAGTAGACCCGCTTCTCCGTTACGAGAGCAGGTTGGGTCCGATACCCATCGGACTCAAATTTGGGTTCGATGAGTTTCGTGACTGTCCGATTTGCTTTATGATTCGTGTGCACGTTTTTAAAGCATACGCAAAAATTACGGGCACGAATCTTAAAGCAGATCAAACGGTCATCGAACTCACTGAACTCACTTTGAGTCCGACGGGCATGGGACCCAAATTGACCTCCTCCGTTACTACTTTTCAACAAATAGAAAGTCAAATTCACTTTTTGACGACAATGATTAGTTTGATATTTTGATATGCGGCTCATATGAAGCACATCTGAAGCACTAGACATTATTATCACTCTATTCGCAATCAACGACAGGGCAGTGAGCACGTATAAAGGGAAGAAGAATAAAGAGGCAAAGACGCAAAAGGGAACAAAATGATGAATCATTTCAAGGGTGAAAACGGAGCGAATACGGAGCGGATAGCCGATATTTTTATTAATATCTAAAGTTAATTACAAATTAATTAATATATTCATGATTCTCAACTTTTTTTCAAAATTGTCCAAACTGGTCCTTTTATGGCCGATTTTCTCTTTTTTTCTTTTTTCTTTTTAGACACTACGAAGAGCAAGATAATGAAATCTAACATGAAAATTCGAATTTTTTGTTTAAATTATTTGTTAGATTACTTCTTTTGATTTATAATTAGCATATTTATACTAAAATACACTAGATTACTTGAAATTATGTTGAATTACACTTATATTACATTAAATTACGCTAAATTATGTTAAATTACGCTAAAATACGGTAAATTTCGGTAAATTTCTGTGTGTCTTAATAGTGATGTATAATTAGAAACTATTTTTGGTTTCTCTTTTATCTTCATAGTGATTTATAATTAGAATTTTTTTTTTAAGAGACACTATGAAGAGCAAGATAATGAAATCTAACACTGGAAAATAACAAAAAATTATTTGTTAGATTACTTCTTTTGATGTATAATTAGCATATTTATACTAAAATAAGCTAAATTATTTGAATTTATGTTGAATTACACTATATTACGTTAAATTACGCTAAATTACATTACATTACGCTAAAATACGGTAAATTACGCTAAATTACATATGAATATGGACGATATCTTCACTGAAAAGGCGAAAAACGACGACGAAACTTCAAACGGCTATAAAACGGCGCTCGAGTGTCCGATTTCAGCAAATGACCACTTTTCGAAAAGCTTGCGAAAATACGCATGCGTCCGTACCCGCGATGCTAGATTTCAAAATTCAGAATTGCCAAAAAAAACAAAGGGAAGAGCCTCAAAACTTGAGTTGAAGTTTCCAATTAAGATTTTCATTTCTATTATTCAATTTAAGTAGCTCAGTAAATTAGCATAATGAACTTGTAGAATACCAATTTTTACTATTTTTGGAATTTTTTTACTATTTTTTATGATTCATGAAAGATGGCACAAAATCGGTCTACTTTAGCGTAATTTTGCGTAGTTTAACGTAATTTACCGCATTTTTATCAATTAGCGAAGTTATTGTAATTTAGCGTAATTTAACGTAAGTTAGTGTAATTCAACATAATTTCAAGTAATCTAGTATATTTTAGTATAAATATGCTATTTATAAATCAAAAGAAGTAATCTAACAAAAAATTCGAATTTTCAGTGTTAGATTTCATTATCTTGCTCTTCATAGTGTCTCTAAAAAAAAATAAAAAAAAACCTGTTATTTTATGGCTGGTTTGGACATTTTTGGAAAAACTCATGATTTATGGGTATATTAATTAATTTGTAATTAACTTTGGATATTAATAAAAATGTCGGCGGATAGTGGCAAAACTATATTCATATTTTTTTTTTCCGGATGCAGATACAGATCGGATATCAGCCGGATATATATACAGATACGAATTGGATCGGATCGGATATTTATTAAAATAATATTAAAAAAACGTCATAATATTTATATAATTTTAATGGTGAATAACAATATTTTTTCATAATATATTTAAAATAGATGATATATTTACTATTCGAATACGGATAATTGAAACATAAAACCATATCAGTATCCATATCCACACGGATATTAAAATATTAGATATCCACATCTAATTTTTTAAATACGGATCAAATGCGGATCTGATATTATCCATACCGTTTATTCATTTGGCAATTTACAAGTACATAGATAGGGCCCACTTTTAAAGTGGCAATTTGTGTTGTGTAAATATATTGCTTTTTTTATAAATTAGTTCTTTATTAATGATTCCTGTTTTTAAACCTGATCATAAAATGTCTGAATTCTTTGGATTGACAGAACAACTTACATGCCAACCTATCTGACTGAAATACTTCGTGCATATTTTTTTATTTTAAAATTATTTTTCATTCTTTTAAAAAGTTCCATACCACATTTTTTGTCAATAACTCAAAAGAAAGACATGTTAGATGAGATTCTATAAAATTGTGATTTCATTATTCAACAATGCTTGTGAAAATGTGCTGGAATGGACGTTTACATATACTGTGAATATAAATGTGAGAAATTTTGTTTCTTTTTGAAAAAATAATGTCAACATTTTTTTCATATTAATGTTGAAAATGTTGAATTTTGATATTTAGATTATGATTGTTCCTTTTTATATCAAATATAGACATGAGTAAAAACTATAATTATATCAACTTATTATTCGGAATAAATATGAAATTGTCATTTTTATATCAATTATATATAATTGATGCCAGTTTTGTCTTTCTCATATTTATGACGATCTGTGAGAATTTTGCGAATCTAAAACCACAAACGTATTCTACGTGATTTTCTCTTTCAAACGAGATTCATAAAAACATCGCGTAGGTATTTATACCTCGTTGTGCAAGTGTAAATAGTTCACGTGTCAAATGTGTTTACTTGATATTTCTCTTAATTTTTTTTTATACATGATGTTAGTTGGTGCCTAAACGTATTAATGTAAAATATTGCAGGTATTTATACCTCGTCATGCAATAGTAAATAGTTTGTGTGTCAAGTGATTTTACCTAAAATATTCTATTAATTTTTTTTTATATGACACTGGTTAGTGTATGAAAATATTTATACCTTGTCAGATAAGAATAAATAGTTCATGCGTCAAGTATAAAAATGTTTTTTAGATTGACAAATATAAAACTGTTTACTTCAAAGAAAAGATAGGCCGATGAAATTGTTTGTTTTTATATCTACAGATTTTAAAATCAAAACAGATAAAATTGTCCAACATACCCCGACATTTTTATTAATATCCAAAGTTTAATACAAATTATTAATTATACCCGGAAGTCAACTCAATATCGAAATATACCCAAGCCGGCCATTTTCTGGCCGGCTATGTTCCCTCCCTAAGCCGGCCATTTTATGGCCGGCTATGTACCTTTTTATTTTTATTTATTTTTATTTATTTTATTTTTTAGAGACACTATGAAGATCAAAATATTGAAATCTAACTCTGAAAATTTGAAATTTTTGTTTAAATTATTTGTTATATTACTTCTATGAGGAGGGATCAAATTACAACAATTATTTTTTTTATTTGCAAAGTCCAAATCGTCAATCCAAACCGTTCAACATGATTTCCACAATAAACTGTGCTTGCAGATCAAATTTTACATTTTTTTGAATTTGTTTACTATTTATTAAGTATTTTACAAAAAATAGTCATATTCAGACTATTGAATTTTGTACCCATCTTAATAAATAGTAAAAAAATTCAAAAAAATGTAAAATTTGATCTGCAAGCACATTTTATTTAGATAATCATGTTGAACGGTTTGGATCGACGATTTGGACTTTGAAAATGAAAAAAATGGTTGTTGTAACTTGATCCCTCATCTACTTCTTTTGATGTATAATTAGCATATTTATACTAAAATACGCTAGAATACTTGAAATTATGTTGAATTACACTATATTACAATAAATTATGTTCAATTATACTAAATTACGTTAAATTACAATAACTTCGCTAATTCTGCTGAAATACAGTAAAATACAGTAAAAAAAAACACTAAACTACACAAAATTACGCTATAGTAGACTGATTTTGCTCATCTTTCATGAATCATAAAAAATAGTAAAAAAATTCCAAAAATAGTAAAAATTGGTAATCTGCAAGTTCATTATGTAACTAATTTACTGAGCTACTTGGATTGAATGATAGAAATGAAAATCTTAATCGGAAACTTCAACTCAAGTTTTGAGGCTCTTCCCTTTGTTTTTTGGCGATTCTGAATTTTGGAATTTGGCATAGCGGGCACAGACGCATGCGCATTTTCGCAAGCTTTCCGAAAAGTGGTCATTTGCTGAAATCGGACACTCGAGCGCCGTTTTATGACCGTTTGAAGTTTCATCGTCGTTTTTCTCCTTTTCAGTGAAGATATCGTCCCTATTCATATCGTATTTTAGCGTAATTTACTGTATTTTAACGTAATTTAATGTAATTTAACGTAATTTAACATAATTTAGTGTTATTCAACATAATTTCAATTAATCTATCGTATTTTAGTATAAATATGCTAATTATACATCAAAGAAGTAATATAACAAATAATTTAAACAAAAATTTCAAATTTTCAGAGTTAGATTTCAATATTTTGATCTTCATAGTGTCTCTCTCTAAAAAAAAAAAAAAAAAAAAAAAAAGGTACATAGCCGGCCATAGGGAGGGAACATAGCCGGCCAGTATATTTCGATATTGAGTTGAGTTCTGGGTATAATTAATAATTTGTATTAAACTTTGGATATTAATAAAAATGTCGGCAACATACCTCATTACATAATTATATAACAGTATGCATTGACTTGGGAGGTTTTTAGGAGACTGGAAAACGGGGATAGTATAATTATTCTACTTTTCCTGTGAAGTATAACAATGAGGTAAGGGATGACGTGCATTGGCTTCATCAAATATACGCACGGTGTCTATTTAGAAACTTTTGTTTGAAGTTGTAGGTGCCGTGCAACTACTTCAAATTTCAAAGGTAGGTGTAAGAGTTGCCAAATGTAGAAGAGAGGTAGTTGTTTTTGCCAATGAGAAGTCCTTTTGTCAGCCAACAGAAGTATCTATTTTGATGAAAAGATTTAAATATCTGTAATTTCATTATGTCTTGTGATTGATCATAAAATTCTAAATTTAAATAACAAAATTTAACTGTTAAATGTCTCGAGTAGAACTAGAATGTTTTTAAGTTCACCAAGCCAATCTATCGGATGGGCTTCAAACGATGAATATGAACCGTTGAAACTAATATACCTTACGAGTGATGTGTCTACATGCGAAAATTTTAAACTTTCGAATTAATTTTGTATAGAGTCAAGTGGTAACACTACAACAGCCATACCTTTCTGCGACCGGCCAAATCGGTCGCAGAAGGTATTTTCGCCGGTCGCAGAAGAGCATGCCGGTCGCAGATGACCAAAGTCGGTCGCAGAAGACTCAGACGCAGTTGCTCCGTCGCTGATGACCACCCCGCTGACATCACCGGTCGAAGAAGGGTCAGGTGCCAGTCGCAGATGACTCCTTCAGAGACCGATGAAATCTGTCGCTGATGCTGTATGCTGACATGGCGGAAGACCATCAGAGACCGACTGGCCGGTCGCTGATGGGCCAGAATCGGTCGCAGAAGGTTGTTTTTTTTTATTATTTTTGTTATTTTTCTTTTTCCCAATTGGTACGAAACGTATCAAGCACCAAGCAATGAAAACAGAATTCCCAAGCAAATATACAATTCACCGTCGTCGTTCTCGACAAATATACAATTAACAAGCAATTCACAAACAATTCACATGCAAGCAATTGAACAATATAAAATACTGGTACGAAACGTACCAAGCACCAAGCAATTTAAAAGGAATTCAAAAATAATTTCAATCGATACGTACGACGCAGTTCACAAAACGACATAAACAAGAAATATGTAAAGTACTACATAAACATCCAATATCAAATATCTAAAGTACGACATACAAATCAAAACATCATAAAACTAGTCATCTCCTAAATCATCACCGCTGTCATCCTGCGCATCGGGACGGTGTGAGCTAGAACCTCCCTATGAGAATATAACTAAAGTTTTTAGGGTTTACAATTTTTAGGAGTTTACTGTTCCGTTAATTGATTTGCCATACTTGGTGTTCTTATTGGATTGAAACATACTCAAAAATCGAATTTCGTACCTGATGAGACGAAGAACGTCCCACGCTACGCCTCATCTTCTCCATAAATTGGTTGAACTGTGGTTGAAGCATGCTGAACACCTGACTTGAAATCGCATTTATGTCTTCTTGCCTGAGAGGAGGCGGCGCCGAAGAATATGATTGCGCTTGCGATTGCGATTGCGAAGAAGACGTCTGCGACCCACCTGGGCGATACATCGATCTCGTCTTGCCTGAAATATTAAATCGAAGATCATTAATATTACGTTATAGAATTTAAATACAAATTTACAATTTTAAGTATGTGTATTTTACCTAGAGCACCGAGACCATAGTTATCGCCGTGAGCATTATTGTCTGTGTTGGCGTACCAGACGTCTGCGTCAAAAGCGGGCCAAAGGGCTCGATCAGGCCCATATTTTGCGCTCATATCCCGATCGTAGTCTTCCTGCAAAATTTATAAAATAAAACAAAAATAAAGTAAGTACAACAAATAATGAATATTAATATAAGATTGTTATGTTCTATTACCTGTGCCTTTTTCGCCCTCGCGGATATGAATTGCCCCGTCTTCTTGCTGGTATGCGTCGACGTGAATAGCTCGTCAGACCACCTAGGCTCGCGCTGGTTTTCATTCTCCTATTATGAATAAACATTTCAACACAAATAAAATTATCAAAGTTAGTTCGAGTAAATTGAAATTGGAATTAATTGTTTTGATAAAATAAAACATCTTACGAATCTTTGTTTGTGAACCAGCATGTTCACTGAGCCCGTGGTTGCAAAAGAACCCTCTCTAGATGAGGCCCTATTTTGTTTGAATGCTATGTCTCAGTAGTGAAGAAATGTATGTGGATCTAGTATTTAAGAAAAATTCGGCAGCATTTCCCCTTAGTTCTCCAAGTACGCGTTAGAAACACATTATGTTGAAAATGTAATTCAATACGTACTCGTAGGAACAATAAGGGAAAATGATACCAATTTTTTTTTAAATACTAGACACATATACATTTCTTCACATCCTAGATGAGATAAAGCATTCAAAGAGCAGTCTCAAAACGGAAACTATTCAAAATTAATCTCTATCAGATTAATTTTGAACGGGTACAAACCTAAAAGGTATACTAAATGTTCCAGTTTACTAATATAATTAACCAACATAGAATTAATAACTAACAAACTGTAGTACATAATTAATAATATAATTAACCTTTATAGAATTAAGAAAGAGAGAAAACTTGCCTGATTATAAGCAATTAATCCTTGAAGATCAAGCTTTCTCCTCTCCCCCACATTTAAACTATCTTCTTCTACAACTCCTAAAACCAATTAACCAATCAATTAATCAACCCAATTAGTCTACCCAATTAATCAATCAATCATAACTAGCTAGCTATATTTTTTATTACATTATATATGCTTTCAATTCAAAGAAACCAATTCAAAGACTTTCTTTGAATTACAGAAATACAAAACTAACCAATTCAAAGAAAGTTTTTAATTGACTTACTTTCAAGCCATCTGCATTAATGCCAACCTAAAGAAATAAGTTCTTGTAGATTTTTCTTTCATTAAATTCTAACCCATTATAGTCAACAATTGCAACCTTCCAGATAACAAATTTAATATCAAAGTGCCTTTATGACTTATCTAATGAAGGATTACTAATTTAGTTTGGATATTTGGACAAGCAGTTGAAGTTGCACAATTAAATCTAACTTTATTCTAATTTCATTCACACAGTAATATGTAAACGAAATTAATATTTATGCATCACAGCTGACTTTATAATAAAGAAATTCAATTGGGTTTGTTATTCTGATGTAATATTTGATTAAAAAAATTATGTGCAAGTAGTAGAAATTAGATGACCATTATATATATAATAAAAAATATTTCTCAACTTTTAAGACCATTATATATTCTCAACTTTTAAGACCCAAAAATGATAACCCAAAAAGTAACAGTTGTTTTGGGACTCATAATACAGATTAAAAAAAAAGTAAAAAATGTACAAGGCACAAAAGATAACATTTCACATTATTGCAAAAGAATTGATACAACTAACATTGCCCAATTAGAAATAATCTCACAAACAAAAACAAATTACATTAGACAACCTCAATTACAGTTGAACAATTCAATCATCAGCACAGATTTGATTAATCAAGTCTGAAATTGGCAGCATGAAATTTAATTCCCTGGTTTGGGGCTCCCATCAAGCTTATTGCGCAAAAATATATAAACAATTGAACCTTGAACTGAAATCTCTGAAATCTCTAAAATTATATCGTATCCCCAAACGCCACTTTTTTTTTTTTTCCATTATTGAGCAAAAACCAAAGTCAAGTAGATGTGGCAAATACTTACGAGAACAAATCGATGCCTGCGGAGTTCGGGGTCGGAGTCGGCGTCTTCCAGTGGCGGGGTCGGAGTCAGCGAGGATCGGCGCCTTCCTGTGGTGTCGGGATCGGTCAGGGTCGGGGGGTCGGGGTTGGGGTCGGGAGTCACAGAGGCGGCGGAGTTCGGGCGCGAGTTCGGGCGACGGAGTTCGGTCGGGGTCGGCGGAGTTCGGGCGCGGGTTTTTTTTTATTCTGGCTAACCTAAACGCGGGAGTCACAGAGACAGAGAGAAGGATTGGCGCGGCTTTTTTACGGAGACCCTTCAGCGACCGGGCCAAATCGGTCGCTGAAAGGTGTGGGCGCCGGTCGCTGAAGGGGTGGTCGCCGAAACCAATTTGTTTTATTTTTTAATGGAGAGAGAGGGGGGTCTTCAGCGACCGGCGACCAAACCGGTCGCTGATGACCTGTTTTGTTGTAGTGTAAAAAAACATTCAAAAAATGAATGCATTAAAATTAATTTATAAACCTTATAATTTGGTCACTTGACCTTATACTTAATTAATTCGAAAGTTTAAATTTTTTGCTTGTAGACGCATCACTTATAAGGCAGATGAGTTTCAAAAGTTCAGATTCATTGTTTAAAGCTAATCTAATAGATTTTGGAGTTGAGTTCACAAAATGGCTTAGTGGACTTAAGAACACTCTAGTTCTACTCTAATGTCTCATATATTACATTTTACATAAGTACTTCAA
This sequence comes from Carex littledalei, assembly GCA_011114355.1. Classification (NCBI taxonomy): domain Eukaryota; kingdom Viridiplantae; phylum Streptophyta; class Magnoliopsida; order Poales; family Cyperaceae; genus Carex; species Carex littledalei. The sequence goes on from CM022105.1 coordinate 1,825,602, forward strand.
AATTATGACAAGTTAGTTTTGATAGAAGCTAAGTACTTGAAAATTCAGTTCTCATAACTTGTCCATTTTAGATAATTTATAAGCTTAATGCTAATTAAAATAAAATAAAATTATCTTAATGTTTTATGACATATGCCGAAAAAATAACACATATCACATCTACAATATTGTGATTTTTGAGTTTCATAAAGTAAAAACACCTAAAAGTTGATTGGTAAGTTGAGATCTATTGTAGAAAAACATTGTAAATAATTTTTATTATTAATATCTCTGTTAGTTGGAAATTTTCCACTAACCATAAAAAAAAACACCTAAAAGATGAACCCTCATTCATTTTGATTAAGAGCTCAGAACATATAACACTGAACACAGGTAGGTAGTTGTTTGAGTTAATACAAGAGCAACAAAGTATACAAAGTAACACAAAAACACAAAAGTATTTTAAACACTCAAAATAAAAAAAATACTCAACTATGCCATCATTTCTTTGAATTCTTCTTCTGGAGTCGATTTCTCCTTGGTGATCATATCATCCTCCTGGCTCCTGGAACATACTTTTCCCCATTGAGGTTTGTATACTTCTCTTTGAAATATAAAGAGAGAACAAAATATTTAGGCCTTTAACAATTTAATGGACCATGCCCTCGGGCTACGTTTCAGCTTGTGTGATATGGGCTAATTCAGGCCTTTTCTCTTACAAGAGAAAATTCATTTCTTTGCTCTTAGAATCTCCTCGTGACCTCCTCAGCCGAAATTTTTATTTATAGCATAAAAAAAAATATATAAACCAAATCACCTCAAATCAGATTTGAGGTAATTCGACATATATCCAGATCGCACAATGCCCCGGTCCCTCGATTTTTTTTTTCCAGAAAATGAGTAGTTTTGTTATATTTAGTTAAAAAGTTTGATTTTAGTTTACTAATTTGTTTTTTTGTAGTGTAAAATATAGGAAAATGAAGTATTTTTTTATATCAAATAATAATCTAACAATAAAAATAAAGAAGTCATCAATAAAAAATTATAATGCATATGTTCTCACGAATACAATAAAAATAAGTCTAATAAACTTAAAATAAACAAGGTCCATTGATTGCTTTTAACTCCAATACATTAAAAACATAAATTTAACTCCTAGATAGATTGCTTTTCAACCTGCAAATTTACAAACAAAAATTTCGATGTTAAATCAAATTGTTTCAATAATTTTTTTAAAAGTTGGAATTGAATAAAAATAAATAAATTAACTACCTCGTGCATCTCGAGCAGCTCTGTTCTGTCTTTCTTGTGTATCTCGGTTGGCTTGGTGTCCTCTTCTCCTCTTATTTAGTAAATCCAACCACATCGGAATCTTGTTGTGTCGTCTTCTACCCAAACTAATGAGCCTATGTTCTGGAACAAGTACAGGGCCCTCGTGTTTAGCCATTCCGACTGATTGTCATACACATTCCATTCACCCCTCCACGTGTTGATCAGTGTCTGGATGTGGTAGTAGTGACTTGCAAAATTGCCAGGGTCGATGCATCAGAGACGGCACACAAACAGAACATCGGAACACGGTATTATGTCTAATTGAAGCTTCTAACATGTGCATTCCACCGTGTTATTCTCCCTGATGACCACCGTGTATTTGAAATTGGCATTGGTAAACCGACCATAATCGTCAGGTATAAAAGCGTGAACTCTCTCTTGTGTGGAGGTCACTTCGAATTCGTTGTAGTTGCCAAACCCCCCAAGCATCTTCATAGTATTGGACCTCTTAAATCGTTTGTTAATAAACTATGAGCAATTAAAAAAAATGAAAAAAAGAATTTATTTAAATGAAGTCATTAAAAAGAAATGAAGAAAAAAATCTAGCAAAAATACCTTATGAACACGACACGAGAAGTGTTGACCTTGTCTTGCTTCAAATTCCGCTTTGGCCCTCCTTTGCCCAAACCATGTGACACATTTGTAAAATGTGTTCTCAATTATTGCGGCCACCGGTAACTTACGAGATGACCTGAAGACATTATTTAGCGACTCGGACCCGTTTGTAGTCATAATTCCCCAACGGTAACCACCGTCCAGCGCTTGAAATATCTTCCATGGCTTTGGACACTCGCTCTCATCTTGATCCTGATAGGGCCATGTTCCCAAGGACCTCAACTAACTTGCCACGGGCTATGAAAGAACCGGGATTCGGACCTCTTTAAGAGGCCAACCCGGGATTAATATGAAAAGCCCAGGGACCATCAAGATAAGGCCCAACAAAGTAGTGTAAAGCCTCATTAATATGGGCTCAGCCCGAACTCAGCATACACTGCTTTAGTGTGGGATAACCGCTATTACGGTTTACATAACCGCCCAATCTCCTATAACTGCGCGGCAAAGCGGTTATGGACAGCCTATATAAGGCAATAAGGCCCATTGAATAGCGGTCAAAACTTCTTAAAAAAAAGAGATATCGCATAGGTCAGAGTCCGAATATCTCCAAACCTCCCCGAGTTCCAAACTCAATTTTCACCTCGCCCTGTCATCCCGAGGCAGGACGAGCCCAACCCATAAATCATTTTCCCATATGGCCTACTCTTCCCGAGATATGATGTATCAATCACCGTGGGGCCACTCCTAGCTCTCCCTTGAATAATTAGATGGCTCAAACGGGTGCTTCAATCCCATCTCCTCCAGGGGTTAACAATAACCTCCAACTGGAAAGCACCACCCCACCTCTTGCGAACTTGCCGCCAGGAGAGCATCTCTAGATGCTAGTAGGAGAAACCCCCCCTGGGGGTCTTCGACCCCCAGGAACCGTACTGGCCAACCCAGCGATTCGACCCCGTAACGCTACACCAGAGCAATCTCGTAGTGTTGGTCTCAATATGATAGTTCGACCGCAATGAGTCAGGCAAAACCAAGCTCGGCCACATTTCACTGAGCAAGATCCCTTAGTTGGCTCCCAGCAGCCACCTTTCATACCGTACTACTCCCCACAAACATCATTGTACTATTATGGTACGTATCTTTACTCGCCATACACCCCGGTGGGTCCACAATACACCTACGTGACCCCGCCCGGACAACTCACCCAATGAGGAGACCCGGGGGCATATACTCCTAGAGCCCCGGGGATATATTGTTAGTGTTATGATCTAGAAGCCAACTATTTATGGATGTTTCTATGTTTTGTTCATGAAATGAAAGAATCATTTTGTTCCTTGAGTATTTAATTATATTATGGATTTTTCGAGTTGAGGACTTGAAATGTAGAACTCTATAATAATAATATAACGAATACTCTAAATGTCCCTAATCTTGGTAATTAAGGAGGAACACTATTTACCGGTACAAGATTAGTATGTGGATTAAATGATGATCATGTTCTACGGATCATATGGTAATGAGCTACCAATTTAATCACATAAATACCTGATGGAGATCAGGGGATTGGACATGACCCAAGAATGAAACATAACATGGATTGTGTTAATGTCATTAATGTTTCATTTGTGTCTTGAATTCTTTGGTATGAGATGATTACTTTTCCTACATGAGATACATGTATCTGTAGGTGTTGTCCAACGCTGACCGTAACTGGCAGCTATACAGATAATATCTCAATATGTGTGTCTTGTGCGGAGGAAAAGATATTTATCAAGAATACCAGTGTCCCTCATATTTCATATGTGAGTGATGATATCTTCGGGCCCCTTGATAGAGTAATAAAGTATGCATGCAATTATGATCAATGAGTTTGATCATTATTTACTGAATTACTTGGAATCAAGAAAAGAATAAATTTGCAAGGATGACACTCTCCTGCCTTGGATTTATTCCTGATATCATGTGACACGTGAATTGACACAAGCAATTAAATATTGCTTTAGGATCGTGATGTTGATTGGTTCATATCATCTTTATCTGTTGAGTAATTATAATGCATATTGCTAGGTGCCGCTTATAATTTATAGAATTAAAAGAAGTTTTGATTCTATTGTCAACACGATATAGATCCTACGAGGTCACACCCAAGAGAGAAAAACGAAACAAATAAAAGTGTCATGGAGATGACTAACTTGATCTTAGAATAAATTTATTACATGTTGGACATGGTATACAAATTTATTTCTCAACAAAATTGAGCAAATACAATTAACCGTAACAATTGTCGGGTGGGCCAAAAGTTGGCATAAATGGCAAAAACGAAAATGGCATAAATAGAAATTGGCCCAAGCCCAATTTAACATCAAATGGAGAAGTCCATTTGATGAGTGGGTTTGGAATAAAGTGGGATAAAGGTACATCTAATGGAGAGCTCCATTGGATGGCAAAAGTAAAAGTTGCTTTTGTCATGTTTAAATCTAGCCATTCATTGTGGTTGAGATGATTAAAACATACCCTAAATTAACATTATAAATACCCCACCTTTTTCCAAACCCTAGCCACCATTCTCATCTCTCTCTTCTTCCTTCTCTTGTAAGAAAAAGGGAAAAACGTTTTTGCAAGACAAGGTGAAAAGAGAAGAGTTTTTGTAATTTTGTCTCCACCATTTTTGCTCATGTGTTGAGCACAACTTCTACACTAAAATTAATAGTTGATTGAAGAGGTAGAAGCTAAGGTTAAGTTAGATTCTTGGTTGATTACCTCTAGCAAGGGAAAAACAAGAGTTTCGTTTAATCTCGGGTGGATACTCGTAGAGGCTTCGTGCGTTCGAAGCGGGTGTCATTTCGAGGCCGACTTGGAGAAGTAAAGGCTCGACAAGGAGACAACAACCCTACATCTCAAGTCCCTACTTCTTGGTTTAGAGACCAAGATTTGAGGTATAAAGATTAAACAAGTTAAAATGCTAAATACGGTTCATCGTTAGTCAAATAAGTAGATCTATGTTGGTTTCTTTGAGTTAAATTTTTGAAATTTGCTCTTGCATGAAACTAATATTTTCTTCATATATCCCTTAACGGGTCCGACTCCGACTGCCAACACCCATGTTCAGCAGTTGCAGCCGTGGCCCGCAGCCGAAACGGTCCCTCACAACACTCCGCCAGCGAGACCTGCACTAGGGAACTGCCCCCGAGGCCGGACGACCGAAGTTCCCCCGAGAAACCTGAACCCCGACTTTATTGAAGTTCGAACCGCAAACAGTGAGGAAACCATACTCTTAATCTCAAGAATCAGAATGTAAGTCAGGATGACCCAATCCCACAGGAAGGCCAAGGCGAAAACCGGGAGCAGGTTCCCGAAGGAGAACATGGGCAAGCCGTTAAAGAAAAATGCAACCCCTCCCCTCGAGATGAACAAGGATCCGCCCATACAAGGGAACATGAGAGGGCTTCTCGTCACAAATCTCGTTCTCGCCGAGACCGAGAAAGAAGCCAGCATAGGGGCCGGGATAGAACCCGCTAGGAAAAACAAGGGCGAGACCGTAGGTCCCCTCCAAGTCATACCAGAGGCATCAACATGACCCAGGTAGAGGAACTAATCCAGGCCAGACTGACAGCTAAGATAGCAGAAATAGAATCTCAGAAGGCGGGTACCTATTCACGCCCAATGGGCATCGAAGATGGACCGCTATCTGCAAGAATCTATAGAGCATCGATGACTGACCTCAAATACCCTACTGCTAGGGGTGCACAAAAAGCTCATGACTCGAAACTCAGTTCGGAATCAATTCGGATTCAACTCGCTAATAACTCGAGTTGAAACTGACTCGAGTCAAAATTGACTCAAGTTAACTGACTCGGTTGATTTATGAGTCGAATCCAAGTTACCTCCAACTCCGTTCGGAATCAACTCGGTTGGACTCACACCAAACCCTAATTCATATATTCTTAATTTTTACGTCCCCAAATCTTATACATGTTTCTCACAATATTTGGTAATTTGATAAATTATACACTATTTCTTTTGTTTTGTTAGTTTATTAGACTATGTATTGTTTTGTTAGACTTTATCTGTGGTAATTTTTAATTATGTACTATTTTGATATTTTCGTAATTTTTAATTATGTATTGGTCATTGTCTCATTATGTACTGTCTTTAATTGTGTATTATTTTAATAAACTATGTAATATTTTTTTTTGTTAGAATTAAATTAGATTGTCTCACTATGTACTATATTATGAGTCATGAGTCGACTCGTTTCGACTCGAGTTGCTCATGAGTTAATTTCAAATTAAAGTTTCTGACTTGGAACTGGATTAACAACTCGGACTCAACTCGGCTCATGAGCAGCCCTACCTACTGCCCTTCCGAGCTTTCGGGGTAGCGGGACACTCAAAATCCACAGAACTTCGTCTATGGATTTCTCGAGCGGCTCTGCCTCTTGGGGAGCAACCGACGCAATAATGTGCTGAATCTTTACCACCTGCTTAACCGGAGAAGCATGGGACTGGTACATGACGTTACCCCGAGGTTTGATTACTAAGTTCGAGGACCTCGCGAAAGCGTTTTTGGAAAGATACACCATCATCAACCCCCCAGGCGACCTACGAGATACTGTTGGATATTGTGCAAGGCCCAAGGGAAAGAACAGGCGCATTTGTCAACCGCTTTATACAGGCATTTTGGAGGATTCAAAATCTGAATGAAGAGTTCACCCTCGCGGCTATAAAGAAAGGACTCCGAAAAGGAGGTCCAGGTCCGATACTATAATAAACCCCATTAGGGCCTGTTAAAACATCACCACCAGTGTAAATGGATACCGTAAGACTCATTTTGAATCAAATACACACAAAACCTAAAATTAAAAATTAACTAAATTAATTATTAACCTACTAAAAAATAAAAAAAATTGAAAAGAAAAGAAAAAAAAACTTACAGATCAGAAGCTCTTGTTCATGAGAGAGAATGGGTGAGAGTGAGAAATGAAATTATGCCGATCAAGGGTTTATACTTTATATAGCAAAATAGGGGCCGCATGGGCATTTGGCGGACTCCAAGTTGGAGCCACAGAGACATTTGGCGGCCCCCCGTTTTTGGGCCGCCAAATACCCATGCGGCCTGAGTATTTGTCGAATTACCGCAAATCTTAGGTGATTTGGTTTATTTTTTTAATGCCATAAATAAAAATTTCGGCCTCCTCAGCCTATAGTAACTCAAATTTTAAGTTTAGATCTAGACCGTCAGATCTGTTTTGGCATGACTTTTGAAGGACACCCGTGCATTCCACCTGTGACCGGATTGGCCTCGATTCTGATCGGACGGACTGTATATAAAATTAAATTTTGAGTTACTTCAGAGATTCGGACTCCCTCAGCCTCTGGTCAGGTTGCGATTTTCGAGAGGGAATTTTTTAACAAATACCTCAGAAAAACCCCAGGTTTGGCATTTCCCGCCATGGCCGACAGCGAGATGGGAGAGGCGCCGCTGGAGAGGAAGCAAGCCGTCTATCGCAACCTGGTTGCGTCGATACTCCTCACCACATTTCCTTCTCTCTGATTTTTTGCATCTCTCTCTCTTTTTGATTTCTCTTTGCACTTGATTTTTGAAGGATGAGAGGTTCGAGATACAAGGAGAGAAGTACAAGGGTCAGCAATACAGCCACATCTACTATGTACGACTACATCAGATGAGGAGTCTTCTTCAGTCGTTCATTTCCAAGTGGAAACCTCACCTTCCGGGTAATTTCATACTCACTCCTGCTAATTGGTGATTCTGTGCATTTGATTACCTAAAATTCGTGTTCATAATGTCTGAGCTAGCAATTAATGAAATATCAAGGCTTGCTTAATTTGATTGAGACATTGGTTATTGATGACTGGCTCAATTTCAAGTTCTCAGTTGCATAAGCTAGGGTTTTGAGCAATGTACTTGTACAAAGGCACACAATTGTTCACTCTAGTTAACCAATAAGGAAGTTAGAAAGAAAGAGAAAAAGCTTGAATTCCTTGGTGATTCATAATAAATCATACACTAGAGAGTAACTTATCCAAAGGATCTATGAAGTACCCTATATTTTTGTTTTTGACCCCTAGATTGCAAATTTTGCAACCCCCTCCATTTTGTAACAATTTGGTCCTGAGCCTTTCGAAAATGGAACAAAAGTGTTAGTCGATTGACATGCAATGAGCCCTTTTGTGGACTGCAACAGGTAAAATGACTCATTCCATGGGAGCTAACTATGATATTCGTCCTCTTTTCTGACTACAAAGTGAAGAGAAAGACGATAATGATACAAACGGAAATTACCAGCTAATAAAATGGATACCAGAGACCAAAATGGGAAGCTTGAACTTTACAAATCAAAACAATAAACGGATGGTACTTCATGACCTGGTAATTTACTCTTCTAATATCCTTCATTGTCTAAGATGTGTTTTATTTTAAGATTGCAGTTAACTCAGTTTTGGGTCTTGAAGAAGGAAAAGAGTGCATCATAGTTGGAACCCTATACAAACATATGAAACTCAAGCCTTCCGTTCTTGACGAATACTCTAAAGAGGTACTTTGTGATAATAATTGTAAATTTGCAAAAGCCCTTTTAGTTACAGTTGCGGAAGAAGTGTCCCCTTTGTCATTATTTTTTGTTTCACAACTGGTCCTTAAATTATCAAGCAACTTTATAACTAAGTGTAGACTTTGCTTTAATACAAGAGTTTGATTGGATGGAATTACACAGTAACCTTCATTAAAAATGATTAATAATAAGCTTTTTAATTTACACTCTAAGAAAACTAAATGAAAATGATTTTATCCTGTCAGGACTTTTCTTGTAACCTTCTTACGTGAAATAAAAACCATTACTGATGAGACATTAACAAATATTTAGTTTCTTAACATAAAAGAATGTATTTTCAAAGAGAATGATGGAGGGACTTTCTGCATTTTCTAAAATGTAGGAAATATGATTACGATTGCAACTTGCAAATGCATTATAGAACTATAATTTTACTTGCAGAGATCGGCTATACCACTTGTAAAACCACACAATTTCACATCTACTGATGACCATCTTATATTAGAAGATGAGAGTGGAAGGGTCAAACTTGCTGGACCCATGCTCACACCTTTGGCCTTTGTGACAGGTTATTAATATTTGAAGCTCAATGAAATGTTTTTGCAACACACCAAAATTTTACAATGCTTCCGAAAGCTGTTATGCTGTCAAAAGTAAACTCTGGCCTACAATAGTATTTGATGGAATTTACTATTTTCTATACTAACCTAATTATTGGTATCATTTGTTGACATGAAAATTTTGGTTACTTGTAAATATTAGAAGTATTGAGTATCAGCTGGACATAAGCGGCGTTTTGATTTGGAAGATGCTATGACGTGTTATACTTTCTATAGTTGTCTTGTAATGAAAGATGTTTATTTTCTGCAGGGATTGTAGTAGCTATTCATGGAAAGGAAACTAGTAAAGGGGATTTTTTTGTTGAAGATTTTCTAGATGCTGGTTTACCACCTCAAGTTGATAGGCCGCTTGACTCAAGTAAAGTTTTACATCCAGCATCTGTCAATTATTATATTTTTATGTCCTTTTTAATGACAAGGAGGTGCTGCTCAAAAAAGAAATCTGAAATACCGGTTAGCTTTTTACTTTTTCTTATGAGGCATTAACTGACAAGGATATGTTATGGTGGCATCTTCTCTGAAAACTATTACTCCCTCGTAGTCTAATGATCCATGATAGTTTAATTCTACAATCATCAATATATGCAGGAGAAGACAAGTATGTTGCTTTTGTATCAGGATTGAGTGTTGGGAGTAGTGCATTCAATCCTCTCCAGTTTCAGCTTTTCGTTGACCATATAACGGGTCACCTGGGTGATGAGAATGTGCACATCTCTACTTGACATTATTCTATTTATCTTGTTGTTGTGATTATTTACTAACCTACTAATTTTAATTTATTAGGAACAAAGAATCTCGTCCCAGATAGTTCGACTTGTAATTGCAGGAAACTCCATGCATATTCAACAGGGCTACTTCTCTGGTCAGGTATATGTGATTTGTGGTTACATTTCCAATGTTTTCTTTAAAAAAAAATTGTAATGTGCTTGTGATTTAAAATAATTGTAAGGTTATGCCCTGCCCTAAATTATTGCCTCCCCCCTGGTATTTCCTTTCTACACCCCTGACCATGGATTATGGTACCATAGCTGCCTTGGCAGGTACTGTTTCTGCTGGTTATTACCTACTCATACTAATACATGATTTGCTTTCTTAAACTTCTAATAAATAAACAATTATGTGCTCGTCGATGCTCTTGCACTGGTCTGTGATTAAATTTAATTGGTGGATATGATGCTTTTTTTGGTTACTTGCATATATGGTGCAACATCACAGAGTGTTGCACCAAAGGATCATGCAAAGTTAACAGAGCCGATTAGGGAACTGGATATATTCCTGACTCAGGTAAACTAGGCAACTATCTCTTGCGTTGTTTTTTCTTATACTTTACACGTGTTATTGGAACTTGACCTCTCTTTCTCATGCACAGCTCGTTTCAGCTCTGCCTGTTGATATAATGCCGGGATGTAACGATCCTGCAAATTATAATCTACCCCAGCAGGTATATTGTACAATATTATTGATAAAATACACTTGATATCTCTTTTTTTTTAAGAAGTGCTTATGTCTCTTGTTTTTATTTAGCCTTTACATAGATGTCTTTTTTCTGGAGCATCTGCGTATAATACCTTCACGTCATGTACAAATCCACATCAGTTTGATCTTGACAATGTCCAGTAAGTAGCTTCTCATTCACAATTTATCTTTGATTATTATTTATTTTAAAATTTTAACAGATAATCGTTTTAGATTCATCGGGACATCTGGTCAGAACATTGATGACCTATACAAGTACTCTGATGCCAAAGACAGGATTGAGTTTATGGAGAGGACGCTTAGATGGAGGCACTTAGCACCAACTGCTCCAAATACCCTTGGTAATAGTTCGCTGCTTAATTTATTTATCTTTTGTCTTGAATGCCAAATGTCTGAAACATAACCAAGTCTTGCAGTGCCAGTTGATATTTGAGAATTGTGACTTGAGTACATAAATATGGGTATGCAACTGCAACTGTGTGTTAATGGTAAATCTCTGTATTAGCTTAGAGTATTTTTGAGTTTCTTTGGTCATGTTTTGTATTTTATCTGCATTTAGTTCTCTATTGGTCTATAGTTGAGCATAAGCAACAGAACCTGGCCTTTCTTGCCAGTAATTTTGTTTGTTTGACTGACATGCGAAAGTATCATTTTTTATTATATTACTTTGTTTAATTATATTAATTTATCTCTGTGTTTAATGAAAATCTCTATTTTCAGGGTGCTATCCATACACTGACAAGGACCCTTTCCTCATTGAAAGCTGTCCACATGTTTATTTTGTTGGTAATCAAGAGAAGTACGAAACCCGTTTATTACAAGGTACCTTTTCCTTGCACAATTTCTTTTAAAGAGCTTCGTAACACTTTTTTTTTTGGAATGTGCAAATGCATGAACTAAAAAAATGTTTTTCTATTTGTACCATTCAGGACCAGATAAACAATCAGTAAGACTCATCTCAATTCCAAGATTTTGTGAGACTGGAGTTGCTGTGATGGTACACTGACAATCTCTCTCTCTCTGTCTCTCTCTCTCATTGTTTTCAGTATCTCTCTTCTTATAGTGGTGTTTATGCAGCTTAATCTCAGAAACTTGGAATGCCATGCTCTCACTTTCTCTACAAACTTGTAACGTTGATTGTGGCTGCCAAGTGGGGTACAGCTCAAATTCACACAGACATGTTAGCTGCTTCATGGGATACATGCTTCCAATTAGTGCTTCTTTATTTAACCTTGTGAGATTTTTCGCTAAATTTTTGTTGTAATCTTTAGGCTCTGGTGCTAGGTTGTAAAGTTAACAGGTTGACTTGCCTTTTGTTGACAAGTTAGTACTTAGTTGTTGTAACTTGCCATCTTTTTCATTGGTGCAAATGCAATGGTATTGAAACGATCAATTTGGAATTTTTGCTTTTCAATGCTAGATAATGCAATGTTAAGTTTCTAAAGAAAGCAATTGTTTGCTAGAGTTGGCTTGAAGGTATATGGGAAAGTATCCTAAATGAACAGGTTAGTGTAGACCCTAACCTAAGGCCAATCTTTTCTAGTTAGCATTTAAATAATATATTCAAAGTTAGCATGATATTGGAAGAATCTTGGAACTTGGGGAACACAGACCTAGTCTAGGCACCGCGAGGGATATGCCACCCACAGTGCATAGACTAGGTATGTGTGTCCATTTTATTATAAAATGGACGGAGGAGAGAGAAAACCGCCCCCAACAAAAGTACACCTCAAGATTTAAGGGTCCGACTCTGCTGCTATTCTTGAAAGAATAGCAGCGGGTGCTCTTCAAATTGTGCCTATCTCTCTTCAAAAAAGAGGAAAGAGAAAGAAGAGAGAGAAAGAGGAGAGAGATAGAGAGGATAGCATGGGAAGAGGAGGGATTTGAAGAGCACCGGATCTCAATCCAAGATTTAAGATAGTTTTATCATTTTTTCATTTATTGTTCTCCTTGTAGCCGTTCGGCAACAAAGAATTAAAAGCTTAAGGAGCGCTAAGGAACCGATGTTCGGTTGTCTTAATCTGTAGTGAAAGCTAAGAAAGCTCAAGGAAAAGGTAGAGGTGCCTTAAGGTTCGGACAGAGGATTAAGATTCGAGCAAAAAGAGGCTAAAATAGGTGTTCTTAATCCGCGCTAAGGAATCGGTGTTCGGCAGAATTAAGTGACTAAGAAAGCTAAAGGAAGCGAATTAAGCCTTTAAAGAGGCTTAATCCCTTGTTGCTGAACAGCCTCCTTGAGACTTGTTATTTCGTAGACATTACTATTGTATTTTTTTATCATTAGTTTGTTAGTTGATACTCCTTGTTTGTGATATTTGTTTTTCGACTAATTAGCGACTCTTAATAACAATAACAAAATTACGTTATATTAGTTTAACAAGACCTAGAAATATTAAAACAAAGTAATAATTTTCAGAATATTTAAAAAATGGATCTGCAAACTTAGTCTAAAAGAATGCGAAGATCTAAGTATGCGTGCCGCTCCTAAACGGTCCGCAGACTAAATCAGCGTTCCTACTAAGTTTCGAGATTTTACAAATATCATGTTAACTTTGAATTTTCAATCCTTTTAAATGCCAACTAAAAGTATTCGGAACCTAAGATCCCTAATCCGTATAAAAAAAAAATCATTGGCCATCGGACCTCTTTTTGGGTCATTTGCCTATATTGTTTAGAGTATCGTTTACAAATTAGCTACTGGAATTTGGAGGTAACTGTTTCATTTCTCTTGAAAAGGTGAAATAGGTCAAAGATCCTTGCTGGAGAACCTAAATCACTGAAAATAGCCAGATTGAATTACACTTAGAACACGGCACGGTATGTGCTAATATATATTTTGCAATAGAGAAAATTCAGAAAAGGTTGGAAAAAAATAGAATAACTTAGGGTTAATATATCGTAATTTTTGAACTTTATTGTAGTTCTTATTATAATTTTTTCAATATTTTTTGAAATAAGTTGAAGAAAGGGAAAAAATTAGGAAAATACCTAAAATTTAGAAAAATAACAGATATTAGTTACAACCATTAACCAATCTTCCATAATTCTTTCCTAAAATTTGTAACATTTTTCTTGTTAATTTATCATATACGAAAAATATTTAAAAGGTATGGCATGGACATGAGCACAACATGTATTGTGCGCTTAGATGCGTCGTGCACGCCTCGCCTCGGTCTCTCTCAAAATCAGCATGTTTTAGCATGACAAGTGATATGTGGACCTCGTGCCATGGCAGCACGACATGCAAGCCAAACATGTTCTGCTTGATACTAACACAACACTATGCAACACTAATCAACAGATATATTCACCTACAGTTCATTGTGTGACGTTTTAAAAATACAATAAATTAGTTTTACCCAGAATTTTGTTTCAGTCTGATGGGACATACTCTGATCAAATTACATAACATCTCCGACCCAAAATCTGATTTTGTTGCAAATTTAGTTCTTTCAAACTTTTAGTCTACACTGAATATCCTGAAAAACCATACATCATTAATAAATTGCTTAATTAGAAAAGTTTGATGTTCAATTAAATATGACTGGACCCGAGCCTACTGTAATGAGTCCTGGATTTTGTATATACAAGAAACGAGCGATTATTTGGTTAGTATCACATAGTTGCAGTGACACCTTTTGAATTAATAAAGGTAGTAATACTATTGCAATTCCAGTTGCTATGTTTACTGGTATGACAAGGACAATTAGGCCAAGGACAATAACAATAAAGAGATAAAACTAGTTATAATCATAAGAGCAATATAATTATTGATATCTAGCCGCGTAATCACAATGGGTGATCCGACTTGTGGCCAACTTGGGACATCTAAAGTCAATAGTGAAGTCCAAATTTGATTACACTTACAGATGTTGAAGATATTGCATGTGGTGCTGCCCATGTAGTTGTACTTGAACAAAGAAGCGAGCTTTACACATGGGGCAGAGGTGCCAATGAAAGATTAGGTCATGGAGATATAGAAGATAGGGATAAACCCACACTAGTTGAGAGCTTGACGGACCGTCGTAAAGAGCATCTCATGCGGTGCAAGCTTCACCACATGTATCTGCATCAACAAATGGGTGCCTACAAATGACCAATCAGTGGGTGCTGGGTGTAGACCATCATTTTCGGTTCGCCCATAAGAGGCACAACTTGCACCTTAATGTATCCTTTATCAATCTGTCCCTGACCTATACAACGAGTGATTTTGTGTATATAGTTTATCAGGAATCCAAATTAATAATGTATCAAGCAGAAAATTATGAAACTCGGCGTGCTGGCAAGTTAAATGACAGTGTCAGATAATCAATAATTAAAGAACTACCTATCGAGTGTACAATCAATTTTGTCTCACAATGCTATTGATTTTTCACCTCTGATTTATCAGATATGAAGCGATCCGAAAAGAAATCAATAAATAACAGTTCAATCTTGAACGATATACCATAAATTAGTCTATTTCTTCAACGCTATATTTTCATTAACAACAACAAAATAAACTGTAAAGAGAAATAGCTCAGATCAAACTGTAGAAAAATTATCATGACAACATCGGCTCCTCTCTAATATTTCGGACAAATAATTTCCTCAACAAACCCAACAGCTCCAAGCCTCCGATTACCCCCTCAAAGGCTGCATACAAGCAGACATTAAACAAGCAAAACCAACTACAAGTAAAAGTAGAAATTCAAAAGAAAAACACAGCATAAGAAGCAGACCACTAGAAATTCAACATTTTAATAAGGGAATCTCTTGAATGTACTCCCATACACAAATAACAACACATAACAAGGATTGATTGCAATCTCATACTGGTACAAATCATACTAAACCAAGTAGTCAGATTTGAGACTAAACTAATACAACAATGCCCATTCGCATTACATATCAGTCCAAGCCTCTCCCTGAGGCCCATCATGCTGAAAAGGGGCTTTCAATGCAAATTCATATTAGAAGCTTCTCTATAGCATCCTGGAAAAGAAAAAAAGGAAATCATATAGTAATATTGAAAAATCCCAGACTTAAGCAAATAGAACAGAACCCTCAAAAGTGTTATGTTATAAAAATGACTAATAGTCACCCTCAAAATTTTCTTTCAACTCTTTACTTCATAAACAAGACAAGTTTAGTACATTCATAAGTTGCACTCTTGTTTACTTGGTTAATAATTCAGTAGAGGCAAGGCAAAACATCAGTATTATATATTACATGGTACACATTATTGACCAATCTAGTGCTAATTTAATGGCTACAAACCAGTTGCAAGTACCAAAAACTAAGTGTTAGATCAAGAAAAAGAAAACAATGGGTTTTATATACAAGTACGAGAAGATGAATTATTACTTCAGAAAAAACCTTGTGGCCCCACAAGTTCCAGAGTTCCATCAGAGTTGGTTCGTTTCTACATTCTTATTCTTTCCGATCAATACCAATTGTTTTGTATTTTCTTTCTAAAAAGAACATCCCCCCTACTATAAAAGCCAGCATTTAATATTGCCCACAAAAAAAAAAACTTACAGTAGAAATCAGCATTTAAAAATGCCCACAACAAATACAGAAACAACCACAACAGAATTTCATGTACCAGGAAGGACCAGAAGGTACTTTAAACCGGTCTGTGAAATTTTCATTGGCATTCAACAAGGCAATATATTATATTAAAAAAATAAAAGCAATTCTTCAAAATAAGACATTCAAAGGGTTGATATTTACTTTGATTTGTTGGATTTGACCTTTGATCTGGCTAGCATCATTGCAGGTAACGGAGCATGCAATAACGGGCCTTGTCACACCACAAGCCCGACCAAGGGATTGTTTTGATGGTACAAATACGTAAGGCACATTCTGACCAAAAATCATAAAATTTCATAAGAATACTGAAATCAGAAATTATGTTCATGCATTACAATATATTAACACCATGGTATGAACACTCTGTGCCATGGAGGTACAGCATATGCGACGAACAAACAAATTGCTAAAAAAATATACGAGAAGGGTGGTTTTGTATACCACAAAATCTCAACATCACTTAAACCAATTCTAATTGGGTTTTCATTATAGAACTTTCTCTCTAAAGGCCTTATTCCATAATTTCCTGTACCTTTCCCTTTGTTTTGCAGAAGGCATACACAAATTTTTATGATTTTCATCGGTCTTTAATATATAACTCCTATACTAAACAACAATAAAGCCTGCAGTTTAGTCTTTCTTCAATACATCGGATACTAAGATCATATAATGAGAAAAAGATACATACCTTGTCCTCAGCGAGCAAAGGGAGATGGAGAAGAATTTCCAGGGGCTCGGTATCAGCTGCCATCACAACAAACTCTGCTATTCCCCTATTTAGTGTCTTTGTAGCTACATATTAAAACAAAGCAATTATTAGTCAGTAACAAGTATGTATAGAATCAATACAAACTCGACCGCATACTTTTCAGTTTTCAGTTTTAATTTTCCTGGTTTCTATGCATATATTGACAAAACACGCCTCAAGGGTACACAAAGAAAGAGTTAATTTGGAGGGACCCAAGTTTGGGATGAAATCTAGGAAATAAACAGTACGCCTCTGGGTGCTTGACTATATCAAAAGAGAAATAATACGAAGTTGGGAGTTAAAAACAGTAAAAAAAAAAAAATTACCTTCGTTAGCCCCCTTCTTGAGTTGCTTGAAATTGGCAGCGCTCTGAATTAAATCCATAATCGTAATAGTTAGCTGCGCATCAGCCAAAGGATAAGCCTTCGGATTCACTGCCTCCTGAGTCTGCAATAATTTTCCAAATTTCATCACTTATCACCATCTATTACACAGCCACTGGATGAGACAAGTGCTACAAGCACTGGAGATGATTTGAAGAAGATAACAACAAACTACAGAGCATCTTAGATGCCAGATACAAATTACAACGTGGCATAACGGCTAACCACGTGGTTACCCTTGGTTTAGTTTTAGATTTAACCAGAGTTGAGCTTCATTTAGAATTCTATAAATACAAGGATCAAATCTGTAATCAGTGTGTAAAACAGATGAATACAAAACTTTCTTCTTCTTCTTCTTCTTCTCAATTTACCTAAGTTTCATGGTATCAGAGACACTAATGGCTAACACCGAAAATTCCCCTTCCCCTAATGGTACAACTCATACTGTATCTTCTCCCCCTTCCCTCTAGCAGATTGGAAACATAACTACTCTTACCCTCCCAATCTCTACCAAACTCACACAATCAAATCATCTCACATTTGAAATGTCAGATTCTCCATCCAACGAGAATAGGTTTTATTTCATTGATACAA
Source organism: Carex littledalei (assembly GCA_011114355.1). Classification (NCBI taxonomy): domain Eukaryota; kingdom Viridiplantae; phylum Streptophyta; class Magnoliopsida; order Poales; family Cyperaceae; genus Carex; species Carex littledalei. Next base: position 1,843,428 of record CM022105.1, read on the forward strand.
TTAAACAGAAAACATTAGAAAACACGATAGATAGAGAGATATGGTACCATTATGATTTCGTCGGAAGTGGAGGCGATTTCGTCGAAGTCGTGGGGGCTGAGTTTTAGTGAAGGGGCTCTAGGGTTTCAAGATATTCGGCGTGGTTTCTGGGGTTTCTGGGGTTTTAGGGACCGAGCGCCCTTTCATTTGTGATTATCTACAACGAAATACATTCAGCCATCTATCCTTACCGTCTAATTTCTTCTTGATTTGTGTCGCTGGAATCAAGAGGATATCCAACGGAGGATATAGATGCTTATTAAGTGGGCTACTCTTGTGGCCGAATATGAAAAAATGGTTCAAACTTAAAATTTGACTTTATTATTGCGTTCTATGTTACATGGATACGGATCCGAGTACGATACGTATACGGCTATGGACACGGCAATACGGGTATTGGATACCGATACGATACAGATCCGAAAAAAAATATTTTCAGAATTGATGGTTGAAATTTCTAAGGTCTTTACCAAAAAGAAATAAGTAACAAAAAAAATTATATATTACTGTTCGACACAAAGAACTACATAATAATAACTCTTTTGAATATTAAGGTCTCTACAATGCATGAATAAATAAAATCACTAAACCTAATTTAATTGTGTATTGAAATAAATAATTTTTTTGAGCTTAAACAATTAAAAAATTAACGTTATTAAACCTCTTATTCCGGTTTTAATCGAACAAATCGAAATTTAGTTCAGTTTGTTTGCTTTGGTTTTAATTCAGTTGATAAATTTATTTCAATCAGTTCAGTTGTATTTTTAAAAACCAAATAAATTTGAGTGAGGTTATGGTATATTGCAATGCGCGGATCGATCAGTGTATTAGATTCATATCTCCACTTTCCAAAATTTTTATTTATAACATTTCAAAAAAAAAATAAACCAAATAACTATCGTTTGGTGGGATTTCGAATTCTAGCACGGCTGCACCGGCATTCTGCGGACCCATTTCAGCGGGGCCGCAGAATACCGATGCAGACCCATTTTTTTTTTTTTCAAATTTTGAGGTATCTCATGGCACGCATTCCTAGAAAACAAAAAATATTAAAAAACAAAAAAATTGAGATATCTCGCTGGTGCTTTACACATGCTGCCTTTCTATTGTGCCATGAGATATCAAATTTTTTGTTTTTTAATATTTTTTGGTTTTCGTGCCATGAGAACCATTATCTGTCTTTTCTAGGAATGCGTGCCATGAGATATCAAAATTTGAAAAAAAAAATGGGTTCGCAGAATGCCGATGCAGCCGTGCTAGAAATATAAATCTCTAGAAACGGTGGTTATATGGTTTATTTTTTTTAAGAAATGTTAGAAATAAAAATTTCGGCTCCACTTTCAAAGTCCAAATAATCAATATGAACCGTTCAATATTATTATCATATGAAAATATACTTGGAGATCAAATTTTTATATTTTTTGAATTTTTTTTTTACTATTTTAATAGATAATTAGAAAATCACTTGATTAAAAAATTCTAAACCATCCAAAAGTAGTGATTTTCTACCTATCTAATAGTAAATATATTTCAAAAAATATAAAATTTGATCTCTAAGTATATTTTCATATGATTTTCTTTTTGACAGAAGTGAGGTAAACCCACCAGTTTCGTTAAGAAACTAAAAATCAGTTTGTACATAGTGGAGGTAACACTAATCGTACCAGTCTAACAAAATAGAACAAAGCACATATTACATTTTCAACGGGCATCAGACAAGCTTGGCATCAAAAAGGTTTATAGAGTAGCTAAAAGTTTGCTAGAGGAACTAGGTAGAATATTGTAAAATTTTAAAGCATCAAACTAAGGCTTTTTTTTATTCTAGCTCTTTTTGGAAGATACTGTAAGTGACCTAGTACCTTAACCAATGAACAGGGCTATCGCCTATCATCTTCTTTGACCAGATCTTCCAACCTTTTATGAAAAACAGTTCACTGCGCCCTCCAACACGTCAGTCCTGTCTTGCCCTAGCTTGCCCCCCAAAATTAAAAAAAAATCAAACATAATATTTTCGTATGATAATATTGTTGAACGGTTCAATTGATCGTTTACTATGTTGCATGGATACGGGTACGGGTATCGTATCGGATACGATACGGATACGGCGATACGGCAATTTAAAAAAATAAAGGATACGATACGGCTATTATATATATTATTTTTTATTTTTTTAATTATATTATTAATTCAATACTTATATTACAATAAATAAAAAAATTACACTTATATTATTAATTCAACACTTGTATATATATCAAATTTTTTAACACTTGTATATATATCAAATTTTTTAACACTTGTATATATATCAAATTTTTTACTTGTAAGTTGTAATTTATAAGTAAAAAAAATTGATAATTTTGCCATAGTATATGTATACACTACTCACATCACCCAAATTTATAATTCATCTACAAAATATTTAGAGTTTAACAATTGCATCTACAACATAAAATTGATAGTAAACATTATAATACCAAACAACATAAAATTAGATCCATAACATACATAACATCCATTACATATTCAAATCAAATAGACTAAGCACTAGCAAATCTTAATTATAACATTCAAAGTCCATAAAATTAAACTAAGTTCATACTTCATAACAAATTAAACTAATTAAAAGATCCAACAAAACAAGTGAGCCTAAATCTCCAAAACAAGTCGATACTTCATCTCAAATACTACACATCATCTCCAAACACTATACTCTCAAACTCCGGCTCGTCAAGTGAAAGACTTGCAATGGCAAGTTGCTCGGCACTGGATTAAGAGAATACAAACTAATTAGACCTGGCTCTGGCACTGGATTAAGAGAACACAAACTAATTATGTAACCTCTAATATCCATATTATATCACACCTACCTCTAACAAATCTATACTGGATTTTGGCACCTCTTATCTGATAAAGGGAGATTCAATTTTGGCACCTCTAATCCTAACCCCAGAGAAACCAGTAGGTCAACTAAAATTGGATATGAAGATAAATATATATTGGATGAACATTATTGCAGGGGCAAGAAAATAAAAGGAGAAATAAAATTCCTGCAAAAATTGCTAGACCAGTAATATACAGCAAGAACTCAACAAATATTGTATATACCGCAAGAACTCAACAAATATTGTAGTTTCTTACTATTCCTTTTTTTTTCTGTGTGCGCTAATAATAAAATCAGATGATGCATTTGTGGGGGTGCTTGGTGGAATTATGATGGTACCAGTACCAAAACTATTTACTGGCATTGGTCTAAATGTCTTTTGTTAGCATGGTAATCAACATTCTTTGAGGTATTTGTACCAGTATCCCTATTCTTTTATAATGAGCAAGCATTATGCAAATCAAATTACAAATTGTTCAAGGTTCAGCCGATGAACAAAATGGACACAAATCAGCAGTTCAGCACAAATCATTTTTTCACAAGCCCCAAATCATTTATTTACTTCTAAATTTTCATCAAATCATTTACTTCTAAAGACAAGAGGAAGAGAAGGGCAGCACTGAGATTGAAACTTACAATTCAAGGAAGAGAAGGGCAGCAGTCTCTCTAAACCACTTGTTGATCAATTGAAAGTTGAAACTTGAAAGTTATACTTGCAGCAAACCGCAAGCCCTTGTTAACCGACCCCCTTAAAATTGATGGCGTCCATTTTAAATTGACGGCAGAAACAGTGGAGAGAGCGGAGATGGTGGAGAGAGCAGAGACGGCGGAGACGGCGGAGAGAGTGGAGAGGCGAGCGGGGCAGAGAGGCGACCGGAGTGGTGCGGAGCGGAGGGTGAGCGGAGAGCCGTCAGTCTTCTTTCTTTCAATTCTGCGTTTTGTTTTTTAATTTTTTTAGTTCGGAGCGGAGAGTGTGGTTCAAAACCTAACGAGACGTATCCCGCCCCGTATCTCGTTGAAACAGCCGTATCCCCAAATATTCAACGCGTATCCTGACCGTATCTGCCTAATTCGGATACGCCACGTATGCCGATACGCCAGCTGGCGTATCGGATACGTATCGGGGCCGTATCGGGGCCGTATCGGACAAGTATCGGTATCTGATACGTGTCCGATACCGATACGGCTTCAATACTGGAGTATCCGTGCAACATAGATCGTTTAAACTTTAAAAATAAAGATGTGAATCCAATACACGAATCGGTCCGCACACTGTAATGTACCATAGTCTCACTCAATAAATTTTGTTTGCCTATTTTGTTTCAGTTTTAACCTAACCGAATGGATAAAACCCCCGATCATAATGTTATCTGTCCTCTCTACCCTGATTCCATCTGCACTGTCCGCTCGAGATCAAGCAGCTTGCAGTAGGATAGCACTAGCAGAGCGCAGAGTGCTGATATTCTATGAGCAGGTGCAGGTTTCCTCTCTCCAGTTTTGGTATCTGAACCAGGGTTTACTACGCCTCCACGCCTTATGCTTGCGTACCTCTTTAACCCAGCACAACCCCTCCTCTTCCTTCACCGTACCGGTACCGCTCGCCTGGTACAGTTACAGACCTCTCTCTACCTCTCTTCTTCCTCCGCCTCCTCCTCGCCTCTTTCAATCCGTGACCTCAATTCAAACCTCAACCGCCTGGTATCGCTCGACATCGACCAAGCTCGCGACTTTTTCAGAACTCAATTCCTCTCATCTGGTTCCCGCCTCCGACCGAATCTCTACACCTTCTCCATCCTTATCAAAGGTCTTTGTAAATCTAACCGCATCGACGAGGCCTTTAAGCTTCTATCTTTGATCAAATCGTCTAAATTGAAACCCAATCATGTCATCTATAACACACTTATCCATGCACTGTGCCAAAATGGTAGTCTCGGACGCGCAAGGAGCCTCATGGAGTCGATGCGAACCTCTCCTAGTGAAGTCACCTTTAATATACTCATCTCGGCTTACTGCACAGAGGGTCAATTGGTCAAGGCCCTGGTGATATTGGAGAAGTGTTACAATCTTGGGCTTGTCCCTGATGCCATTTCTGTGACAAAGATTGTGGATTTGATGTGCAGAGAGAAACGCTTAATGGAGGCTGTTGAGGTTTTGGAGAGGTTTGAGGCAAAAGGAGGGGTAGTCGATTGTGTTGCATACAATACCTTGATTAAAGGGTTTTGTGAGGCTGAAAAGCCACAGGTGGGCCGAAGGGTATTCAAGGAGATGGAGAGGAAAGGGGTTTTACCAAATGTACGCAGTTTCAATATTCTGATTTCTGGATTTTGTGTTGTTGGTAAGGTTGATGATGCTATTGAATTATACCAAGAGATGAGAGCAGATGGGGTTGAGCCAAATTTTGATACTTTTGATATTTTGATTCATGGGTTTTGCTTGAGAGGAAAAGTTAAGAAGGGATTAGAGATTTTGGAATTGATGGAAGAATTCAGAGAAGACTATAGACATAGAATTAGTCCGTATAATAGTATAATTTATGGGTTTTACAAGGAAGGAAAAACGGAAGAAGCAATAAAATTCTTTAAGAAGATGGAAAACAATTTTCCAAGAGCAATTGATAAAACTGTGAGAATTATTGCATTTTGCAATGACGATCAAATTGAAGAGGCAAAGTTGGTTTACGACCAAATGGTGAAGGAAGGTGGCATTCCCAGTGCATTGGTCTATGCTGCATTAATCAGAGCAATGTGCAAGAAGAACAACATAAAAGAAGCACTGAATTTGATCAATGAGATGGTGCAAAAGGGTCTATTTCCTATGGTATCTACATTTAATCCATTAATTTGTGCATTTTGCAAGGAAGGTGATTGGGCAAGCGCCTCGAGATTATTGGAAGAGATGGTTATGAGAGGTTGTGTGCCAAATGTGGCGAGTTACGCGCCACTAGTTCAAGGGCTTTGTGAGCTGGAGGAGGTTGAGAGGGCATTTAGTTATGTTCTTAAAGCGGTGGAGAGGGGTGTTATTCCTGATTCAACTGTCTGGTTATCTCTGGTTGAGAATTCAATCAAGGGAAACCCAAAAAGTTTGTCTGTACTAGATGAAATTATCCGTATCGTACCAGTCAAGTTCAACACTTAGCCAGTATTTTAGCTATACCTCTTCCAACTCGTTGTCTTCCTTCTCTCATTTCTCAGGTTTTTGGTTCTTTATTTTTATTTTAGATGAGACCTGAAAGTAATGCAACTGTGTGTAGCCAAAGAAGAGTTGCTGACTGCTATTGGTATATAGTATATACTGATGCCTGAGATTCGGTACTGGTATTCCATTTAATGTGTTTAAGACTCAGAAGTTGAGAGTAATAATAATAATTTTGTATGGAGTTGGTCTTTCTTTTAAATCTCAATCGATTCATTTGTTTGGTAAGACAATTGAATTTGTTTTAATTATCATTCTGATATGGTTTGGACACAGGGTTTTTTGTGACTAGGATAGTCTCAGTACTTCCAATACTCACACAAATCTTTCATTTGTTTATCTAATCTTGAAGTCTATGTAAGACATTTATTTTTATATTAATTTTGGAATTAAAGTTTAACATTGGAACAAAGTTCATTTATTTCTTTCATTTTATCATTTTACCGATGGTGGCACCTTCATTAACAATCAATCAGTGGATTACTAATATTGTTTAATATTGTTCTGTAGATAAGTTTGGTTTGCATCTCGGTCATGGATTCAGGTTATTGTTCTGACAAAATTAGTAAATTACTTTTGGGATGAGAGTTGTATTCATGTTTTAATTCACTTGGCGTCAGCTTGTCGAGCCTGATTATAGTTTCCGAGCTCTAAACGATGAACTGAAAACTGGGTTGTCAGAAAAAATAAATGCAATATCCATTTACTATGATGTTAGGTACTGTACTACATAGACATAGTATGCATATTTAGTAATTAAAATTTGCTACCTAATAGAGGTATTGTTTATAATGTTATCAATAAATCCGTTGAATTAATGCGCTCCGTAACTGTGATCCATAAATATATTCACATTGACAGAAATTTGTGAATTACATTGAGATTCCTAATATATTATAGAGGATAAGAGTACATGGACTGAGTAGAACTAGGGTGTTCCTAAGTTCACCAAGCTCCTTTGTGAACTCAACTCTAAAACCTATCGGATTGGCTTCAAACGATGAATCCAAACCGTTGAAATCCTTCTACTTTACGAGTGATGTATCTACATGTGAAAATTTTAAACTTTCAAATTAATTTAGTATAAAGTCAAGTGGTCAAAATTAGAAGGTTTATAAATTAATTTTAATGCATTCATTTTTTGGACGCCATTTGACCACTTGGCTCTATACAAAATTAATTTTAAATTTCAATTTTTTTGCATGTAGACGTATCACTCGTAAGGTAGAAGGATTTCAACGGTTTGAATTCATCGTTTGAAGCCAATTCTATAGGTTTTAGAGTTTGAGTTCACAAAGAAACTCGTTACACTTAGGAACACCCTAGTTCTACTCTACACGGACCAGTCTATTTGACAATTATTTGTGTGTGAAAGCTCCACATGGAGCCAACCCGCAGTACAGTTGGTACTTCGGTACTAATGCTAATTCCCTTCTAAAAGTACCACTTCAAGTCTTCAACTAATTTTTTTTTTTTTTTGCCCCTGTACAGTGTACTACTAAGTACTAACCGTTCGTGTAGTACGGCTTCAATCTACTACAAAAATTTCCCACATTCTATAAATTGAGGAGATTTAAATCAGAAACAGGCAAGCCAAACAAACAAACAATCAAAAGCTAAGAAATTGATAGTACTTGTGTACCAATTTAGTTCAATTTTGTGGCGATGGTTAGAAAGGCGACAATGATGGTACCGGTAGAGGTGGAAGGGGCATGCAGAGGAGTGCATATTTTGTGCAATTTTAAAGGAAGCGTTTGAATATACGCTCCTGTGTTTGCCCCCTCCATTCCTGCCGCTACACTTCTCCACGCAATTGCATTTGGTTTAACGGTAAGATTTTATTTCTCTAACTTAACGATTCATGTTACATTAGTGGCGGAACCAGAAATGATCGGTAGGGGGGGCCCTCGTCTCCTCGTCGCGGGGGGCCCTCATCTAGTGATTTAAATTATCAGGAATGATCGGTAAATGGGCCCTCGTCTCATTATTTTTTTACAAGATTTAAATTACAGAGGGGGCCCTCATCTCATTGTTTTTTTACAAGATTGTTCTTTTACAAAATTTAACAAGCATTTTTTTTTTTTGCTCTGTATACTTTTTTGGGTCAAGGGGGGGCCAGGGCCTAGGCTGGCCCAGGCCTTGGTTCCGCCCCTGTGTTACATGTCAATCAATCAATGAATAACTGATTTGGAAACAGAACGTTTTGTAAAATCGTTGTTACTTTATTTATAGCGATTGAAATAATTGATTCATTTTGTCAGTTATACAATTAGTGCTTTCGTTTCCTAGCTGCAATGCTGCATCTCATGCAAAATATGCGCTAATGTTAGCACAATTTGTTTATTTAAATTTTAACATTCATTTACTATTATATTCGTATTCGTATTTTTATTCAAACATTGATAGACAGATACAAATTTAGTTTAACGTTATCCGCTCCGAATTAGCTCCGTTTACATCCCATTGGAAACACTAACCCAAAAAATGAGAAAGAAAACATAGTTACATAAATGAGAAAAAAAAATGATTGGATGCGGCAGAAACATCACCTAACAGCTGCCAGCTGGGGCTAAGAAAGCACGTGCCAGTGTATATAATTTTTTTCTTTCTCCGTAAGGATCGGATGAAAGTAGGACAGATATCCTCCCAGGTCCCTCACTCAAGCAAATTGCAACAGCCGGTTCAGATTAATTCTATCTGGACCAAACTCAATCCGGTGCCTATTGAGACTGTAGGGGGTCTGTTTTGAGATTCGTGCCATGTTAAATGGGCCGTCCAATCGTAACTTGCTTGAGTCAAGTAACCTGAGGTGATGTGAATTCATGAAAGTATTCATATCTGTATCCGTTACAAATTATTTTTATCTGTATCTTATTCTTATCTGTTATGAATTATCTTATATGTACTCTACTCTTATCTGTTATGGTTGTCGGATAACGAAATGGTAGCGGATAAATAACGGATAATGCTATTATAATAAAAAAAATATTATTACTAAATAATACATTAAAACACATTAATTTCACAAATATATATACATGTTTTAAATGTCTAACTTTTATTAGGATTTGCTGAAATTTATTTACATGTTTTAATGGTTAATTAAGCTTAATACAACTATCAAGAATAGTTGGAAAATTGATATTCATTGCTCATTAATATAAAAAATATATATATATATATATATATTTTTTATAATTACCCGATCGGGTAATGGGTACGGAATAGGCTTTACCCATACTCTTATCCGTTTAGATAACGAAAAAAATCTTTACTCGTACCTGTATCCGATAAGTTTACGAAAAAAAAATCTTACCCATACCCGTCTTATTGAATACATAGTTGTAGTGAATTTTGACGGTTTTATTCTAATTTTTAACTATGTTCAGTGGAAATATAAAAAATTGAGAAAAGTGTAAGTTTGATGGGCATCAGACGTACATTTTGGATCAGATAGGTACCAGAGTTGTTTGATGCGCTTTAAGATTTGTATGCGTTCTGCTTTGAGATTTGTGTGCACGAATTTTCAAGCACATCAGACAACTCCGGTACCCATCGAATCGGATCTAAAAGTACATGTGATATCCATCAAACCTAAACTGCGCTCCTAAAACTTAGTTGGACGTATTTAAAATTTCTTTTCAAAATAGAAATATGTATTGTGAATAATTAACGATTATTGATATTTTTATGGTCTTTACCCAAAAGAAATAGAGAAAATTTCCAGTGTACCCATCAAAACTTTTAAAATAGCCAATTTTCCAATCAAAACATCTTAATATCCAATATATCCATAGAAATTTAATTTTCTTTCTTCCATCTCCTTTTATTCATTAAATCTATTATTTAATTATTTTAAAATTTAAAATGACAAATATACCCCTTTCCTTTGACCTGATCTATGATCTGATTCCTTAAACTAAAAGGATTAGAAGAAGAATTAAATCAATCTCCACCTTTGCGTTTTTGTTTCTCCTCCTTATATTGTATCAATTGACACTTCATATGTCCGATCAAATTTTCTTAAATTGTAATTAAGTTCCTACCTCCTTCGTATCTCCTTCCCAGTTCTCAAGTGAGGGAAAATATTAGAAGAATGATGCTCTGTATCTGCGCCTTTGTTTTCTCCTTATACTTATAAAGCAAAGGCCGATAGCAACCCCATCAAAAGTGAAACAAACAGAAACTCAAGCACTTCCCTGTACCAGTCATAATTCGGTACCGGTTAGCAACCGGTACCATACCAGTACCCTGATTTTTTCCACGCCTAGCCGTAGGCCTCCGCTCCTCATAAACGATTAAAGCAATTCTTTTGTCCTGTCTCGAAGAATTGGAGCAATTTTTCAATCCTAGCGGTCAATCATTAAGAACAATGGTGCTCTGTGATCTCATTAAGGATAATGGTATTTTCAACTTCTAAGGACATTTTCATCATTTGAAAGGAAGGGTATATTTGTCATTTTAAATTTTGAAAAGATTAAATAATAGATTTAATGAATAAAAGAGGATGGAAGAAAGAAAGTTAAATTTCTATGGTATATTGGATATTAAGATGTTTTGATGAGAAAATTAGTTATTTTGAAAGTTTTGATGGGTACACTAGAAATTTTCCAAAGAAATAAGTAATAAAAAATTATATATTACCATACGACACCAAGAACTATATAATATTACTCTTCTGAATATTGAGGTCTCTACAGTACATGAATAAATAAAATCATACGAAACACCTATACATCGATTGAACTTATTGGAAGCGATAGTTGTTTGATTTAGATCGAAGTTAAGGTATTTTCCAACTTGCATCATACCAGAATTTCGACATTCGGTCTAAGTTAACCTATTGGCGATCAAATTCGCACCAACAGAATTGAATCTGCATTAATTTTATCCCTTCCATAAATCTAAATTGTCTATGTGAATCTTAATAAAGATCGAATGACTTAGATCTGGCTACTTTGATTGAATGTTGGTTGAATTTTGGTCCGATATCCATCAAAATCCCTCCTCTCCCTAGAATTAGAATGGAGGATTCCCAAATGGATCGAACTTGCAATCCAATTCCTTATAATGCATTATGTAGTTTCAAATCCAAAATGTTCAATAATGAAAATTTTGTTGTAAAATTAAATAAAGTTGTAACAAAAGTAAAATAAATCGAAAATGATATAATTGTATTCTCTACTTTTGTGCGTCTTTTTTCTGTGTATAATACAACATTACAAGACCTCTATTTATAGACTAAAAATTATAAATGAAAAGTCATTACAATGATAAATGAGAAAATTAATGCCAATAGTAGTAGGTAGTGGGGTAATGAATTGAGGATTAATATTGTGAGTTACATAATGAACATTCACATACATTCTATTTATAATTTATAACACTTCTCCTTGGATGCCCATCTTTCATTATACGCTATTAATATGATACTTTAGGATTAAAATGATATTTCAGGATCATATATACTGCCTCATTAAAAAACTTACCAAGAAAAACTCATTGGGATAAAAACTTGGTTAAGGGAAAAAGAGTACAGCGCGTATAATGTTTTTTCTCATTTTGATATTATTGAATATTTTTCAATCGATGTAGACCTATCTTCTTTGTGAATTGTTCAAAAATCCTTGCCATCAAAGATTTTGTGAATAGGTCTGCCAGATTGTCGATTGCTTTTCTGGATCTACTTGAATATAATGCATCATCTATTATTAATTTTGTTCCTTTAGGTAACAAAATAAAAGCTCTTACAGAGCCTTCTATTAAATTACTTGCGCCAGATATAGTGTGGATATTAGTCTCACCAAGATGTAATTGTGAAAAGTATTTCTTATTTTTCAATATGTTATTAGTTGTTCCACTGTCTACTAGACATGAATCTTTTTTACTTATCATTGGATTCGTCATTTTTCTTTAAAATAAAAGAATGCAAAAATAAAATAAACTACTTTTATTCATTTGTTTGCATATAAAAAATTTAAATTAAACTAAATTTTATTTAACATAAATATAAACTTCTACACTATATTTTCTCCCTTAGTAACAATATTTATTTCTTCATCCACATTCTGAAAGAAATCTGATACATCAAGATGTGTATCAATATGACATTCATTTTCGGGTAATTAATGTCATAAATGAGGTTATGATAAATGAAAAGGGAGATATACAAATATAAATAAACAAATATGTAAAATGAATAAATAAATAAATACATTTAAATGTATTAATAACTTCAGGTTAATATTATAATTATTTAATAACTTATTTTTATTAAATTGTTTGACTTAGTAATTTGAAAATTTGATTGAGAATAACTTCAAGTTATTTTTCATCCAGTGGCCTATAATAACTTCCCGTTATTATATTAGTTTTATACTAAAATTTATAATAGAACTTCAGGTTCTAAAAATTCTAATAATAACTTCAGGTTATTATTCTTATCATTCTATTCGGGTAATATGAATTTCGGGTTCTTGATAAACTTTAGTTTTGATAATAACTTCAGGTTATTATTTCATCATTCACTTCAGGGAATGATTCTTATAAATTCAAACAAAATATAATAAAAAATTTAAATAAAATTTAAATTAATGAAAGATATAATAATCAATCATACGTTTTACTTACATAATAACTTTGCAACTTCTTCCGAGCAAGTTGTGCTGATAACGTGTTGTAAAATTAAATAAAGTTGCAACAAAAGTAAAATAAATAATAAGAGAGATAGAGAGAGCAATAACAAAATTTTATTTTCTACTTTTGTGTCTTTTTTCTGTGTATAATACAAGATTACAAGACCTCTATTTATAGGCTACAAATTGTAAATGAAAAGTCATTACAATAATAAATGAGAAAATAAATACTAATAGTAGCGGCGTAGTTGAATAATAAATTGAGAATTAATATTGAGAGTTACAAAACGAAAATTCATATAAATCTCATTTAATTTTATTTATAACAAATTTAAGAATGTCACATGCTGCATTAATTCTTAATTCTTGTGCATCACAATTTTAATGAAGTGAACGAAGGTGTTGTAGGAAGGAATGAAACGCAGGGATTTTTTCTCAAAAAAAAAAAGAACATTGCGTGAAATACCAGAAGAGACCGAATTAGTAGAGTAGAACTAGGGTGTTTTTAAGCTCACCAAGCCTCTTTGTGAGCTTAACTCAAAAATTCATTAAATTGGTTTCAAGCAACGCATCCAAACCGTTCAAACCGATCTACTTCACGAGTGATGAGTTTACATGTTAATTTTTTAAATTTTCGAACTAATTTAATATAAAGTCAAACGGTCAAAAAATGATGAAAAATGAACACATTAAAATTAACTTATAAACCATCTTTTTTTTACCGCTTGACTTTATACTAAATTAGTTCGAAAATTTATAAATTTGACATGTAAATGCATCATTCATGAAGTAGATCAGTCGGTTTGGATGCATCGTTTGAAACCAATTTAATAGGTTTTTGAATTAAGCTCACAAAGGAACTTGGTGAGCTTAAGAACACCCTAGTTCTACTCGAATTTGTAGAGTAAAACTAAGGTGTTCTTAAGCTCACCAAGCCCCTTTGTGAGCTTAACTCAAAAACCTATTAGATCGACTTCAAACGACACATCTAAACCGTTGAAACCGTTCTACTTCACGAGTGATGCATTTACATGTCAATTTATAATTTTCGAACTAGTTTGTATAAAGTCAAGCAGTCAAAAAATGCTGAAAAATGAACTCATTAAAATTAACTTATAAATCATCTTTTTTTGACCGCTTGACTTCATACTAAAATAATTCAAAAATTTAAAAATTTGACATGTAAACACATCACTCATAAAGTAGATCGGTTTTAACGATTTGGATACGTCGTTTGAAGTTAATCCAATAGATTTTTGAATTAAGCTCACAAGAAGACTTGGTAAGCTTAAGAATACCTTAGTTCTACTCGAATTTATATACTACCACAGCCCATTTAAGCAAAATGGAATTATGAAACCAAACCAAGTTGGGTTTTGGATTAATAGGTTCGTTTGCTTCCGAAATGGATCCATTATACGCATTTCATTAACACGAGGTCCGAATTAAATTCAGGCCGAGGGTTACGTAAATGACGAGCCCATTTCATTACTGGCCCAGATCTATTCAATAAAAAAAATCAAAATAGCGAACAAAATCCAAGGGCACCTTTGTCATTCGACACCAAATCAATTAACAAAATCATGTCGGCTCCCTGCCCCCATCTAATCAATCTACTTTTTTTTTATCAAAGTCCGTAGGCGTATAGTGGAAACCGCACTAGGCCTTGAACCAGCAAACAAGATCTAGAACACTGAACACTGAGGTGGATTTCAAACCCGCAAACCTCACTGCTTATCTTCAAAAGAGCATCAATCAGCAAGCACGGACAATCTCAATGCAAGAGGCATCCGCTCTTGAGAGAATACCAATCATGAAGGAAATAAGGCATACACTCTTCAGCATGGGACTCGACAAAGCGTTGGGCCCTGATGGGGTAACAACCCGACTTCTTCAAGAAAGGTGGGATATTTTCGGTGCTGATATAACTCATGTTTTATAGGAGGTTTTCTGTACAGGAGTGACACCGACCGAATGGCTGGCAAGTCAAGTAATTTTGATCCCCAAAACTGACGAACCATCAATACCTAAGGACTATAGGCCAATTACATTGGGAAACGTTATCTACAGGTTACTGATGAAGCTAATCGCCATTAGGTTGCAGCCGGTCATGGGAAACATAATATCAAAGAACCAAACGGCTTTTTTGAAAGGAAGAAACATTGCTGACAATACAATACTAATGAGGGAGGTGATTCACTCCTTCAAATTCACCTAATTTCAAGCAAAAAACGTTCCTCTTAAAAGTCGATATTAACAAGGCTTTCGACACGATCAAATGACACTTCATCATCGAAACAATGAGAACAACACATTTCCCACAAAAACTAATAAGCATAATCATGTCGGCCATTGAACGCAATCGAGTGACAGTGCTTGTTAACGGGTCTGGAGATGGCTTTCTCATGCCAAAACGGGGAGTAAGACAGGGATGTCCGTTATCCTCATATATGTTCATTCTTGCAATGGAGTTTCTCACAAAGAACCTACAGCTAGCGTTGGATAAACGAATGATTAGAGGGGTAAAAATAGCCACCACGGCGCCTTGCCTCACCAATGTCATGTATGCGGATGACTTGATGGTGATGGGGCAAGCCACAACAGAGGAAATTGCAGAACTGGGCAAAGTCATAAAGGAATTCGGAGTACACTCGGGTTTAGAAATAAACCCAACCAAGTCAAAAGTTTGGTTTAGTAGAAACTGTGACCAAGATTGCAAACATGTAATACTACAAGCTTTTGGCGCGCAAGAGGCAACAAACTCTGAGAAATACCTTGGCCTATTCATTGGAGATCAACATACGCAACAGAGGCAAACATATGAGCTATTAGTTCAGAAATTCCATGGGAGGTTAGCGGGTTGGAAGATGAACCTATTATTACAAGCAGAGCAGACTGCACTAATCAAATCGGTATTAATTTCGATACCAGTTTATTGTATGTCAATTGCCATGCTCCCTGACAAAACAATCAAGGAACTCACTTCTATAACGCGTGCTTTTTTCTGGGGTAAAGCAACTGCTCAGCATCATTTGTCCTTCATTGCGTGGAGAAGGTTATGTCTATCTATAGATGACGGTGGCTTGGGTTTTAGGGACTTCAAAAAGTTCAACAAAGCAATAGCACTCAAAATAGTGTGGCAATTGATCTCAAACAGTGACAGATTGTGGGTTCAAATACTAACAGCAAAATACTGCCCCAGAGGCAGGGTATGGGGTGTAAAAGCTGTTTGGTTCTTTGATATTATGTTTCCCATGATTGGCTACAACCTAATGACAATTAGCTTCATCAGTAACCTGTAGATAACGTTTCCCAGTGTAATTGGCCTATAGTCCTTAGGTGTTGATGGTTCGTATTTGGGAATCAAAATTACTTGACTTGCCAAACATTCGGTCGATGTCACTCCTGTATGGAAAACCTCCTGTAAAGCATGAGTTATATCAGCATCGAAAATATCCCACCTTTCTTGAAGAAGTCGGGTTGTTACCCTATCAGGGCCCGACGCTTTGTCGGGTCCCATGCTGAAGAGTGTCTGTCTTATTTCCTCCACGGTTGGTATTCTCTCAAGAGCGGATGCCTCTTGCATTGTGATTGTTCGTGCTTGCTGATTTATGCTCTTTTGAAGATAAGTAGTGAGGCCTAGTGCGGTCTCAAACCCAAAAACCAACATGAGAAGAACAGTAACCTTGAACCAGCAGGATACTGATATTTCTCTTTCGCTGCAAAGCGCTGCTATCTTCGATTCCAATCAGGATTCATGGCTAGCAAAAAAAGAAGTATGGGGACAAGCTATGAGCTGTCTCCAGAACAACAATGAATACCTTCTCATGGAATTGCCGCGGGGCCGGGGGACCGCGAACACAAGAATTCCTGGCATGATCCCTAATTGCAACAAGATCTAAGATAACTTTTATTTGTGAAACCAAATGTTCATAAAAAAATCCAAAAAAATAATAACGCAACAGCTTCACTTGCAAAATTACTCGATAGTCCCATTAAGGGGACGGTCGGGTGGTTTATGGTTACTGTGGGACCAAGATATTCATCTCACGGTGATTAGAAAGACACGGTACTTCATTCACACAACAGTCAAGCAACATGGGAACCAATTATGGGATATAATTGGAGTCTACGGTGATGCATTCCGACTTAGACACATTTTCATCTAGTATTGATAATATGAATCTGGCTAATATGCTACATGTAGCATAGAGGGCCTCCGTGCAACGGCTCAATATTTGAGTTTTAAAAATCCTAATGGTCGATCTGAACCGTTCAACATGATCTCCATATGAATATGTACTTTCAAACCAAATTTTACATTTTTTAGAATTTTTTTACTATTTTTTTAGGTAGGTAGAAAATCACTTGATCTGAAAATTATGTACCATTCAAATCAAATGATTTTCTACCTATCTAAAATATAGTAAAAAAATTCTAAAAAATGTAAAATTTGGTTTGCAAGTACATATTCATATGGAGATCATGTTGAACGTTTCGGATTGACCGTTAGAATTTTGAAAACTCAAATATTGGGCCGTTGCATAGAGGCCCTCTATGCTACATGTAGCACCGTAGCCAACTCCTTGATAATATATATATATAGAGAGAGAGTTGGACTACGATACAATGCAATGTATAGATCCTCTTGTGCATTGGACTCTAAATCACTGGATTCAAAGTCCAAAATTTCAATCTGAAGCATTCCACGTGTTCTCCATATTAAAATATGCATGAAGACCAAATTTTTCATTTTTTGGAAATTTATTACTTTTTATTAAGATAGGTACAAAATCGTTGTTTTTCAAAAAAATATGGACTATAAAAAAACAGTGATTTTCAAAAATTCTAAACAAATAATAAAAAAATTCTGAAAAATGTAAAAATTTGGTCTCCAAGCACATTTCAATATAGATATCACGTTGAACGATTTGGATCAACTGTTTGGACTTTGAATCCAACGATTTACCATCCAATGCACACGATGGTCTATACATTGCAATGTACCGTAGCCCAACTCTATATATATATAATCTGGCTAATATGCTATGCGTAGCATAGAGAGCCTCCGTGCTACGGCTCAATATTTGAGTTTTCAAAATTCTAACGATCGATCCGAACCGTTCAACATGATCTCCATATGAATATGTACTTGCAAACCAAATTTTACATTTTTTAGAATTTTTTTACTATTTTTTTATATAGGTAGAAAATCACTTGATCTGAAAATTCTATACCATTCAGATCAAGTGATTTTCTACCTATCTAAAAAAATAGTAAAAAAATTCTAAAAAATGTAAAATTTGGTTTGCAAGTACATATTTATATGGAGATCATGTTGAACGGTTCGAATCGACCGTTAGAATTTTGAAAACTCAAATATTGAGCCGTAGCACGGAGGCCCTCTATGCTACGCGTAGCACCGTAGCCACTCACATATATATATATATATAGGGTCCGGCTAATTTGCTGCTGGCAGCATTTCGGCCAGGTGCTGCCGGCAGCAAATCTGCCATTCTGGTGTTCAAACAACCGATCCGAACCGTTCAACATGTTCTAAATATTGAAATGTGCTTGGAGACCAAATTTTACATTTTTTGGAATTTTTTTACTATTTATTAAGCCACTTTGAAAATTGCTGATCATATGGTCCAGAATTTTGTTGCACTGTTTTTACTGTTCACCCGGATCAGCAATTTTCAAAGTGGCTTAATAAATAGTAAAAAAATTCCAAAAAATGTAAAATTTGGTCTCCAAGTAGATTTTAATATAGATTGAACATCTATATAAAAAAATTTGTTGTTTGAACACCAGAATGGCAGATTTGCTGCCGGCAGCACCTGGCCGAAATGCTGCCAGCAGCAAATTAGCCGGACCCTATATATATATATATATATATATATATATATATATATATATATATAGAGTTGGGCTATGGTACATTGCAATGTATAGACCCTCTTGTACATTGGACTATAAATCGTTGGTATTGACTTCAAAACAACCGATCCAAACCGTTCAATTTGATATCCATATTAAAATGTGCTTGGAGACCAAATTTTACATTTTTTTTGAAATTGTTTGCTATTTTTTTAGAATTTTTGAAAATCACTATTTTTGTATGGTCCAGAAAATTCTGAAAAACAACGATTTTCAAAAATTCTAAAAAAATAGTAAAAAATTTCCAAAAAATATAAAATTTGGTCTCCAAGCACATTTTGATATGTAGAACATGTTGAGCCCTTTAGATCGACTATTTGAACTTCGAATCCAGCAGTTTGCAGTCCAATGTACAAGAGGGCATATACATTGCAATGCACCATAGCCCAACTATATATATACAGAGGTTGGCTAAGATCAAAGTGGTAGTTCGTGAGCCTTGGTGCTACCAATTCGTTTTTGCGATTTCAAAAGTCAAATTGTTAATCTGAAGTGCCCAACGTGTTCTTCATATTAAAATGTACTTGGATACCAAATTTTACATTTTTTTGGAAATTTTTTACTATTTTTTCAAGATTTTTTCAAATCAATGTTTTGAATAATAAATAAATAAATAAATAAATAAAATCTGGAAAAATAGTGATTTTTAAAAATTCATAAAAAAAAATTTCAAAAAGATATAAAATTAGGTCCCAAACACATTTTAATATGAAGAACACGTTGAGTACTTCAGATCGACTATTTGAAATTTACAAATTGCAAAAACGAATTGGTAGTACCAAAATTTAGGAACTTCCACTTTAATCTTAGCCAACCTATATATATATAGAGAGAGAGAGAGAGAGAGAAAGAGAGATTGGCTAATATCAAAATATTTGTTCCGGAACCGTGGTGCAACCAATTGATTTTTTTATTTTCAAAGTCCAAATGGTCGATTCAAACCGTTAGATGTGATCTCTATATTATAATTTGCTTGAAAACCAAATTTTATATTTTCTAAAATTCTTTTACTATTTATTAAGTTAGTTTTAAAATTATTGATTTTAATAAACAGTTAAAAAATTTCTGGATCATTGAAAACTGCAATTTTAAAATTGACTTAATAAATATTAAAAAAATTCCAAAGAATGTAAAATTTAGTCTCCAAACACATTTTATTATAGATTGAATGTTGAACGGTTTTAATCGACCATTTGAACTTTAAAAATATAAAAATCGAAGTGTTTGTTCCAGGACCTAGAAAACAACGGTTTTGATATTAGCCAACCTAGAAAACAACGATTTTGATATTGTGCTTCGCGAAGTAAATGGGGGGGTTTACTTCGGGCCATATTTTCATTTTGAAAATCCAAACAACCGATCCGAACCGTTCAACATGTTCTAAATATTGAAATGTGCTTGGAAACTAAATTTTACATTTTTTGGAATTTTTTACTATTTATTAAGCCACTTTGAAAATCGCTGATCCACTGTGAACAGTAAAAAATAGTAAAAATTTCTGGACCACCGGATCAGCGATTTTCAAAGTGGCTTAATAAATAGTAAACAAATTCCAAAAAATGTAAAATTTAGTCTACAAGCACATTTCAATATTTAGAACATGTTGAGCGGTTCGGATCGGTTGTTTGGATTTTCAAAATGAAAATATGAGCGTGAAGTAAAAATGACCTCTTACTTCACAACTCACCATAGCCCAGCTCTCTCTATATATATATATATATAATTGAGCTATGGTGAGACGTGGAGTAAAACAAGTTTTTACTCCATGGCACTATATTTTCATTTTGAAAATCCAAACAACCAATCCGAACCGTTCAACATGTTCTCTATATTGAAATGTGCTTGGAGACCAAATTTTACAATTTTTGGAATTTTTTTACTATTTATTAAGCCACTTTGAAAATCGCTGATCCGGTGGTCCAGAAAATTTTACTGTTTTTTACTGTTCACAGTGGATCAGCGATTTTCAAAGTGGCTTAATAAATAGTAAAAAAATTCCAAAAAATGTAAAATTTGGTTTCCAAGCACATTTCAATATAGAGAACATGTTGAACTGTTCGGATCGGTTGTTTGAATTTTCAAAATGAAAATATGACATGGAGTACAAACTTGTTTTACTCCACGTCTCACCATAGCTCATCTATATATATCTATATATCAAAGTCCGCTTTTTAATAGTTCGGCTCATCCAAGCACCGAAATTCATTCAAACTTGTCTAAGAGGTTTAATTTAACAAATCGGCTAATAATACCATTCTCCTACCCTTTTTTTCACGAATAAAACTTCTCAGATTTTGTTTGTTAAAAACAAAAAATCATTGTACTGGAGGGAACTACATTGGTAGGCAAGCTAGTTACAAAAAGATACAATATTCCATAATAATCGCATAGTTGTATCCTATTGTGGGAGGAAAACATCTAGAATCTAAATGGACCTTCACAGAGTTTATATAAAAAATTAACACAGAGAAAAGAAAGAAAAAAGGCACAAAGGAAAAAAAAAAGAAAAAGAGAGAAAGTGTCAGACAGTTCAAGCTACAAGCCCGGGATGGACAAGGTGAGATTCAAATTGACAGCGCCACCACCGTTTGATGAAGAAAGAATACTGCTGCTTTCGCTCGTTGACGGTTTCTCATTCCTACTTGTAATGAGATTGAGAGATAAGGAGAG
This sequence comes from Carex littledalei, assembly GCA_011114355.1. Classification (NCBI taxonomy): domain Eukaryota; kingdom Viridiplantae; phylum Streptophyta; class Magnoliopsida; order Poales; family Cyperaceae; genus Carex; species Carex littledalei. The sequence continues at coordinate 1,864,788 of CM022105.1, forward strand.
GGAGAGCGCGTGATCATCATCATCGACTTCATTTCTTTCGAGGTATTCCTTCATGCAAGATCTTGATTTTTGCAAGGAACATATGTTATTAGCATCTGTTTCTTTGGCTCTTAGAATCTCCATCGTTGCACATGCTGCGCTTCCTCCATGCCCCTGTCATAAACAACAGTTATATTTTCAGAGTGATGATTAATTTTATTTGTAAACAGAGTATGTTATTATCTAAATGATTTGATGTTGGCATGCGGTTTTGGCAACACTACTAGAAACTGCTTGCTGAAATTTCATGAAAGCATATATACATTAATAAAACTATATCATATCATTCATCATCTCTTATATATATATATATAGAGAATGGCTAATATACAAACGTTTGTTCCTGGACTCAGGAACAAACGGTTCGGTTCTCTAATTTTCAAAGTCCAAACAGTTAGATATTCAATCTATATTAAAATATGCTTGGAGACTAAATTTTACATTTTTTTGAATTTTTTTTACTATTTATTAAGCTGGTTTGAAAACCGCTGTTTTTCAATGCTGCAGAAATTTAATAAAAACAGCAGTTTTCAAACCATCTTAATAAATAGTAAAAAAATTCCAAAAAATGTAAAATTTGGTCTCCAAGCACATTTTAATATAGATTGAATATCTAACGGTTTGAATCGACTGTTTGGACTTTGAAAATTGGAGAACCGAACCGTTTGTTCCTGAGTCCAGGAACAAACGTTTGTATATTAGCCATTCTCTCTCTATATATATAATTTTATAATTTTTACTTTTAATAATTACCATATAGGATAACGGATAAGAAATAGTCTTTAACCATATCTTTACCGTTATGTTAATGAACAAACACTTTACTCTTACCCGTACCCGTACCCAATAAACTAAACGAAAAAATTCTTATTCGTACCCGTGTTATCAAATACGGTACAGGTCAGGTAAACGGATAAAATTAAGATGCCATTGACAGCACTAATCAAAAGCTAGTCACATATAGAGTACAACAAAATTTCTGTTGGGCTCAGTGTACCACATATAGAGTACCACGGATAAAAGGGTGTGACAATCACACAATGAGAGAGTTTGCTCCTTCAAAAATTATAAGATCATATTTCATAAAAGCACAAAACTGTTGAGAAAATAATAAATTTTTTTTTTTCTGATAATAAAGAGAATGGCCATCTTCTCTTTTTGAAAAGTAGTGGTTGTAAATCCACCGATTTCGATAAGTACCCAAAATGGGTACCTATAACCTAGCCAATATATCTGTAAGAGAATGACCATCTTATAAGATCAATATTATCGAAGTGTTTGACCATGTTTAATGTAAAGGAGTTATTTGGAGAATGCAGGGAAATTCTAGAATGTCCGTTTCATATTTTAGACCGTTGGAGGTGTGAGATGTCCAAACGATCTAAATTTTAAGAAAAATAAATGTAAGCACAATGTTCAGACTATGCATTCTGTGATAAACAGTTCAGATTTGAAGAGGAGAGAGCCAACTCAACATCCGCTGCCAATGAAACCACTGCCATAGAAATATGGCAATGCTCATGAATTGAGTGATCAAAATCTAACGGCTCAGATTAAGATGAGACCTCAAGAAAGGTTTGATCTGAGTCATTGAATTTTTATCGGACGAAGCACGTACGAGAGAGTGGCATATGAATAGTCTCATGTTGCCAAGCTAGCTAACATAAATACGAGAAAAATACCAATTTTTTATCATTAAAAAATAAATAAATTTAATATATCGCCATACTTATAAAAATAATACAAACGCTAACAGACTCAAAATAGAGACGTTGAGATTCGATTTTTAAATAATAAAGAAATACAACTAGGACGTTTATATTATCAACATCTCTATTTTGAACGCTGGTCTATTCAAGTATATTGAGCATAGCATACATTTTAATTATTATTTATGTCATTAAAAAAATAGGAGAAAAATATGATCTTGGGACCCAAAAAAGTGGGAAAGTAACTAAATCTACCCTTTATGCTCTTTTTTTTTTTTTGCCAAAGAAATTAAAAATGAAATCTTCCCTGTATCATTATTGGTAGACGCGCAAACCAGACCTAGAGAGAGGTAAAGCCCCTAGAGGTGCAAAGAAGCAGCTAAAAAGAAACCGAGAACCAAGAAAGGAATTAAGGACGTCGCACAAAGTGTTGATAAGATGTGTAATAGAGGGAACCAAACAAAGGCTTCTTTTTATGTTTGACAAGAGAAGGATGCATACACTACTTCAGTACTACTCAGTACTCACATCACAACCTGGCATGCATTTGGCAGTACCTTGAAATGATGGAAGCACACTTGATTTTCACTGCATTGAAAGCACTTGCGCATGTAAGCATTAGAACAGGAATCGCCCAATAAACCAGCATCCTTTATCCTCTTCTCCATTGCCAATGCTTGTTTATATCCATCAATCCACAGACTTTTCTGCATTAGCTTTGTCTCCATCCTTGATCTATTTGTCACGTGAGAAAAAAACAGAAAATATTTGGTAAAAAGAACAAATAAAATTCTCATATTTAATGAAATTCGTGTGAGAGCATTGCTTCAAGTTAATTTAGATCAAGAGCTTCATCATTTTCAAGCACTTAATATTTCATTTTTAACAAAAATATAATAAAATTATGAGTTGAAAAAACTAAATACAAAAATAATCGTTTGAATAAAAAAAAAAGATATTTTTTTTTCCTGTTTACCAAGGGTTAAATTAATAAATAAATAAATAGAGTTGTGAGTGTTAGGTGTATATTCTATGATGTGACAAGAAAACATTTGGAGAGAGACAAAGCTACCGACCTTTTCAGAGGGGTCAGTGATGATTCCTTTGTGTGCTTTGAACAATGCTCAAAGGCACCATCATTACCATTTTTAGTCCCATTATTCTCATCACCACCTCTATCATTGTCTTCTATTGACCTCTTTCTCTCTTGAACAATCCCTGCTACGTACGTATACATGGAGACACCAAAAAAGGCTCTAATTATATATAGCTTTCCATGTTTGCTCATACAAGTGGCCATATATGATTCATAGCATCTTTACATGACCGAATTAATTATTAACTTGTCATCATTGCATGCAAAAGAGATCTTATTTTGCATCTACTACTCAACCGGATAATTAATCATTCCAATACAATTTATCTTTCTTCACCATCTCTTCTTTTTGTTGGATTATCAGTGCATTAATTAGCCTCAGCTTCTATAACAAATTAATTATAATAATAAATTAAATCAATATTGTAGAAAGCTCATTGAACTCAAATATTTCAGGCAACATTGCAAATACTGCAATTCCTGATGATCGAATCGTACTATCTTATTTTTGGAATATAGGAATTTCTTTAAATACCAAAAAAGTACGATTTGGTAGCTGCTGCGTTACCTTGCCTTACGTTGTCACTTCTCATGTTTCTATACAACTGCAAAGAATCCAGAAACAAGAAACCGTTTAATTAAACAAAGAAGTTTTTAAGAGAAATACATACAGCTTTCCAGCGAAAAAAAATTGAACATGTAATAAAACTAGGGTTTTTTAAAGTTGAGGAACAAACCTGGAGATGGCTCTTCACATGTGCTATGGTTATTCCTTTAACATCCATGAGATGAAGAATGAGCTTAGGCGTAGCTCCTATTATAAGCAGAAATAACAAGTAATACATTAAGCTTCAGGTCATTAATATCTAAGTTTTACTTGTCTGATCCTCTTTTTGTTAAATTATCACCTAAGTTAAACTAAGAGAATAAATGACGGAAAGCAAGATAATTAAGTCATAAATTAAGGGAAAGTTATCCTGTTTATTTATGATGGAGGAGGAATATATTATACATCTTTTACCAATTCAGAACCCTAGTTTGGTAGAAGAAAACCTAAAATGGGAGATGCATCAACATGGAAATATATATAAATATTAACATACTCTCTTCACCACCAAGCATTTCAATGGCCTGAACAAAGCAAAGGTGGAGATCTGGCGTCCATCTCAAACGAGGCACCTTGGATCTGAGATAAGGTCTCATGATAGCTCCATCTTTCTCACTCTTCTCACCACTCTCCACATCACCTCTCTCTCCTTTGATCACCTCCTTTCTCGCCATATAATATAATGAACAACAGCAAAGTCTTATCTGATTCTTTCTACTTTCAAATTCAACCCTTCCAATTCATCTATACACGCTGAATATTCTTCGTCAAAACATAAAAAGGTAGCTGTGTAGTAGCCAGCTCGCTATCTGCTATCTAGGCTTATTGAGGTACTTCTCATGCGCCTATATATTTCAAAAGACCCTTTTTAGGTGCTCATGAATATTTTTATTGAGGGGACAAAGGAGAAGAGACAAGGAGAAATGCTGAGTTTCAGCTGAGAAATAAACCCTATTGCTGGGTACTGGAAAAAGGAGAAAATTCTCACAGCAGCAGGACCTTCTAATTATTACAGTTTGGCAGAGATTTTGACTAGTGACTAGTGAGAGAGAGAGAGAGAGAGAGTAGTAATAGCAAGCGGCTGAAAGAGTATAATGGCAGAGTCAGAGTGAGAGAGAGAGGAGGCAACAATAGGAATAGAATCTCTGAGCGCAGGATTTCTTTGCTACTCTCCTCAGTCCTGTCACCACTTCTCTTTATTATCATTTGATCCGCTGCAATGGACGAACACTATGAGTTTTTCATTGTCTAATACTGACTGTTCGATCATAAATTTATGGCATGGATTGAACATCTGATAGCAGCGGATGGGGAGACCTTTTTATTACTCGTTTTTTGCTCTGTATCTTCTTACGAAAAGTGTACTAAAGTGTATTTTTCTGGCTGAACCGTAGGCAGCGCAAATGTAGTTTGGTTCGGTCTATTTTAGACCTGTCGTACTCCCTATTCCCTAATGGCTAAAGGCGAATCTCATTATGAAGATTAAATTATGAAGAATTAATTAATACGAATTATGACTAAATTGAATGGCTATTTATTTGAAAAACAATTATTCAATGCATGATGTACCGTTAAATTGAATGGCTATTTATTTGAAAACAATTATTTTGAACCGAAAAAAATAGTTCCGATTTAATTTTTTTTTCCAGTTGCATGGTGTACCGTTTTGAACTTTATAACACGATGCAAGACTTATCTGACAACGTTTTCTTCCTTCTCCTCCACGTGTCCCCCGTAGGAACGCGGATTCTCTGATTAACTCAAAATGGAATCTTTAGAGTTAATGAATCTGAACCGTCTGATTTTAAACGGAGCTAATTCGCTCTTCTGACTATAACTTAAGAATCTACTATAACTTAAGAGGATTCGTGTGAATCTAATCTGCACGAATCTTAAAACAGATCAGTTGATCAAAATTCATTAACTCAAAAGATTCCTTTTGAGTTAATGCAGAGGATACGAATTCCCAGCTCACCTCCTTCTCTATTAACCGCCTTTTATTCTTCACCGCCTTTGATTTTCGCAATTATGTCCCTGGATTCTTGTATTAACCAAGGTTTATAAACTGTTTTGTCAAAAACAGTGAAAATTTCAATTGAGATTGCTTTCATTTCAGATCAATACATGGAAAATTGCTTTCAATTTATTTTCTGTTAAAAAAATCAATTAGTGTGAGAACATAAATTATTTTTTAGTGTAAAGAATTTCGTTCGGAGATAATTTGATCGGAATTAAATTTGCGAATCCAACGTACACTTTGATGTATATTTGTCTTAGAAATTGAAAAACAAAAGATACGATCAAGCAGACAATAAATTATTTTTTTAAAGAATTTCTGTTCGACGCTTCTTTTTATTGTTTATTGTGTCCGGCTCTGAAAATTCTTCCTGTTTTTTCAGCAAGAATTTTGCAAGCGTGCTGTAAGCCTGTAAATGTTAGTTAGAATCCTCTGTGGCCATACACGTCTTCACAGCGTGTAGCGGGTTGCTGGCACCTAAAATTGATGCAACGCTGCGAGAGAAACACAGTGCATGGTAAACTGGAATTGTGTTGGACCCGGCCAACGAAAAGTGCGCTTCAATTGAGGGGTGCAGGAAAGGGGAAATGACATTTTTGAAAAGGGGAAATTTCACGTATACCCCTCCAAAATTTCAAAATTACGTATTTCCCCTCTAAAATTTAAAATTACGCATTTTCCCTCTAAACTTCAAATACTCACAAATTTACCCATTTTATTGTTTTTTATATTAAATCTCATTCTAAATTTATAAAATACCCATTTTACCTTTTATTAAAAACATATAAAACCCATCGGACTCAAATTTGAATACGAATGGTTCATCTACCGTCCGAGTTACTTTTAGATCTGTGCGCGCAAGATCGGCACAAATCTTGATGCGAATACACATGCATATTGAAGTGACATGCACATATCCTAATGTGATGCGCGTGATCGGAATTGCTTTAAGATTCGTTCATGCTAGATCAACACGAATATTGAAGCGATGTGCACAGATCTTAATGCGATGCGCACGGATCGGACGGCAGAGAAACCCTTCATATTCAAATTTGAGTCTGATGGGCTTTTATATGCTTTTAATAAAGACTAAAATGGATATTTTAAAATGTTAGAATGAGTTTTAATATAAAAGACAATAAAATGGGAAATTTGTGAGTTTTTGAAGTTTAAAGGAATATGTAATTTCAAAGTTTAGAAGGGGAAATATGTAATTTTGAATTTTTTTTTAGAGGTATACGTGAAATTCCTCCTTTTTGAAGAATGCTTGACAACAGTCAGTACAAGAGAGAATAAAAGATTAGAATTTGAATTCTCTGAATTGGGATGTTTTTACGTAAAGGAACACGAATCTTGAAGTATATTCAACGGTTTCGAGGACTCCTGCTACTAATTCCGGTGTTTAATTATAAACAGTGGTATAGCCAGATTTTAAGTCGGGAGTCGATAAAAATTAACAACTCAAATTTCATCAAAATATTAAAATACAAATTCAAAAAAATTTGAATTTCATAAGATAGGGCAAAAAGTTTTAGTGTAGAACAATAATTCAATACAATATAAATTTATAAAAAATTTCCAAAATCCAAAATAAAACAGATATCCGACCCTAACAAATAGTAGCTCCGTCCTGATTATAAGGCTTTTCAACAAGACGAAAAGTCATAATCTATCTAAATTTGTGATTTTCTTCTAAAATCATCCCTCTATGGCTCTATCCCCAAATGCAACAGGGGCTGAGTTAAAAGTTAACTAAATTCTACTGTTGGACATAGTAAAGCTGGCTAGTGGATTTATGGACTTAAATTTGTTTCCTTTTTAGAACCTAATGTTTTAATCTAGTAGTTAAACTAAAAGTGAGGTTATGGTACTATATTTTTTAAATAGGTATTGATTTGTATTATAAATTAATATTTTCATTTTTAAAGTTGAAACAATAGATCTGAATAGTTTAACATGATCACAAAATAAAGATTAATTTATTGGTAGATTAAATTTAACATTTTTAAAAATATTACTATTTTTTAAATAAGTAGAAAATCACGTAATCTAAATATTCTAAACCATTCAAAAGTAATGACTTTCTATTTATCTATTTAAAAAATTCTAAAAAAATGAAAATTTTAGTTTGCATGTACATTTTTGTATAGAAATCGTGTTGGACAATTCAGATCGACTAATTACACTTTTAAAAAAATAGTAATTTGTAGTACGGACCAATCTCTGCTATGTGTAGTACCATAGCCTCACTCAGTTTTTATTTAGATTTATAATTGCGCATTGTCATTTCTGTTTTAATTTAATTCTCAACGCATATATAAATGAGCCGTATAAACTTTTTTATTATAAAGATATATTGGTGATTAATTGGAAGTATTTAGTGGGTAAAAATTAGAGGTGAAAACGGAGCGAATATGGAGCAGATAGTGGTAAAACCGTATCCATATTTCTTTTTATTTTTTCGGATACGGATCGGATATCAGTTGGATACAAATATGAATACAGATCGGATCGGATATTTATTAAAATAATATTAAAAAATACCAAAGTTCATAATATTTATCTAATTGTAATGGTGAATAACAATATTTTTTCATAATATATATTAAAATATATGATATATATCTACTATTCGGATACGGATAATTGAAACGTAAAACCATATATGTATCCATATCTACACGGGTAAAAAGTGAACCAAAAACCAAAAGAAAATCAGCAAACCTCACTCAGCATAAAATAGTAAAAACATATAAAAAAAATTAAGAACACCATATACTTTTCCGTAGTTATTTGCTTGCAACATATATTTCCAAAACTCTTTCGCTGTCATGAATTCCTGTAGCAACATGTTCATCCAAACGCACTCCTCTGACCAATTTCTCTTTCTCCTCTGTTCATTCAAATTATTTCTTCGACAACCGTGCCTAATTTTTTGACAACCATTTTAGCCGTTAGTGCCGAACTTCGTAAACAACTCTCGTGTCAAGTGTCTCTCAACTCTTCTATTTACTTTATGTACACTTGCATAGTTTAAAGTTATTCGAGTTTTCACCAAGAATAACTTATACACACGATAGTTAAAAGTACTTAGTTTAAATTTCAAAAGGCCCCGTATTCACTCCCTCTAGGTGCCTTTGGGACTAACAAGAGGATTTCTGTCAGAGAGGGGCAGAAATCGGATTAAAAAAGCTTATCGGGTTCAAACTCATCGAAAACTAGATAAAAAAACAATCAACATAATAAGAAACAATAAAAATAGTATAGTCTGACATAATAAAAAATAACAAAATAATATCATTTTACATATTAAAAAACAACAAAGTTGGTTCGGATCTATAATTTTTTTATAAAAACAACAAAGTTTCTCATTAACAGTGCTTTTGGACTGGTCTGATGGACTTTCCAGTTCCAGAGAGGAGCAAAGTGGTACCGGATCCGTATTTTTCTCCTGAATTTCAAAAACCAGGGCGGGGCAGCTGCCCCCCACTGGTTGTGTGTGGGTCCGCCCCTGGGAAGCACAATATATAACATATCTGATAATATTATTTTGATTTTTAATTTTTTTTCTTTAAGTTTTAAAATACAAGTATAGTCGAGGCACAACCAATAAAGGCATCTGAATCATCATTTTATATGTAGCTTGTTCTAATAATATTGCACACTAAGAAAATAGTTTTTACCATGAACTATATTAACATTTAAAAACAGTTAGTAATGAAATTATTAAAGACTACCATTTTCCTTTAAATAACGAAGAAAATAAATTGGGTCAAATTCTACTAATTAATTCACTTGTTTTAGAGTTATCAGTGCAATGAAGTAAGTAGTCAAGAAGCCTCCAATAAATCAACAAAATCTAAAAATATTGTGTCATGATATGTCATATTTTTTTTTTTGTATTCCTCCTGAAGAAAAAGAAAACTTAGAGATGTTAGTTATTTTCAAAAGGAAACTTTGCGTTTGTCACAGATTTAAAATAAAAGCAGCAACAAGGACAAGGAGACTTATCAGCAAACATAGCATGCGATTGCACGGTTTTCAACTGTAGCAACAAGAAAGCATGGATGTACCAAATTCCAGAACCCCTGAATTTAAGTGCACGGAAATACCTAACTAAATTCAAATGCATAATTCCATCTCTATTCTGTGTCTGTGTCTGTGTCAATTCAATATTTGCATCAACCAACGTCTTTGTTATTCTCAACATACGACACCGGCGAGAATATCTCTGTTTTATGCATGCTTAAACTCAGGTGGGGTCCCACCAAAAGGTGGGGCCCACATTTGTAATTGCATGCATGACAAATTCGCGCATCAAACGGGCAATCATGACTTTTATCAGGGGAAAATAGTTCCATCATTATTAGTTCTTCTATGCCCAATAAACTAAGTCAATTTACTTGCTATGGTCTCAATAGTCAATAGTGTTCAACATAATATTACACAGGATAATTTAATTGATGATAATAATTATAATTTAATTAATAGCTAGTTTTGTCAATATTTTTCAATTGAAGCGGGAACTTTTTAACTCAGTAATTGCAAAGATGTCAAGCCAGACAAGCCTATTACACAGATAGTCACATGCTGTCACAGCTACAAAAGATCACAGTTTTTATTGTGAAAAAGTAACCCACAAAAGTTGGTTGGGAGTAGAAGTTGGCCGGGCGAAGGGGAAGACTATTCAGGTTTCTTCAGTCTTCAGTCTTCACTGAGACGGAGACCAGATCCTTTGTAACTATAGCAAATTTGTACTGCGGATGGGTAGTATAATGTAGGGGTAATTTCATGTATACCCCTCAAAAACATTGAAATTACGTAATTTCCCTCTAAAGTTCATAATATTATATTTAGCCTTCTAATTTCAAAAACTCACAAATTATCCATTTTATTGCATGTTCTATTACAAGTTTACAACTCGTATTAAATTTATAAGCTACCCATTTTTCTCTTTATTAAAATATAAAAACTATCAAGCCACTTAAAGAAAAATATTAGTATTATAATTGGTCATTTTTCGGCAAATAATTTTTCTCTACTTCTAACGCATGCACACCAACATTTAGGTATACGCTTGTGCATGCGTTAGGAGTAGAGAAATAAACCATTTGCTCTCTGAAGCAGATCAATTAGAAGACTGTCATTTTTCTTAAACATGCTGCATATTTTTATTTTTTAAAATAAAAAAATAAATTTGAAATGAGTTTTAATAAAAAAAACAATAAAATGGGTAATTTGTGAGTTTTTGACATTTAGAAGGGTAAATATGATATTAAGAAATTTAGAGGAACAAATACGTAATTTTAAAGTTTTTGAGGAGTATATGTGAAATTCCTCCTATAATGTGAAGACTAATTGGCAGATTCACGCATGTTTTATTATCAAGGAAAATGAACTATTACATGATCTCCAACAATTTTTTTTTTCTAATAATAAATGTTTTTTGTTTGTGTTGTAAAAATCAGGGGGGGGGTTGACATTGATTCAATAGGGTCAATTGACTTCATTCAATTTCAAAAACTAATTATTATATATACTTTTGTTGTAAAATTTATAGTTAAATATTATGGATATATTAAAATGACCTCCATAAATTTGTAAAAATTTGATATGGTTGACTCTATTTATTTTTAAGAAAAAAAAGTAAACTATAATAAATGTGTACAATTTGAGAACATGTAGTATTTTTTTTTTTTTTTGAAAGTTGAGAAACTCACCACTCTTCTCTTCTGACTCTCTCTCTCTCCCATCCAATACTCAACTTTCATCTCTCTTTTTTAACTTAAATCATGATTAAATATCATAGAAATAATTCAAGGCCCCCTAGTTTAGTTATTTTCTGTTCGGTAGGTGTTCGGTTTTTTTCTCCTTTTATAGTGTTGGTCATGAAAGCTTATCAGTCCTTCTGTGGACATTATATATTTTCTTGAACAATTTTGTTGAAAAAGTATTAAAACCCAATTTCAAACTGAAGTCACAAAATCATCGACTATGCAATATCACATCTCTCTTAGAGTGATAAATTAAAGATATATAATATATTTGTAGATTGTTGAATAGTTCGACTTTCAACTATTTGACTTTTGTCAACATTAGAATTTGATTCATGGTAGATAAATTTATCTCATTTCATGGTAGAGAATAGCACTAATTCATTGTTTGAACGGGTTAGCAAGAATATAGCTAACCTGAAAAATAGCATTGTTTTTTGGCGATCCAAACGTGGAATAGAAGCTAAAAATAATACGCTAACTCAAAAACAATACTAATTCCAGTGAAACGTACCCTCATAGTTTAGAGTTTTAATTAATAATTACTCTTACTTGGTATGATAAAATTAAAAATGAGACTGTCTTTTAAAATAAACACACATAGAAGTAACAAATAACATTCTAAATCAAATAGAAATTTATAAGTGTGATGCTAGTTTAATCCACAATTCAAAATGGACCCAAGCCCTACATCCCCAAAATAACAGAAAAGAGAACAATTAAAGTACATCGCAAGAAATATCCACTACACAAATGACAACGGTCTGGATTTAGTCCCAGCTGAATCGAAAGAAATTTGGTGCCTATGGTTAGAAGCGGAGATCTAAGATTTTCGTCCGGAGAGGAGGAAAGGGGGTCGGAACAAGAAAATACGAATCGAGTTTAAACTCATTAGCTAATTATATATTAGATGAAAAACCAACGTTCTAACTTTTAATTTCCAATTCTACTAATTCTAATTACTAATTAGAATTCAAAAAAATTATCTCAATTTTTACTTTAAATTTAACGCTAATTACGAATCAAAATTTTAGAGAAAGACAAATAAAATTTCAGAGAAGACAGTTGCCCCGCAGTACTTACTGGATCCGTCCCTACCTATTGTAGATATAAATAGTCCATTTTGAAATTTGTATCAGAGTTAAAGAATGATATGAATTTCCTAATTACACCCTATACCTGTGGGGATACAAATTCCTACAAAAACGATAACATCCTACGGATCCGTCCCTACTATTATAAGATATAAGGAGTCCATTTTGAAATTTGTATTAGAGTTAAAGAATGATCTGAATTTTCTATTTACAACCTATACCTGTGGGATACAGATTCCTACAAAGACGATAACATCCTACACATATGACAACAGTGAGACAAGCTCAGGAAATTATAATATGTTGATAAAATATTACACCCCCTTGCCCTCCTCTCTTCTCACAGACGAGAGATAAGATGCATGTAGATGGCTTAGGGGTAGGGGTGTAAACGGTCGGATACGGATTGGATAGTGATCAAACCGTATTCTTATCTGTTATAATTTTTCGGATACGGATACAAATACGGATAGTCTCGGATACGGATACGGATCGGATATTAAACAAATACGGATACGGATCGGATATCGGACGGATACGAATACGGATATGAATATAATTCGGATAATTAAAAATAAATTACTAATGTACATTCTAATAAAGAATAACATTTAAATATAATTTTTTTATTCATAAATTATATGTAATATTTTTCATAATAAGTTTGTTGGTTACAAAACATATATCATATTACCAAAACAATAGTCACTAATTATGTCGTAGTGTTAAATTGTTCATCAGAATATATATGTATATGCAATATAATAAATTTTTGGTTGCAGTTTAATAAATTAATTTAAGAACATAGAGTACCTATTTTGTGGTTCAGGGATATAAACGGTTGGATACGGATAGTTAAAAATCAAACCGTATCCTTATCCGTTATAAATTTTCGAATACGAATACGGATAGTCTCGGATACAGATACGGATCGGATAATTTAAGTAATTTTCCAGATTCGAATCCGGATAAAATCCGATAATATCCAATCTGTTTACACCCCTACTTAGGACTTGGGGGGATATGAAAAAGTCTAAGAGAAATGATTGTGTCGCCATAACTTTCTTCGCACGAAGGGGGGTATGAAAAAAGGCTGGTGCCTTTCCATGGAGTTTTCCTTGGTTGCATGTATAACGCCATCATTCTCTCTCAGCTGGGGTCGCCTCTCTTTGGTCGCTAGCTGCTAATTCTGAGCTGCCATGCCATGCTCCATCCACTCATCATCTATCGCTCTCTGTTCATTCTTTTTGATGTATTGGTAAAAATAAAATGGTAACAAATGGGAAAAAGGACTGGAATATTAATTCACACACGACAATCTGGGTTATTGAATGTCATCATTGTAGATATATATATCCGTACCTCTCATTTGGGGATCAATTGGGTTTTGTAAAAGCTTCGATTGATTCAATACCTTCAAATCACTACTCAAGAATAATAATAGCTAATAGGAGGGTTCCATCTAGCTCCCGGGCCGTTACTAAAGCATGTACAATTAAAAAAGATTACGGTTTCATAATTTATGACGCATATCTAGGTAAAATAAATTATTCATAAGTTATGCTTTCATCATCGTCATTATTATTATTATCGGGGCGTAGTTCGAGAATGTAATAAAATGTGATAAAATGTGACGCACGATTTTTTATAAAAAATAAATATTTTTATATTCTTTTTCTATAGAAGTACTTAAGTACAGTAATCAAATTATATTTTTGCTAGTTTTTTTGGACGATATTCAGGTGGCTCCGCCCTGATTATTAACATTGTTATTGTCATCGTTGTCCTGTTTGTATAGTTATACCTTCATTGTCCATAAAAATCCTTTATTACAAACTTTAGAAGGCAGAATAGCTTGTTGTTCATCATGATCGTTCCTAATTTCACAGTAATACTCTGTAATGTCACAGAAAAACATGAATGTTTCATTCATGGCGTTCACATTCTCCGCATATTTGGTTACAAATATGCATATTAGTATATAGTATCTTTTCGCCAACCCAAGGCCCTTGTATTAAATACACAAGTATACTAAACCCCCACCCCCGCTCCCGTCAAACAACCAAAAAATCCCACGTATTCATGTAAATAACTTCTTCGCAAACTTGACAGCCACGGTCAAGAGTTTAAAAAAAAAAAAACTTTTTTGCAAAATTGCTTAGATTTCTGATCTTCCTTTCATTCCAAGATCACCTTGTATTTCTTCCGTTTCGATTTAGTGTGAGTACATTGAACTAATATATGTATAAGAGGTATTCCTCTGTTTTTTGTTTTTTGTTTTTTGAAATATGAGACCAGAGTGGTGATTTACGATAAAATTTTGGGATGGTTTTACTAAAGTTACTAAATTTTCTGAGTGAATAGAGCCTAGTGTTAACCCATGGGGAAGTCTGTTTATGGAATTCTCTGTCCTCCACATGCCCTTTCTAAACTTCCCAAAACCTAAGGAAAAATTTACAGCTTGGATTCCGACCACATGTTGTGGAGCCAATTCAAACGAAATTCATGCCCAAGGGCCTTTCCTAAAAAAAAAAAATTTCAAATGAACTTCTGTCTCTCTCTCCCACTAACTTGAATCAAGTAACCCACCTTAATAACATTAGTGATTATTCGCTTGAGCCCGTGATTTGAGTAATAATGCAACTTTCATGTAGTGAAGTTTAATATTTGTAACAAGATGCTGAGACAAAACAGCAATTAATGAGTTCAAGCATCATAGCATACATTGTAATCTGTACACGTTCTTAAAGCACAGCTAGGATGTATCCATTTTGGAGTCGGGTAGTGTGTATATTTTGTGTTCTCCTCTAACAAACCATAGCAAGAACAGGGTACATTGTATCTACAGCAAAGGTATTTGAGATGTCTAATACCCAACATGAGAAAAGTAAAATACACAGCATAATTGTGTTTATTTTCCCGAAATGTAAAGGAAGACGATTTATGACATATCAGACCAATAAAATACCACCACCATAAATGCATCTATTGGCAGCTCTTTTCCTGCTTTTCCCTCACGAAGTCTATATTTTAACTAAAAGAGCATTCCATTAATTAACACCGTTTCCCATGGAAAAGACTTAACATTGAGATGAGTAAAACAAGGATACAAATACGTATAGCCATGGTTGGGAAACAGCTTTACTATGACTAGAAGGGCCATAAGAAAGAGACAGCTAATAAATACTGTTGCAAATGAGCATGGTACGAAAAAACAACACTGAGACAATAAGCCAAACAACACCTTCAATAACTCAAGTAAAAGGACAACAAGCAGCAAGAAGGGACCATGTCATAATGCACAAATCCAATTAGTACTGTTGTCACACTATATGAACACTAAATAAGTTCTTTATTCCACACAGCAGAAAAGCTGAGATGCACATGAAAGTGAAATAAATGGGGAAAACAATTACTCAATTTTATCCAGAACTCTTGTTTGGTCATAGGACTGAATAGTTCTTGGACATTACGAAACAAAACAAAGATAAGAGCATGGTCCTGTTCTCCTCCTGCAAGAACAATGAATATTTGTTAAAGCACAGATATATTGAACAGCAAGCTTTCAATAATTAACAGAATACAAGCTGTGATTAAAAAGGATCCTAAGGAGTTTATATGTTCCAGTACAATAAAAATAAAATGAGGGGTTAGGGGAATCAAAGAAAGTAAAAACGAAGGCTGCAATGCAGGATGCTCAAATAACATGACGTAGACCAAGCCCAGAACCAGAAAGAATGTAATACCCCAACTCAATCTAATTTAAAAAGTAAATCCAAGAAATTGTTTCATGAGAACAGATCAGATTGGAATAACCAAAAATACAAACATAAATTGACCCATGATCTGACTTGACTGAAGCCCAAAATGATCTGTTATTAGACCCAGATGAGAGTGACCAAAGACAACCAGAAAACAGAGCAGCCAGAGCAAAACAAAAACAAAACAATGAAAAAAAATATTCTTTGTCAAGAGACGACATTTTTGATAGCAACATAAACTAATCAGAATATACACATGCTTCCAATCCAGCGATTACAGCAGGAAACATTTGATAAAATTCAGGCTAACATAATATGCATATAAAAATAAAACATAAACAACATCTTCTTGTCAGTACTTGATAATGGAAACATAATGGCCAGTGGTGAACACTTCATGATTTCAGATATATCTTGTAAATACTAAATAACACAAGGAAACAAGTCTATCTTGGAATATAGTGAACAAATGGACAGTAAATATTTAGGTCCAGTAGCCATGGCCTACAGGTAATCCAGTATTAGAAGGATTCAGATATAACTAGTGTATTGAAAATGACCGGCCGGTCCAGGACCGGATCGGACAACCTGAGGACCTGACCCAGACCGGGGTTCAAACCTGTGGTGGACCGGACCGTTGCTAGGGACGGGCCTAGCACGGTTTTTGGCTGGTGTTTTCCACTAGACCCGGACTAGACCGGACAGGTCTTGACCCGTGGACCGTGGCAACCCGAACCAAATCTGTGGTGGACAGGACCAACACTATTTGATTTTTTTTTTCATTTTTTTTTCTTTCTTTGATCTAATTTTCATACAACACTATTTGTTAGATTTTAATTTGTTATATTTATTTTTAATATGTTAGAAACTTAGATATGTTAGATTTATTTTTAAATTCGGATTTATAGTAATTTAAATTTTAAATTTGGATTTATTTTGATTTTAATATCTTAGATCCCAGTTTTTGACCATATTCTGACCTTTGTCAATTAATATAAATCTGCAATATTTTTGTATAGAAAAATTATGTTCACTAGACTTCCATACCTTTAATTTGATATAAAAAACACAAAAATCCAGGTAGCCATTTCCTCTAATCGAACATTGAATCTGGTCAAAAACTAAGACTGCTCACTAGAATTTCAGCAACGTGACCTCTATCAATTAATCGTTAAAACTGTACAAATCCGTAATATTTTTGTATAGAGAACTTATGTTATCTGGAAACTAGACTTCCATATCTTTAATTTGATATAAAGAATACAGAAATCCATGTAGCCATTTTCTCTAAATCGAACTTTGAATCTGGTCAGAAATTCAGGCATATGTGATGTTTTGATGTTTTCGTTTTTTAAACAATTGATAAAAAAAACAAAAAATTGGACCAGACCACACCGAACCGGACCAACCCGTGTGGGTCTGGACCATGGTCAGATTAATCGTTAAAACTGCACAAATCCGTAATATTTTTGTATAGAGAAATTATGTTATCTGAAAACTAGACTTCCATATCTTTAATTTGATATAAAGAACACAAAAATCCATGTAGCCAGTTTCTCTAAATTGAACTTTGAATCTGGTCAAAAGTTCGGGAACATGTGATGTTTTGATGTTTTTGTTTTTTAAACAATTGATAAAAAAAAAAAAATTTGGACCAGACCACACCGAACTCGACCGGACCAACCCTTGTGGGTCTGAACCATGGTCCTTAGCACGGGTTTGGACCATCCCCTCTAAATTTGGACCACCTAACCCGAACCATGCAGACCCGTGGACCGGAGAGACCAGTGGACCAGGGGGTTTTGGACCGGACCGGACCAATTTCATAACACTAGGTATAACAACAATAAACCAAAAATTCCCCTCTTGTATGATAAAAGCCACTAAAAACATATCACAAAAAAATTTCAGTGGTTATATATACATACAATCTTGTTTAATCAAATCTCAATATTATATTAAATTGTACTAAAAATTATCTACAGATATTAGTCATGCCAGAAAAAAAAAATAATAATTCAGCCCCATTTAATTCATGTTTCAATAATAACTTCAAAGAGGAAAGCGACAATTAATGTAAAAGACTAGAACTTGATGGCAGTTGAAGGTCGGAGAAGGGAAAGGAAAAAGAGCTTCTTGGCATATAAAGGACTTGCTTGAGGATAACCCTAGTTTAGTGATACTTTTAAAATAAATATAAAAATATAATTTTTCGTACGTCAACCATCAACAACCATCAAATTAAAATGGACACAAGTAACAAAATACAGACATAAATACTGTTAGCTTGTGGTTAGTGCGCTGCGTCCCTGATTAAGTTAAAAAGGGAACACACAGATGCTACCATGGTTTAAACCAAATTTTCTGGCATGTGCATAACAGAAGTTAGAATTAATTGAACGTTTATGGAGAAGGATCCAATTAGGAGGTCACATCCTTATTACTTCATAAAAATCAATTCTTTTGATTAAATCTTTTTACCGAAACTAACAATAATTACAATAAACTAGAGTTGTGGCAAAAATTGACAAAAAAAAACAAATTACCCCCAAAATACCCTACTCTAGAAGTCCTTATCTTTAACCATATGAACTTAATAAATTTAAAATATATTAACAATAAAATGAAATCACGTGCAGAAAGAACACGAAGTTTGCACATTATAAAGCAATATATGAATGTGCAATAAGGCTTCCTATATTGTTCTTATTCAAGTGGAGCCACTTAAACCTAACTACTCTCTATCAAACTAAGAGTCACTTTTGTTGATCCAACAATTTGTTTTCTCAGTGCTCTTTCTGAACTGGCAGTATCTTTTTTTATAAAAGGGAATCTGCATTCGACCAACTCTACTTAAAACTTCCATCCCTATTTTTATCAAAATATTCACCAAAAGCTGTCAATATAACATAATTGCATGCCTCTGACCGAAAAACATAGAAGTTCTCGGAAGTATCACTAAGATAATGAAAGAGCAGCTCTAGGCACAATTAATCCACTCAATATTTTTAATCAACAAGGAAAGTATTGACTTCCCAGTTCAGCTGCATCTTACCGTTCCATATACTACCTAAAAGGATTAAGGTTATCTTAATATATAAACCAGGCAGCCCATTGGACATGACAGTCATTACCTAATTTCCTCTGGTGCTACCCTATCACGCTCTCTACTCAATGTACCAGGCAATCTAGCACCCAAATTGACAGATCACACATCACAATGGAAATTGAGGAGGGAAAGTTTGAGAAATCCTACCTCGACTTAAACGTTGGCAGGAGCAGGGAGATGCACGGATCCAGGCAGCGTTCCCTTGTTCTTAGCCTCTTGCAATTCGCGGATATTCTGCATCTGAAGCATGCGCTCCATGACGAGCTCGTACTCGCACTTCTCGTACGAGTGGCGCTCGTTTTCGCACTTCCAGGGGAGGTAAAACTCCGCCACGCGGCACTTGTTGAGCGGGATTAGGAGGTGCGCGCACTGGTCTCTGTACGGGATCGGCACGCGGTTCTCAACCATCTCCTCCTGAGTCGCGATCATCGGCTTGGAGGACCCGAGCTTCACACCCTCGATCTCAGTCTCCGCCATTGATGAACCTAATTCAGACCTCTCGTTTCGCTCTTTCTTGAGTCGATCGAAGCAGTAACTGATGGATCTTTTATTCTCGACTCGTTTAACTGATTGGACTGAATGTAATCCATTAATACCTGAGATTTGATCTCACATGGGCTGTTCGGGCCTACTGTTGTGCATGAGGGTATAAATATAGAGCGCCCGAATTTACCTAAATTAGCCCAGTTGTAAAAAAAGAAATTTACATGTGCGCAGCCCAACTATTTGAGGGCAAAATATTAGAGTGGAAAAATAGTATGCCGGAGTCAGTTTTGTCACGAAACAGTACGATTACAGCATGTGTGTCAGTTACGTGTCGTGACTCACATATTCTGTGTTGTGACTTTTTGCGTTGTTGACAGAAAAGACACAGCACAACACGCTACAAAAACCACGTTGGTCACGACATAGGAAACGATACTTTTTTTCCTAATATTAATTCTTCATTTGAATATTTAAAAAATTCATTCTATATTTTTTTGATATTTTTATGGATTTTTTCAATAATCAAATTTAAAATAAAAAAATAGTTAAATGTGATTAAACATGACTAATGTAACCGGTTACGACACGTTTAATAATAACAACACGACTTGGTCACAGTGTGATTTGCATGGTGTGACTATTTGTGTGCCATGACTAATACTCGACATTTTGTCACGATCATAGTGACAAATGAATTATTCGGGTTCGGTTCGGCGAGGTCAAAAATTCGTGATTCGGGAATAATTCGGGTATAATTCGGGAATGATTCGGAATTATCCGGACCAGATATCTCAGTCCTACAAGGGAGTAAAAAAAAGAAAAAAAAAATTCTGGGGAAAATTCATGAATAATTCGTAAAATTCGGTCAACCAAATAATTCAGTGTTCAGTTCGGCATCACCAAAAAAAGAATTATTCGAGAATAATTCAGAAAAATTCGCGAATCTTGTGACTATGGTCACGGCACATGAAAATTTAACTTGACCGCGACAGATGAAAAATTAACTTGACCGTGACAGGACTAAATTCACGGTGTGTTAGTCACAGCACGACATGGCACGATTTTTCTACTCTAATTAGACGGTTAGTCATGAGTGATAAGTATCTCTACGGTACCCCAACCGCGTAGTACCGGGCGAATCAAAATCACTTCGAAGCCTATTTGATATTTGAAGGGTTTGCTTTTAGATTTGCGTCAGAATAAAACAAACGACTCAAATCTCAAATTACACGGTCTGTCACCACGTTGGTCTTAATTCATTAGTCGTGATTGAGAAACAAGAATAGTTAGAATAATTTTTTTTGTCATTTATTTTATTAGAATAACTAAATATTTTTTTTGAGAATATGATATTCTAATAAAACAAACAAATTAGATTTTCTATTCTAGCTATTTAAATTCAATTCACACGAAATAAACAATTTCAAATAGTCTAACTCAAATATAACTTATTTTCAATCTAACCAAATATAACGCTGAATGAGCATTTTTTTTCTCTCTTTGAAGTCTTGGTAAGTTTAATAAATGAAAAATTGGAATTGATGAATTTTTTTTTTTTGAATTGGCATTTTTTTCTCTCTTTGAAGTCTTGGTAAGTTAATAATTAAAAATTGGAAATTGATGAAATTTGAATTTTTTATTTTACACTAGCAACAAGTTTGCAATTGTTCAAGACCAAGAAACATTTCTGTTGGGTGTCTTATCCGTCAACAGCTATGATTGAAAGATGAATTTCAGATTAAATATCAGCCCTCCAATCAAATAATCTATTTTCTTTTGATTAAATGCATTTTTTTATGTGTAGAAGTCTAAATTCAGTTAAAAATGTACCCTTTACACGTATTGCCACACGTATTTCTGTTTTGCACCGTCGGATCAGAATAAAAAATTGTGCAGATTTGAATCTCAGAGCATCTACAATGGTGATTTCTTTTAAATTGCTAACCTAATGTGTTAATTGCTACTATAATTGCTGGGATGTACCACAGTTTTTAAATTAGCAAGTTTGCTTTAATTTTTTTGATGTGTTATGGTAATTAGATATTAGTTGTGGAGTGATCAAAAGAATATTCGGTGCAGGGGCAGAGTCAGACTTTCAAACTATAGGGGTTAAATGTGAATAATAATCAAGCATATAAAAATTTTATACTTCGAATGGGAGTCAATTTGACAGTTCCATAATATTTTCTACTAAATTATATAGAAATTTATCAATAAGTACAAATTTTTTTAAAATAAATGAGAGTCAATTGACCCCATTTACACGTAGTACCTCCGCCTCTGATTTGGTGTGTTAAAGAACATATTCAAAATTCTTAAGATTAGCAAAACAGATTGAAAAGAACTCGATATATGTCAATATTGCAAAATTAGATATTGAGGGAACCAGTTTCTTCTTTATTTTAAGATACTTGATTAAAGTTGTATTTTGGTTGTGACCTTGCCAGCACTTCTACTCGAGATTAATTGTTAGGCTTATTTTTGTATGATGATTGAAGAGTGATCATCAATAAAATTTAATAATTGTATTTGTTCTTCGGTATAAACACATCACTCTGAAGTAATTAATTTCAATGATTAATTTCAACCGGTAAAATATCAATGTGTTCATTTTTTTAATCATTTTGTGAACACTTGATTTTTGCTTCTCGTCGTATCATTTCTCACTTTGCATTGGACTTCCTTAACTTTCCGCTAATTTGATTTTAGCTGAAATTCATCACTGTATGCATAGTCCAAAAGAGTATTCAACATTTTATTGAATATATGAATTCTAACCAATTAATAGTATTCAACGCATTGGTACATTAACCATACAAGGACACAAAAGTCATTTCCTACTATTCTTATATTTTAATAAATATTCATTTTACTATTGCAAATGTTAAATTTACTTAAAAGACAATAATTAAAATAGAGAAAAAGAAGGATCAATTCTCAATTCCTCTGTTCATAATTGTCATATAACAGTTCTAATTTCACATATAACATTAAAAATTTACGTGTAAATTTCTTGAGCCTGGTATAAGTTCAGATCAAATGAAGTGCTATATCAATGGCAACATAACAACATTTACAATTTCATAATGACGAACTCTTTTGTAATTCAGTTCTTTTGGTATCATATTATTCACCTTACATCTTGATTTCAATCAAAAGAATTCCTACTTTTACCAAAAAATAAAAAACTTATTTAGAATAATTACGTTTATATTTTCAGTTAAAATAACACTGTTGTAATTTGAAATTCTGGGCTTCGCATCAATATTCTTAAAAATTATTTAAGAAAACTCCCACATGTCTACAACTCGTTGGGATCCGAGGAAGATAAATACTTAAAAAATTGGATCAGATTTCTGGCTTGATTTCTCCAAAGAGAAATAATAAAGCGCTCAGTAATTTCAGAGTCGATCGTGTGGGGAAAATGAATCCTCATCTCCAATTTTCCATAACCAGTAAATACAACAACAACAGAAATAGAGCACAATTAGCGAAACAGAAGTGTAATCTAGACTATCATCATTTGTAGTGAGAAATAACGAAACGTCCCATGCTATAATATGGAATTGCATACTTAAATGTGGACACAACTCAATACTAAAAATTAGAAAAAAGGATCAGTTTTCTGGCTTGATTCTTCAAAAAGAAGAATTAATAAAGCGCTCAGTACAATCATAGTCGATCATATGGGGAAAAATCCTCATATCCAGTTTCCAAAAAATCAATTTTAATATTACTGACAAAAACATGCTAAAATGTGGACAACTCAATGATAAAAAAATGGAAAAAAGGATCAGTTTTCTGGCTTGATTCTTCAAAAGGAAGAATTAATAAAGCGCTCAGTATAATCAATGTCGATCATATGGGGAAAAATCCTCACATCCAGTTTCCAAAAAATCAATTATAAATTACTGACAAAACATGCTAAAATGTGAACAATTCAATGCTAAAAAAATGGAAAAAAGGATCAGTTTTCTGGCTTGATTCTTCAAAAGGAAGAATTAATAAGCGCTCAGTATAATCAATGTCGATCTTATGGGGAAAAATCATCATATCCAGTTTCAAAAAATCAATTTTAAAATTACTGACAAAAACATGCTAAAATGTGGACAACTCAATGCTAAAAAAATGGAAAAAAGGATCAGTTTTCTGGCTTGATTCTTCAAAAGGAAGAATTAATAAAGCGCTCAGTATAATCAATGTCGATCATATGGGGAAAAATCCTCACATCCAGTTTCCAAAAAATCAATTTTAGAAGTTACAGACAAAATCAAATAAAAAATAATGGGAAAAAGGACAGATTTCTGGCTTGATTTCTGCACAAGGAGAAACTAATAAAAGCGCTCAGTATAAATATCAGGGTCGATCATGTGGGGAAAACATCCTCTCATCCAATTTCCAAAAAAAATAATTGCAAAATAAAAACAACAAAGCTGAAAACAATCTATCACCAATTTGGATGTGAGAAAACGGGGCGTGGTACAGAGAACAAAAGAGTTGAGCATACGGCGCAGCCGACCAAGGATAATCTGAGCCAGGTCCTGTATTTATAATACAGGAGAAAAGAGCGGGGTTAACAAAACCCTAGCGTCTTTAATTTTAGCGGCGGATCAGACCACATGTGGACGATCTAACGGAGGGGATAGAACTCTTTGCTAAAAATCGCTAAGCTTCGTTTGTGGCGGTATTTCTAGGCCTCTCAGCCTGGCCCGCTCTTGCCATGCATACAGCTCAGATTGAGGCCCATGTCCAAGTTTTATAATATAACGGGCCTGATTCAAACCCGCCTTGTCAAGATCCATTATAGAATTCATTTCCTGGTAACCGAAACTACCAAGTATTGCTATCTGGCGATTTACAGGTAAAGATTTTAACAGAGGATTTTTGGCTTCATGCAGCGCACGAAATATAGAATCAAAACAGCGCTGCATATTGTTTGTGCACTGTATGAAGCCAAAACTGCTCTGTTTGAATCTTTACCCTGAATTACTGATTTGCAATTGGATTATATGCAATAATGCAGTAGAAATTACCAATATAGTTTAGAAAACAGATGGTTACTCAGAATCTGCAAGTCTTACTAGAAGTAGATGAAATTTAGGACTTATCTTAGTTTTGTAGGGACACTTGTTTATGTAGCACTTGTCAGAGACCTGCCACACAGTGTATACTCCTACAAAGCTTGGAGAAAATGGATTTGAGATTAATAAAACATGATTACACATTTGCAATGTTTAGTGACATTTTAATTGTGAAATTTTTTTCCTTTGTTTTTTTCTTTATGAAAAATCATTCTAAATTCTGTCTTGTGACCTTTTTTTATTTTATATTAATGAAAATGCTACAGGCTTGAATGCCAAAAAAAAAAAAAAAAAACTACAATGAGCGTCAAATTTCCCATTATTGGTACTTTCTATTATTGGGAACATTTGTGCCCTTCTATACTTATTTGTATCTCTTCTATTTTCAGAATTAATGTACATTCAGTACAAATTGTAGTTTAATAAATTTCGTACCGTAATCGTCTTCTTTTGCTATTTTCTGAGAATTACTATGCCCTCAGCACTTCAGCATGGAGTGGCCACAGTATTTTTCAGAAAACTAAGCAAAGCAGGGAACTGCTTAAAATAAACAAAAGATGAAAAAGTATTCAGATACTGATTAAAAATAGATACAAGACACTAATAAAACTGAAGAATTACAGATACAAGTTAAATAGGTACAAGAGAAGAGACCGATCTGACACTATTTAAACTACAACATCAGTGATACGAATTAAATTGATAGATGTGAGAATTTAGACCCTGACTGACATAATATCATCAGCAGAGAGTCAGAATCTCTCTACAAAAAAAATAAGTAAAGATATCAACTAACATCCTGCCTATAAGTTAGCAACCAATATTTTGACGGACTATGGTAGCAGAGCTAAACATAACATGACTAGACTTATCAAGACAATACAAAATCCTAGTTACTAATTGATTCGAGAAAGCGGCTGAGATCTCTAGACACCACAACATTGGACTTCATCTCCTTGGTCAAATTCATGACCAGTTTTTTTGGTACCAGACACATCCCACGGGCAGACAAGTTTTCTTGCACATTGGTTGAACCAAGCAACATACGCATATACTCTTCGACCATTAACGGGACCTCCCTTGCCTAAGTTAAGAAAAATAAAGAAAACAAATTTTAATACCCAGTAATGCCCCCTACTTCCCTTTTTGTAATTTAATTCAAATTATAACCTATTTGTTTTTCATCATTGTTTTTTTTTTGCCGAGCATTTGACAGTAAAATCCATCAGGAAAATAGCCCCAAAAGAAGCCTTTCAGGAAATTTGACACACAGAAACTATGCTATGATGCAAAATACTGAGTTTTGGGTCAAACATTCTTCATAACAATTGTACACTAACATGATTAAAAGATATGATAAAGAGATAAAAGTTATGCATATAGATAATATGAAATAAAGCAAAATTATAAATAGAAAAACCAACAAAAGTACAAAAATTAACAGAATTACCTCCTGCGAATCCATCATAGCAAGGATCCCGACCTGGGCTTGCAAAAACTTGACATACTTGAAAGCGGTCATGAGCATCTCAGCAGTATTCATGTGGATCCCGCCAGGAATCAGCTTTCCCAGTTCTTGGGTTTTATCGCTGATCTTCTTTCTCCTAACTCTTGCTGCAACACTCTGTGCTGATGCACACTTAAATGCTGGTACCCTTCCCTGCCCTGCACGAGTACATGGCCTGGCTGGAAAAGAAGGGTTTCGGTACAGGATGTTCACTTGGTTGGTCAAGGAAGCAGTACTCAAGTGATTGTTACAAGTCTGGTGGTACTTCACGAAAGGGTTGAGAGTAAATTCGGCATTTTCATGGCATGAAAGTTGGGCATTTGTGCGGTATGAATCTTGGTGCTGAGAGGGGATGCAAGGGGCAGTGACAGGGGATGGGTTGACAGTCGGTACTTGTGCGGGCTTGGGTGCTTCATTGTGATGTGTTGTCGGTTTTGGGTTTAACAAAGGAAAATCTGGGGACGGAAGTTGCTCGTATATGAATCCCATTAGAGAATCCGTTAATATTAATTGTGAATCACACGAAGCCGGTAACGGATCCATGTTTGACTGGTAGCTTAATGCCATCGGAGTAGACTCGCAGTATCTTGATCCTGAAAGGATTTTAACAAAATTAATAAAAAATATGGAAAACAATGAGCAGATGCATTACTATCTTTATTTTCTTGAAACATTGTAAAACCCCTAATTGCTTATCTTCCTATAGCTTTAAGTTTCTTGAATCGCTCTACATCAGCAATTTTGAGGAAACTTTTTCGTGTCTATACTGCGTTCCTTGGTTTGAGGAAAGATTACCTTGAATTAATTTAAGCTTTGATGTTGAACTAAAAGTAACAAAAAATTCAAATCAATGGGAAATAACAAAACCAATTTGAATCAAGTTTTGAATCAAATTTTAAACTGTGATTAGCATATGAAACAAGAAAGAGTAATTAGCATGGTAGGAAAGAAACTTACTGCTTAGAGAGAGAAATCTTTCTAGACCAGTGTGGAGGAGGCTGCTTCGCTGAACAGTTATCTAATCTCTCTTCTCTGTCTTAATTAGACCTAAACGAGACGTAATGCGAGAATGAAAGAGAGAAAAAACCTTGACGAGGTTTTAGTGTGTTGGCGGCAGTACCTTTTAAACCGCTGCACACGATGTGATCGTGTGTGACACGTGGCGATCATCTTAGCTCCATAAATAGACGAACCGACAAATCTACGGCTGATTCTTTATCGGCTCCTGGAAGTTCATTAACTGTAGTATTCTTTCCAAATTCGCATCTTCGTTTTGCATATTATCCCTTTATATTTTTAAATTTACACTACAGTTGAGGATTATTACCTTAAAAAGATATTTATCTATATTTTCTAGCTTCAGTAAGCATAGTCAACTATTCAAAATAGAAAAGACATATATTTGTTTTAAGTGTTTAGTGTCAAAGTTGTGCAAAATAATGTTACAATTATTTTTCGTTACTGCTTTCTTAAAATAATACATATTCATGATCAATTTTTACTTTCAAGCTTCCTCTCTAATATCACTTTCATCTAACTGATTTCATTTTGTATTATTTTTAATTTTTATAGTAACTAAGTCACAAAAATAATTACATAAATATATTCTCAAATGTCTGTTAAAATTTTCTAACAATTGCTTCTTCAATTAATTAAAAGTGCGCTGAAAAATATCAAAGAATATTAGCTCAGATTTGTTGATAACAAAATATGAGATTATTTCTACAAAGGTCTAGTTAGAGGGAGATAAGTGCAAATTTGCAACTTTCTGGGATATAGGTGCAAAACTCTTTACTAATAATTTACTTGCTAATTATATCTCCCGACGGTAACGAACCTCCCGCATAATACGCCTCCCACCACTCCATTTTCTCTAACCGCCTCGTCCTTTTATTATGTGACTCTCTTTGTTTAGACAATCCTGTACCGGGTAAACATGTCACATAATTATGTTGTGCACTGACCCGCTACATTTAAACAGGGTGTATTCTTTGATAACCGCCGAGGCGCCAAAGCTTTTTTTTTTTTTTTACCATATAACCGTCAAGTTGGCCCGCGAAGAATTTTATTTGGGCCATGGATTTTCTGTGGCACAGATACGGCAGAGTAAGGACATGTTACACTGTAACAGTTACAGTAATGAAAAAAAAAAAATTCTCCTTGTATGCATCAGTTTTTAAACATTTCCACTTTTTGCATGTATCGGTGTTAGGAAGTCTATATCAGGTAGTCTAAGAAAAACTAATCATCAGTAACAATAAGTATATTAATTACATATCTGGCACTGGGTTTTACTTGGGTAGTCGTTACTTTTTATTTTTGCTTAGTTGGACAATTGTACTCTTCTTTTATATCTAATGGAAGGGCTTCTGCCTATTTTTCAAAAATATATATATATATATATATTAATTAGAAGAAAATATGAAAGGCATGCTTTCTATGGGTCCGGATCCCCTAAAGTAACCCAATTTTTTCGTTTAGATCCAAACCGTCCGATTCGAATCCGGACTAATCCCGTCCGAGGTGGAGCACACGGGGCCCCCTTTAATCTGACGGCCCGATTCAAATCTGACGGTCCGGATCTAAACTCAAAAATTGAGTTACTTTAGGAAATCCGAACTCGCTTTTTTTCAAGTCGGTCATTTTTTGTTGTTGCCAAATATAGTAGAAGAGTATTTTTGGACAAGTTACTGATAAATAGAAATTGATAATATTAAGTCTTTAAAGTTTGTAAATATGATAAATAAATTATCTATCCTCTGATTTTCTCTTATTATATTTATTTGATTTGACGGTTCTTGTATTAAGTCTTTAAATTGTTTAACTATGTTAAATTATCTATCCTCCCATCCATTTTATTCATTTTCTCTCTCAATGTTCTCAAATTTTTTTTATAGAAATTGTTTCATTATAAAACTTAATTTTTTTCTTCAATAATTTTTTTTTTTTGGATAGAAATCCGGAAAAAATCTTAGTAATTATAAATGTTAAAGTCCTAACAAAACTTGAATCTTACATCATCTATAGAGAGTCGGCGTTATTTATTGATAATTAATAATTCTGACGGCCTTAATAATTGTGATAATAGAGCTGTAATTATGAATCCAACACTGTGCGTTTGATATACATGGATTCTTATAAGAACTCACAAAATGTATTGCACGTCTTTTTATTGATCAAATGATATTTAAATAATACGAAATTTTATAGGTAAGCTATACACATTTTAACAACATGTATATAATTTTGATTCTTGAAGTTTTTTTTATGAAATGATTTAAGACAGATGAACTTATTTCAAAACCTCTGTTGTGCATGTTCCGTATCATTAATAGTTCTCCAAAGGAGCGGAAGAACATAGAGGAAAAAGGGTGCTAAGAACTCTCTATAAATTAAAATTTTGCATTGTAATTCTTTAAAATTTTAACTTTTTAAAAAAATAGAGTAGCTTCCTTTTATAAAATAAAATTACATAACAATTATTCATCTGTCTCCTCTAATCTTAATTTTATGATTCCGCCCCTCTCCAAATGTTTATGTCATTAATCAAAATATGAATATTTTATTGTCCATCATTAAGATTTAGCAGGAGGATGATCATGTTTGGTTGTGAAATACAGTTAATGAGAATTAAATTGCTTACTCTATCTTACTCCTCGTATTGTACACCTCGTTTGGTAGTTAAAATCATGGCTTATATTAATCTACTTGGAGAAATAAAATGTTAGAAAATGAACATCTACCTATGAAAGTGGGTCCTACATGCCTGTTAGCTGCGCAACCAGGTTGTTAGTATGATTGCGCAGTGCAATCCTCTTTTTTTATTTTTCCATTCAACAACAAATGAAAAGAGCAAAATATACGGGAGCCACATGTGATAATGCGCCTCTTGATTGTGTTAACAATATTAAAGGATTTAATTCTTAGGTGGGACCCACATGCGCCCAGATCAGAAACAAGAGACAAAATTTATTATGAGAAAGGCTTAATTGTATTTTTAAATTTATTATTATATATTTATAACAACATAAATCTTTAAAAAGAAAAACCTATAAATAATACCTCCTAAAATACTCTATACTAAATACTAAATTTTTCCTTCTTAATATAGTCTGCCAAACATAGCCTATTATTCTTGACATCCTGCTAAATCAAATCTGATTAAAATATATGATGAGATGAGAGACATACACAACAAAATTTCATTAGATGGGATCCAAAGACTCAAATGAGTCGGAGTTTCATCAAAAAAAAAAAAAAATTTGTTAAAGAGGACTATGCAGCTAATAACTATAGACCTGATAATTTTAGAACCAGTTGTGAATTATTATTACACCATATATTTCTTTTTTGAAACGATGGAAAACTGAAATTAATTATCCCGAAGTCTATTGTTCAAAATGTTAAATATGTCATAGGAATTTGTATCACCTAAGGTAACATAATATTGCTATTTAGATTTAGACCGTCCGATCAGAATCCGAACAAGTATTAAAGGTGCCGTACATTCTATCTCAAACAGAAATATGCTGTTAACTCAGAGGATATGGACTCATGCCAATAAGCCATATGTGGTCATAATTATGGAAATAAATCTGCTGTTATTCCCAAGGATTCCTATCTCAACTATTGGTTTTCGTTCAGATTCGTGCATAAATTTTTTACTTTTTTGAGATTCGGGTATGAAAAAGTTTGAACAGTTGCCTGTTATTCCTTGAGAACAGCAGATTTATTTCCCATAATTATAACATATTTAGGGCATGTTCGGCGCCTCCTCAGTAATGGATGTGGGTGTGGGATCAAAAAAAATTTGAACTAAATTTTACTGTTATCGTGGGAAACAAAAAATTTACTCAGAGTGAATTTTTTTTTTCCCAAGACAACAGTGGAGTGCCGAACAGGCCCTTATTCTTTTATGCTTGTCAAGTCATGGAGCGGCTTGCTGGAGTGAACTATATCTGGGCCTGTTAGGAGGTCCATTGATTTGAACTATATTTGGGCCTGATTAAAAGGCCCATGGACCAATCAGAAAGATTCCGTTAATGTAAAATTTTCTTCCAACAAGCAGTGACGAGTAACAACGAGACATCCTAAAAACGGAAAAAAATCATTAAAAGGAATATCAGTGAAGTAACGACCAATCATTAATCAACCTATCAAAATTATTTTAAAAAATATTTTTTCCGCCCATGCAGAATTACTAAATACGTCGGGCATGAATATTATATATTTTGGAGCGACTAAACCTCTCAAAAATCCCTTAAACGTCCCCTCAGGTTTAGTCGGCCACAGATTAAGGAGGTGTCTCCGATCTTGACTCCGCACAAAAAAGAGATATTGTTGTAAGTAATTTTTTATACTGTTTGATTAATTTGCAAAATATATAAATATTAAATTTTACAGTTTTTTTTTTGTTTGAGATATATGCAAGTTTAGTTGTTATGTCCGAATGACAAAGAAAGTCAAATATACATATCATGACAAATTGACGTGACAAGTTGTACGAGATAATTAGATACATGATCTACGTGAGTTATAAGGAATGATCGGATACATGATTCGCACGAGCTATATGGAATGGTCGGATATTAATTAGATGCTGAATCGTGAAGATTACGAAAGATCATTGATGGTTAAAATCAGAACTAATAATATTTATAACTCTAATTGTCTACTTTACGAATAATTCACAAGCGTATGAATCTACTGTTTAGTATAGATTGGGGTGTCAGTCCACATGGATAGTGTATTAAAGATCTAACAATAATCAAGTCTAGGTTTAGTTGGTTGTTTGTTTAATTGGTTGTTTGGATAAGTTGGATTATCGAGACAATTAGTATTAAAGTAAAAGTTATGTGTGCAAAAAAAACTTCTAGGGATTAGGCTATCTATCCTTCTTACTCGTTTAATTTAGTTTCTAGTTAAAAAGCAATTGTATGCGGTGCTGTCACCAACCACATGCGAGTGCTAAACCTGTCAATTATAGTTTCTAACTCCAATCGGATGCGCTTGTGGTTTGATCAGAACCGTGTGCGACCTAAACTGCTATCAAATGCAAATTTGAGAGTTGCTAATCCTAACTTAGTGCTGCTCACAAGTACGCTACAACACCCTAATAGAAAAGGACTGGTAAGGGGATGAGACCCAGACTTTACCCTAATCAATTGCATAAAGATCAATGATAAGTCTCCATTACCAAGACTAGAAGGATTTAAGTTCACAGTTACGTCATTCCTTAATATCTTCCGTAGTTGAAATAACCAAGATTACCCCACTAGTAATCTATAGAACGCGACGTTCGTCTGCAGATCTATAAACTAATAGGTTTCTAACTAAGATTGGATCACAAGGAATCAATAGTTACGTCTATCTCTCTTATTGGATCTAGATAATTGTATCCTAATAGGTCAACCTTATACGCCTAAACACTATGGTGTGGCCATCACCATACGGACGAGGTTAGCATGCACCAAATTAAGATAGAAATACAAAGAATAAAGTACAGTAGAATTCAGATCAAGCACAAATGATAAATAAAATGAAACTTACTAGATTAAACTCATAAGAATTCAAGATTACAAGCCTTCACCCTAGAAAAGTGTTGTTTAGCCTCTCATGGCGATATCAACAATGAAAATACAAGAGACGTGATAAAAGCAGTAAAGAAGAGAGAGATGGAAGGAATACACCTAGAGAGTCTCTCTTGATCTTTTACACGCCGTCTCTATCTTTTGGCCTTCTTCTAACCCTAACTCTAATGGAGTTATGTGTAATATTTCTAATTGGCTCCCCTAGCAAACCCTAGATCTAGCCTATTTATAGTCTACTAAGATATCTACTCTTGTCAAGATAGAGAGATGAGTTGTGATTCGTCCATCATGTGTTAGTGGGCTTAGTGGAACTTGGCTTCCAAGTTTACTACTGTAACTGTTGTCTGTCAGTTATCGCATGCGACTGAGGGAGGTTGCATGCGGTTGGACATACATCCGCATGGAATTTCTGCGCTGCGCTATTCTTCTCTGTTGCAGTGCACCTTTTATGAGTTTGGCGGCCTCCACTTGCATGCGGATGGATGGGCAACCGCATGGCTGGGACTTGTGTGTCCAGAATGCTTCGTTTTATGCCTATTTTAGCCCTAAAAACACCATAAATATGCAATTATACAAAATCAAGTGAAAATGAAAAAAGTAATCTGATTCAACCTATTTTAGACATTTGTAACTTGTTATTTAGCAATATTTTATGTTAAGTGATAGGGAAAATCACTACTTCAGCCCTATCAATCATGAAGATTATGAATATCATACTTTACCATTTTAATTATGTTAGATTTAATTTATGTCCAAAAGTATGGTAAAGTAGATCTAAGATTGTGACTGCCTGAGTCTAGCCATTGCAAGGCAGAAAATCAAATTCAAAATTCAAATTAACCAAGCAAGTCAATTGTGGAAATTAAGCACAAGCAAAATAGGCTAATCCCTAATTCTGTGGATCTTGAGATCCACATCAAGCCGTTGGCTATCATTTGAACCCCATTATAAATAGCGAGTTCGGTTGTCTCCATAGACACAATTTCCCCCTCACAAAAAAATACAACCTTTGAATCCTTTGAGAGGTTTAGCCTAGTTCATTTGTTGCTTGTGCTTAAACTTCAATTATCTTTCCAGCAACCTCAAATTCATTTCACCTAAATTGATCCATGTTGAGATTAGCGTGATAATTAGTGATTGTCTGGACTTAGAGTTATTGTTGCTCGTCTACTTGAGTCTTGTGTGCTCCTTTCTTTGCTTGAGCTTTTTGTGCTCCTTTTCTTTGGGCCGTTGGAGTGTGATCTCACCGGTTCCAATTTGTATTCCATTCAGCATTGGGTAATAGAAAGGCGTGCCAAGTATAGGTTTCATTGTCCCGGAGACATAGGTCATTCAGTTGGCCGAACTCTGTTATCAATTCATGTGTCAATTTCTCTAACTATATCCATTTACTTTATTGTACTTTAATTTCATAAGTTCTTGATTCCGCCAAGAACTATACATTTACACATAGTTGCACACAAGAACAATTTTAGACTTGACTATATGACCGATAGGGTTTTAAAATTTTAAAAGCATCATATTCACCCCCCTCTAGGTGTCGTTAGGGACAACAAGAGAGAGATGCTCCTAGTCGGACTTGTGCTTGGAGCAGCATGCACGACTCGCCTCCTCTACGCCAAAAGCTGACTTGTAGAAGGTCACTGCCTCCTCAGCCTTTGACGCCTGTACGGAGGTCAAGCCGGAGACCGATGAAGTTTCAGTCTGAGATCGAGGTGAGAGGAGCGAAGGAGGCGGAGACAGTCCACCCGGGAGATATAATTAACTCTATTTTTAGAGTATTCGATAACTCTATTTTTAGTGTATGTGATGTATTTTTTATTATAAAAAACTAATTCAAAATTAAAAAATTCAATTATTAAAATAGAGTCAATAGAATCTATATTATTTTTCTATGCACACATAAAAATTTATAATATTTGACTTTAAATTATTATCAAGACGTGTAAAAATTTAATGATGATGACAGTTTTTGAATGTCAATTTTTTAAGTTATTGTTTTTCATTAAAGCAATATCGACATGTTATAACTTTTTATTTTTATGTAGATATCATACTATAGATCAAATTTAGAATTTAGTAGTCTATTTTGTTATTTGAGTTAAAATTTATTTGATTAAAAAGTTTAAAAATAAAGATAAAATGGAAACATAAAATACGAGAATTATTGCATGTTGAATATCGGCTCTCTCTCTTTTTCTTTTTTTCTTTTTCTTTTTTTTTTTTTTTTGAAAAAGTTTGCAGTGCTGCCAGCTTTTATTTAAAAAGCAACAATATTTTTTTTTATAGTCTAACAACAAGCAGTACACAACAGAATTACAAATCTCATAATAAAAAACCCCTAAAACCTCACAAAAGATAAAAGATTTATGACACCACAGTCACACAAATCACACGTAGTCCTATTTTATGCATCAAATAAAGAATCAAACATTTCAACAATTTTTGCGTATCAACTCTTCAGATTTGCCTAGCTATTAGCCATTCACTGGTAATGGAGCCCTGAATAGGGATGCCAGTGGTACACTTTTATCCGTTTATGCGATCCGTATCGTATTTGATAAGATGGATATAAGTAAGTTTTTTTTGTTAGCTAATCGGATATGAATAAAGGTAAAGGGTTTTTTCATTAACATAACGGTAAGAATTCATGTAAATTATTAAAAATAAAATTATATATATAAATATGGAGTCCAACTAATAACCTGTCTTTGGTCTAGTAGCAAAGATACATGGCTCTCATGTGGGAGGTCATGTGTTTGAAATCCACAAAGTGAGGAAATTCTCTGTATTAATACACAGGGGTTTGAAATGTATTGGATGGATTGACCTCCAACTCATATTTCAAAAAATATAGAGTCCAACTACATGACATTGGTGGTATGTGCCACTAACTTCAAAACTTATTGGATAAACTTCAAACAAGGAATCCAAACCGTTCAAACCGATCTACTTTATGAGTGATGAGTGTACACAAAAAAATTTATAATTTTTCAAATTATTTTTAGTACCAAGTTAAGTGTTCCAAAAATAATGAAAAATGAATTCATTAAAATTAACTTAAAATTTCACATTTGACCACTTGACTTGATACTAGACAAATTTAAAAAATTATAAACTTTGCATATAAACGCACCACTCGTGATGTAGATCATTTTGAAAAGTTTGGATTCGTTGTTTGAAGCCAATTTGATAGGTTTGGAAGTTGGTGGTATTTAGGTTGAAATACCACCGATGTCACGGTAACCAGACTCTATAAATATATATTTATATGGGGATGAGACATTTATGATACAATTTTATTCATGACCTATATATATCTATCCAGTGACACTATTTTACTGTTTTTTTTACCTGTACCGTGTTCGATAAGATGGATATGAGTAAGGATTTTTTTTATTAACTTAATTAGTAGGTACAGATAAGAATAAATATTTTTCGTTAATTTAACAGAGAAAGATATGAAAATACTTTCACCCGATCCGTTTCGTACTCACTGACACCTCTAGCCCTGAATTGGATTGGCAAAGCTTGCACATCAGATGGATCACTTTCTCCTTCATTTGTTCCTGCATAGCACATGTTCAAAAGCGCACTAATTAAGAGAGATAAATAATCTGAAAAAAGGCCATTTGAGAGTTAATTATAAATTTTCATTGAGAAAAATGCACAAACAATAGATAAGATAACCTATCATTTATTATCTTAAAAATGCAGTAACAATTGTTAAATCTGCCATTAATTAAATTAATAGCACTGATTAACAGAACCAAAATATGCTCCATCCATATATAGTATATTATAATAGTGCTTTTCTTTTAGCATGGATGAGCACTTTTATCAGTGTTCACACCTGATTCAAGAGAAATGTATCCGGTTTTTTCAAGTCGGTAATTTGCTTTATATTTATATGGGCTACTTGATCACTTTTGCTCTAAAATAAGTAAATAACACAGCAAAAGGATTGTCATGCAATGTCAGCACCTCAGTGGCAACGAATATATGCAATAATGTTCCCTTTACAATTGTGTTTTCTTTTTTATTTTCAAAGAATAATATAAAGCAGACCTTTATCTTTCGGCTCATAGATCTTGCTCGTGTTATTACTGCATTTGCAATTGTTGGTTGTCGGTGGAAAAATAGATTCCTTGTAAAATTGAATGCTTTTCTTTTATAAACCATGATAGAAAAAATTAGCACATTTATGTCCTGTTCAGATGGCCTAAATTTCATGAAAATGAGTGGGATTTTGAGTTAATTGGAAGAAATTATTAATGGTCCATTCGGATGGAAGTTTGTATGAAATGGAATTAGAATTTTATTTTCATTCTAGTGTAAATTGATAGGAAAGAAACATCAAGTTGGATTTTGAGTTCATTTTTTTTTTTTTTCACTTTGTCTTCACATTATGCTTTTTCAAACGATGAGAATTTGATACTAGTAGCAACTAAAAAAAACA
Source organism: Carex littledalei (assembly GCA_011114355.1). NCBI lineage: Eukaryota > Viridiplantae > Streptophyta > Magnoliopsida > Poales > Cyperaceae > Carex > Carex littledalei. Next base: position 1,902,117 of record CM022105.1, read on the forward strand.
TTATTTGAGATATTATAATAATAACATCTAATTATTTTGAGTTGTGTTATTATGAATTGATATAAAAATTTATAGTATTTGTTGTTATATTAGAAAATTATAATATTTAATAAACAACAATTAATATTTTTCAATATAACACAATAATAAATAATACATATTTGTATTTTATTTCAAGCAAATTAGGCATCAATAATAATCAGTTTGCTAATTTAATTTTAAATTATTTTTTTCAGTGATTCAATAACAAGTTTACGACCAAAAGCCTCATTATGAAATAATAATTAATAAGCATTATTATGTTATTGATTATTTTTTATTTAATTATATTATAATTATTAAAAAGAATAATTGTATTGATATCAAACATTCTAGAAAGAAAAATATGATTTTTTTCTAATCGAATATTCATTTTATCACATTTCCGTAACTATTCTCACAGTACAACTGAACATTAGTTTCGGCGCATTTCAATAACTATTCCAATACATATTATGGTATGAATTTCCGCAAATTAATTTGGGAATTTCCATACCAATTAAATCTCATCCTCAAAATTTCAGAATTCGTATCATCTATTATTAATTCAAAATTTGAGTTAATGCAAAATGAATCCAAACCGTCTGATCTATGTTGGCACAAATATTAAAGGGACCCCGTGATTCCACCTCGGGCCAGATTGGCTCGGATCTTGATCGACCGACCATGATACATTAACTCAAATTATGAGTTATGCAGAATATACGGATTCATAATTTCATGATAATTGAACATGCCTTAACACTATGTTTGGTTGTGGACTAAAGGTGGAATAAAAGTTTTACGCCTTAACTATTCCATCAAACAAGACTTAAACTAACTGATCTAACATAGAATAGCTTTAAAGTTAGACTGGCCTAAATTAACCCATCTCTCCTGGTGACTTAAGTTTAGTTCTTGTTGTGGGTCCACTGTCAGTGACATAGATACTGCTTCCATTCTCTCTCTTGGCCTAAATCTATTTTTCCTTTTTTTTTCATGCGATTGATCTCCACTTCGCCCAGGCCTTCCCTCTCCTCTTCTCTCATCTCTGCCACTCGACTCTCCTCTAGATTGATCCAGATCTAAACCCCCACCCCCATAATCAGCTATTGGAGCTTCTTGCTTGATTTGTTGTTATCCTGTCTTTTATTTAATAAAAACAAATTAAGTCATGTCTTAAATCACCGAATTCGTATCAAATGAGGAATAACTTAAGTTATGATATAGCTTTAAACCTCAATCAAACATGAATAATTTACACTAACCTAAATTAGAATAAGCAACTTAAACTTCCTAAGTTTTAATCCACAACCAAACATCACTAAAGACTTAAACAAGAGAGAGCAAAGATAGGGTTGAAAAAAGAAAAGTCATTACTAAAAAAAAATGTTGCCTTTGCAACATGACTACCATCTACGTGGGGCCCAACAGAGATATGTACCACTAGATGGCTTTATATTTTACATGTTTCCTTTTCATATCAGTGCTGGATATATTACTCTTTAGAACTTTCTAGTGACAACTTCTACTATAAATTAAAACCACAATAATGGTAAGAGGCATCATCATCCTCTCAAATAGCAATTTAAATCTCTCAATATTTCTCTTGTTTTTCAATGGAGCTAACTCAAAGGCTCTTTCCAGCGTTATGTCTTCTCTTGCTGCTCCTTGTTGCATCTGGTTTTTCCTTCTCCTTTTTCTTCTTTAACTTTTACTTGCTATGAAGTACCAAACCAAATCTAGAGTAGCTCATGAAACATATTTAACTAGAATTCAAATACTGACACACTTCTCATCATCATCACCTCAATATAATAATAAGAGTGAGGCTATGGTGCTATGCATAGCACGGATGGCTAGTGTACTACGGCTCAATATGGTACTTTTTAAAATTCTAACGGTCGATCCGAACCGTTTAATGTGATAACCATATGAATATGTACTTGCAAACTAAATTTTATATTTTTTCGAATTTTTTTACTATTTTTTTAGATAGGTAGAATTTTGATGGTCCAGAATTTTCAGAAAACACTGATTTTTCTACCTATCTAAAAAAATAGTAAAAAAATTTAAAAAAAATATAAAATTTAGTTTGCAAGTACATATTCATATGGATATCACATTGAACGGTTCGGATCGACCGTTAGAATTTTAAAAAGTACCATATTGAGCCGTAGTACACTAGCCATCCGTGCTATGCATAGCACCATAGCCTCACTCTAATAATAATAGATCATCAGACAGGACAAGTATCCTCTCCAATATTGTAAAAGATTTCCTTCACTTTACGGTTTGAAATTAACTCCCAGCCGCTTTGAGATTCGGGCTAGCGTAGGGGCAGTATTATTGGGCTTTGATTCGTGCCAAGTTAAAAAGAACGGTCCAGATCCAATAATTCTAAAAGATTCGGAAGGATCTGAATTCCATCAGACATATCTAATTCCTGAATGATCATTTCATGACTTCAATAAAACAAGACATATAATGATATTAGTTCTATCCAGGATTTTATAAAGAATACCAACTATACCTTTATTTTAATAAGTTATAGCAAACTTGTGTCTCAAATTTGCATGCTTAAAATCTAACTGTGCTTTAATACTTGTATTCATCTGGGCGTAAGCAACTGTTTAGGTAATTAATTTGACAATGTTAATGATTGATCCAAAGATTGATAACTTGATATGTCTTAATTAGAAGCCTTGAAACTCATTCTCTTTATGAAATATCTTTTTTTTTTAAACACTGATAGATCTATTTATGAAATATCAATTAATTATATGTGATATCAAATACGACTCTATATTTTGAGTAAATAAAGTACGGAATATAGTATTACGTGCACAATGGAAAAAGCTCTGTAACAATTGCACATGGATATTCCAAATTCTAACTTCTCTGGAACATTAATTAGTTACTCGCAAAAATAAACTGTCAAAAAATATATATCTTTAGAAATAATAACAACTTCAAGATTTTTTTTAATTTAGAAATAAAATATTATTTTTTGTTGGAAAGGGAATGAGTCGGATATGCTTTGAAAAGTAGTTAACACCAGAAAATTATTACGGTGTAAACATGTGCGTATTGCTTATACTGTAGACAAAATCGGGTGCAAAGAATTCCTACCCATTGCATGCAAGAAAAATTAGAAAACTATTTACACCATAATAATTTTCTGATATTATCTATTTTTTGAAAACCTATCAGATTTCTTCCCTTTCCAGTACAAAATAAAATTTTATTTTTAAATAAAAAAAATCCCCAACCTCAAGGCAACAGGGAGTGAATAAAATATAAATTAATAGAACATACATTGGTTTTGCGTTCATGCTCATATTGGCCTTTATATATATATATATATATATCTCTTGAGGGCTCAAATGCATCATTGCCTCATGCTCCAATCGTATCCAACATCTTTATAGTCAATTTCAAAGTTCAAACAGATGATCCGAACCGTTCAACATGATATTCACGTTAAAATATGATTGGAGACCAAATTTATTGGAACTTTTTTACTATTTTTATAGGTACAAAATCATTGTTTTTAGATGGTCCATAATTTTCTGAAAACAATGATTTTGTATCTATCTTTAAAAATAGTAAAAAAAATTCAAAAAATATAAAATTTGATCTCCAATTATATTTTAACGTGGATAATATTAAAATTGAAATTAAAGATACTGAAGTACGATTGATTGAAGCATAAAGTAATAGGGTATTTGAGCCCTCATGTCTCTTTATAATATCTAACATTTATTTCACATGATGATTTTGCGTTTGTACAAAAGAGATGGGTCCCGCAACGGTGGAGGCAAGAACATGTGAATCTCAAAGCCACAAATTCAAGGGACCGTGCGTTCGTCAGAGTAATTGCGCTAATGTTTGCCAGACTGAAGGCTTCCATGGTGGCAAGTGCCGTGGCTTTCGTCGCCGATGCTTTTGCACCAAGCACTGTGCTGCCGCCACTGCACCTTGATTAAGCAATTGCTTTTTCATGTGGCCTTCTACATTTCTAGTTCTGTTGTCAATTGTGATGTATGAATAAATTAATTATCTTTTTAATTTTGGTGTGTTCATTTCCTTTCTTGAGAGTGTACTTTTCCAATCAGGACGAACTTTTATGAGTAATAAAAGCAAGAGGTGTAGTGCTTGAGATTTTTTTTTGTCATGAAAAATTGTTAGTTGATTTTAATCTTTTTTTTTTCTTAAGCATGCAAGGATCTTTTGGTGTGCTTAGTTGATCTGATGGAATATGCTTAAATGATATTTATACTTATAAAGTAACCAAAATTTAGAAAGTATTATGAAAATAATTTTTATCTTTGAAGACTATTTTGAAGATGCCTTGCTTTCTTTATGTGGTTGCTTGATTTCTCTGTTAGTCATATTGTAATCTTGTTTTAAGAGAAATAATATCTCATAAAGATTATGGAATATTTTGGAATTGGGATACATTTAACCTACACAGAACTCTAGCCTTACATAAAGTGGTCACTGCCCCATTGTATGACATTATAATTTGAGTATTAGGAATAAAATGATTTTGATTTAAGTTTTGAGAGTCGCAAATCTTTTCTCTATCATGCTTATTTTTTTCTTTTTAAATATTCAACCAACCTGGCCTACGGGCTTTATAGCATGCAAATATATATACTAGTATCGGACCCGTGCGTTGCAACGGAACATATATTATAAGATTTAACATTAAGATTGAATAGAGATGCAAATAATAAATAATAAAAAAAAAAACAATGATTGTTTTAATACAACAACATTCTTTGCATGTCAGTGCATACACAATTTTTGTGTTATAATTCAATTAAATTAAATGTGGAAAGCTGCTAGGGAATAAACAATAATATGCCTTTTTTGTTCTCTTCCAAAAATGAATAAGAGGTAGGCAATTCGGAAATGAGACATGGTAACAAATTTGAAATTAATCTTTGTATGCGCCAATCAAATATGGAGAGAGATATGATAACAAAAATTTAATGCTAATTCCATTTTCTCAATTCTTGGCATTACTTGTGACAATATGTGTGGCGAGTACATCTCTAACTAATTTGAGACTTCTACACATAAAAAAGATGCATTTAATCAAAAGATGACAGATTATGTGATTGGAGGGCTGATATTAAATCCGAAATTTCATCTTTCAATCGTAGCCGTTGGCGGATCAGGACATCAACGTGCTTAATAATGGAATGGAGATATATAGAGAGAGAGAGAGAGGGGCTAATTTCCAGAGGGTGGCGTTTACAATTGGCTTGCGGGGTGGAAGGGGAAGCTCATTTCCAGAGGGGGGCGCTTACAATTGGTTAACTCGGTCTTGTCTGCTATTCCAATCTACATGATGGCATGTTTCAAGTTTCCAAAATGGGCAATCGAGTCTATTGATAAAATGCGAAGAGTCTTCCTTTGGGGCAAGTCTGATAGTGCCACAAACCCAATCTCGCTCATTAATTGGTCCGCGGTTTGTATGCCTAAGGTATTCGGGGGTTTGGGCATCGCCGACCTCGAACTTCGAAATATTGCTCTCATGACTAGGTGGTGGTGGCGCCTCCAAGCGGACCCGACCTCATTATGGGCCCTTGTGGCAACGAGACTTCGATGGATCTGTACATACGCGCACGGACCGGGGTTTTGGTCATTAGATGGGTCTTTCTTTTGGCGTCAAATGGTCAAATTACACTTCATCTTTCAAATTTCTACTCAATGGATCGTGGGGAGTGGAATGGGCATATCTTACTGGTATGATGCATGGGCGGGACACCCGAAAGCTCGGTTGGGACCAGGGCAGCCACGTCCGCTGCAACCGCACATATCACTATCCGATGCCAAGTCCATCAATCGGCTTATCAATCCGGAGGATGAGGTGCTGAGGGATCTGGTCCTAACGTCTGAAGACGATCAAATGCTCTGGAGGTGGGGCTCTTTGGGTTCTTACACAGCGGGCTCGATGTACATGGCGTTGGTAGGCATAGGCAAGATTAAATGGCCTTTCATGATGGTTTGGCAGAGCCGGGTCCCACCCATGGTTAAGGTATTTACTACCTTGATGCTTCGCGATAAAATTCTAACACATGATGTCATGAGTAAACGGGGTATGCGATGTGATCTAGCATGTCTCATGTGCGCCAACTGCCTGGTAGAATCCACCTTGCATCTGCTGTATCTCTGCCCTTATGCGACTCATGTATGGTACCTTGTTTCTCAACAGCTGGGCTACACCCTCATGTGGCCGGCCTTAACTATCCACCTCACGTGGGAAAAGTCGATGTCTAGGCGGGGGGCTTTATCACTTCAGAGATGGGTCACATATTTCATATGCACGGCATGGACGATTTGGAAGCACCGAAACGCAGTGGTGTTTGGAGGAAGAAGAAAGGATCCTAAGTTGTTGGCTCAGATGATCGTTCACGAGAGTGCGCTGTGGTTGAATAATTGCTGATCCTGGATGTCTGCGGATGATGTTTACTTTTTCCAATTTTTACTATCTTGGCTGGCACTGTAATGAGGTGTGAGTTGATTTTTTCCACTTGGTTGTAATATTACACTGTTGACTGATATAGCCTGCTGCCAGGCAAAGGTTACTATCGGGCTGTAATTTTCTACTTCAATAAAATTCCACAGCTTGGTAGCTGCTACCAAGTATTTTCAAAAAAAAAAAAAGAGGGGCTAATATCAAAACGTTTGTACCAAGGCTCTCGTGCAATCAAGTCGTTTTTCGATTTTCAAAGTTCAAATAGTCGATCCAAACCGTTAGATGTTCAATCTATATTAAAATCTGCTTGGAGACCAAATTTTACATTTTTTGGAATTTTTTTACTATTTATTAAGCCACTTTGAAAATTGTTGATCCGGGTGAACAGTAAAAACAGTGCAACCAAATTCTGGACCATGTGATCAGCAATTTTCAAAGTGGCTTAATAAATAGTAAAAAAATTCCAAAAAATATAAAATTTGGTCTCCAAGCAGATTTTAATATAGAGATCACATCTAACGGTTTAGATCGACCGTTTGGACTTTGAAAATCCAAAAACGACTTGGTTGCACGAGGGCCTTGGTTGCACGGAGTCAGATTTTCGAACTATGATAGTCAAATATATATGAGATTAATAATATAAAATTTTCATACAGACAATAGAATTAATTTTACCATTTCATAACATTTACTCTAAATTATATACAAATTATACATTAATAAAAAAAATGGAAGTTAGTTTGACCTATGTGTGTATATATATATATTCAACCAACCGCTATTAATTAAAGAAATAATATTTATCAGTGACGAAGCAAGTACCCGATCGATGGATGAGATCAATTAGTTGATTTATGTATATTTGTTATGAGAAGAATCACAATTCACATAATTTCTAGGAGCTTTTGCATATTTAATTTAATGAAAGCAATTGATCCTCATTTGCATCCATGTATGCTAATACTAATATTAAATTCACATTCACATTTTAATAAGCGGATACGGATACAAATAAAAATAGTAAATGGATGTTAAAATTTAAAATCAAATTCGTCTTAAACGGATACAAAGTGGGATAATTCACAGATACAGATTCGAATACAGATACAAAACAAATAATTATCAGATAATTGAGTCATATGAACTTTAAAATACAAGTACTATTTAAGAAAATTAAGAAAGACAAATTAGAAAAGAAAAGAAAAAGTAAAATATTGTGTGCAGATTTTACCAGCAATATTTTAACTCGAGGCAGCAATTAGGTGAGAGAAAAAATTTATTTAGACCATTCTATCCACATTATTTGAGAAAGGAAATTAACAAAGCACCATACTAGTGTACCATCTGCATTAATGAAGCATCACCTCTATAATAGAAATTTATTCTTCATACAAATTTAAAGATATACATGATAAAATAGTGAATGTTTATCTTTTGGAAGCTAATATGAGTACCCGCAGTTGAGTACATGCATTGTACCCGCACCTAAACTGTCATAACTGTTTGTGGGGACCGCAACTGTTTCAAAACTGTAATTTTGTTTTACAAGTATTAATAGTAACATTGTGAAGTATTTATATCTATACAATGAACTACATATATGATATATGAATTTTCCTTAAATAACCGTACCCGCACCTTTTTTTGAAAAATCCTCACGTCGGACCCGCATTAGGGGACCACACAACCGTTCCAAAACTGTAATTTTGTTTTACAAGTATTAATAGTAACATTGTGAAGTATTTATATCTATACAAGACAAATAGTAACATTGTGAAGTATTTATATCTATACAAGACAAGTATTTATATCTATACAATGAACTACATATATGATATATGAATTTTTCTTAAATAACCGTACCCGCACCTTTTTTTGAAAAATCCCCGCTTTCAGTTTCGAAATCGCCAGCCGATCGCCTCCAAATCGCCTTGAAATTGCCTCGAAATCGATCTAAAATCGCCTCAAAATCGCGGAAGCTTCGAAAAAGGAAGAAACGGAGAGAAAGAGAAATTTGAAATTCAAACTGGAAGGTATGGAAATTAGTTAATCGGTAGTTGTGGGGACCGCTTACAGTTATGAAAGTTAATTGGGAAGGGATTAACTGCGGGTACGATGCGGGTACTCAACTGCGGGTACTAAAATAATTATTCTTATCTTTTATTCTTAAAATATATTTACAGGGACCGGTCCACATTATTTTTTTGAAAATTTTGTTATAACGTACTTTTATAGGATTTATAAAATATGCACTATAAATAAGAAATTATGAAATTTTAATTTTTTTTTTGTGAGCATATGGATTAGCATCAAATAACTATCAGCAAAAAAAATATTTAGAATCTGCAAACTAAAATAGTACTAATACCTATCTTCGTTGTTTTTATGCATTATGCAATTATGATCCAAATAGAAAATAATGTATAAATATTCTATTTTTCGAATCAATGCTACTTTGATCTAATTTACAATAAGATCATTATGTGACTACGTATTCAAACTCAAAAAATATAATGAATTAAATAACAAAAAAAGCATGGTAAAATAAAAATTAAATATAATCTCGGTATGACACAAATTACCGTCGTTGTAATATAATGTAGTAGCATAAAAATAACAATTATTATTTCTTTAACAATGCATAGTAAAACCACATATATATTTCCGCATACAAATCCGTATAAGCGGTATGCAGTGGTTTTACACATGCATCAACAAAACCGCATTTTAAAACACTGATAAAAATGTTAAACGTTAACGGGTTTTATTTTTCTTATTGTGCTAGATTGTCAAGAACTAAATGTGCTTAAAGAAAAACTTCCGTACATATTTGAGGTGAGAAAATGACTATATTACCTTTGAAAATACAATTGACTAAATATTTTAAATTATTTATAGATTTGAGAACTAAAAATACTATTAATGGTGCACCAAATTCAAAGCAAGATTTTTTTTTATCAATTTTTTTAGAAGAAAAAACCAATTATGACTGATTGTCAATTAAAGAAGGAATCATCAATTAATTATGTCTAATTAATTAGGTGTCAATTAAAGAAGATCAATTGATTATGTCTAATTAATTAGGTGTCAATTAAAGAAGTAAATAATCACTTTATTAGTTTCCTTTCTGAAACGTGAATAAAATGGTCCAAATAATTTTTTTCTCTCACCTCTTCGGTGCTTTGAGTAAAAAATTTACTGGTAAAATCTACACCCTACTATTGAAGAAGTTGAAACCTTTATATATCGTTCGAGACTTGAGAGTAGGTCCGATGGGCATCGGACCTACCTCGGTTCGACGGGTTTAATCACCATCGATTTTCTTTTAGATTCGTGCGAAATGCTTTAAACCCCGTGCGTGTATGTTTCAAGTTTCGTGCGCACAAATTACTCCGTTCTCCTACGGTAGATCTGCCCATCGGAACCAAACTAGGTCCGATGGGCATCGGACCTACACCTATCCCATGGTTCGAATACAAACAGACTTAAAAAAAAAGAAAGCAGATTCATAATGATAGTACCAAGTACCTGCTCTGATGGGCTCTGATCCGTTCCGGATCCGGCATTTTTATTAATACCCAAAAAAAAAAAAATTATCAAATCTGCCATCACCTCAGAATTTTTATTAAAAATGCCCTAACCGCCCCCCATGGGGCAGTCCACGGTCCCCTTTAACAAAGGTGCTTCGATATGTTGCATGAATACGGTTTTGAGTATAGTATCATATACAATATGTGAACACGATGATACAACAATTTTCAACGCGATACAGGTACAGTACTAATATGGTGATACGATATGTATCAAATGATACGTGACCATATATGAAGTATCGAGATAACACATGTACTTAGACACTTTAATAATTTAAAAAAATTATAATTATGAAAATTGAAATATAATTAATTTTTTAAAATATATATGTAATTCAGTCACCCTATAAATATTAGATGTGACTTTCTAGCTTATTTATAATTACTATTTGTGGTTGTAAAAATTTGAATTCAAAATTTACTATCATACACTATGTATTTTATGTTTAGATTTTTTTAATCTAAATTTTATATTTACGTCAAATAGTATAAAACAAACGAAGACAATTCAATCATCTTTAAATATTTTGTAAATATAAGGAGCTATCCTCAATTTCCGGGTAAAGATTTTAGCAGAGCTGTTTTGACTTCACGCAGCATATGGACCCTAAAATCACAATAGCCCTGCATATAATTCGTGCGTCTGAAGTCAAAACAGTCAGGAGTCAGGCATTCAGATCCTCCCCGTACCATAATAGGGAATCTTTTACAATTACTTGATCTGGACCGTTCTTTCAAAGCCCAAAATACTGCCCCCTCCGTCAGTCCGAATCTCAAAGCGGCTGAGAGTTAATCTCAAACCGTAAAGTGAAGAGAATCTTTTACAGTAATGGAGAGGATACTTGTCCCAGAAGTCGGCGTATCGGTGAGTTTCCAATTTCATGTTAGTGAAAATTTTCCATATCGGTGAGTTTCCATATTACAGTCAGGAGTCAACTGTTCAAAACTTTACCCTACGAAGTTGCTCATCAGGTCTTCATCAGAAGTCAAAGGAGGAGCAACGCATGTAGCGGGTCATTTACATCGACAAAGGGAAATGTAAGGAACGGCGATATTGAAAACCGACAATGTCAGTCTAATGGTACACAGAATTGAACTTCATAAAGGTTACGGGAAATCGTATCATCAAGCGAAACACCAATGCACCTTCTCGTAAAATCTTGAGTCCATCTCTACTGATATTAATGTATAATAACAGTGCTGATGTAATTCATATAATATCCGTCCGATTTAAAAAGGACGGGATCTGTCAGATCGCTGAATCCAATCTAACGGTTATTATTTGATAACAAGTCCCTGCTATTAAAGGAAAAACAGGTGAAGATGTATCCGTGAATCCGTGATCTCTACTCTTCTTCCCTCTCCGAAGTATCCGCCGAAATCTGAATACCAGCTGCCAGAAAAGTACAACTCTTTCCTCACGCGCCTGTCCCCTCCCCTCCCCTCTAATGGCAGCATTAACCAGACTCCTCAGATCTGCCGTGACCTCAGGATCAACGGCCAGGATCTCGCTGTCAACGCTCGCATCGGAGCCCAAGACCGGGTTTCCAGCGGGTCTGGCGGCGCGGTTAGCGCCTTCCCCAGCGAGGAAGGGAAGGGAGGATAGGAATGTCCAGTGGGTCTTCTTGGGTTGCCCCGGAGTAGGCAAAGGGACCTACGCCAGTCGCCTTTCGCAACTGCTAGGCGTACCCCATATTGCAACTGGTGATCTCGTTCGAGAGGAGCTCGCTTCGTCTGGGCCTCTCTCACTGAAGGTAAGATTTAAAGGAATGGATCCTTTAAAATTAGCTTGTTCTGACGTTGTATGATGAATGAGAAAATTGGATCTCGTTTGTTAGTTTTGTTTCAGTGAAATTCAGTAGACGTTTGGCTCTTGCAAACTTGTTACGGTTTTGATTTATCTATTTTAATTTCGAGGGAAGCCTTTACTGATATCGAAAGAACTAAAAGAGAACAATCAAGGTAGATGGAATATAAAAAAGGCTTGTTCTGATGTTGTCTCGTAGATGAGAAAAATGGATCCAGTTTGTTAGTGTAGTTCCAGTAAATTTCAGTAATTGGTAGGAATTTGGCTCTTTTAAGCTTATTACGATTTTGAGTTATCTCATTTGAATTTCCAGAGAAATTTTTTTACTATATTGAAAGAAATAAAAAGATACAAAATGTAAATTGGTTAAAGAAACATATTTTGTTTATATTTTTTTATTTACCAGTTGATAATTGAAATTCTTTGTATTTCAGCTCGCCGAAATAGTTAACCAAGGCAAGTTGGTATCTGATGAAATTATTGTAGAATTGTTGACCAAGCGACTCAGTAAAGGGGAAGAAAAGGGCGAATCAGGTTTCATTCTCGATGGTTTCCCCCGTACAGTCAGACAAGCTGTAAGTACTCTCAACCTCTTGTAAGTAATACAGATATTTCCAGGGCATTTATTCTGGTATGTTTTAAAGATCTATTGTTTAAAGAAAATCCCACCATAGAAAAACTTCCTAAGCTTCAGTGTATTGTAATATTCTATATATCAATCATGACAAGTTGAACTAGGGTCTTGCTGAGCTTAACTCCAAAACCCATTGGGTTGGCTTCAAACGACGAATCCAAACCGTTGAAACAGATCTACTTCATGATTGATGCTTTTACATGCAAATTTTACGAGTTTTTGAATTAATTTTAGTATAAAATCAGAAGTAAAAAAAAAGAAGGTTTCTAAGCTAATTTTAATACATTCATTTTTCATCATTTTTTGACCAATTGACTTTATACTAAATTATTTAGAAAATTTATAAATTTTACTAATAAATGCGTCATTCATAAACTAGATCGGTTTCAACAGTTTGGATTCGTCGTTTGAAGTCAATCCAATAGGTTTTAAGAACACCCTAGTTCTACTCCAATCATCATAACCAATTTCTTACAAAGATGATTCTATATGTGGATCTGCTTGTATTTTAGTGTTAGCCTATAAAAGCTAGGGGTAAATTGGGCCATATTAATGGAGGATATCTTTACTATCTGATTAACCGACAGTTGGATGTCATTTGTAAATAGGGTGTTTGATCTGTTGTATCTATTAACTGTAAAAATCAGTTGTTATATCCAGTATACTCACGAGAGCAAAATAATATATATAATGAATGACAATAATAATAATGAACAGAGTAAGGAGACCTTAGCAAAATATAAATCTCAGTATAACTTTTGATCTTTATAGGAAATCATAGATGGAGTAATGGACATAGATCTGGTGGTGAACCTGAAGCTGAGAGAAGACGTGCTACTGGAGAAGTGCCTGGGAAGGCGCATCTGTAACCAGTGCGGCAAGAACTTCAACCTTGCTTCCATAGATGCCAAGGGGCAGAATGGCCAGCCTGACATGTACATGCCCCCTCTCCTGCCACCTTCCCAGTGCATGCCTAAGCTCATCACACGGGCTGATGATACCGAAGAGGTCGTCAAGGCACGCTTCCGTATTTATAATGACAAGGTATTGCTCTTAGCACTTTTAAAATATTTTGTCTCTTTTATCCTTTTCTCCCATTGTCTTACATGAGTTGCTGTAGTGGTCAAAGTTACTGTATGCTCGTTTTTGCTCATCTGTGCATTCCTACACACAAATAAAATGTTGAGAAATTGTTTATTGTTAATGGGATAAGTTAATTAGATAGATTTGAGGCCACCCTTATATGGTATACATGAAACTAATTTTGGTGGTATCTACTCTTTGCAGAGCCTACCAGTTGAGGAGTTCTACAGAAGACAAGGGAAACTTCTAGAATTTGACTTGCCAGGAGGAATCCCAGAGTCATGGCCGAAGCTACTTCAGGTTCTCAGCCTTGACGAGCACCATGAAGACAAGCAATTGGCCGCAGCATGATGCCACTTGCGATATATTTTACTATAGGATTATTCATTTGAATAAAGACGAACTGATCTAGTGATTGTAAAGGGTTATCCTGCCCTTGAGGGTCTTCTTTAACTTTTCCATTTCAGTCGATCCAATCTATTATTTGATTGGTGAGACGATTTTGCTGATAATTTTGTGAGTAGCAATTTTGATCCAGCTACACGGGTTTATTATGTTCTTTCTTTTTAATGGGATGAAGACCATTTTATTTTACTTAGTTTGTTATTTATCTCTAGATGATACTAAAAAGGGTAATTGCTTCAGACGCTATCCTAATTTGTTCTATGAGATTGTAATAATTTGACATATTTTTTCTGGTATGAAAGATGTAGGAAAGACATCAATGAAAGCAAAATATGTTATCATAAGTTTAGGTTACAGGTACTTAAAGATATCATTTTGAGATCAAATTTTGATATCATAGTTTAGGCTACAAGCTAGTACTCGATTTAAAAAATATATAATTTAGGTCCCAGATTTATTTTTCTTGTGAAGGTCTCTTCACGTAAGACCCAGATACCCATTTTGCTGGTTATTACCAATGTAATCATAAAGAGCTGTTAATTTATACCAAGCTTCCCATAAAAAAAAATTATGTAACTAAAGCAAGCAACAAACATGAAACATGCTAGGAGTAGAACTAGGGTGCTCCTAAGCTCACCAAGTTCTTCCGTGAGCGCGGCTCTAAAACCTATCAAATTGACTTCAAACGACATTTCTAAACCGTTAGATGTTCAATCTATATTAAAATCTACTTGGAGACCAAATTTTACATTTTTTGGAATTTTTTTACTATTTATTAAAATGGTTTGAAAATCGCTGTTTTCCAATGGTGCAGAATTTTAATAAAAACAGCGATTTTCAAACCATCTTAATAAATAGTAAAAAAATTTCAAAAAATGTAAAATTTGGTCTCCAAGTAGATTTTGATATAGATTGAACATCTAACGGTTTGGAAATGTCGTTTGAAGTCAATTTGATAGGTTTTAGAGCCGCGCTCACGAAGGGCTTGGTGAGCTTAGGAGCACCCTAGTTCTACTCAACATGCTAGTATCATATAGGGACGATCTATTTTGTAAATATTCATGTGTTCATTTCTGTGCCAGAACTAAACTAAAGCGCACTTTAATTTTAATGAAACTCATGTTCGCCTATATTGCTTGCTTGCATCTGTCTGGACAGCTCAATATTATTATTCTTAATTTCTATAAGGTTTTATGCAGATATTACTGCCATCAGTTTTATTACAAAGTAATTCCATTTGGTTAGTGAAGTAGAAAAGTGAAGTAAAATGTAAATCATTTAGTTCAATTTTAAAGTATTGGTGTTTGGTAGTATCATGAAGTAAGATGTAATAATTGAATGGAATAGTGTTGAATAAAAAATTTAGCATGTTATATTAAATATTAAAATTATATTTAAAAGACCAAAATACCTTACGTGTAAAAAAGAAGATTATGTTGGCATTAGTTATAAACAAATCTTAGTCAGTATGAAACCTAAGTAGCGTAACATATGTAGACAAAAAATTGAAGTTTAGCTTTTAACCATTTTGTTCCAGAAATTAAAAACAACATTTGATGTACATAACCCTTTGGCAAAAGGAAAGGTCAACGAGAACTTGATCATAACAAAATATGCATGACCACATCAAACCAAATTATTAATGCATAATCAGCTAACTGGTAAATTGACCTTTGGGCTTTGGTCAAAACAAAATGAAAGAGACTAGACTAGACTAATATCTTAGTTCTAGCAAAAGGAATTTATAAAATTAGACAGACTAGACTAAATGTTTTTCCGATTTTTTTATTAATCGAAAATAAAAATAAATACTGGCTAAGGAGATGAAGTCCAATGTTGTGGTGTCTAGAGATCTCAGTCGCTTTCTCGAATCGATCAGTAGATCGAATTTGGTTATGTTGTGGTGTCTAGTACATAACTAAGGCATTTGGATCCTAGATGTCATCTACTTCCAGTAAGACTCGCCGATTCTACATAATAATCACTTCTTTTTCTTTTCTAATTGTTTTTTTTTTTCCACTATTATATCCCCGATTTTTTATTAATAGGAAAAAAAATCGAAATAAGGGTAGGATTTTGGAAAATTTCGAAATACAGGAAGTACGGAAATGGATTATCCCGTCCGCTGAATGGGATAAACCATCACGTCCAGCTAATCCCGTCTCTAACCATGCAAACTCGTTAATTATATAAAAAAATAATTCTGAACGGGATAGTCCATCTCGTCCAGCACTGTTAATCACATTTTTTTTTTGGGGTTTCATTTTCAATTGTTCTTTTATAGAATGGTGTAATTTATTCCAATTTAAGATTGAACTAGATTCGGGGAATGGTTATTGACTTAGGATCTTCAAAATTAAGCTCTATGTTGAATCAGATTCGGAACTCTGGGGCAGATTGTTGAATCAGCCAAGTAGCTTTTTCATCTGAGATGGGCGTCCAAAGAGAAAAAAGTCCATGTTGGAAAAACTCTGCACCAACTAAAGAGATACGCGGAGGATTATAGGAACGAGAATACAAAGCTCTTGAACCTTGTAAAGTTTTTATTTATTTTTTATTTGTCAAATTGTTTTCTAGTTTAATGGCACTCCTACTCAGTATTTTGTTCGAATAGATAAGTTTATGCACTGGTACTAAATGGGATGGATTATCCTGTCCAAAACATTTTTTTTTAATTAGCAAGTTTGCGTGATTAGGAACGGAATTAGCTGATCGTGATGGTTTATTCCATCCAGAAGACGGGATACATATCATGTTCTTCTTATATTTTAAAATTCTACAAAATCCTACCCCTATTTCGATATTTTATTTTATTTGTTTTCTATTAATAAAAAAATCGGATATCATCATTTTCTTTTATCATTATTTTTCAAGTACAAACTTCATATTCAAAATAGGAGAGATTTGACTATGAAGTTTTTACTCCCTCATTACTTGACCATTCCTTGATACTTGTTTCCTAATATTAATCTGACACAAGTTACGACAGCAGTAAGACCGTCAAAAGTGCATGAATAAAATCAGCGATTGAAATAGGCAGCAAGAGATAGGCATGTAGCAAAATTAAAACATGCATCTTACCGAGCTAAATAAAAATGTCACCTTTTAACTATATATATATAGAACTTCCTGTTGTAATTTAACTTACAAAACCTTGATTTTAACTTCCAAGCAACCATAAATTCTCACAAGTCTAAAAAATTACAAATGTAAGTACAGCCAAACAATGGAGACAAAAATAAAGTAAAAAAGGAAAAAAAAAAAAAAACAAAACAAAACGACCATAGTGAAGTATAGATAAATGTACACCACTAGCTCACTACATACAACATTTGGGACAACATATTTCAATTTACTTAAAAAACCATCAAGTTGACATCTTCGTAAAAATCCCCGAAAAATTAGGCAGCTTATCCACATGCTTGAGCGCTCGCTCCGCAATCTGCCTGGTCCTATAATCACCATTCCTAAATGCCTCAACAAGAGCAGTCCCCACATTCTGATCACCCGAAATATCAAATGCTATATCCTCACGTCTCAGTATCCTCTCGACAGCCCACACAGCACGTTGCCTCAATACCTCAGTTCGGTTTTCACACAAAACCTCAAGTATTGGCCTAATCCCCTCAGCTTCACACAAAACAATTACCCCTTCTTCGATATCCACTCCATCTTCTAGTAAAGTGCATATTGCGGCCAAAGAAGCCTCCACTACTTGTTCTTTTGTGTGGTCCAACAATGAAACTAAATTCTCAACTGCTTTGCCATCTAGTAGGCAGAAGGTGTCTCTGATGGAGCAAAATCCATGGTGGACCCTACATATGCCGGCTGTATCCTGTGTTGTTTTGCCGAGGCAGAACCAGCAGAAACGTGGCTGGGGTGGGTCCGGAATTCGAGTCAAAAGCTTTGATTTCTGTGAGAGATTCTCTAGAGCTGCAGCCGAGACAGCCTGAACTGTGTCAACCCCATTCATCTGTAATAATTCAGTGAACAATGCTGCCAAATTATGCTCCTGTGCAAGGACAATGAAGCTATTCTCATCCAACATGTAAGTTACCCTGTATAGAATCCTAACCAGCCCTTCAAGAAACGGGGTGGCAAAACGGCCCCCACGGATTTCGCCCTGGCGGATTCGTTTGACTTTGGAGATGATTATCATAAAGGCATTTTCTTCTAGAAGACGACGAGTAAGAACAGAATCTCTCTCCGGAAGGTCAGCTAGTAGACCAGCTGCCGCTGCCTGTTCATCGGAGATCCCATTGTTTTCAGCCATGACGCTGACGAGGCTGCTTAGTTGGCTGCCATCCGCTCTGAAGGAGTCTGCCAGATCTTGACCCATGTGGGGAGATATATTGTTGAGAAGTTTAATTGCTGCCATTCTAACTTCCCGTTGAGGGGCTTCAATAAACTGGATCAGACTGATGGTGGCCCCAGAGCTCTTAATGGCTGCAACTATGTTTGAGACGGTGGATGAACTGCTTGTAAGCCCCACAAGCACCTGTAACATATTATATCCAAATCTGAAGTTATTAATTTAGGAGCATACATAGCCAGAATGAAGTTGCAGTGTTTTAAGTCATAAGACAGGAACCTCAGCTTAAGAGCATTTCTTCCCAGATATTAACCCCAATATTGCCACAAAGATAAAGGAAATTCCTTATACTTATTACACCTGAACTAGAATGGTAAGTTGGTAACATAGTCCCATTTTTAAATCAAGGCAAATACAAATAATAGAAAACACACAAATATATGATACATCCAATTTTTGAAGAGCCATCATTGCTTTTGTGACCACTGTAATGATATCAAGTCCTTGGCAAGGCTCTTCTCAAGAAATAAGATAAAGAACATATTGGTGAATACATAGTAAAAAAAATAGACCTACCAACAACAACTAAGCAACCAAACTTGTGGGGGGCTACACCACACAACGTTGTTCTCCTATCTTACTAAGCTAGTGGACCATTTGGTCATTAACTAATTAAGGTACCTGGAGAAGCTTGCACTCAATTGCAGGCCCGGTGTTGCTAATCAGATGCAAAAGATTATGCACAATATCCTCAGAGACCAGCGTCTGTCGGTTGTGATCAAGTGGGATAGACTCAAAATTGACCCCACATGCAACCAAGTTTGCAAGGATAGTTGCTGAGACCTCTTTAAGCCGCATGGGAAGCTGATTGGAACCCACCATGAAAAGATCCTTCACTAGTGGCGGTAGGATGCCAGCTTCAATCAGAATCTTGGCACTTGTTTCATAAGAGGAGATCTGATTAAGCGCCTTGAGGGCAGCCTCTCTTGCCTGCTTGTTGCCACTTCGCATCACATTCACCAGTGCTGAGCCTGCTGTCTCAGCCACAAATACTTTTACATCATTGCTCAAGACTAGTTCACCGAGATATGCAGCCATAGAGAGTTGTGTGTCCGGTGAACCTGGAAGTGTATGAATATTGGATAGAAAAATTAAATATTACCCAAACATTCTTAGAACCAACTACCAAGGAATATCAGTCGTTTCATGTATCAGTTCATACAAACTAGCATATCTTGGTTTGTTGTCAGTTTAATTATTATGCTGTTAGGCAGAACTTTAATCCAACCTCAACTATACTACTATAATTTCTAGTCTAGAAACTGCCCAACTTCTGCCAAAAGCCTCAAAAGGAGCAAATAAAAAGAGAAATTTATATATATACCCATCAGAACTTCATGATTTAGATATTTACCCATCAAAATTTTCAAATTAATTAATTCCCCATCTAAACTCACTTATTTTATTAATATCCCCATTTTTTTATTTAAGCAACCTCAAAAAATGACAGTTTTACCATTCCCTCCCAATTATTTACTTTACCCAATATCTTCTTGTTATGGAGACGACAGCTCTAGATATGTTGGCCAAGGGCTCTTGGACTTTGTATTCTACTAATCAGGTTAATTTTAACCAGTACTAATAAGCAATTGCTGTGAAGATGCAGAATAGTACAAAAGACCAGACAGTCTGAGAAAGTGTTGCTTCTATTGGACTTGGCGAATCACAAAAGATCTCAAAGTGCAAAGATTTAGTATGAAATCAAAGTTTTACAGCTATGTTCTCATGATCTTCACAGCCTTTGTGTAGCTGAACCACACTCTTTTGGGTTATGATGGATTATTTAACTGTGAATTAAAATGGACAGTCTAAGTCTCGCACCTTTTGAGGTCAGTTGCCTATTATTTTTTTTACTGAATTACAATTATTTACTTTTTGTAGGGCAACTTTTATTTTCTTTATCTTTTTATTGTGGTGATACGCATTAGGGGTGATCCTATTTGCTAGTTTTTTGTGTCTAGATACTAATCTCTGATGTTTGTTAATGAATTTGTTGAGCTGAATCCTGAGGCTGTATCATGCAAGTCCATACTCAATAATTTGCTCATTTTTTTAATTACTTTTGATACATTTCTTGTTTCTCTAGTGCACAAAATATAAAACCAACCTGAAACTTCATTTAACTGGTATCATAACTGTATCATACCAGGCTGACCAGACTTAAAGCTAATACAGTTTAATATGTGGTTCTCAGATCTTCGTTATTAATCTGATTGCAACTTTTTGTATAATATATATGTTTCCAAAGAGAGCTCTCTCATCTGATTTTACCATTCACCTTTCATAGGTTCTGACACTCTCATCGAAACTGCTGCATGGAGTTGTGTGCTGTCATGCTTGTAACAGTAACAAAGATATACATACAGGAATTTAGGTGGTGCATTCAGTTTGTGATGATCTATGCTTTGATTGGAGAAATTACAGTATTCAGTTTTGTTTTTGCCATCTGACACTACCTTTCACCTTTAGTACAACACTTTCTCGGACTCTCTGGTCTTTTGTACTATTTTGCATCTTCACAGCAAATGGCAGAACAGTCATTTTATTTTTTATAATATAAATCTGTAGAGTGAGTCTATGGTACTATGCATAGCACGGATTAGTCCGTACTACGGAGCCATATTTTCATTTTGAAAATCCTAATGGTCGATCCGAACCATTCAACGTGATCCCCACATGAATATGTACTTGCAGACTAAATTTTATATTTTGTCAAATTTTTTAGTATATTTTAAGATAGGTAGAAAATCACTTGATCTGAAAATTCTGGACCATCCAAAAAAAGTGATTTTCTACCTATCTAAAAAAATAGTAAAAAAATTCTAAAAAATAGAAAATTTAGCCCACAAGTATATTCTCATATGGAAATCATGTTGAACGGTTCGGATCGACCGTTAGGATTTTGAAAACGAAAATATTGATCCGTAGTACGGACCAATCCGTGCTATGCATAGTACCATAGACTCACTCTAAATCTGTATTTATAATTAATCAAATCAAGAAATGGGGGTATAAATAAAATAAGTGAGTTTAGACGGGGAAATAGCTAATTTGAAATTTTGATATGTAAATATCTAATCATGAAGTTCTAATTGGTATATATATATATTTTTTCAAATAAAAAAATAATGGGTAGATATATCTACCAAAAAAGGTATTGGCTCCACCATAGCTGATACAAATTAATACTACCGCAATACATTTTCTTAGGAAATTTAAGCTGTACCTTGGAGGAGCAGTGTAAGAAGGGGCCGGAGTCGTCCATTCTCAGCCATTTGCCTAACATTTTTTTCATACTTCTCCAAATTCTCAAGTGTCTTCTCTGCTCTTTCAACAGTCAACACATTCTCAGATTTGCTGCTCGACATCCCGACAAGGATGAGAATGGCTCCAGTTACATCCCCAATCTTCTCACAAAGAGATGCATTCTTTGAGAGCTCGTATAACAAGGAAACTGCTTCTTCCCTCTCTTGGGAGTGCTCATGCGACAGGAACTTCACTATCGTGCGGATGGTGTCCCCTACTGCTACATTTTCCTGAAGCAACAATGGTTCTAGTAAAGATTAAACTATCACGGTAGCTAATACATATACTTTAAAAATATACAAAGGAGTTGTGTATACTAAATACAAGTCATGATCAGCAGTAATGTACCAACTACCAACATGGGACAGTACATGCATCTAAAATTTACTTTGCTTTGATTTTTAGTGTCTTTCAAGACTTTATTTTGTTTATTGCAGTTTTGGATTGGACTTTAGGGCTACATGTTACCACGCCTTTGAGGCCCACATTTGAGTCTCACATAGGGTCAAACTATTTTGGGCATCTATAGGAATGGGCCGAATACAAGGTCTCTGATCAAAATGTTAGAAGGAAGAACTTGATAAGGCCAGGCTCAACGCAGGATACAAATCAAAGTTGAGCACCGAGTAAGGCTAGAAAAAACAAACAATAAATGGACCTGTAGATGGGTGACCTCTCTTTCTATCTGTGCTTTCTTCCCCAGATCTGACACCAAGTGTTACAAATAAATAACTGGTTCACTGATCTTATCTATAAACTAAAAAACCGCACCCCCAGAGAAAAAAGTTCAAGCCACAAAAAAAGGGGAAAGAAGAAGAAACCTTGTTATCATCATCTTCTTCGGCAAGAATCCGAAGCGTCTCCAATGCTTTCAACCGCACTCTTCGACTAGTGCTCTTCAACATGTCAGCAACCAAAGGAATCAGCTCCCCCCTCCTTACAGAACTCTTCTGGGCCCGGTTCATAAGACATAGCTCTGTCACATAACCCAATGCTTGCAAAACCTCGGTCTCAGAGTTCCCAATACTAAGCGACCTACTCGCCACATCTAACCTTGCAGCCTCATTTCTCTGTGTCCATTCTTCAATTGTATTCCGCAGAGCAATGCTGGGGTTCAATTCGGTGCTGCTTAGCACTTTCCCTGTGACAGGACATGTAGGGGGTTTCCCATTTACAGTACATTCCCTTAACCATTTCTCAATCGCCTCGCGCTCAAAGGTCTGACCAGTCTCTAGGGTAACTGGGTTGTGCATGATTTTTCTTGTGAGTGGACATAGAAATGCCTCATATAATGGCTCAATGTGAATTGTTTCATGGTACGAGTCAGTAGAGTGGGTCGAAGAGTCGTTATATCCATCAGCTGGTTCAGCCATATGTCTTTGGTTAACCCTATTAAAAAATTTTGGAGACTATATGAGCAATTGTAAAAAAATAAAGAAAGAAGGCAAGAGCACTAATTAGGAGAGAACAAGAATTGCAGTTTCAGAATGAATGACTGGCCTTCTATTTGGGGATTGAAACATAAAACAACAACTACTAGTTTTACTTGACTAGTACAATCATATCCTACCTGGAATATCAACCCAGCTATTACTTTTAAAGCAATAAACAACTTTTCAAGTGGTAGCAGATGCAAATATGGAAATTTAAAGGGTGTGGGTGCATACAAGCAAAATCCTAAAAACAAGACTCAATTGCTAACAAACAATCATGATAGAATTCCTGTTTGAACTGATGAGTTTAATTCTCTAGTATGACTAAAAAAAGCCAAGGACCTGCTTCTCCTCTTACTATGCCTCCTGTTTCTTTCTTGAGAGATCAATTAAACCTAACTTCCTCGGCTAAACTAAGCTAAATAACAAGGGCATCCGGAGTACCCAATTGGAAATTGCACGAATTATCACCGAAATTCACAGAAGCAACAGAACAAAAATCTGATAATAATTCGCCTAAAAGACCGTACAAGCAATTAATATCGAACCTGTATTATTAGGTGTTCTGCCTCTCCCCTCGGAATCTATGGCGATATGCGGTCGCTTGATAGGCCGAGAGACAAGTTCATGCTCTCCAGGCGAGACCTACCAGAGAGCGCCAACGAGAAAGACTAGAGGAGAATGGGAAGGGGTAAGGTAGGAAGTGGGAACGCGCAAGGAAGGGGGGGTGGAAACAGACAAACAGTGTGGAAAGAAAGAGAGCATGTGTTTTGACTTGTCTAAAGACCTTCTACAGAGTCAGCTGGGAACAGCACAGCAGGGCCTGAGAACTGACAATTGTGAACCAGCGGAAGAGTGTGCTGGCACCACAAATAGGAAAAATAAATTATAATAGAGCAGGGTTAAAATGTCTATTCATTCTCAAATTTTTATATTTATTTTTGAATTGGTCTAGAAACAGTAAATTTATACATATCTAAAGAAATAGTAAAAAGTTTAAAAATATAAAATTTAATTACAAAGTACATTTTAATATGAAAATCGTGTTAAGATTTGGATTTAAAAACAGAGATAAGGACGTTCATGGACATGAAAAACAATGGGGCACCATACTCGTTGTAATATGGGAGAGGAATTTAAAATTTCACACTATAAGATTTGTTATCAACACAATGCATTAAACATTTTAGTTGATAGAAAAATTCACCCCTCACTTGATCATCCTATCTAGCTATTATTTGTATTCTCTTTTAATTGACAGGTTTTAAAAATTATTTTATAAATTTGTTGTTTTCCTTTCTAAGAGTAAACAAAAATACATATTACTGTGCATTTCTGTTTAACATGTTCTTCGATAAAAATTTGACACAGTCTTGCCAATTCGCTCAAACTCGGCTCATTTACCTCCAACTCGTGCTCAGCTCATTTAACGAGTTGGGATGGCAATAACGAGTTGCAAAGCCAACTCGAGTTGGCTCACAACTCGTTTAACTCAAGTCCATAAGATAGTCCATAAGACAATTCAAGTTCAACTCATTACCAACTCATGAAATTGCTTATAACTCATTTATAACTCATTACCAACTCGTTTATAGCTGACTCCTGAGATTTATTGTGGAGAATTTTGTGTAACACTGTAACTCGAGTTGTTAATGAGCGAGTTGGAGTATGCTCAAACTCGAGTTGGAACAGTTCGGAGTTGTAAATGAGCGAGTTTAAACGAGCAGTTATCGAGCGAGTTATGAGCGAGTTGCGAGTTTGAGCATTTTTTTATAGCCCTAGTCTGCCTCATTCGCTCTGTTAATTGACAATTTTATTAGCAGTATTTTGGTTTATTGTAAATTCTATAGCTTAATTAAATACTTCGACAAATGTATCTCTAAATCACATAATTAATTAATTAATAATTATTTTTTCTTTTATTATTTATAAATTTCTTTACTTCATTATTGATCTTGTGGCACACAAATTTATTAACAGTTTGACAGCCCCTGTCAACTTTCTAACAAAAATAAGATGTTGATTGAAAAAATGCATAACTACCTAATTAACTAGATTAACCATTATTATATGATTAATATTAACTAATTTCACTATATATTATATGTATAATTAATTTCATTATTATTATATGATTTCACTATTGTTATATTTTTTATCACTCAGGTATATTGTTGTTATTGATTAAAGTAACATCGATATATTTATCTAAAGGTAATCGGTGTATTGTGGTTTGAGTGAGGCTATGGTGCTATGCATAGCACGGATGGCTAGTGTACTACGGCTCAATATGGTACTTTTTAAAATCCTAACGGTCGATCCGAACCGTTCAATGTGATATCCATATGAATATGTACTTGCAAACTAAATTTTATATTTTTTTGAATTTTTTTACTATTTTTTTAGATAGGTAGAAAAATCAGTGTTTTCTGAAAATTCTGGACCATCAAAATTCTACCTATCTAAAAAAATAGTAAAAAAATTCAAAAAAATATAAAATTTAGTTTGCAAGTACATATTCATATGGTTATCACATTGAACGGTTCGGATCGACCGTTAGAATTTTAAAAAGTACCATATTGAGCCGTAGTACACTAGCCATCCGTGCTATGCATAGCACCATAGCCTCACTCTTGTGGCTTTGTTACATTGAATTCTATGCTTGGTGCGTTCATTTGTTTTTTTTTTTTTTAAATACTTGGTCGCATTAATTCTGAAGTTCGTATGTTTCTTAGTTGTATAAAAAAAATTGTAATCTAATTTTTTTTATTGTTGTATATGTTTCTTAGTTGTATTGGATATTTTGTTTGTAGTTTTTTCATACATACTTTGACTTTCAAAACAATAAAAAATATTTTATGGATGCATAATATAAATATTCTGTCAGACTTAGCTTATTGACTAAAATGATCTACTACAAGTACAAATCGTATAAGAAATCTAATTTTTTTTTTTATTAGAACGGAATTTAAGGAAACTATTATTATTTAGCGCACATGGATCAAATAATTATTTAATTTATTTATCGTACTATTTTGAGAGCACAATTTTTATTATTGAGAGATAAAAGAAACTTTTATATCTTTATATTCAACTTGCTCTTTAAATTTTTTTTTCCTCATATTTGTGCAATAAATGCACAACATAAAAGGAAACAACAATGAAATAAAATAAGTTATAAAAAAAAAAATTAATGCACCTTAGAAGAAAACAACTTTATGGAAATATTTTATAATGCAAAAAATACACAATGAGAATTTAACGATACATTCTATTTTTAGTGTTTGTATGTTTACATTAAGTTTTTTTTTTAAATTGTAATTTTGTTTGATAAAAAATCATGACGCTAACTATCACTGAACTTCATTTCAAATTTTAAATATAACAATATGTTATATTCAGGTGAGGGTATTTGTTATATTACAAATATTTTTTTTTTTAGAGAAAGACTAAAAGTTCATAAATTTAGTGATATACAAATTCAAATCATCAAATTTTTCAAAATTAAATTTGAAAATATCTAGGTTGTACTTAACTTTCTCATTCTTGTTCCTTTTTTCATTCTTCTACAACTCCATTAACAAGAATATAAACATACGCAAAGTATGCATTATGAAAGGTGAGCAAATAATGAAAATAACATGAGGAGCGATCAAGTTACAACAACCATTTTTTTCATTTTTAAAGTCCAAATCGTCGATCCAAACCGTTCAACATGATTATCTAAATAAAATGTGCTTGCAGATCAAATTTTACATTTTTTTGAATTTTTTTACTATTTATTAAGATGGGTACAAAATTTAATGGTCTAAATATGACTATTTTTTGTAAAATACTTAATAAATAGTAAAAAAATTCAAAAAAAATGTAAAATTTGATCTGCAAGCACATTTTATTGTGGAGATCATGTTGAACGGTTTGGATCGACGATTTGGACTTTGAAAATGAAAAAAATGGTTGTTGTAAATTTGTTGTAACTTGATCCCTCCTCAAATAACATATAGACATATTAATTAAGAATGGATCATAGGAAAAAAAAATTGACATTTGCACTTTCCTTTTGAGATATATCATTATCTTATCTAACTGTAATATATCATCTTGAATCTTTCTTTCTTAATTAAACATGATGTGCATTTATTACGAAACATAAGAAAGAGAATCTAAGAACAAATTGAGTATAAAGAAAAAAAAAAAATTCTCTCAACTCTCAATAATCAAAGGGGAGTGCTAAATTAAGCACATAAATTGAACTTTTGAGAGCTGAGAGAAAACTTTGTCCTTGAATTCCAGTTTTGTCCTTGCTCTCTCTTTCCGATTTAATTAAAAAATGGAGTGGGCCCTGAGGGAAATCTTCTTTCCAATTTAACCAAGAAATAGAGTGAGCCCTGCCGAAATTTTTATTAATAGAAATAATAATAAAGTAATGTCGATATAGAAGAACGAATTCGTCGGAATTTTAAATCTAATAAAGACGTTATTTTTGGTAACGTCCAGGGGACGTTACCAACGATAACGGCCCGATTAATTAAGATGAAATCGCTAATCGCAGCTGCTAAGAAGCTGGCCGTTGAGAACGGTGACGTCCAGAAAAAAAAAAAAAAAAAAAAACTGTGGCCGTCGCCAACGATGACGGCCTTCAAAAAAACAAATACCCCGAGCCCGTTGTCAAAGATAACGTCCAGACTCTGTCAAAAAAACAAATTCAGGCTGGACAGGTGTAACCTTATGGAGTTCAAATTTTGTTAGCTCTATTAATAATAATTTTTTTTTTTTTCAAACTTGCAAGGTGACCAGCTAAGGCCAATCAATTTTTTAAAAGATTATCATGTCAGGCTGGGTATGTGTTGTTTGAATTTCAATAGTCCCAGCCAAATCAAGAGTCCTACTCTTCCCTCGGGTTACTTTTTCCAGCTATAAATTATGATTATTGCTTTAGGCTATGTTTGGATGCACTAAGAATAGCACTATTCTTAGAATAGCATTGCTATTCGGAACAAGGACAATCCAAACGAGAAATAGAGCTATTCGGAATAGAGAGAATAGGGCTATTCTCTATTCTTACAAAAACATAGAATAGCATTTGTTGCTTTCAATATTAATACTAATCTAATATTTAAACTAATATTATATTACATTTAATATTTAAATTAATATTATATTGTATTATATTTAATCTAATATTATATTATATTTAATTTAATCTAATATTATATTATATTTAATCGAATATTTTATTTAATACTAATCTAATATTTAAAATAATATTATATTACATTTAATATTTAAATTAATATTATATTATATTATATTATATTTAATCTAATATTATATTATATTTAATCTAATATTATATTTAATACTAATCTAATATTTAAAATAATATTATATTACAATTAATATTAAATTAATATTATATTACATTATATTTAATCTAATATTATATTACATTATATTTAATCTAATATTATATTATATTTAATCTAATATTATATTATATTTAATCTAATATTATATTATATTTAATCTAATATTATATTATATTTAATCTAATATTATATTATATTTAATCTAATATTTTATTTAATACTAATAAAATAATTAAAATAATATTATATTACATTTAATAATTAAATTAATATTATATTGTATTATATTTAAACTAATATTATATTACATTTAATCTAATATTTTATTTAATACTAATCAAATATTTAAAATAATATTATATTACATTTAATATTTAAACTAATATTATATTATATTACATTTAATTTAATATTTTATTTAATACTAATCTAATATTTAAATTAATATTATATTACATTTAATATTTAAATTAATATTATATTATATTATATTTAATCTAATATTATATTATATTTAATCTAATATGTTATTTAATACTAATCTAATATTTAAAATAATATTATATTACATTTAATCTAATATTTTATTTAATACTAATCAAATATTTAAAATAATATTATATTACATTTAATATTTAAACTAATATTATATTACATTTAATCTAATATTTTATTTAATACTAATCTAATATTTAAATTAATATTATATTACATTTAACATTTAACCTAATATTATATTATATTTAATATATAAACTAATATTATATTATATTTAATATAATATTTTATTTAATACGAATCTAATACTTAAAATAATATTATATTACATTTAATATTTAAATTAATATTATATTGTATTATATTTAATCTAACACATAAATTATTACTTTACTCATTCTCTTCAAACTCTATTCCAAATATGCAATCCAAACAACTTTTTCACTATTCCGAATAGCTTGAGTTAGCACTGTTCTTAAACAGTAGCTATTCTTATTTACTATTCTAAACAGTAGCTATTCTAGCTATTCTAGAGTTCATCCAAACGTACCCTTATATTATAGTTCCTTCTGCTTGTCCCTATACCGCTTTCATTTTCTCTGTTGCAAGCCAGTCACGGCTTAATTACGACTACATAAATGACTCCGAAATTTTTAAAGTTACCATTGTCTCAAAAAAAAAAAAAAAAACCAAAAAATTACGAAATATGAGTATTTCAAAATCTACCACGGCCGCAGAACACAAAGTTTGACATTCGTGCCCCGTATCCTCTTGGAATTGGCAGCGACTGAGATATCTCAAATTTTGATTAAACAAAAAAAAGGAAATATTTAGGGCCGCACTGATACCAAATATGGGGCCGCATCGGCATTCTGCGGTCTCCGTTAAATGGGGCCGCACTGGTGTTCTGCGGCCGTGGTAGATCCAGAAATACTCAAATTTTGTGATTTTTTGGTTTATTTTTTTTCAGAGGACGGTAACTTTAAAATTTTCGGTAAATGACTTGCACAAAACTGTAATTGGAAAGAGAGAGCGAGGACAAAACTGGAATTAAGGACAAAGTTTTCTCTCAGCTCTCAAAAGTTCAATTTATGCGCTTAATTTAGCACTCCCCATAATCAAAATCTCGCTCTCAAAATAGCACCACTCTTTTCGTTTTTCCTTTGTTTTTTTGTGTGTTGTTGTGTGAAATCGCTCAATCTCCTCTCCTCGTAACATACTAGTTCTATTTAAGCCCGGTTTTATTTTTTGAGCTATCTTGTGGCTATATTATTTATGGTTGGGATAGGTATATATTATAATTTTGATTATAGTAAAATCAAAATCATTCATTATTCATTAAAATATTCTAGCACCATATGACTTTAATAAAAAAAAAAAGAGTAATCGTCTGATAAACTTTAGAAAACAATGTCTAACACCGTTAAATTAGATTTTTTTTCATTAATGAATTAATTTTGACACTCGTACTTGAATACAAAAGGGCTTGCACAGGATTAGACACGACACAAACATAACACCAAATCCTTGCAGGCGTCATACTGACGTGGTTAATTAATTTTAGAGCATCTGCATTGGATTTTTTTAAAATTTTCAAAAGCACGCATAATATTTCTATTCTAATTTTTGAAATGTAACCTAATTTAGAATATATAATTTTTTTTAAAGAAAACACTTTTTAATTGTTTTTTATCACTAAAAAAATTAGAAAAAAAGTTAATTACATGATTGTAGAGAATTAGAAATTAAAATTAATTTAATTTTTATTTAGTGCTTGGTAACTATTTTTTTTTTTTTCTTAATTTTAATTTTACTGGAGGTGCTATGGACTGCGGAGTAAGTCTGATGGACATTAGATCTACTTCAGATTTAATGAGCTCTAGAACTGTCTGATCCGCTTTAATATGTGTATGCACTCGCATTAATTTTTACATCTTAAAGCGGATAAGACAGTCTTAAAGCCTATCAAACCTAAAAATAGGTCAGATGTCCATCATCGGAGTAGTGCTATGCACTTGAGAGTAGGTTCGATGGGCATCAGACCTACTTTGGTTCGATGGGTTTAATCACCATCGATTTGCTTTAATATTCGTGCAGAACGCTTTAAAATACGTGCGTGTCTGTTTCAATTTTCGTGCGCACAAATTTTAAATTAGATCGGACGGTTATCATGCTCGTTGAACCTAAAAGTAGGTCCGATGGGCATCGGACCTACTCCGTTCTCAGTGCTATGAGGTGCTGTGAAGCACCGCTCGACGCCACGGATCAGCCCACTAATTACTTAAATAATATAGTACAGAATATTGAGACAGAGATACTAATTAGGCCTCGTTTAAGATTGGACTTCAAAAGATTTGGGCAACTTTTCTATGTAAATACGGGCTGATCAATACAGGGCCTATTTCAGTGATCCATTTCTTTGAGCAGATGTGGTCACAGAAAAGGGATACCGGCTACAGCCATTGTTTCCCAGTTTCGACATTATTTTGTTAGCAAGTATAAACCCTAAACCTCATTTCTCAGACAATAATCAGCAAACAACAACCCTGCCCCGACCAATGGCTCCCTTCTCCGACTACCTCGCCGGCGGCGTGAACGACCTCCGGTTGAAACCGAGGATTCTCCGCTCGCTAACAAGGGATTTGGACGATACTGGAGACAGGAGGAGCCGCCTTTTCGACGGAGAGGAGCTCGCGAACATTTTGGAGAAGGTTCAGCTCCATGGACTTCTATCTGAGGTGTTGCCTGAGGGTTATGCTGGAAAGGATGAGGCTAAGCTAAGGGAAGAGTGGCGCTCGGCTGTGGATGCCTGGGTTGAGCGCCTGCTGTTACTTGTTTCTGACAAAATGGTAGTTTAGTTCTAAAGGATTTTTTTTTTGGTTTGGAATTGAATAATCTGTTTGTGCGTGAAAAATTGGAAGTATTTGGTGATTCACTGATTTGTAATTGCTGATTGAATTTTTTTAATCCGAGTTAGATCTATTTAAGTCTCTGTTCTAATTGTTTGCATACAGAATTTGTTCAGTTTGCACTTATAAATTAGATACTTGTATTTTCTTTATTTGCCAGATACAAATCAAGTATTAGACAGCTTGGTCATAGTAGTGATATTTCTGGTGGTGTTACGTATCAACATTTAATTGGGTTCCTTTTTTACTCTAAAATGGTTTTAGCCACAAAAATGCTGGGCTGGTACATGTTTGCTGGGTGTTACCATTGAAGAGTGCACCTCAGAACGTCTCATTGCATCCTACTCCATCTGGTTTGAGAAGCTATTGCAAAACATTCAGGTCATTTTTCCTTCTCTAGTTGATATCCTTGTTCTATAAAGATAAATTAAATTTTTGTTCTGATCAATCCAGTGCTGATTTGTATAACAGGCGTCATCTAACAACCGTTTCATTTATGAAGCTTCTTATGCTTGCTTGTCAGATCTATTTACAAGGCGAGTTAAATTAACTAGTTCTATATCTTTCAGTTAAAGCCTTGATACAGCCATAATGCCTCTCAACTGAATCCGTTTGTCACATTGCTTAATAGATTGTCTAGTTTTCCTAATGTAAAGAAAGAATCCACGAGTTTTTCCGGAAGATTAGTTCAACCAATTCTCCAATTACTGGATGATGATGGTTCTTTTATGGTATATTTCTAAGTTCTTTTGCATTCTCTGTTTGTTTCAAAGACCTTTTACGTTTCTGTAGTTTTCTTAAGTAGTGGTTTGATTGTTTGTAGGAAGCAGCAATTGATTTGTTATGCATGCTTATCAAGTTTTATCCATCAGCCATATACAGGTGTTATGATAAGGTAAGGTTACAGCCCCTGTTTCATTCTCTCTATAGTGTACTGATTATGTAAGATTATGATACAGTGCCTGTAGCCCTGTGTGTATGGGTTATTACAATTTCTTAATTTCTTGTACCTTTTGAGTTAACTTCTCACTATTAATGCCTAAATTTCATTCTTTTTTATTTCTTATTTCAACAGGTTGAGTCTGCTCTTGCATCAAAAATTATGTCAGGGAATTCCAATATGGAAGTATTAAAGGTAAATTGTGTTTGTTGCTTATGTCTCCTGTTGTCTTTTTTGATGTTCCACTTTTTGTTCTTTGGTAAAGGAAGGGCTACCGATTCGAAGTTTAAATCCTTTTAATGCAATATATTTTTTTTCTGTAAGTACATTCAATTGAATATTTTCTCTCTACGAGCATTGTTACCAAACTACTACCAGACTAGCTTTAAGAGACCACATAACAGCACTTAACGTACATAAAGGGATAAGGCAGATGAAGTTTTTCCATGCCTTTTTTATGTAATTTGTTGAATTATGCAATTTTGTAGAAAATTTCTGGTGCTTTGGCGTTGTTACCGCATGCGAAAGGGGACAGTGGGAGTTGGTCTGTAATTATGCAAAAGCTAATGATCAGTATAAACTTGCTTTTGAATGATGTTTTTGAGGGCTTAGAAGAAGGTATTTGTTGTTTAATTTCAGGGTCTTGTATGTAAATGGTTTCGTTGCCATCTATGTTGATTGGCCAAGAGCAGAAATTGGTAGGGTAATGGTACCAAATGCCTAAAATTACAACACCATTCTGGTTGCTGTTTTCATTTTCAGTATTTAGGCCTTTATGATCAGTGATTAGGGAGAACCTGCAATTATTGTCAGCTAACATGAAGATTAAAATTAGTTACCATATTTTATTTACTTTGACAGAAGGTAAAGGATCAGAAATCATGAAGTTGTTGGTTCCAGCTGGAATGGAGGCCCCACCTCTCTGGGATCAGAAAAACAAGCCAGAGGGCAGCACACATGCAACAAGAAGACTCCGGGAATCAATTTCACCCCTACTTTACTCTCTTACTTATTCATGCTGCGTCATGCTTACTAATCCCTATCCTGTTCAGGTACAAACTTGAGTCTTCTTAACTCATTATATGGAGAATGTTGTGTCCTTTAAGACGGTGAAAATTATCATTGATACCCTCGAAAAATTAGATATATCCTTTTTATCAATGATGGGTAAGATGTCTCTGTATCATCTTCTGATTTTTTCAAAGCATGATCCATTATTCTTGATATGCCTGCTTCCCTTTGTCCTTCCCAGGAGAAAAGGTAAAGGATGAAGGGGATTAGCTAGGCTATCTTTTAAATAACATACACAAATGGGAATATTTTGTGATAATTTGGCGTTTATAAGGGCTTCAATGATTTGAAGGTATGCATGTGGAAGAGCCTCTATGTAATGACTAATATATCTTAATTTTAACATGAATTTTTTTAAGGTCACTATACCTGTACGGCCGTTGTTAACCTTGATTGGTAGAGTGCTAAATGTAGATGGTACTTTGGTGAGTAAAACAGTTTTGCCTTCTACTACCTCTTTGTATCAAGAGCTTCTCTGCTCTGAGCTTCCTACATTTCATTTGTACATCTTGGATCTCTTGATTGCCACCATCAAAGGATTAAAGAGGTATTGTTATCTTCTTTTATTTCTTCAATTTGTTACCTGTAAATGCACAAAATGTATATACTTACCAAGTAACAACTATTGTGGCAGCCAACTTTTACCACATGCAGCTAGTGTAGTGCAACATGTAACAGATTACTTCAGGAGAGCTACTCTTCCTTCTATAAGAGCAAAAGTCTATTATACCCTTGAATTATTACTGCATTCAATGGGTGCTGGTGCGTTATTACCTGAATGATTTCCTTCGCATCTCTATTGCAGTATTGCTACATAAGCTCATTTTTTGTATATGGCTCATTAATGGTTTGTTTTTGTAGGGATGTCACTATACCTTGCCGAACATGTGATCGGCAATGCTTCTATTGATCTGGATGAAGTTCATGAAAATATTTGCATATCAAAGTTAGGTAATGAAGCATCATTGAAAGGTAGCCCGAAAAAGAGGAAGCGGGGACGTTCATCTTCACAATCAAATGGTGTTGAGGAAGAAACAAAGTCTGTTATTGCTGGGAAGAAATCAGCGCCACTTTCTGTCAAGATAGCTGCGCTTAGAGCAATGGAAACTCTCTTATCTGTGGTAATTTCCAAATTTCACCTCAAAATTGTGTAGAAACTTATTGGGAAATTTCCAAGTGTTCTCTAGTAAAGTGACAAATATAATAAAATAGTGTACCAGGTAAAATACGACCACAAATTTATTTTCATTAATAATTCATAAAGTAAGAATGTGAAATTGTGAAAAGTTGATGTTACAACACTGATACCAAGACGTGAGTATTTAGGTGTTATTATGCCAGAATATATCATCTTATCCCAAAATTCTCCAAACATCTACTTAACCTTCTTATATATATATCTATATATGAGGAGGGATCAAGTTACAACAAATTTGAGTTACAACAAAGTTACAACAACCATTTTTTTCATTTTCAAAGTCCAAATCGTCGATCCAAACCGTTCAACATGATTATCTAAATAAAATGTGCTTGCAGATCAAATTTTACATTTTTTTGAATTTTTTTACTATTTATTAAGATGGGTACAAAATTCAATGGTCTGAATATGACTATTTTTTGTAAAATACTTAATAAATAGTAAAAAAATTAAAAAAAATGTAAAATTTGATCTGCAAGCACATTTTATTGTGGAGATCATGTTGAACGGTTTGGATCGACGATTTGGACTTTGAAAATGAAAAAAATGGTTGTTGTAACTTTGTTGTAACTTGATCCCTCCTATATATATATATATATATATATATATGAGGGCTCAAATGCCCCATTACTTCTGCTCCAATCGTACCCCAACACTACATAATTGCACCTTTTCCTTACATTCTGGTAGGGTGGTTCTCTAAAAAGCGAAACACGGAGGCTGGAAGCAGACCGCCTTCTAATAAATCTGGCGACAAAATCACTCGACACATTTACTGGCAAAGCAGGAAAATATTTATGCATAGGGGAATCGCCTACATTGCAAGAGGAGTATTGTCTTGTGGCATTACAAGCATTATTATCTTCTCTTCTTTCACCTTCTCATGTTAGACCCCCTTATTTATCACAAGGCCTTGAACTTTTTCAAAAGGGTACAGTCAATCTTTGCCATTTTTTTTTTTTCTTTGTTTCTTGCATACATAAATACTTCTCTGTAGGCAACCCCATTTTTTTATTATGGTTTGTTAATTCTATGCTATGCCCTTCAAATTTTATTACAGAAAATTCATCTGAGTTTACTGGCAAAGATTGTTAATTTCAGGATCAACTATTGTTGTTTTTTCCAATTTAAATTGAAGATGATTGGTATATTTTCAAGGTGTTTATGCAGATCAGCTGAAAGACCCAAGGTACTAACATTTCGTCTGTTTCTTTGTTCTCCTTTTTTGACAGGAAAACTAGAAATAGGAACTGAAGTGGCTACATTTTGTGAGAAGGCACTTTTAGCATTGGAAGTTCTCATTCATCCTCGTGACATACCACTAGTGAATTACCCTATTCCCATTGCTGCCGTAGTAAGCATGAATGAATTTGATGACGAAGAAATGCACCCTGGATGGTGGGGTGAGAGTGATGATGATGGAGATACCCAACCCCAATCGATGGATGTAGATGCACAAAAATCTCAAGGTGTAGAGCAAGAACGAAGAGAGGACAATAAAGAAGCTGCCACCTCATCTTTTGAGCCTGAAAAAAATGAATCTAGCAGTGTTTTACCACCTGAGTTGGGTTTAGGTCATACTCAGGCAGCGGTTGATCAGCTGCCTTCCCAATACTTGCAAAATATAGGTAGTGATACAAAATATGCTGTTTCACAGGATACAGTCAAAGACACACAGGGTAAAAAGTCATATTATGATTTACTGGGGAATAATAGTTTGAAAGGTAAGGAATTGATGAACGATTCTGACTCTGATTCAGTACCTCCTGTTATGCTTGGTGAAACTGACACCGAGTCTGATTAAATGCTTTGTTCATTTATTTATTTCAAAACAAAATTTTGACTCGCTGGTTGATGCATTCGTCTGTAACCTGAGAGTATGATTTCCTTTTTCCTAAACGTTAAATTTTATTTTATTTTTTCCGTAGTGTTAATTTTTCTTTTTTTGTAATTGCGTGATTCTTCCAGTAGTGTTAACCCGTAAATGAAACTGATAGGGCTAACATCAAATGCACATCTGCATCTCGTTGACGTGGGTCGAATTGAAAAGAAAAACTAAGAAATAACTCATAAAACAGTTCTTGCAGCTCTCTGCCACACTACCTCCTTTCTCGACTCTAATCGCCTCAAGTTTCTCAATGCCATTTGTATTTTTCTTAATAATTCCAGCTCTTGCAATCCGACTGATCATTTAAACCTATATGGAACATCCAGCTAATTTAGTTAGGTATTATTCCATTTGCAATTATTAGCATGTAAACAATACACAACAAATACAATGTATTACTAAGCCATATCAACAGGTACACAAGACTGGTGCAGGAGTTACATCCTGTTGTATATAAATGAAATTGACCATTCAAAAGACAAAAAAAAAAAAAAACCTATAGAAACCAATGAAACTTGCAATTTACAAACAAAACTTTACTAAAGAAGATTCAGATCGCGCAGAGCCTAAATCTACTTGTCGTATAAGGTAGCAATACTACAGAAAAATTTATGGTATGCGCGATCCTAAATCTACTTGTCGTATATATAAACAATAGATAAAGTTGAGTGAGGCTATGGTGCTATGCATAGCACGGATGGCTAGTGTACTACGGCTCAATTTGGTACTTTTTAAAATCCTAACGGTTGATCCGAACCGTTCAATGTAATAACCATATGAATATGTACTTGCAAACTAAATTTTATATTTTTTTGAATGTTTTTACTATTTTTTTAGATGGGTAGAATTTTGATGGTCCAGAATTTTCAAAAAACACTGATTTTTCTACCTATCTACAACATATTTGGACATGCCTCACTCGATAAAGTATTGTTTACAACATATCTACAACATATTTTTCTACCTATCTACAACATATCTACAACATTTGTTGTGTATTGTTTACATGCCTCACTCGATAAAGTTTATCAACAACATATTTGGACATCAAGTAAATTAAAAGTTAACATTAAATTTGTCGTGACAGAGTTCTATTAGAAAATTCTGCTACTTGAAAAAAAGGAAGCAATACTACAGAAAATTTATGGTAATAATACCAGTGTTCCAATTCCAATTAGATAACCGACATAGAAAAAAAACTAGTGGGCATACAATAATACAAGGTCTATATAGATACAACCCTTAAACAAATTGAATGAGAACTACTACTAAATCAAGACCACCACTGCAACAAGTAGATCAAGCCCGCCGTTTGCTGAGACGCCATGAGTTGGGCTCGTGGTACCTGTCATACAATGGCTCGATCCTCTCCTGGCGCTTTCTCTTGCTCATCTTAGTCGGATCCGCTGACTTGTAGAACCTCGGTGCCAGCTCGACAAGCCACTTGGGGTCAACGACGGTGACCTCCCGCATGTACTCCTTTGTGGTCATCACAAGCTCATGGTATATGACCCAGTCAGGTTGCCTCTGGAAAAGGGCACTGCTCGGGTGGATGTAGACTGGCTGGTTCTCAACAATCGTTCGGTAACCTTCTTGCGGGTCCTTCCTAGCTGCGTGGAAGAAGAAACCGGCAGTGATTGCCTTTCGAATTTTGGTGAAATTCTTGCCAGCTGAAACCACATCTAACTTGTACCTGTAACAGTCAGCACAGCAGAAATACATTTGTCAGGTTCTAAAATGTACACAAACTTTTTGGAAAAACCATAGGTAGAAGCCCCAGTGTACTCAAGACCATAAACAGAGGCACAAGAAA
Source organism: Carex littledalei (assembly GCA_011114355.1). Classification (NCBI taxonomy): domain Eukaryota; kingdom Viridiplantae; phylum Streptophyta; class Magnoliopsida; order Poales; family Cyperaceae; genus Carex; species Carex littledalei. The sequence goes on from CM022105.1 coordinate 1,940,947, forward strand.
ATATTTACCGAATATGAAATTTTACCATTCCCAAACTATTTTTTAGCCTTCTACTAAAGAATATGAAATTTTAACATTCCCATTAACAAATAAAAAGGGTTGGACTAGTGAGTAATTGACCTAATAATAAACAAGAGAAGAGGATATGTACCTGTCCATAATAGTGAGTAATTGCTTTCTGACATCCTGGGCCCGCCTGAGTGATCTTGACTGTACAAAATTCTCAAAACACCAAGGGCCTGAGAAATTCTTCGCCTTCCATGCCTCATAAACTGCAAGTAAGGTCAAGTGGTCCCCTTCAGGTTGAAAGAACTTGGCTCGTTTCTGATCAGCCTGAGCCTGTTTCTCTCTTGGCCGGTAAAATATATTACCGGTTGTAATCATGGCTATAATGGTCAATATTTCATCAGTGCAACCAAGATCCACACTTGCCAAAAGCATCTTTGAGAGAGGCGGTTCTAAAGGAAATTCAGCCATTTTTCGACCCAGTTTTGTCAAAAGCCCCTCTTCATCTAGTGCACCAAGGCTGTATAGCTGTTCCATGGCCGAGATTAGGGCTTGAGGTGAGGGCGGGTCCATGAAATCAAACGACAGAAGGTCATTTATGCCCATAGCCTTCATAGTTAGAGTTATTAACCCCAGGTTGATTCGTTGGATTTCAGGTATAGTTGTAGGTGGCATCTCATTTCGGTATGCACTCTCTGTATATAGTCGGTAACATTTTCCGGGACCGGTACGGCCGGCACGACCTGCTCTTTGTTTGGCTGAGGCCTGTGAAATAGGTGTAATGACAAGCGAATCAAGCCCCTGTTTAGGGTTATATACATTGATTTTTGCAAAACCAGGGTCCACCACATAAAAGATGCCATCAATGGTCAAAGAGGCCTCAGCAATGTTGGTTGCCACCACCACTTTTCTCTTACCAGGTGGGGGCGGGTCAAAGATCCGTGACTGCATCTCACTTGGCAAAGCACTATAAACAGGTAAGATAATTAATTCTGGCACATTCTTTCCTAACCCTTTCATTCTCTCATAGAGACACTGACAAGCATGATCAATCTCCTCTTGACCTGTCAGAAAGACAAGTACATCCCCCTCTGGCTCAGTCAAATGAATCTGTAAAACCGTAATTAAAGCCGCATCCAAGTAATCAGTCTCGGGTTGCTTTGTGTATAGTATCTCCACAGGGAAAGTTCGACCTGGTATCGTGAAAATATTACAATTAAAGAAGTAACCCGAAAACTTCTCTGCATCGAGCGTGGCAGAGGTGACAATCAACCTCAGATCCTTTCTACGCCTTATCAATTGCTTTAACAAGCCAAATAATACATCAGTGTGTATAGTTCTCTCATGTGCTTCATCAAGCATAACAACTGAGTACTTTGATAAATTTTCATCCACCAAAATTTCCCTCAGAAGCATACCATCAGTCATGTACTTGATAACAGTCTCCGGGCCTGTGCAATCCTCAAATCGAATCGCATAACCGACCTCTTCCCCTAACCTGCATCCAAATTCTTCTGCCACACGCTTGGCCACAGACATGGCCGCCACACGACGAGGCTGTGTACACCCTATCATTCCATTAGTAGTATAACCTGCCTCGGCTAAATACTGGGTCACCTGTGTCGTTTTTCCTGAACCTGTTTCACCAATCACCACTAAGACCTGGTTATCATGCACTGCCTGAATTAGCTCCTTCTTCAGCTTATAAATAGGCAAACTCTGCCTCTGCTCCTGAATTGACAGTTTTGACCTTTGACCAAAAGTCAATGCCTTGCCATACGCATCCTTTTTCCACTCGGGCATGTCATAGGCTGACAATCCGACACCTCGAAGTTCCTGTGCAAGATGTCTCTCTCCAGTTTCTGGCATTGGATCTTCCCAGGGTCTATTCAAATCTTTAGGTATTGAATCGAGCATAGTTCTCTGCTGCTGTTCCCTCACCTCTCTTCTCTCTTTAATCAGTGCAGACTGTAAAGCAGCTGCACGGCTTAAAGAACCTTCAGGATTCTTGAATATTTTAACGGGTGACATGTCAATTGAAAACCTGGTTTGGCCTTGCAAAAAATTGGGTTCATCTTCATTCAACTCAATTTCTAGTTCCTCTTCTGCACCTTCTTCTTGGTACAATAGCCCGTCTCCTTCTTCATCAAACATGGGATTATCCCGCGCATCTAAAACACCTGCGGCCATTAATTGTTTTGCCTCCCATATCTCTGGTGAGCTTAAGCGCTTGAACGGCCGCCTAGAGTTGCTACCAGGTTCTTCTTCTTCTTTTATGGTTATACCAGAAAGACCTTTTCTAGTTGTGGATGTGCCACTATTATTGCTCCCACTTGTCGGGTTGGCACGTGTACCATCATTCTCTGAGCTTTTCTTCATGGGTAGCAAATCCTTACCTGTTTTCTGATCTACATCTCGCATGGACAAACTGAGCTTCTGGCCAGAAATAGATATTACCTTCACAAAAACCTCTTGGTCTCGTTTGACCAATTCTTTCGCATTTAAGACCCTCCGGGCCGCAATCTGAGAGATATGTACCAGTCCCTCCTTCCCACGCAAATCACTGAGCTGTACAAAGCAACCTGAATCCATCACTCGTGTGACCCGGCCCCGATAGACATTAAACAGCTCAGGCTCATCAGAGGTACTCTTTCTTCGACCCTTGTAATCCTCTCTTTCGTCTTCCACTTCTCTTTCTTCTTCCTTGGAGCGATTATCTCTACCTCTCCTGTGGCCTCTATCTCTATCTTTATCTCTATCACTCCTGTAATCCTCGTCTTTCACTTCATCGTACTTGCTATCTCTTCGAGGTCGTCTATCTCTCCCTCTTTCTCTCTCTCTGTCCCTGTCTCTATCTCTGTCTGTATCCCATTCTCTGTCTCTCTCACGGCCACGATCTCTGTCCCGGTTCCTATCTCTGTCTCTTTCTCTGCCCCGATCCCTGCCACAATCTTTCTCTCGGTCTTCTTCATGCGATTTCAGCTCTACATCAATCTCCATCTCTAGCTTTTTAACCCGATCCAGATCGTCTGGCCGTGACAACCCCGGGAATGAACCTTCTTTCAGCTTCGACTTGGAATCAGCCCCTCCTTTACCCTTAGAATTCTGGTCTGGCGGGAGAATAGCATGGATAATTGTAAGAAGAGTACGCACGAAGTAATCTGGCATATCGGCGCCATTCTCCTTCAGCTTCTTGTCAAATTCGGAGACTGAGGTGGAGGATCGACCGAGCTCGGTGATGAACTCCGCTAGAACCTTGTCGGCCACGCCTACATGGCTTTCGAGCTCGGAGCAGACCTTGGAAATGAGAGACAAGTATTCAAGCTTCTTCAATCCATCAGTTGCCTCCATTGGCTAGGGTTAGGGTTATGTTTACTGCAAAATCGAAGAAAAGAGAAGGGTTTATACTCTGATTGGAACCAAAATAAAAAAGAATTCAGTGGAATAGACACCGACATTTTTATTAATATCCAAAGTTTAATAGAAATTCTTATATTCTAGCAGTGAGCTTGCATCCCTGAAAAACAATAGCAGAAAATAAATCTTTAATGACTTGCATCAAACTCAAATACTCAATCGATTCTGTTGAGCAACCCTATCAAATTGATTCAATGACTTGCATCAAACTCAAATACTCAAATACTCGAATATTCAATGACATGCATCAAACTCAAATAATCAAATACTCAAATTGATACTAAACCAAATCACACAACGCTAAAGACCCTAAACTTAAAATTGATTTCTAAGTATGATGTTGAAAAGGCGAAACGGTACCTGAAAATGTGAAAATTGCGCAGCGGCTAAGAGACGCAGCAGAGGTGGCACGACGGATGAGATGAGGCGCGACGAAGGAGAGGTGGCGTCGGCAAGAGAGAGATCACTTTGCCGGGAGACTGGCGGCGAAGGGGGAAAGAGAGAGAGATAGGTGATATCGCATTATCGCGAGTCGGTCTGCTGGCTGCTCCTCAAAACCTTTTCAAACGGGCTTCTCACGGGCTTCTCAAACGCGCTGATGAATGAACATAACCGAACTTTGTTCAGGTCCTGTTTGGATTCGGTTCGTAAATAAAAAATAAATTGAACTGAACTGAACATTGGGCTCAGTTCGGATCACACCTCATTCAACTTCCATTTTTTAAGTGTTCAGCCCGGTTGCTCATGGACAAAACCGGTTCAATTAGCAGCCTTATTAATTTATGTTCAGATTTCCGGATTTTCGCCTCAAGCCGGCCACAAAATGGCTGGTTTACTGGGAGAGTAAACCAGCCATTTTGTGGCCAGCTTACTTTTTTTTTTTTTTTTTTTAAGACACTATGAAAAGCAAAATAATGAAATCTAACACTGAAAATTTAATTTTTTTTGTTTAAATTATTTGTTAGATTACTTCTTTTGATATATAATTAGCATATTTATACTAAAATACGCTAGATTATTTAAAATTATGTTGAAATTACACTGTATTAATTTAAATTAAATTACATTACATTACGCTAAAATACTGTAAATTACGCTAAATTACTTATAAATAGAGACGATATCTTCACTGAAAAGGCGAAAAACGACGACGAAACTTCAAACGGTCATAAAACGGCGCTCGAGTGTCCGATTTCAGCAAATGACCACTTTTCGGAAAGCTTGTGAAAATACGCATGCGTCAGTGACTACTACGTTGTTTTTCGAAATTCAAAATTGCTAAAAAACAAAGAATGCACAAAACACTAAAAAACACTAAAAACAATTAAGAATGCAACCTTGTCAGTTTTTGGTAACCCATATGCAAAACCGGCATTGGTGGCTCCCATTCCACCCTCTTTTAGACAGACTGGTTTTAATAAGAAATTTACTCTTATTAATTATATGAAGATTGTAGTTTTGTGAGGTACAGGTACGTCACGTATTTCCCATCACAACAAGGACTGAACTGTAAAATATTAGGAAGAGTTCCATCTCCATCTACGCGCAAGAGGAAGTGTTATCCTCGAAAGAACAAAAAAAATGCTGCCCATTTAAACATGGGCTTCATTGGCCGTAGCATTATCCAGTTGGGTTCCAAAACCGTAAGCTAGTCCTGAGTTGTTTGTTTTATTTTGAGAAACTTCAGGTTCAATCAAACTTGGTTTTATTTCAATCTCGGAAACTTAATGGCAGTTATAGTAATTTCATATTTATTATATGGCAAATTCTTCTATGCACCTAAGGATCTATTTGTAAAATGAACATATTTTCATTTTCAAAGTTCAAACAGTCGATCCGACCGTTAAACATTATCTCCATATTAAAATGTACTTGGAGGTCAAATTTTACATTTTTTGAATTTTTTTACTATTTATTAAGATGAGTACAAAATTCAATGGTCTTTATTTAACTAGTTTTGTAAAATACTTAATAAATAGTGAAAAAAATTTAAAAAATGTAAAATTTGACCGCCAAGTACATTTTAATACGGAGATAATGTTGAACGGTCGGATCGACTGTTTGAACTTTGAAAATGAAAATATGTTCATTTTACAAATAGGTCCTTAGGTGCACAGAAGCATCCCTCTACCTAGCTAATATTTTCATAGAGTCGGCGACTCGGCGGTAGAGTATTCTATCCCACTCGACAAAGGGCCGCAGGAATACCCTCCTTTAGAGTACCCTTTGTCAGCGAATTCCCGGCCTAAACCAAGGAATTTGGCGGCGCTCTCGTCTCTTCCGACTAGGTAAGAATCTACTTCTCCTTCTTTCTTCTTCTTCCTTTGCGCGGTAGAAGGTCTTCTTCTTGCAAACTGAAACCCTATAAATGAAATTTTGATGGCAATCTCTCTAAAATCATAGAAATTTGAGTATAATGATAAAATCTGTAAGGACTTCATTCTACGGAAAATGTTTAGCTGATCACGAAATTTCAATTCAAAATCATGTCTATTCCCACATTTTTATTAATATCCAAAGTTTAATAGAAATTATTATTTATGCTCAGATTCCCGTATTTTTGCAAAAAATGCTCAAGCCGGCCACAAAATGGCCGGCTTACTCCTTTTTTTCCTTTTTTTTTTTTTTATAGAGAGACACTATGAAGATCAAAATATTGAAATCTAACGCTGAAAATTTGAATTTTTTGTTTAAATTATTTGTTAGATTACTTCTTTTGATGTATAATTAGCATATTTATACTAAAATATGCTAGATTACTTGAAATTATGTTGAATTACACTATATTAATTTAAATTACATTATATTAAATTACATTACATTACGCTAAAATACGGTAAATTACGCTAAATTACATATGAATAGGGACGATATCTTCACTGAAAAGGCGAAAAACGACGACGAAACTTCAAACGGTCATAAAACGGCGCTCGAGTGTCCGATTTCAGCAAATGACCACTTTTCGGAAAGCTTGCGAAAATACGCATACGTCAGTGACTACTACGTCGTTTTTCGAAATTCAGAATTACCAAAAAACAAAGAATGCACAAAACACTAAAAAACACTAAAAACAATTAAGAATGCAACCTTGTCAGTTTTTGGTAACCCATATGCAAAACTGGCATTGGTGGCTCCCATTCCACCCTCTTTTAGACAGACTTAAAGTAAAGCCCATGAGCACTTTAAATTCTCAAGCTTATAAACCTCAGTTTATAACCTTTTAAACCTGACATGGAAGCTATTTAAATGTTTGACACAACTACTTTAAATGGTTGTAGCCAAAGGTTTAAACACGTGATACTATATGATCGACATCAAAGGTTTAAATGCTTGAATGTAGTAGTTTAAATGGTAGACATTAGAAGAGAAAATCAAGTAGAAAACATGCATATTTTTATATTCGTAAAATTCATCACAGATCGTCGGAAAAATGGACGAGAATGGTGAGAGAAAAAATAAAAAAAAAGATTGGGTGAAAAAAATATATTTTTTTAGCTTGAAGACAAAAGTAGTTAAGAGTTCAAACTACACAGATTTATGATTTAAATGCTTGCAAATAGAGGTTTAAATGCTTGCGAGTAACATTGTAAAATGTTATAAACAAAATTTTAAAAGTTTGGATATGAGCGCTGGAAATGAAAATTAGGCAAAATTGGAAGATTTTTTCTGTTAAACTAATTAGGAGGCACGCTCGGATATGATGGCTCGGAGACCAGAACATTTCCCATAATATTTATCTAAAGATAATCAGTTTATTGTAGTTTTGTTAAGTTGAATGCTATGCTTGGAGCGTTATCTTTTTTTTTTTTTTAATACTTAAGTGCATTAATTCGAAGTTCGTATGTTATCGAATAATCTTGTAATAAGAAACGTAACAATGATATAAAAATATTTAAGTAGAATCTTTGATTGTTGTATATGTTTCTTAGTTGTATTGGATATTTTGCTTGTAGAATTTTCATACATATTTTGACTTTTAAAACAATAAAAAAGATTTTATGGATGCATAATAAATATATTCTTTCTGATTTTGCTTACTGGCTACAAAGTAAAAAATAGAAATGTTTAATTAAATAATTAAAATGATCTACTACAAGTAGAAATCGTATACAAAATTTGTTTTTTTTTATTAGAACGGAATTTAAGGAAACTAATATTAATTAGCGCACATTTTTTTAATCTAATTCTTGAGCATACATAGGTTGCCAATAATTTAGCGCACATGGGTCGCCAATTTATATGGTATATAATGATCGCCAAATTACTTAAAAGTCGAAATTTCTACTTTGCTCTCTAATATTTTCGCTTCTCAAATAATGATAACGTCGCCACTTTAATCAGATGGCATGTCTAAGAAAAAACCGAAATTTTTATTAATAGAAAAAATATTAAATTAATGTCGACATAGAATAAAGAATTCGTCAGATTTTCATATCTAACAAAGACGTTACGGTTCGTAACGTCCAGGGAACGTTACGAACCGTAACGGCCAGCTTAACTACATTCCATCGCTAATTGCAGCTGCTAAGGGCTGGCCGTTGAGAACGGTGACGTCCAGGGAGAAAAGAAAAAAAAAAAAAAAAGGTGTGGCCGTTGCGAACGATGACGGCCTGCGCAAAAAAAAAAAAAAAATTCGAGGCCGTTGCGAACGATAACGTCCCGGGAGAGAAGCAACATCGCTTCAATTTTTTGCGCAGATGAAGCGATACCAATTTTTTGGTCGGCGATATTTTCAGTTAGCCCTTGGTTTTTCCTTATACTTGTTTCGGACCCAAGAAAAGCAACAAGACAACAAGTGCTTTTAGCGATTCAGTCCTTGTATCTATATATATTATTTCTTACCAACAATTTTTGGGTAAATATTTTAATAGAATGGTTTTGGCTTCATGCAGCGCGCATGCTATAGAATTAAAACCGTACTGCATATGGTTAGTGCGCTGCATGAATCCCAAACTACTCCGTTAATATAGTTTCTATATACAGATATAGTGTTCTAGAATGAAGAAAAATAAACTTTTTGCATGTAAAAAAGTGGCCAAACAGACCCATCCTTCAACGTGATCACTAAAATGTTAGAATTATTTAATTAAAATAGTATTTCTTCGGTCTATTTCTCTTAATAAACTCAGAACCAAACTTTCCGATTAAATATTTTATATTTTTGTATTAATTTTTTTTATATATAAGATAGATTTTTTTTAATTTATCCAATCATAATTAATGTTAACCTATAAATGTCATATATAAACTTAATGATAAGAAAGTATGATTTCATATATTGTCATTCATCCTCTTGAATAGAGTAATTATTGTATCCATTCCTCTATTACCTGTTTTGTTATCACAAATTTTATTTTACTGTTTTGTGACTTTTTCATTCATGAATAACTGAAGTCTATTAATATAATATCACTCTAAAAATATATTTTAGGAGAAATACTTTACCACATATTCTTGAAATTATTGATTCTATTTTTACTACCTCTATAAATGAATTTCGAGTTTGTTCTCATGACTATTTTAAAGTACTTAATTCTTTAATTAGATTAAAATATGTAAGTTTGGCATGGTATATACCTGCTTGTAAAATATATGACTGTATAGTATAAAATTACGAGCCTATATCACTTCAGATATGTTCTCTTTCTTTTGTATTTTAATAACATTTGTTTTCTTCAGTTTTTTTGCGCAGGCCGTTATCGTTGGCCACGGTCACAGCTTTTTTTTTTTTTTTTTTTTTTTCTTTTCTCCCTGGACGTTACTGTTCTCAACGGCCAGCCCTTAGCAGCTGCAATTAGCGATTCCATGTAGTTAAGCTGGACGTTACGAACAGTAACGTCTTTGTTAGATTTGAAAATCGGACGAATTCATTATTCTATATCGACATTAGTTTATTATATTTTCTATTAATAAAAATTTCGGAAGAAAAAAGTATGAAAGTTCAAGGACTACAATGACAATCATATAGAAGTTTAAGACCAAATGGAATATGTATAAAGTTTTATTATTTTAAGGACCGTTATAAAATTATTAAAAATATAAAATTGGCAGAAAATTTTCCTCCAGAATTTATGGTGTCATGTAAAATAATTTCTACTTAGTTCTTTTCTAATGAAATGAATTCATTTCTTTTTCTCCAAGAGTACCAGTACGGCATAAAAAATAGATTAGGACAACAAAACAACTATTTTCCTAGAAAATAAGTGGCCAACGCTAGGAAAAAGAAAATCAATTCCGGTAAAACTATTTGTGTTAAGTTTCCTGCTGTCCTGACAGAAAGTAAATTTCTAGAAAAGCAGTTCCACCGGAATTCGTATCCTCTGCATTAACTCAAATTTTGAGTTAAGATCTGAACCGTCCTATTGAGATCCGCACTAATATTAAAGTACACGTACATCATAGGAGTGGACAGGATTGGTCCGAGTTCTGATCGTACGGTTCATAAATTAACTCAAACGGTGCGTTAATGCAGAGGATACGTGTTCGTTCCACCGGGGGTAAACAGATTAACAGAAGCCTCTACCACTTAGCAGGTTACCCATTTCGATTTTGGTCTACTTGCTGTCTTCGTCGCCCCATTCGCATCGAGACAGTGGTACCAACCCCCCCTCCCGTCTCATCAACGGGATCGGCGCATCTCATATTCTCTCTTTTATCTCTTCAGATTCAGATCCAGAGACGAATCGATTCATTGACGTGATTTAACGAGATCTTTATCCAATATTTTGCCGTTTTTTCGAATAATTCGAGCATGGAGGCTTTCGAGAATTACTTCAAGAAAGCAGATTTGAATCAGGATGGGAAGATCAGCGGACCCGAGGCTGTTGCTTTTTTTCAAGGATCCGGTTTGCCCCAGCAAGTGCTTGCGCAGGTTACTACCTTTGGTTGTTTGTTTTCTGGTTCCGTATTGATTGATCTAATTGAACTTTGACTACTAATTAGGAGCTAAACTAAACTGAAATTAGAAATGGGCAGGGGGTTTAAAAGAAAGCAAGTGCTAGTTCTGACTTCTGATGGAACTGTTTTGGGCATTGGTCTTTTTGCTAACTTGAAAATATCACTTCAAGTTTTTGCTTGTTGCTAGTGATTATGTATGCTTGTATAGTTTTCCTTCCATTTAATCTGTATAATGTGGAGGAGAAAAGGTAAACTGAGGTGGTACAAAATCAATATATGTGTACTATTTCTAAGATCATAACTGGTGCTACATTACATTCTTATATACAGATCTGGATGTATGCTGATCAGAACAAAACTGGCTTCCTTGGCCGCCCAGAATTTTTCAATGCCCTGAGACTGGTTACTGTGGCACAAAGTGGGCGCGCCTTAACGACTGAGATTGTAAAATCTGCTCTCTATGGCCCAGCAGCAGCTAAAATTCCTGCTCCACAGATGAAGTCTGTAGGGCCCACACCTGCGCCACAAGTAACCCCCAGCCCCTCTGCTATGCCTCAAGGTGCCAACCCTGCCATCCCACCTTCTAGTCACATGAGTGCATTAACCCCGACCCAGTACACGGGAGCACGGTCCCCACAAGTGACATCTCCAAATTTGGGTCTGATGAGACCACCTCAGGCTACTCCAGTTCCTTCTCCATCGCTGCTTCAAGCACCAGGTGTCAATGCAGGATTGGCTGCTGTGCAGGGTTCTTCTCCATCCTCACTTCAGGCAGCAGGTTTCAGGCCAGGATTTGGTGCTCCTGTTCCGGCTTCTTCTGCATCCCCACTTCAAGAACTTGGTGTCTCCCAAGGATTGGGCCCACGTCCTCCAAGTCCTTCTCCCTCCCCACTTCAAGTGCTCGGTGCCACCCAAGGATTGGCTGGAGGAAGCACTGTGCCTGGCCCACGGCCTGTGACCTCAGGTACAATGGAACTATCAGTGGATTGGCTTGGTAACAAAACAGGGGGGGTTCAACCGAAGCCATCCACTCCATCAAGTAGCAGCACAGATGTCTTCGGTCTATCATCACTTTCTAATACAATGGGCACAGCTCCAAGACCGCAAGTACAACCAACTACAGCCTCTTCTATCCCTCCAAAGCCGCAGGACCCATTTTTCTCTTCATTGACACAACCAATGCAACCGGCTCTGTCTCAAAATGGCCTCTCTTCATCTACCTCGGGATTTGGGAATGACTCATTCTCTGTCCAGCAAAAGTCAAGTGCCTTGAGTGGAACCATGACTGCACGAAGTTCATCTCCTCAAATTAGTTTTTCTCAACTTGACCCTTTGCGGTCTACTCAGGTTGCAACCTCGGGTGGTACCAATAGTAACCAGGTTCAACAGACCCAGACACAAGCAAGTGCTGGTGCTGGAGTTTTTGGTTCGGGCTCAGGACAGCCACAATCCCAGTGGCCAAAAATGACTAAATCTGATGTGAATAAGTACACTAAGGTGTTTCATGAAGTGGACAAGGACAGAGATGGGAGGATCACTGGCATGGAGGCTCGCAATTTGTTTCTTAGCTGGAAGCTCCCTAGAGGTGCACAGTTTCTTAGTGTACCATGCATTTTTCTGTAGCACTCTTGAATCCCATGCTGCAGCTTTCTTCTAAACAAAAACTATAGTTTATCAAATAACCGAGTATCATATGGTTTCTTAGTTGAGAGACAACTGAATTTCAGATTTCAGAACTGATATAGTGAAGTCTGCTTCACTTTGTACTGTTGTATGGGCTTGCCAAACTTTGACTTTTGAAATAGTAGAGGCAAAAGTGTGCTCGAGACTCATTTGCACAGTTGGGCTTAAATTATAATTGCACAGTTGAGGATTAGTCAAGGGGATTGGTTGTACTTAGTTTTAATTAACTGCAATATTTCAGTCGGCAGTACCTTGCCATGGTAGCATTCTTTGGGTGAGGAGTTGGGACTATTACAAACAAAAACTGGCTGATCATTGAGCTTAGCAGAAAAAATTGAAATCTGTTACTTAGGGAGGGTTTTTCTACAAACCCTTTAAGCTTCACTAATAGATACTTAATTTGGCCAAAATGACATATTGATCATTCTGTTCTAATTTTACCTTTTTGGTAATGGACAGAAATATTAAAGCAGGTGTGGGACTTGTCAGACCAGGATAGTGATGGTATGCTTAGTCTCAGAGAGTTTTGCATTGCACTTTATCTGATGGAGAGACACCGGCAAGGGTCTACTTTACCGAAATCACTCCCTGATTCACTCAGATATGATGAAGCACTGCTCCAGGCCACTGGCTTACCTGCAGCAGCATATGCAGGCCCCACTTGGCAACAAAATCCCGGTAATCACTCTGCTCTTCTAACTTGTGAAAAAATAACTGATGATCTGAGGGAATATCACCTGTTAAATTGATCTTGCTGGTACTCTGTATGGAATGTCCTAGTATCGTTTGCCAACAAATATTGCAATTTTGACATTTGACCTCTTTAAGTTGCATATCTTAAACACCCCCACTAAATCAAGAGTCATATTTCTTAGTACAGTTATATAACTTAAAAGGTTTTTCTTGTCTGATCAGCGATGGCAAATAGAGCTCCAGGAGCAGTTGTGGTCCCGGGTATGGGGACCATGAGGCCCCCAATTCCTGGGCACATGCATCCTCCTCATATGAAAGCAGGTCAAGGAAAGCTAAGCATGCCTGCTGTGGATAATAATCACACTGCTGTCAGTAGGGATGCACCTGTTGCCATAGCACCTGATGCTCAGGATGCGGCGGCTGCTGATAGAAAGGTATGTTTTCTTTCACTGGCTATGTGATGACTATGATCCAAGAGTGCTACAATACCTCTGCTATATGACAAATCAACACCTTTTACCTATTACTTGTAATTACTTGCTGGTTGGAACATGTATAAGGATATTAAGCCTTGCTAAAGCAATTTAACAATAATTGTAGTATCCCAATTAAAAAATTAAACTACTGTTCTGAAAGCTTTGGACCTGTCCTGTAAGAATCTGGTATGGACATGATATTGGAGATCACATTCAAGTACCAGAGCAGCCTTTAGTAGTTGCTATATGGCCTTACTGGGTTTTCATCCTGGCAATTCAAATCCTATATAAAAACTATAATGTCGGTATGTTAACTTGACTTGCATTATCTTACAATTATAAATTTATTAGTTTCTTGAAGTGATAATATTTCCTACTATCCGTGACCTTCAACAGTCACATTAAAGGTTTCATTTGTGTATGGTGCTTTGTCATGTTAAACGTTCTTAATGAAAAGTATCAACACTTTTGGTGCTAAATTTAGGCTGCAGAAAAGCTGATCCTTGATTCAAAAGAGAAGATAGAGTATTACCGTACTATGATGCAAGAGCTTGTAAGCACTCTTTTCACTTGCCTTTGTATATTATTTTTAGAATATAATTGCATATTTGATCTTAAATTGGAATTTTTTTGTTGGTTTCTTGCTTATGAATATAATTCTGGTTCTTTCATTTTTTTGCTAAAGGTTCTTTACAGAAGTCGCTGCGACAACAGGCTTAATGAAATTACTGAAAGAGCATCATCAGACAAACGTGAGGTAATGTTATGGTTTCATTTGTCTCGTGGAATATAACTTTTAGTATATTGTTTTCGTAAATGAAAAGAGCAGTGTCCCTGTCGGGTTATAAACTTTGTAACTAAATATGAGATTTGGATATCTTAATTTGAAGTTGGTTATTAAGAAAATTGCCTAGTAAGCACTTGGTTGGAATTTTAATTGATATAATAGCATTTTGACGACTTTGGGTTTTAATTGGGGCTTAAACAGCATTTTCCCAGCCAAATTAACAATCAAATCCAAACTTTTACCAATTTGCTTGGTCGTTGTTCTGGCCCATACTGAACCTGTAAGGTGTTGCTCTCTGAGATCTTCAGTTTACCTGTTGTTGTTATAAATTCCGTTTGTTTTAAGATTCTTTCTAACCCGGCTTATGTATGTACCTAAGGTTGAATCACTAGCCAAGAAGTATGAAGAGAAATATAAGCAAGTAGGGGAGATAGCATCTAAGCTGGCTGTGGAGGATGCTGCAATTCGCGATGTTCATGTTAGTTCATTTCTCTCTGAAACAAGTTGCTCTAGTAAAAGTGTTTATTGCCACTCCATCTTAGGTTTCACAATTATCTTAACAGGAAAGAAAAACTGAGCTGCAAAATGCAATTGCTAAAATGGAACAAGGTGGAAGTGCTGATGGATTGCTTCAGGTAAAACTCTGCTCTTTTGTATTTCGTACTGCTACCAGACCAGACTAGTATTGTACTGTTGCATTGTTGTCACATCTGCTATAATGAGATGATTTAAGGGGTTATTTTTGCTATGTAATAACACAGTGTGGCCAACCGGTTTTCAATATTTAGGATTGCCTCAATTTTTTTAATAGTACAATGTGGCCAACTTGTTTTCAATATTTGATATTGCACATTTGTATACTGTAATATCTTTTCCTTTATTCATCTTGTTATAATAATAGGTTCGTGCTGATCGAATCCAATATCAACTGGAGGAGCTCGAGAGGGCTCTGGCTGAACGGTGCAAGCATTTTGGGCTGAGTGTAAATCAATCTGCTTCAATTGAGCTGCCTTTTGGTATTATCTGGCATATCTTGGCTTGCATATGTTGCAATCACCGCATTTTATTTCTCTGCTTTTATAATCAGTTATGTATTTCCCAAGTAACTTTTGCTTGTTGTTTCTTTTTTTAGGCTGGGAACCTGGTGCCCCAGAGGGTGCAATTGACTGGGATGAAGATTGGGATAAATTTGAGGATGAAGGTGATTTTAATTCTGTAAATTTATTACTGAAAGTTGTGCCACAATGTACTTCCCAGAGGGTGGCAACCATGAACCCAACCAGACCTAATGGGTTGGTTATTCTGGTTTAGGCCCACCTTATCTGACCCTTTATAGGTTAGGTCCGGGTGAACAGGTCATGACCCAACCAGATCCGATCTGTTCCCACTGGGCCCTGTGGTCAGGATCTGAGTTAGGCTGGAAACAAGGAAAAAAAAGATAATTTGAAAAGAACTACCAATTCGACCCCTCCTCTTTGTAAAAAACAGTGATTATAAAAAAGTAGTGAATAAAGCAAGTCGGGTTGGGTCTGACCAATTTAAAGTATTATTTAAATGTTGGTGACCCAACCCTGTGTTACAAATAGCGGTAGTGGTCTGTAGCGGAGAGGTGTCAGTCGAGGCTATAGCGGGACTATGATGGCTATGGTGGAAGCTATTCAATGTAGTGATATACCTTGAAAAATGTATTTTCAATAGTATTTAAACCATTATTATTATACCACAAGTCTTAATAATACTATCAAATCACACAATTATAACGATATATTATTGGGAGGCTCAAAAAAGGAGATGGAGCTGGGAACTCAGATGATATTATATCTTTGTAGCCAGTATGAAACTGAATCATTGACCAGGACAAATCATAAAATATGTTGATGAAAATCTAAGTTGAAACCTAAATTTTTCCTTGTAATCAATATTGGACCGATCTTTCAATAAATTAGTTATTCTTTAAATAGAAGCTTTCAGAAATATTTTCAAAATTATTTGGCCTCCATTTTACACTGCAATTACTTGGCTTTTAATGCTAACCTTAATACATAAACAGCCTAGAGAAAAGCAGTATTAGCATATTAGGACAATTCTTTTTGCAAATTTTTAGGTTTTATGGTCGTAAAGCCCAACACCACAGAGGTGGAGCACGTGGCTCCTTCTGAGAACAAGACCCCTTCTCTTTGGAACGATGACGATTCATTGGCTGACGGCTTTTCTCCAGTTGCTTCCTCTTCAAACGGCCATCATAAGAACAGGACTTTCAGTGTGACTGACTCTGAATTGAACTACGATCAAAGCGACGAGTCTTTGGCTAGCCCTGGTGGAAGAAGCACATTTGAAAGCCCGTTTGTCTCTTCCCCTCGAATAAAGGATGATCTCAGGTACTGTGTACTCTGTCTTCATTTTAAGGTTATTGCAACTTATGAGGAGTATTTTATGGCAGTTATTTTTCTATTTTTTTTTTTTTTATTATCTTTTATTTTTCCTCTCTTTTTCTGTACATATTTGTGTGGACTTGGGAATCCCAAAGGAGAATGAGGGGCATAATCAGTGCTTGAGCCAGTTATTTTTTCAGTCCTGGTACTGTTTAATACTTGATCCACCAATATACGAAGTGACATTGGCAAGAGTTTTACCCAGCATTAGCCTCAAATAGATGTGGCAAGGCTGGCATGTGCTGTATTGGGTACAGGGAACATTGGTCAAATTTGATTTTTTTTTTTAATTTATTTGTTTCTCTCTATTTCGTATTAATAGGGCATCACTGACTTATTTTTATTATTTCGGTAGTGATCATGATGGTGCTGAATCTAGCGTTTTTGGAGACAAGTTTGCAGATGGACCTTCATGGAATTTTGATGATACAGATACTGACTCGGTGTGGGGCGCAAATACCATGGCAAGTTCACTCCTTCCAACTTCACTAAACCATCCCTAAATAAAAAATGATATCTTGTTTTTTTGAGGAACTACATCAAATGATATAAAAAGGGAATAAATATATGACACTCAAGAGTTAACTATACTGTGTACCCTCCAATGCAGGATACCGACAATCAAAGGAACTCTTTCTTCACCTCAGGAGATGATTTTGGGCTGAATCCAATCCGCACAGACTCGCCAAGCGCTTCTACTGTCTATGGCAAGAAGAAGAGCTCATTCTTTGACGACTCTGTCCCGAGTTCTCCTTCTTTCAGCACTGCCGGTTTTTCACCCAAGTTTAATGATAACACATCCTTTAACTACGGAGGATTTGACTCATTCAAGACTGAAGACAGTGGGTTCTTCCCGCAGGATAGTAATCGTTTTTCAAGGTTTGACTCGATGGCCAGCTCCAAGGGGGACACACTGTCTCGGTTCGACTCTATGAGAAGCACTACGGATTTTGGTCACAAGCGCGCATTTGATTCGTTTGATGATAATGACCCGTTTGGCTCTACTGGACCTTTCAAGGCTTCTGGATCCCCTCCACGGTTCTAAATCTTCTAGATGTTTTCTGAAGCATTCTTTGATTCTTCTATTTGTGGAAGGCAAATGCGTTCAAGGGCAATGGTGAATATATAAAGGTGGTTTTTGTAAAGCTGTGTCATGTTTCTCTTTAATATGATATGATTTCTCTGTTTCTTGGGTGAGGGGTTGGTTGTTTGTTAGTAGTGTAGGTTGTGTATGTGAAGGACACCTCTTTCTTGTTTTCAGCTCTTTGTTTTATTGAAAACTGTTTGAAAATGAGTTAATATTATTTCTGTTTGGCCTTCCAAATTTTCGTTGGGTGTTGTTGTGATATAAATGATCTATCATTGTATAGAAAACAAGCTTTAGTTTTCTCTTGGTTCTGTAATAATTACATTAAAATAGCGGATTGTGTACTAATCTTTTTTGTTGGTACTTGGCTATGGAGCAAAAATATATTTCTATCTATTTTCTTAATGATAATTATGGCAGCAAAGATATATTTCTTTTTCTATAATTTCCTAATGTTCTCTACGTTGCCTTTTATATTAGCGGACCTTTGTATCTGATACTTCAGTGTCGGAGGAAAGTATGGGAAAAGGATGGCCTTATAAATTGAAAATTTATAATTATACTTATAACTTTTATATATACCAATACTTTCAGCACCTTTTAAATGATAAAATTACACTGTAGTAGATTAGAATATTTAGTTCTTCAATTTTTATTTTTTAAGCTCAGCCCCTAACAAACGGACTGCTGATAGAAGCTAGGGCACTACTGGAAAACCTCAGATCCAAATTATTGTATTGGGTGTAAAAAGAGGATTCAGAGCGGATAGTGCTGAAATCATATTTATATCCACATTTCATCGAGTGAATATGAATAAGGATACGAATATTAGATGAATATCAAATTCGTCTTAAACAGATACACATAAGAAACATCAACAAATACAAATTCAGATACGAACATGCAACGGATAATTGATGGATATTACTTACTAGCAAATATAATACAAATAATTTGGAATAATAACAAAATCGATATAAAAAAGAAATACATATATTAATTGATGCTCATAATAAATATATTTTCATGAGGGCATTTCAACAAAAAATGAAAAAGAAAAAAAATTAGAAGTCGAGTTGTGCAAATAGAATTTTGACAATTTAACATCATCCTGAAAATAAGAAACTTATAGCATCTCCTTCTATTTTAGATTCTAATAGTCTATATATATATATATATATATTTGATAAAAGTGGTTATACCACCAGTTTCATTATAAAACTATCATGTCCATACAAAAGCTGAGAGTCATAGTCTCTGGTACATCAATCCGAAACAAATGTCTAACTAATAGTAAAGCCAACAGTACCTAAATTCAAGTAAAATGCATAAGAGTTTTGCAAGTGAACCAATAAACAAGCAAACTAGGAAGTATCACTCATAACCACTACACTAGCACTAGCAGAAGAACCAAAAACAACGTTATTGGGTGAATCAACTTGAAGAAAGCTAGCTGCTACATCAATAGCATCACAGTCAGTCCAATCACGCAGATAGTTAGAGAGGTCTGACCCTTCTAAACTAAGAAAAGGGTCGTAGTCTGATCCCAGCTGGGGGCTGTCCTGAGTATCCGTGTCTGACATGACTATTAAAGAGGCTGCCTGATTCAAATAAGTAAGATCATAGGCAAAATTAAGATTAATTTAAAATAAGAATTATCAAGTCGTGCCTTACACCAATAAGAAGTTAGTGCTATGATAGTAGCACCCACAGAACTAATAGATGGAATAGGGGTTTGTTGAAAACAAATTGTATTTCTTGTAAGCCAAACTAACCATAAAGTAGCTGCCCTAATCAATTCTACAACTAGTGAATCTTTTAAAGGAATCCAATAATAAAAAAGCCACAAGTCAACAAGGGTAGTACAATTATAATTTAAATTGTTATGGTTGTCTATTCAAGACCAAAGAGTAGATATAAATGGATAAGTCACAAACAGATGGTCAACTGTTTCAGGAGCCCCACAAAATGGGCAATCTAGGGTGCCTTGCCACCCCCTCTTAGCTAAATTACATTTAGTAAGAACCTTATTTTGCCTTAATAACCAAACAAAAATTTTAATTTTAAGAGGTATTTTAGAATGTCATAAGGTACTATAGGTCTTATTAGGAATACCCCTAAATGACAACCATAAATAAAGGGAATGCACAGTAAATAGAGTAGATGGAGTCCATTTCCAAACAAATTAATCAGGGGTAAGAGGATCGGTGAAGACAGAGCTGGAAAATATAGAACTAGTGAGGTGTTGCCATTCTGTAAGTAGGATGTCTGTAAGTTGTCTATTAAATTGAAGATTAAGATTAGAAGAGGAGATGGCATGACAAACTAAAAATTTTTGGTTTGTAGCAACTCTAAACAGGTGAGGGTAAACACAATATAAAGCACACTCCCCTATCCATCTATCTAACCAAAAAAAGGTATCTCCACCATTGCCAATGATGTCACTACCAAGTTTTAAAAAAAAAACCATTGCCAATGATTCTATTAATGCCCAAGTCATAGATATCTAAATTATCTAAAACACCTAACCAAAAAGGAGAACAACTTTGACAGTTAAACCATTTGTACCATATTTATCAGCTAAAATGTTCTTCCATGTTCCACTAATAGTATAGATATTGTTTTAACAATTTAAAACCAAAGTCATATCCGTATTTGCATTTTTTTTCGAACAACAAATACGAATAATCTATTTATGAAAACGGATAGTATATTTATGAATAATATATGAATACGGACACACACGAAACGGATTCCCGTTTACACACCTAGTTGCAAGTCTGCAACTTGCCATTTTTTGAACTTTTAATCCATCGAAGATATTTCTATATATCCTACAAATTGATCATACATGCATGTACCCAAATCATGCCATACAAATTAATTCAAAAGCATGCACTTTGCTTAATACGACCGCTTCTCGTCCACATATATGCCAATATATATATAGAGAGAGTCTGGCTAGTGTCTAAACGTTTGGATAGAGATTTATATCTAAATAAGTTATTTTTACAATTTCAAAGTCCCAAAAGCCGATCTGAAGCACTCAATATGTTCTCCATATTAAAATGTGCTTGGAAACTAAATTTTAGATTTTTTGAAATTTTTTGCTATTTTTAAAAAAAAATTGAAAATCGTTGTTTTGATGAATTTTTTATTATTTTTTTCCCATATCAAAATAGGGATTTTAAAAAATTCTAAAAAAATAGTAAAAAATTGCCAAAAAATGTAAAATTTAGTTTCCAAGAACTTTTAATATGAAGAACATGTTGAGCGCTTCATATCAACTGTTTGGACTTTGAAATCGCAAAAATGACTTGTTTGGATACAAACCTCTATCCAAACGTTTGGACACTAGCCGGACTCTCTCTCTCTCTCTATATATATATATATATAGAGAGAGAGAGAGAGAGAGTGGCTAAGATGAAAGTGGTATGACCAAGGCCTTGGTGCTACCAATTAGTTTTTGCGATTTTAAAGTTCAAATAGTCGATCCAAACCGTTAGATGTTCAATCTATATTAAAATCTGCTTGGAGACCAAATTTTACATTTTTTGGAATTTTTTTACTATTTATTAAGCCACTTTGAAAATTGCTGATCACATGGTCCATAATTTGGTTGCATTGTTTTTACTGTTCACCCGGATCAGCAATTTTCAAAGTGACTTAATAAATAGTAAAAAAATTCCAAAAAATGTAAAATTTGGTCTCCAAGCAGATTTTATAGATTGAACATCTAACGGTTTGGATCGACTGTTTGAACTTTAAAATCGCAAAAACTAATTAGTTGCACGAGAGCCTTGGTCATACCACTTTGATATTAGCCACTCTCTCTCTCTATATATATATATATATTAAATTATTTAATTATATTTCGATCACTTGGTTAAAATTTTCTAACTGAATAAAAAAAAAGGACTTCTGATGTAAAACCAGCAGACAGTTTATATTATCAGTTAAGTAAAATTTTATACAGATATTCTGACAAAACTTAGCAGACATTAACTGGTCAAAGGCCACAGTGATGAAACCAGTATGGCCATTTACAACTTATTGTGTGCCTTATCAATGTCTGTCAATGTCTGGTATGATACACAATTCATCTCCAAAATCCTGAATTCAAAGTAAAGGAAAATAATCTCGAAAAGTCCATATGCCTACTAACAGGGAATCAAAATCTGTAAAGTTTTCAAGTAAATCAAGGGAAGCCAAACCCCATGTCTTTTTTAAATGTCACCTCTATTTATCTAAACCTCACCACAAACTCTTGATTTAGGTGGTACCGCTCCCATTAAGCATCTCAAGCACAGCAAGAGCAGCCTTCTGGAATCGCTCCCTATCCTCCTCTAACATTCTCCCTTTCTCAAAGACGCTCTCCTTGCATTTCTCCATGTCAGTTGCTATCTCTGCAATGCTTTGGTCCACTTCACTGCTCCCACGTTTTTCAAAAGAATCAGTTTAATTACACAATACATTCTAATATATTCTGATATACTGATATATTTAACAGAATTCATCAGTACCTTTTAAGAACACAATATATCACATGCATCCAACAATGTAAAAATAATAAATACTACCACAGACATCTTCAAATTGTTATTGATATAATGTTATTAGGGAATAGCTTATATAAATCTTTTTGAAGATGTGTATATCAAATTTGATTTGGATGAAAAGAAACCTGGTCATCTTAAGCATGTTTTGCATTGCACCCTGAAGCTGATTTGATATATCTGTTTCACCACATAAGAGAGAGAATATAAATATCACTCTATTATTGTCCAAATTAACAGAATGTTTCAGTAATATCGTAATGATGCACAAGTCGGAGGAAATCAGATAGATTTTGAATATTCAAACAGAGAATCCATTTGAATTTTGAAACTGCACGCCAATAAGAAATTGAACCTCCATATTTCAAAATAACAAATAAAGGACTTCGACTCAATTTGAAATATATTACAATTTGAAGGCATTCAACGTAACCCTTTATTTAAAGAGATCTGCGATCACAAATGATAATGAAGAGATCAATTGGCCATGTATCTACAGTCCAAAAATTGTTGAGACACGAAACAAGAAAAATAGTTTCGAAGTATAGTTAAACCCCAGAGAAAATCAATCACATCTACAATTATTGGCAGATATTTAGTTGCATAATCTGAGCAAAATTAGCAATCAAGTATGAAAGACACTGCATAGCTTTCCGAGCAGATCGGATTTGATACAATCACACTACTCAGATACTTACCAAAGTTTAAGATTAAACAATAAATAGAACATTTTTTCCAAAATAATAGATTCAAACTAGAAAATAAAGATAAGAATAAGAGATCGCAATAGAATATTCCCACAGTTGTGAACACAAAAAATAATAACACATCCATCATTATTGACAAATTAATCGTATAATATGAGAAATTAGCATCAAGTACGAAATACAGATTTCAAGATACACGAGCATGAGCATATCTCAGTTGATCAATTACACAACTGAGCTGGTTACCAAAGTCATCTTAAACTACAAATTGAACAGATTTTTCAAATCTACATATTCAAAATAGAAAAAAAAGAAAGGAAAGAGATATTTCAGTAGAATTTTCCTGAGATGTTATCAGAAATTCAGATATCGTGATCTGTTAATCAGATCGGAAGCAGAGCTCGTAGGATAAAATCTAAGAACTCGAAAAATGCTTATGTAGCTATGTAATAGGAGAGTACCAATGAGGAGAGATGAGATCGGTGATTCGGCTTCTTCACCAGGGACGAGCGCATTGTTCTCCATCTCTAGTCTCTCTCTCTCTCTCTCTCGCTAATCTATAATATAGCGAGAATGAGCGAGCAACGGTGCGAGCGCGCGTTGATAGATAATTGAAGGCGCTTCGTTTGATTTTCACTTTACAACAAGTCAACAACTGGCAGTGAGTATCCTATGCGGTACCAGACCGTGTAAAGTAGCCTATTAGAATTTCAAATCCGCTTTGAGATTCGTGTCATAATACACGGTCCGGTACCGCGTTGCATCTGAATTCCTTTATGGAGAATCGGATGAAAATGAAAAAAAAAAAAATGCATCCCGCCGGTTCACTCACTACTCGGTACTCACTGCCTCACTGGTTGGAAGAAACTCATTCGAACCCTTATAAACTTAAAATATGAAATATCCCCTAGTGAACAAAAGATGTTATCTATATTCCATTTCCCCGAAAGTGAGGGGCGGATTCAAGCATGGAAAAAGGGGGCTGAGCCCCTTATAAATTTATAATTTAAAATTCCGTTTATTAAATATTATAAAATTGTTATGCATACATCAATACTCTTTAGTCCCTTATAAAACAAAATTACACTACATAAAACTTTTCATCCCCTCCAATTTTAATTTTCTAATTTTGTCCCGATTAAAAATACATCGTAAGAAAAAAAAATGGCCTCATCTTGATCGCATAGCACCACAAATATATATAATTTTTAGAATTTCTAATTGTACATGCAAAATAAATTTGTCAGTCGACTAAAATTTCCAAACTGATAAAATTGATGTACATTATTTGTTCTATATTTCGTAAGTGATTAATAATATTTGATGTCATTTCATAAATTTCGAGTCTTAAATTTTGACGAATTTATTTTGCACGCATCAAATGATTTTTCAAATGTTTTGATCTTCTGATAAAGAAGGGAAAATAGAATAATTTAACTAAGGTTTTGATTTTTAACTCACGAATTTTGCAATGTAACGTGTTGACGTATGCTTTTATGAAGAAGCAATTTAAGTGGATATAAATACCAACAGATCTGGACCGTTGATGTGATGTAAATGCGACGGTCAGATCTCAGATAGGTTCTGCCATTTTGATTTCATTTTTTCCGAAGGGTTTGGGATCCTCTGTTCCGTTAAACAGCACAGTAGATGCATGCATGCCCGTTCTTTTCCACGTGGCGCAGCTATAGAGAAAACGGCCAGACGTAATAAACAAATCACTCGTGTCACTTACACGTGTTCTTTCCGTCCTTTCGTCAAACAAACAAACAAACCGCTCTCAAAACTTGTTTCTTTTTCTTATCCTTTGCAAAGCCTAAAAGTAAAATCACTCCAATTTTAACTTATCATCATTCAAGAATCAAGATAGATGGCTGATCGCCGGTGCGACGACAGGTGCGGATGTCCGGTCCCTTGCCCTGGTGGCACGGCTTGTAGGTCTCTTTCTTTGCCTCCTTTTTTTTTTTGGTTTCTTACACAAAAGTAGGCTCATATTTGCATTTTGGAATGTAATATTCATTGTTTTAATGGTCCTTAATACAAGATAAAGATTATAACAAGCAGTTTTGACTTCATGCAGCGCACAAACTATAGAATCAAAACAGCACTGTATATGGCTCGTGCTCTGTATGAAACCAAAAATGCTTTGTTAAAGTCTTTACCCCTTAATACGTCGGTTGTAATTAATGTCTGTGGTTTTTTTTTTTTTTGCAAGCAATTAATGTCTGTGTTTCTTAATTCGAAATCTCACCATCCAGAACCTAATCATTTGGATTCTACATATTTCCTTAATCAGAGTTTTTTCACATTTTTTTACAGATTCAGGACTCGAACCGATACTGCGGTCGGGGCCCACACTATATGCCCATGCGGGGAGCACTGCAGCTGTAATCCTTGCTCGTGCGGGAGGGTCGGGACGAGAACCGGAGTGGGTAAGGCTACTTGCACATGCGGGCCGACCTGCACCTGTCCGACGTGCACAGCCTAAAGCTGTATCAGAAAGATGTAATCTACCACAACTCTGTTGGTGAACATGTAGAGTTGTTCTATGTGTATATGTTCTGTAAATAGTGTGTAATAATAACAGGAAACCATATGAAACAGGTGGGTTTCCCCACTTTCTTCAAAAAAAAAAAGAAAAAAAAAAAAGAGAGGAAAACATGGTGTGGTGAAATAAAATCTACAGTTCGGTGTGGACTCTTTATGCTTTGTAAAATGAACCTTAATGGAAAAGGACAAGGCAGTTTTCTAAAATTTTATTTTTTTGTCTTCATTTTGGTTTTTGTTTCTTTTAATGAATCCACTGTTTAAAGTCTTTTTTTTTTTAATGTCTTTTAACAGGTTTTTCTACTGTAAAACCTAAACTTCTCTCAATCAATATACAAATAAGGGCGTGACAAACGGGGTTTAGTATTTTGGTCGGCCCAGAAAAAACAAACTTCTATAAGTAATTAAAATTTTGTCAACTATAAACATACAACACAATTTACAACCACAATCGGAATTAATCGAGCAACTATCGAGTAAAATACAAGTTCGCCCAATCAAAAGCATCTACAGTAAAAAAATTGTACATTCGTAGTTCCTCTATTTGTGGGTAATCTCACCGATGTTAACGAGTGCATCCCAAAATAGCTCTTCAATCAGCTCATCTGCTATCTCCAATCCAATCTCTGTTTCTAACTCGTTCAATTCCTGGCTAAACGCATTACACCAAGAATTGTCTCTTAAATCTCCATAGATCAGACCGTCCAGAGAAGACGATACATCATCGTGTGGCTCGATCAGCCTTTCTATCCGGCACCACAACTCGTCCAATAACCTCCTGCCATGTGGAACACCCATGTACCATTTCGTGAATGGCAAAACCTTTGTTAGCACCTCGTTGGTTAAATCAAATAATATTTTGTGGGTTACTGCAGGTCCCATTTCTGAAGCATCAGTTGATGTGAAGATCTCCTCTACTTTGTCAAAAACCCATTTTGGAATTGGCTTGGTGAGCATGTCGCACCTTGAAATACCTGGATTAAGCATCTGGTTTTCATACAATCCGGCATTGACAAGGATAGATTTTACATAGGACTTTTCATGGCTTTCCGGCGTGGTGGTTTCAGCAGTTATAATTTTTTTGATTTTAGGTTTGTAAGGTTTAGTGAGGTTGACTTGTTCCTGCAACAAGCTTGATGCTGTAAGAGATAGAGAAGCAAGAATTAGTATCTTCTGATATTTTGAGATAAAAAAAAGGGGGAAAACACAAAAAGGAAGAAAAAAATTTACAGAAAAAAGAAGGAAAATAAATATTACTCAGACTGATTGGTGGCATCTCTTTAGTTGCTACTGTCGAAAAATGCTCGTCAATGAAAGAAACATCCAGTGGGGACACAGGACTTGGGTAACCACCCCTGCACATCTCATCCCTGGGACTATTGCATAGAGATGCTGGACTCGGCGGTACCTCTGTAAAGTTTTCCTGTCACCGTATCATAACATCAAATGAACACAATGACTTAAAAAGAACTTTCTCGTGATATCAAAGAAAATATAAGACAAAATAGTTGCACGCTATCCAATTGAACATTATACCTTGTTGGTGTTGACAAAATTATTTGGTCATTGATCCCCAGGTCTCACAATATCTAAAAATCAGGGAGAAATTCAGAGGAAAAAAAAGGAGAAAGAGGCTAGTTTACAGGTACCAGTAGATATGCAGGTCAGTACTAGAACTGATCAGCATGGTACAAAAATTCAAGATCGTAATCCTTAGTTTAGCTTCATACTGCATGGACTCATTCATTCAGGTGTATCAGCAAACTTATATAATAACAACCAGTTCATACTGGTATCAACCACATCTAGTTCAGCTACGGCACAGATCTTATGAATTCAGCACACCAGCACACACAAAAAAAAAAAGAGCCTAAACTTCTTGCAATCTAAAACAAACCTGCACGAAACCTGAATTCATGATCACCGATGGTGTCGTCACAAAATTCCGTACCGGCATAAAACCCTCCATAGTCTCCTCATCTGCTGATTGGATCCTCTTGCGAAAAAGCCACCTCCTCAATCCGAGATTGTGTGTAAAATTTCCAACCCTGCTGTTGGCGGCAAAGGCATCCTTTCTTGTTTTCCCTTCATGCTCACACCCTGCCTCATGCTTCGTCCGCAAACGGGCCCTCACCGACACATGCGGCTCTTCTGACAGGAGCTTCACAAAGGCGGTACCTGATACCTGTCATTACAAAATTCTACAGATCAGAATCTAGATAAAATCTTAAAGAGGCTAGGTGAAAATTACCAAAATTCTACTGGTTGTAACCATACCGGTGCCGAAAATGATCTCACAAGATTCTTTGGTGATGCTTCCCCTTCTTCAAAAGATTTTGTGTCTGATTGGGTTGTTGATTTTGCTTCTTCCCGGTTTTTTCCCTTTTTGCCCCTCCTTTTAACCTCATATGTTGGTTTTGTACTCCTCAAAGGAGCAGCAGCTTCTATCTCCCTCTTTAGCACACTCTTTATTCTCTCTGACAACAAACTCTTTGTGTCCCCATTCTCTTGCAAACCAACGACACCTTTTCCATATGACCTGGATGACTCTGACCGGGTAAGTGTACCATTCAAATCTTGTACTACTGTCTCCCTTATTTGGTTTGCTATACTTCTCGCAATCTGCTTCGGGTCGGTTTTTTCTTTTTTAGATTTCCCTTCTATTTCTAGTTTAAGTTTATTCTTTACCTCCTCGAGAAAATCCATCATGTTATTTTCCCTTTTCATTATCTCAGGTGATGGTATTGTTGATTCTTCCATGTCAAATGCCATCTCAGGACAGGGTTTAAGGATCACAATCCTTGTTGGTGAGAGCGATCTCTCTCCAGTCGGTAAATGGATCAAATCCGATCCGGGTTTAGAACACGAAACCTTCTCCTCGGAAAAGGCTTCTTTTCCTTTCTTTGTTTCATTGAAGGACAGGGATTGAACAAACTTTTGTTTGCTGAAATTTTCCAACTCGAGACTTCTGGAATGTTCCAGAAGCTTACTAGCTTGCCATGCCTGGAATTCCTTTTTGAATTTCTGAAGGGCCTCTTCTTGTGGGTGTTCTCTTGAGTGAGACTTCGAATGAAATAATTCACGCCTTGTCTTGCTTCTGTTTCTAGAAACTGAAGTACTGGCCTCAATTGGATCTATATTTTGTATTGGTCCCTTGTTTGTTTCTTTTGGTAACGGCTCCATACCCATTAATCGGGCTACTACACTTGGTCTTCTAGAACAATCAGTTGCTTTGTTGGAAATCTCCTCTTCAATCAATTTCTTCATAGGTGTGTTGTTTGCACAGAAGTTTGATTTGGAGCAATGCCTCATATGGCAAGAGTACTACAATAAAAAGTTTATAGTATATAAATGGCATTATGACAATTATTAATTATTAATTTCATTGCTTAGGTCCCTTCTTTTGTCACACTGGAATAAGAAAGAGTAAATCCCAGACGTGCAGAAAAAAATTAAGTGAATGGATTTTTGGTTATTTTGATGTTATATGTTGCCTAGGAAAAGAGGGAATTATATAATTTTTTAAAGGCTTACCAAGATTGACCAACCTTATACTTGTTTGCTGAGGTATTATATATTATTATTAATGAATCACTGTTATTAATTTAAAAGGCAACAGTTATGAGAAAGTTTTCTTTGATTAGACATAATAATTAATTTTGTTCACCTAACTTTTTGTATTTTTTGTATGACGGTATGAAACTAAGACTCCCATAAAAGCAGGAATGAATTTATAAAATAGTGATCCCAACACTATTCCTAGGATAATAGAACAATACTAACAGATGAAATTTAAGGTAACATGAACTAACTGGTATATCATCAGGAACCACACTGTTGCTCTGACATGATTCTGAAGTAAACTCAACACTGTTCCTTGGAGCTTCTAGACCTGAAATATGATGTCACATATATGAATTAAAAGTCCCGGTACTTTTATGCAAAGCGTCCCCACCAAAGGATACAGTTTCACACCGAAAATGGATTTCTTGATAGATGTATTATATTTTGCTGATATAACATCAGCTACGCAATTGTGTAGCAGACTAGACATTAGATCAACCAAATAAAAGTAATTTACGAATACAGGTATGAGTTGAAGTGTCAGTCAATATCAACTATACCTTGATCAACAAAGCTGTAATGGAATTTGGTAGTTTCTATGAAATAAATTCCTTAAAGTATAAAGTGGTGTCTCACTCTCAATTAACATACCTTCAGTATTCCTTCTGTGCATATATGGCAATTTTCGAGGTGTTACGACATTGCCCTGATTGAAATCCAAGTATTGTAATATCCCGGCCATGCTTTTGTTTTATGAAAACTATTACTGAGGGGATTGATCTGCAGAAAGACCAAAGAATTCTTCACAGGAGCTTATTCTCTACCTGCATTTTGTCGAACACCTCAAAGTCAATATTCATGTCAAAAAGACTTTTATTATGGAATTAAATTACGAATTAATCAGTACAATAACAATGTTCAAACTAAATCCAATTGCTAAATCCTTAAACGGAGCAACAGATGCAAAGCTTCAACACATAAAGAAAAACAGGAAACATCATTGCTGTGGGTGTACACATACTAACAAAAACTTGATTGAGAAAATAATTCAGTAGTGAAATCAACACTCACAAAATCATTTAAGACAAGATCAGATCTTGTTTGGCTAATAACAGAATCCTTAATAACAATTTGAGATCATACCTTCATTCTTTCTCATCCAACGGAGGAGGAGGAGATAGAGAGTAGTATCTCCATGAAGAGGAACTAGGAGGGATGCAATGCAAGAGGTAAGCTTTTAGTACAGCGGCGCATGAAAGCGAAAGCAAGCTTTGCATTAATTTTTTCTTTTGTTTTCAGTATATCGCCATCTTTTGCTCTGATTCTGACTTTCGCCACTTATTTTACCCCCCGCTGTCAGAAAAAGGGCGGACCTTTATTGATTAGCGATTCTTTTTGCTGTTGAATGGGTAACTTTGTTGTTTTTTTGCTTTTGGGACAGCTCAGTGAAGCGAGGATTGTTGGTTGATTATTGCTTCTCTCTGTCATTATCAATCTCATATCTTGCATTGGCGGCTTGGCGCCATTTCTTATGACTTACCTTCCGGTAGGAGAAAATTTTATTATTTGTTCGAATAATGCTCTTACGTCCCCAAATTTAGTTGTATTATGAAACAACTACTGGTATGTATGCCCCAAATACTTTCACATGTTACATGTATTCATATCTAACTTAAACTATATGACATCTTAAATTTATACAGCTACTATTTTCTTTACTTCTCTTTGTGCTTTTACTTATTCAAATACAGCTACTATTTTTTACTGAAAGAAAAGGATGTTGTAAAAATTTCAAACATAACGATAGCATGTAGAGTGGGAAAAATGGCACGGCGGAGCCGGCTCCGTTACGGAACGGCACGGTAACGGTACGGAACGGCACGGCACGCATGTCGGTTACGTGCCGTGACTCGCGTGCCTGTGCCGTGACTACTCGCGTGGCGTGACCAATTGTTGGCAAAGAAGATACGACACGGCACGGAAATTGTCTTAGTCACGGCACGGCACGTTTTTCCCACTCTAATAGCATGTCATTAAAGAAAACTATGTTACAGACAGAGTAACTTGTAAATTAACTATCTAAGGAATGTTATGTACATAAGTTTTTTTTTTTAGTAAAATTGGAATCTAAGTCGGCTAATTATATAATATTCATAAAAAATCTTTTATTCGAGTTTCGAAAATACAACCTCTTACATAGAAAGTATTATCATTTGTCACTAGATCAAAGATTGATTTTCATGTTATGCATGTAAGTTTGTAATTGTATTTAGTATTAAACGAGCACTCAGATGGAAATTAAAACAAACATCTTTGCAAAAAACTGTAATAAAAACAAATATGAGGCCATATAGGAAAAGAGCAAATTGAAAATTAGAAAATTAGATGAATGTTTGGGACCTTCCTGGAATTGCACATGGGTGCCCTGCCTCATTAGTCATAAATCAGCCAACATTCTACTGTTATTTAATAATAATAGATTAGCAATTTGGATTCTCTGAAACGCTTATGGTACACTACACTGTATCTCATTTGCATGTTTGCAATTGATGATAGATTTAAATTGAGAGTTCGAATAATCAGAATTAAATATATGTTATATTGTGTAGAAATCTGCCACAAGTTGCCACACCTCCGTGGCCTTTATCTTCTGTGACAATTGGAAATGATGGCATTTTTGTAATTAGAACCGTTGAAGATGTCGTATAGAATTCAGTTACACTTGGAACAGAACACACACTTTTGTTTCTTTTTTGTTTCCTTTATTATTATTATTAAGGAAAACAAAGCACTTGCCTACGATGGTACAAACTACCAAGTACAGACTAAAAATCTGAAATTTGTTTAAAACATAAGAGAATCAGTTGTGGAGTATATATTCTTAGAAACCACTTTGTTTGAAAAAAAAAAATATCCATTTGGATTGATGATCTTTTAATCATTAACTTTACTTCATATAATAAACTTTGGAATAAAGTGTTATAATAATTAAAATCATTACATTGGATGGAAGGGATGAAACATTTCTTGTTATTATATTTTAATTATCTACCACATCCTTTTATGTTTTTAAATGAAGGGAAAAAGGGATGCTCTTTTGTCTAATATATATACTCGAGTAACAGAACGCACGTTATGTTAAGGTTCTATCTTTTTCTTTTTCCGACATTTTTATTAATATCCAACAAAAAATAAAAAATATCAAATGTATTCAAACTTCTTGGTTATTTTTAAAAATGTCCAAACTGGTTATTTTTTGGCCGGTTGGATAAAAACATGGTTTTTTTTTTTTGAAATATTTATTATATTACTTTTTTTTATATATAATTAGCATAATTATACTAAAATACGTCACATTATGCTAAAATACGCTAAATTATGCTAAACTGCACTAAATTATGGCAAATTTCTCTCTTTTGGATACTCTTATTGTTTGATTTTGGTCTATATTGGTCTTACAGTAAATATGATACAATATGAATCCAAAATCCATTAAGAATAAGTAAATAAATAAATATTATTTGAGTTATTTCAAAGCTAAATGAGAAATATTTTTCTTTCAGACGAATGTTTATGAATTCTCCAACAATTTCGATTTGTGTATTTCTGTTATAATGCATCTGTATCTATTTTTTATCTATTTTTTAAGTCATTTCTCTCATTTCTAAAGCACTTGTATGTTGTACATGTATTTATCTAGAGGTCAATTTGGGTCCGATGCCCATCGGACTCAAAGTGAGTTCGATGGATTTGATGACCGTCCAATCAGCTTTAAGATTTGTGTCCGTAACTTTCGCGCATGCTTTAAAATTGGTGCGCGCGAATCTTATAGTGGATCGGACGGTCCCGAAACCCATCGGACTCAAATTTTAGTCCGATGGGCATCGGACCCAAGCAGCTCTCATTTATCTAAGACATCTCTCGTAAACAAGCGAGATTAGGACAAGGGAGAAGGCAAGAGAGACGATATCTTCACTGAGAAGGTGAAAAACGACGACGAAACTTCAAACGGTCATAAAACGGCGCTCGAGTGTCCGATTTCAGCAAATGACCGTTTTTCAAAATTCAGAATTGCCAAAAAACAAAGGGAAGTGCCTCAAAACTTGAGTTGAAGTTTCTGATTAAGTTTTTCATTTCTAATTTTCGATCTAAGTAGCTCAGTAAATTGGTTATATAATAAACTTGTAGAATACCAATTTTTACTATTTCTGAATTTTTTTTACTATTTTTTATGATTTATGAAAGATGGCACAAAATGACTTAAAAATAAAAGAAAATTGCCAATTTAACGTAATTTAGCATAATTAGCGTAATTTAGCGTAATTAGCGTAATTTGGTGTAATTTAGCGAAATTTAGCGTAATTTAGTATAATTTAGCGTAATTAGCGTAATTAGCGTAATTTAGCGTAGTTAGATTTTAGCGTAATTTAGCGTAATTTAACATAATTTAGCGTATTTTAGCGTAATTTAACATAATTTAGCGTAATGTAGCATATTTTAGTATAATTATGCTAATTATACATCAAAAGAAGTAATCTAACAAATATTTAAAAAAAAAAACACCCTGACCGGCCATTTTTTGGCTGGTCCGAATTTTTAATCCAACCGGCCAAAAAATGACCTATTTTTAAAAATACCCAGAAAGTTTGGGTACATTTTATGTTGGATATTGATAAAAATGTCAGTTTTTTTTATGTACGCTTTTATGTTCTAAAAAAGATATTTTTTTAATATTATTAAAAAATGGTAATGTATTATTCTCTGTATATATTAAAATAGAAACTATTTGACTGTTAACTGTTAAAATTCATAATAAATAAATTTGACCAAAACAATGTGTATTGTAATCGTTATTCCTTGTTTTTTTAACCGTTGTCACCCTAACATCAGAATATTACAATCGTTGTCTGAGCACTGTTTTGGTATATTAATGCCTTTTTCTCGCTGACAAATTCCTTGAGACAAAAAAAAAATGTTTATCAGTAAAAGAAGTATATACACAGTAGGCCGCCACAATACAGGGCTAAATTAATAATTATGATCATATTTAGTTGCTACTTAAAATTAAAAAAAATTAAACTGCTTGTTTCATCTAACCACTTCAAAAAAAATATATGCTCAGACAACAATTCATATTACAAATATCAAGTCACCACTTCAAAAAAGTATATGCTCAGACAACAATTCATGTTACAAATATCAAGTCATGGCTTAAATAAAACAATGGGCTTAGTATATAGTGACACGAGCTCTTGTTTCTCCGAATTTCGAAGAGGCGCAGGTTCAATTTTCGAAAATAGCATCTAAAAGATACTAAGGTGTACTGGAACTCTTTAATAAATAAAAAAAGTTGTGGCATAAATTAATTTGTCCGGAGGAGTAAGATGTTGGAAAATAAGTTTCTACATATGACAGTGGACTCTACAGACAGAGTAAGTTTGCAGCAAGTTAATCCGTCTGAAGAAGTGGAGTAACTTACTCCAAATTAACTCAGATTTATTACATGTTATCTTTTTTTATTCATCATTTGACAGTTTAAGTACAGAGTAAGAAATTTATTTCATCTCTTACTCCAAAAACAAACATGGCCAATGATAACAGCCAACCAGTTGAATGCATGGAGCCTTCTACCTCTTTTTCTAGTTAATGAAGAATGCTCATCCGAAATTCTGAATGATATGCCACCTTAATCATGGGGTAAAGATTTTAACCAGGGATGGATCTGCATTCATTCCTAAGGGTGCCTAAGCATCTCTATAATTTTAAAATTATAATTATGCATTTTGCAATTTAATTGAATTTTATTTTATTTTAAGTTTTTTATATGATTTAGCTCCACTTATAAATGTTAAATGTTTACTTGTGCTCAGTAGTTAGAATTTCACTATAATTATGGAGATATAAGGTCAAATCTCACCTACCACACATTGTACATTTAAGGTTTCAACTTCACCAATCAAAATTTTCTAATTCTGCTTCTGATTTTTTTTTTTTTAGTAAATGTTGGAAATCAAGTCACCCAACTATTTAATATCCATAAATGATTGTCTCTTCCGGGTTTCAAACCTGCGACCTCCCATATGTAGAGCATTGTTTTTGCTACTAGACCAAAGACTGATTCTCAATTCTGCCTCTGATTTTATCATAGCAGTTTTGGCTTCATGCAATGCATAAATCATATGCATCGTTGTTTTACTTATATAATCTGTGTTGTATAAAGCCAGTTAAAATCTTTACCCCTGATCATGCATTCTATGAAGTCATATATTGTGTATTTTAAGTTTCAACTCAATCAAAATTTTCTAATTCAGAAGAATTAATATTTAGTCTAGTGTTAAAGATACGTAGCCAACAATTAAATAGAAGTTAGTAGATTAGACCTCTACTTTTCTATATTAAAATCTTTACGCCCTGATTATACATCAGTTTTTCACTTTTTCTATTTCCAGAAAAGATCATTACAGACCCAAAATAAGATCGCATAAATCAAGTATCACATGGTGGGCCCGCGTCGAAATCAATGCAACTGAGCCTCCTATGGTCCACGTCGACAACTAATATGGTTAACTGTGATGCATGTTTGTGCGGTCGGGGCCCCCCTGCCCCCCTGTGCATCTATGTAGGTTTAGTTAGCTTGTCTAAACTCTAAACACATATTTTATCAAGCTTCATGTTAATAGAAAGAATGAAAGGTAGAAAAGAGAGAGCAATCAGACTTGAAAAGAAAACAGAGAAAAAAAAAAAAAAGGGGGAACGGATTGTGTCACTTATGTCTGTCGGACTCAAATATCAATTCATATTATAAAGGCCACATAGTCTGTACAGAGAAAGATGTCACAGAAATATCATAGCCCCAGAAACTGGTGGGTCCAGTTGAGGTAGCCCATTAAAGGTGCGCTTTACATTAAGGATGCTTGATGGTCGCTTGACAAGGTTGGGCCCAACCCCAATTGTTCAAAACAAGATCTAAACGAAAGGGAGGAGGTTAGTGGGGTAGCAAAAAAAAGGTTGTGAGAGAGAGATCACATTATCACATTATCACAAAAGCCTACTTTAATATGATGCCGGATGCCCCCTTTTGAAAGCTATGTTTCAATGTTTAGGCTTTCTTTATTTTGTCTAAATTTTTCTGATTTTCTACTTTTTCTCGGATCATGAAAAACAGCCCCACAGGAACATGTGGCATGTGAAGGTTGTTTGCTTCAAGCTTTAAGGATAAGCCCACAAGTAAAGTAAGTGTTTTTTTCATATTATAATCCATTATTGAGATGTTAATGTTATGGTTGGAATAATTTGACAATTACTTTATCATGATAAATAAATAAAAAGTGAATTAGAAATCTATATCTTGAATTTAATGTGGCACACGAATATTTAAGATAATTCTAGCGTGCATCTAATTGTGTATGCACAAATTATGTACTGCACTTTCAAAATAGTAATCGTTAATTTTTAAAGAGACAAAAAAGTATTTTTCAATAATAAAGTAAACTATAACAAAACTATTTTCCCATTTGACTGACTAATATATTTTTTTTTCAATAAAAAAATTGCTAAATTTTGCAGGTATAAATTTCAATCGCATAATGCAGTTTATATAAAATTTTAGATGTACTTTAAAATTGTCCAATTATTTATATAGGCGTTAAGTCGTTATGTTCGGTGTCCCCAAATTTGGTTAAATCTCTCTAATTCTATGAAATTTATTGAATGATCGTCCAATTTAGATAGGACAATTTAAATTGTACTATGTTTGTTTTCAGGTTTTGTTCGGGAAATAAAACCTAGTGTTGGAGAAAAAAAAAATTAGTCTTCAATAGTATATATTCAATCTTAAAGAATGTCAAAAGATAATTAGCATAGTCTTAAAATATATTTAAAATTGAACTTATTTTGTATATAAAGACAAAACTAACCTTTCAAAATTTACATAACTTGATCTAAAATTGAGCATATATACCGAGAATTTTATGAATAAAATATTTATTGTAAGGTATTTTGCACAATATAATAATTTAACACCCATTCGATTGAAAATTGAAATCTTC
The DNA here is from genome assembly GCA_011114355.1 of Carex littledalei. Lineage (NCBI taxonomy): Eukaryota > Viridiplantae > Streptophyta > Magnoliopsida > Poales > Cyperaceae > Carex > Carex littledalei. The sequence continues at coordinate 1,977,847 of CM022105.1, forward strand.
AATATTAGAGTAACAGAGTTTATCTATATAGTGCAAAGAAATGGTGTGATATTTAATTGGTAGCCGTCGAAGATTCTGTGCTCTTCCTTTTTCTATCTCGTGATCATTAATTTGTAATAGTCCGAAATCGTGTAAAGAAGGGAATAAATAAATTCTCTTTAGCTTTCTGTAGAAGCATGCTCGGTGACATGCATTCAAGCGCCTCCACTAAGGGCATTACAATTAATTAGCCATAATTTGTCCCTCTTTAAAAAACCGAGCAGCATCTATATATTATTATTTCAATTCGGGTCACATGCATTCCAAATAGAAAATTCCAGAGTATGAAATTTTTTTTTTTTTTTTTTTAAAAAAGGCATAAGCCCATTTCATTTCTGAAATTGGTAAATACAGACATCAGTTCCAGAGTATGAAATTCGAGCGTATAATTATTATCCATCGTTATTTTACCTGTGCCAAGTACTACGCGGTTCTATATTTTTGTTAAAAGTAAAGTAGTTGCAAGTCTAAATACCAAATAAACAATAAGATCTAAGGTAAACTAGTTTAAATTGTGGCCATCGTCAATTCGTCATGCTATGTTTTGGGAATTCGTATCGTCTTCATTAACTTAAAATTTGAGTTAATGCAGAATGAATCTGGACCGTCTGATTTGTGTTGGCACGAATATTAAAGGGCCGTGCATTCCACCTCAAGCCGGACTTACCTGGATCCTGATCGGACGGCCGAGATGCATTAACTCAAATTCTTAGTTAATGCAGAGGGAATTCATGTTTTGGGGGTGAGTATCTCTGTAGAATAACCTTCAAGCTTAGTCAAAATTATTTCGGTGTCAGATTCGTGTCAGGTTAAAACAGACGAATGAGGTAGGATACCACACTGGATCTGAACCCATGTTTTGTGTCAGGTTAGTGTTGAAGAACCAGACCCATACTGTTCCCGGGGTACCGCTGGTACCGCTGCTACTGGCTTCTGAATGGAGGTTGTGAAGAGCTGGTCTCATGGCTCTTAGTGTTGCCAGATGGACAAGATTTTTTCCAATGTTTTTGTGTTTTAGATGCAATTAATAAGCTGGGAGTTGCTCCGGGGTTGTTTTTTGCTGGTACAAGTTAAAAACCAGTTGGTGTTTTGAGGAAAATTTAGTGTATTGCTGAGGCAATTTTTCGGTCATATAGGGGCTTTCAGATAAAAAGTTGTTTTGCTGTTGTGCATTCTATTTGAGAGTTTAGACAAAATCTACTTCAGAATTTTGTTTTGTGATTGAGAGGTTTGTATTTAATAATTTCAGAAATGAAATAGCCTATGGCTCTTTTTCAAACAAAGAGTTGAAGAACCAGGATCCAACTATAATTTCCTTTTAGGATTGAAATAACCCAATATATAACTGCGTATGGCATGGATACTACAAAATATGATGAAAGTTCGACTAGTTGAGACAAAACGTTATAAAATAGCAGCAGACCAGCAGTTAAGACAAACAGTAAGTTGGGTTTATTTCAGGAGTCAAAATTTAAGTTTAAACTCAAAACGAAGCTTAAAATCAGGTTGTGCGTAACATATTCACCAACTGATTGTATACATTTTCTCTCATTGTATCTCTATTTGCAGCATTTAGTGTAAACACCACTGCACCAGGATGGTTCCTCAATCTTGCCACTGAACATAGTAACAAACACGACATGTCCATTAAGAGGTAGTGTCACTCAAAAATCCGAAAGGAAAATGCATCATATGGAACGAAGAATGATAGGTAATTTTATTTTTGTTTCTATTACCGTGATCAATTTTGTTGCGTTTTGTGGGAAGTATAAATTTATTCATAGGAACAGTATACTGAATTCAACAAATTTAAATTAAAAAAAAAAAGAGCCGCACCTGCAGGGATATCACGACCAATTTTAGGTATAGGGATGGAGGCGAGAATTGGAATATTTGACTCTAGGACCCGCATTACAGATGGAAAGAACGATGAACTGAATAGCTCCATCTTTCCCACTTCGTCAATTATAAAAAGATCTATACCCTCCTTTACCTGATAGTAACATATTTATAAAAAAATAAAACATTAGCAGCACCTTCTAACAATTTTTTTTTTTTCGATGACTGTATATATTTGACATAACCAATAGCCACATTGTATATCTGCTATTGATTTCAATATCAGATACCAGTACCAGTGCAGCAATAAAAGCTGCCAAGTTATGCCGGTAGAGACTGAAAACTTCAATTTTATCCAAACAGCGACTATTTTTTGTCTTTGCTTATCAGCTTTTATATTAATTGCTTTTAAGCAGTGAGAAATCAATTTGCTACAGTTTCTTTAGGGCAACAGCATTAGCTTGCAGTACTATTACATACCTGCAACTCAGGCAAGGCCAATGATTCAAAGGACTGCACATCGACCTTGTACTTTCCAACAGTAGGCCATCTGAGAGACTCTGCACTGCAACAGATATTAAATGTTAAAAAAAAATAGAATACACTTTTATAACATCATAAAACATCAGACTTAACTTAAAAAGTCCCTGTTGATACAAGTTACAAGCTGAGAGACTCTGCTCTGTCTGTTCTTTATTACTTAAAAACCTTTTTTTTTGTGGCCAAATGTCCATTTTTAAGATTTCAACCCAGCCATGATCCACATAGAAACACTAGTATCAAAATTATCTACTTGGTAGAGATTCTATTGGCAAGCAATTACCTCTAAACTTTTCTAATTTCTAATTCTGACAACCAAAATTTAAAAGCAAGAAATAAAGAAACCTACTTAGAGATTTTAGAAGAAGCAAGAGGCCCGTGTTTTCCATCAAGCGTCACCACTTCAAACCCAACCCTGTCAGAACCCTCTCTAACCTCCCCTTACAACACAGAACAAACTTCAAATCAGATGTAATTAATAAAGAGTGAAGGGACCAAAACGAAAAATGACACAGTAGAGATTCTAGAGTACTAGTGAAGAAGCCACGGATGCTGAGATGAGGCTGAGATGCTCTCAAGCGTTCAAACACTCTCATCACCAGAGTCGTCTTCCCCGCTCCCTGGCAAAAGAGGATTATGAATAATTAATTCGGGAGGGTGAGAATGCGAAAGAAGCAAGTTTTTAATTGACTTACAGGTGGGCCAGTGACAAGGATGCATTTGGCCGGAGCTGTAGCTGTTGCCATCGCCGCTTAGCTGCCTCCTTACGAAATGGATTCAACAAAGGAGACGAAGGTTACGATAATATCAGGCAAAAACTGGACATTACTTGATTGAAAGTTGGGTTTAGATACCTCTATAAACCATGCCCTTATTTTTAGAAATTCCTAATTTGATCTATATAATTATTCTGTCTAAAAGTATATAAAACATTAACATATCTCATTTTTTTTCATAAAATTGTAGCAATTTTATATTGCTTTTAAAATTTAATCTAAATTTTTATGAACTTTTTATACATGTCAACACATTATCGAAACGTCTTTTCTATTCAACTATTCATGCATCAAAAATCATATCTTAGAACTTCACAAATAAAAGCATAACAGAGACGGGTGATAGAATTCACATTCTCCCCGGTACCGTAATAGAAAATCTTTTACAATTATTGGATCTGGACCGTTCTTTTTAACTTGACACGAATCTCAAAGCCCAATAATACTGCCCCTGCGCTAGCCCGAATCTCAAAACAGATGAGAGTTAATCTTAAACCGTAAAGTAAAGTGAAGATAATATTTTACAGTAACGGAGAGGATACTTGTCCGGGGTGATATCTAGTCCTGTGCTAATTTACTCTCACCAGTTATGTGAATTATATTTAATTCTATGATCATTGAAAGCAAATTTCTTTATCAATGGTATACAACATATACTTGTTAGTTGTTGGCAAACTTATGAAACAACATACAAAATTATCAGGTCAAAGAAGATACAATTTGGATTACAAAGCGCTATCACAGTCACAGATTATTGCTCAACAAAAACCAAGCACTTGTCATCAAAGACGAGGGATTAGAATCCATAGTTAAGAAGAGAGCTATAAAAACCCACAGTATTGCTCAACTAAAACCAAGCACACCTAACCTACCACTGAGTATCCCAAATTAGGACCAAGTATAAATCGCAATCGTATCCTATTTGATATATAAATTATTTAAGTTAGTTCTAGCGTGCATCTAATTTTGTAGGTACATATTATGTACTGCACTTTCAAAATAATAATCGTTAATTTTTAAAGGGACATGAAAGTATTTTCATTAATAAAGTAAACTAGCAAAACTATTTTTCAATAAAAAAAAGTTGCTAAATTTTGCAGGTATACATTTCAATCGCATAATGCAATTTATATAAAAATTTAGATGTACTGTAAAATTGTCCAATTATTTATATAGGCGTATATTAGTTCCTTGATACAGACATTATGTTATGTTCGGTGTCCCCAAATTTAAATTGTGCTATGTTTGTTTTCAGGTTTTGCCCGGGAAATAAAAACATAAAAAATTATGTTGTAGAAGAAAATTAAATTAGTCTTCATTAATTATAAACATATTTTATATTCTTCAATATTATTTATTCAATCTAAAAGAATATCAAAAGATAATTGACATAGTCTTAAAATGTATTTAAAACTGAACTTGTTTAAAAATGACGATATAAATCGTGTAGAGTAGCTGCAGCACAGGATCTGAACCCATGTTTTGGACATTTCGGAAAAGCATTCTAATAAAGACCAAAGTAATATTTGAGTTCCACACAAATATCCCAACCAGGTTAGAGATGAAGAAGAACCAGACCCGTACTGTTGCTGGGGTCTGGGGTACCACTGGTACCGCTACTTCTGGTTCTTAACTTAATGGAGGTTGTGGAGAACTGGTCTCATGGCTTTAGTGCTACCAAATGGACAAGTATTTTTCCAATGTATTTGTATTTCAGATGTAATTTATAAGCTCAGAGTTGCTCCAGTGTTGTTTCTTGCTGGTACAAGTTAAAAACCAGTTGTTGTTTTGAGTAGATTTAGTGTATTGCTGAGTCATTTTTTTCAGTTATATAGGGGCTTTCAGATAGAAGGTGTTTTATTGTTGTGCATTCTGTTTGAGAATTTAGACAAAATCTGCTTCTGTAGTAAAAATTTGTTGTGGTTGAAAGGTTTGCAATTAACAATTTCAGAAATGAAATGGACTATATGGCTCTCTTTTTTTATAAAAAAAAGGGGGAATTTCATGTATATCCCTCAAAAGTTTCAATATTACGTATTTATCCCTCTAAAATCAATAATTACATATTTATCCTTACAAATTATAGAAACTCACATATTTGTCCAATATAACTCTATTATATATCAAATATCTCCAAAAATAATTAAATAATATTTTTTTAAACATTAAAATTTATTTTACAATATTAATTAATATTGTAATGACCACTATACCCTTTCTTCCTCTCTCCCTTTAATCTGTTGAGTCTTGAGAGCGCCAAAACATCCCGCCTCATCTCTCCAAACACGCTCACATAATCACCCGGCTCTTCTCCCTTTAACCTGTACGGTTCAGTAATGGTACTGGTACAGTTTTAGTGCTGGTACTGGTATGGTACGGTTCAGTACTGGTGCTGGTACGGTTCTGTGCTGGTACTGGTATGGTTCAGTTTTGGTATTGGTATGTTTCAATGTTAGTACTGGTACGGTACTATTCAATATTGGTACTAGTACGATTTAATACTGTTCTCTAACACAGTGGCCTTAGAAGGGAAAATAAAAGAAGGGTAAAATGGGAATACATAGAAAATTAATGTTAAATATAATAGATTGGACAAATATGTGAGTTTCTATAATTTGTAAGGATAAATATGTAATTATTGATTTTAGAGGGATAAATACGTAATATTGAAACTTTTGAGGGATATACATGAAATTCCCCCTAAAAAAAAAGGGTTGAAGAACCAGGTTAAATCTGGATTCAGTTATAATTTTATTTAGGGTTGAAATACCCAATATATAATTGCGTACGGCAACAATATGAAAATTTGACTAGTTGAAGCAAGTCTCGACTGTTTCCATCCATTTAATTTCAAATCAATACAAGAAGCTATAAAATAGCAGTTAAGACAGAAACTAAGTTGGGTTTATTTATTTATTTTTTGAAAAAAAGGCTTGAAAGCCCATGTATTAAATCTATGAGATTGTATTACAGATCCTAATTGTTGCTACTAATCAAAAGAAAACCCCCTTTCCTAAGGAAAACCCTGGCTATAATGGTCTCAGCAGCTCTCAATCAACGCTCCTGGTACAAGAGCAAAACTAACAAAGTAAAATCTCAGTTTCACCGATTTAGCATCATAGACCTAGCCAATCAAACACAACCAATTTTACCTACTTATTCCAACATACTTGTTTGTTGGTATCACATTACCAGCACCAGAAAAGCAAACACAGTCACAAATTAAGGCTTGCATCCTAAGCCATTTATAACAGTGATTTAAAGCAAGCAACTTGCGAAGTTTAAACTCGAAACGAGCTTAAAATCAGGTCGTGGGAAATATATTCACCAACTGATTGTATACCTTTTCTCTCGTTTTATCTCTATTTGCAGCATTTAGTGCATAAACCACTGCGCCGGGATGTTCCCTGAAATATCCCACTGAACATAGGAACAAAGACGACATGTCAATTAAGAGGTAGTGTTACTCAAAAATCCGAAAGAAATACATCGTATGGAACGGAAGAACGGTAGGTAATTTTATTTTTGTTTCTGCTATCCTGATCAATTTTGTTGCGTTTAGTGGGAAGTATAAAATTATTAATAGGAACAGTATACTATTTCAGCCAATATCATAGGCGTTATATAATTGTTCCAGTCAGAGGGGAGAAGTGGTATAGTTGGTTACTCAAAACAGAGGTCATAAATATATTATATGATAAGAAAATGACTATGTCAAGCAAAGATAGACTCAAAACAGAGGTAAAAAACGAGCCAAAATCACCAAATATCTTATCTATATAATTTTCAATGAGTGAGGCTATGGTGCTATGCATAGCATGGATGGGGTCCGTGCTACGGCTCAAAATTTGACTTTTCAAAATCGTAACGGTCGATTCGAACCGTTCAACATGATTATAAAATGAATATGTACTTGCAAACCAAATTTTACATTTTTCCGAATTTTTTTACTATTTTTTTAGATATGCTGTTTTTGGATGGTCCATAATGTTCAAATCAAGTGATTTTCGAAAAAATAGTAAAATAATTCGGAAAAATGTAAAATTTGGTTTGCAAGTACATATTCATTTTATAATCATGTTGAACGGTTCCGATCGACCGTTACGATTTTGAAAAATCAAATTTTGAGCCGTAGCACAGACCCCATCCGTGCTATGCATAGCACCATAGCCTCACTCATTTTCAATTGTTTTCATCTTCGTTTGTGTGCATGTTTGCCTGATTTTATCAATATGAACTCTTTTGTAAATTTATGCAAATTATGGAGAACATTTTACTGTTTTTACAAACAAAAGTAAGATATCTTGAAGATATAATTAACACCCAGTCTTGTTTGGGATTTTTTTAATTTAACAACAAATCAATTACAGGCATACTTTTAATGTTAACAAGCTTAGCCATCTATTTCCCTTTTTACCCAAGACCAAATTGGACTCGAGTCAAGCCTAGTAAATTTGGAGTTGTATACAATTTAGTCCCTTTTTTACCCAAAATCTAATGATGTATAACCAAGTAAAGGGAAATAGATTTTTTATTTTACAGCTATCGGATTGGATATAAGAAAAGGCTAGTTGCCATTTGTTATATTTTGCTTGACATAACCTTGATATTGACATTTTTTTCCCTCAACATATAAAAGGGTTGCTATATCAATCCTAGTTAAGTCAGAAAGTTAAATTATTTATGTAGGTCTTTTTGATGTGATTCAGTAAGAATTATGAAAGATTCAATAACCTTGTTAAATGCATTTATCAAGTGAATACCAAATATACATCTGTATTTTAGTTAAGGAAAATCAGAAGATTAAATAACATTCAAAATCAATGTGCTTAAAAAAACCTTTAATGTCTCTTGTGGTAGGTTATCTCAACCAAATTTTTTAACAACCATCAACTATTCTAATTCTAAATCAGTATGTCAATAAACTGTATTACTACTGAATTGAACAAATTTAAATTTAAAAAAAAAGAGCCGCACCTGCAGGGACATCACGAGCATATGGAGGTTTAGTGATGGAGGCGAGAATTGGAATATTTGACTCTAGGACCCGCAATACAGATTGAAAGAACGTCCTACAGCGTAGCTGCATCTTTCCCACTTCGTCAATTATAAAAAGATCTATACCCTCCTTTACCTGATAGTAACATATTTATACAAAAATAAAACATAATTGGCACCTTCTAACAATTTTTTTTTTCAATGACTGAATGTATTTGACATAACCAATAGCCACATTGTATATCTGCTATTGATTTCAATATTAGATACCAATACCAGTGCAGCAATACAAGCTACCAAGTTGTGCCAGTAGAGACTGAAAACTTCTAATTTTTTCCAAATAGCAACTAATTTTTTGTTCTTTGCTTATCAGCTTTTATATTGCTTTAAGCAATGAGAAATCCATTTGCTATAGTTTCTTTAGGACAACAGCATATTACATACCTGCAACTCAGACAAGACCAATGATTCGAACGGCTGCACATCAACCTTGTACTCTCCAACAGTAGGCCAACTGAGAGACTCTTCACTGCAACAGAAAGTAAATGTTTAAAAAAAAACATGAGAATACACTTTTATAACATTGTAAAGTATCAGACTTAACCTAAAAGGTCCCTGTTGATACAAGATTACAAGGTAAAAGCTCTTAGCAGCTTAGCTGCTGTCTGTTTCTTTATTACTAGAAACATTTTTTGATGCTAAAATGTCCATTTTTTAAGATTTCAACACAGCCATGATCCACATAGAAACACCAGTACCAAAATTATCTACATGTAGAGATTCTATTGGCAAGCAATAACCTCTAAACTTTTCTAATTTCTAATTCTGACAACCAAAATTTAAAAGCAAGAAATAAAGAGACCTACTTAGAGATTTTAGAAGAAGCAAGAGGCCCATGTCTTCCATCAAGCGTCACCACTTCAAACCCAACCCTGTCAGAACCCTCTCTAACCTCCCCTTGCAACACAGAACAAACTTCAAATCAGATGTAATTAATAAAGAGTGAAGGGACCAAACGAAAAATGACACAGTAGATATTCTAGATTACTAGTGAAGAAGCCACAGACTGTGAGATGGGGGTGGGATGCTCTCAGGCTTTCAAACACTCTCATGTCTCATCACCAGAGTCGTCTTCCCAATTCCCTGGCAAAAGAGGATTATGAATCATTAATTTGTGAGGGTGAGAATGTGAAAGAAGCGAGTGTTTAATTGACTTGCAGGTGGGCCAAGGATAAGGATGCATTAGGCCGGAGCTGTAGCTGTTGCCATCGCCGCCTATTAAGGAGTTAGCTGCTTCCTTCCGAAATGGATTAAACTGTATACAATTTGCGAGACTTTGATGTCAAATTGTAGCTGGCGCATTGTATACAGTTATCATAGAATAATTGAGTAAACAGACTAAAACCATTTAGTTATCATGATTTCATTTTGCATTCTGTTGAAATTGTATACAGTTCTCAAATTTCAAAAAAAAAAAATTTAATTAAATCATTAATTTACTTTGTGCTTAGATGTCACAAAGCCCTCCGAATTTATTTTTTTGGGGGGTTAACTAGTCCTGTGCTAATTTACTCTCCAATTATGTGAATTATATTTAATTCTATGATCATTCAAAGCAAATTTCTTTATCAATGGTATACAACATATACTTGTTAGTTGTTGGCAAGACTTATGAAACAACATACAAAATTATCAGGTCAAAGAAGATACAATTTGGATTACAAAGCAATATCACAGACACAGATTATTGCTCAACAAAAACCAAGCACTCGTCAACAAAGACGAGGAATTAGAATCCATAGTTAAGAAGAACTATAAAAACCCAGAGTATTGCTCAACTAAAACCAAGCACACCTAACCTACCACTGAGTATCCCAAATTATGCTAGCCTATTGTTATTTTGCATAATATCAAACACCCCCATTTAACAAAACAGCACATATAACGTAATTAATAAAGTTCTAATCCAGCTATTCATGTCCAGCTCAGTCATCACCTTCATCCTAGAAAAGGCCAAGAAACAAAAAATTAATACCAAAAATATTATATGCTCATCGCAAAATCTGACTCAAAAATGTGTTATAAATAGCAATATAACACAATTCATATCAATGTATAATAGCACTACCTCATTTTCTCCCTCTTCTTCAACCTCTGACTTTGACTTGTCAGATGCAGCATCAACAGCTTCTTCCTCCTAATACCAACAAGTACCACATTAGAAACTGAAGCAATGGAATACAAGTTGAGAAGGAAAAAAAAAAATCAAAAACTCATATATTTATTTTTCCTCTTTTAACAATACCTGTCGAGCCTTCACCTTCTCATATTCAGCCTTGAGCTTAGCTGCCTTTTCCACAAAAGAAGCCTTCTCCTGGATATTTTGAAAAATGAATACGGAAAGAGTAAGACATATTTTCAGTTTAATGCAATGATGCAATGATAAGTAGAACTTACCTCCTCTGACATAGATTTCCATTTGGCTCCAGCAGCTTTACCTACCTGGTTAATATATCATAATATGTTAATTTGGCCAGAATTAAATTTCACTGCAACAAACAAAAAAACAAATCTCAAACAATAGGGTGGAAGTCGGTAAAACTGAACTGGTTGTGTTATTAAAATCCCCAGTTAATATTTGCATAAAACTGAACCGATTGTGTTATTAAGATCTGTACTTGTTTATGGGATACAAGTAGTTTAAACATGAACAAAACGAAACAAAATTGTAGATAAAAAGGACTTTACAGTTGCAACACTCTTGTTGTTGGGATGGCTGGCCTTGTATTCAGCCCTAAACTTCTCCCTGCATTCAGAACCAACACAAATTTACAATCACATTCTAATAAAAACCTAACATAACCAAAATGATCTTAAAAACAAATTAGTGCCTAATTAGATTCAGAAGTGCCTACATAAAAACAAAGAAGGCAGAGGGAGGCCTCTTGAGCTTAGCACCCTTGGCAGCATTCTTCCCTTTTTGAACACCAAGCCTGCCAATAGTATAAACAAAAGACAATGAACTGCTATGAAAATTTGTATTTATAGATCTCTAGAAATTAATTATTGAAAACATCATTATCCTCGTGCAATCGGACTTTGTTTCACAGGAAAAGGAAGAAATTTAAGATTCAGCGTAATTCTGTCTCCTCCTGCCTAGTCATGGGAAATATTTTGGGAACTTTCTTCAAAATTGAATCGATTAACAGTAAATATCTTATAGGAAGGCATGGATCTTACAAAATTAGAGGCAATATAGTAGAACTTACTTTGCATCGGCCTTGCTTCCGGCCACAGCTCTCGACTTGGTTTCTTTCATCGCTAATCGTTCTAATTGTAAGAAGGTGCCTAATTAGCGAACATGTTATTCAATTCATGCAAAAATATAGATAAAATCGGAAGGAGAGGAAATCTACCTTTGGATTAAAATTAGGGTTCCTTGGAGAAAAAATTGAGAGAAGGTAAAGATTGAAAGAGACAGGAGAGGAGGACAATAGTGTGCTTTGGTGGTGTGACTATGAGGCTATGACTTATTATACAACTGTGTGGAAAGGGAGATATACTGCTCTGCACCTGGCTTTGTACCGACATGTCAAATAGTCAAAGTTGTCAGTTGCCTAAGGTCTGTGATTTGCTCGAGTTCCAGGAGCAGGTAAGAATGTAAGAATTGGATTTTGGGGAAATCGAGAGACCTCCGATTGGGCGGGAATCTTGAATTTTGGTCTCCACGCCAGCGATCCGCGAGGTCGTTTCTTATTGGCTTAAATGTTTCCTCGCACAAAACTTGTGCTTGTTGTAATGCTACAATCCACGGTACAGATGTACGGCCTAGATCACTGTGGTAACTGGTAAGTGAATTTCTAATTCAACTGAGCCGAGGGACACGACTCCAGGGGCAAGTGCGGTCCCAATCGGATAGAACTTGAACGGTACATGTGTTGATGGTTTGTCGCCTGGGTTTTCGTGCTTGCGTTGGGCTCTGATGGGAAAGCGAAGTTTTGGACTTGCTTAAAAGTTTATGGGCTGGCTTTGACCTTTCTTGGTAACGTAGGCAGGCTTTTATTTACGACCAACAAATTTTCGAAGCAAGGGTGAAGAGGCCATCATCAATTCGAGAAGCAATAAATTTAGAGAGAGATGCAGAAGGGTATTTAGAGAAGAGGATAAAACAGGGATTTTTTTTTTTAAACATAATTAAAAAAAATATTTTTACCAAACTAACATGATTACTTTTTTTTTTACAAAAATATAAGAACCAAGTTGTCAATTCGGTTTGCTTGATTTTTTTTTTTTTTTTTGACCGAATTGCCAATTTGGTTCAGGTTAATTTCACAAATTTTCAGAAAAGCGGCCACAGAAAATCTGAGAAAGACTCCGGACCGAATTGGCAATTCGGTCCCAACTTTTTTTTTTTTAGAGTTTGCTTAATAAATAACATTATTGTAAATTTAGTTAACAAAATATTTACATTAACAAAGATGTGTAATTCTTACTCGCTAGATTGTGCCAAAAAAATTGAAAATAAAATAAAGTAAATCAAATTTCATCTAATATCCTCTATGGGAGATAAAAAAAAAGTGATCCGGCTAAAATTCTATCTAGTTTATTCGTTTTAAAATTTCAATTGACCACATTATTATTTCATTAAAGAATCAAATTTATCAATTATTATTTCAATTGACCAATCCTAATTTAAATTGTTCTTAACATGTGATGTGATAAAATTCTTATAATTGTTAAAACTAGGAATATGAAATTTTAAAATGAATAAACTAGATACAATGTCTATGTTAAAAAAATATGTAAATTAAAAATATTTCATAAAATAAGTTAATACTATGTATTTTAATAATTTTTAAAATGATCTATATGTTGGAAAGATTCCACGTATAAGCTAATATTATGTTTTTTTTATTTAAGCAAAAAAGGTCAAAATAATTCAAAACGTGAATGAAATTATAGGTGTATTTTTCTATTTAAACAAAGAATAAATAAAAGTAAATAGGAAGAAGTGGGAGGGAAGGGAAGAGAGGAGAAAAGTGGGGTTCACAAGGGCATTTTGTTAAGAATTTTGAGAGGAGGGTATTTTGTTCTATGTTTTGAAAAAAGAGGGCACAATGTAAAATTTTCCTATTTAATTGTCTTTCGATTTCAAATTCAATTTGATCTATATCGATATGATATATGATACACAAGTGAGAAATTCAACCAAACCCTAAAAAAAAAAGTTGGAACCAAATTGCCAATTCGGTCCGGACTAAAAAAACTCTAGACCGAATTAGCAATTCGGTCCCTATGCATTACACAAATGGCAACACAGTTTTCTGTAAAAATTTGTGAAATCAACAGGGACCGAATTGGCAAAAATCAAGCGGACCGAATTGGCAATTCGGTTCTTATGATTTTTGTAAAAAAAAAAAAAGTAATCATGTTGGTTTGGTAAAAATATTTTTTTTAATTATGTTTTTAAAAAAAAATCCATAAAACAGCACAGCTGCTAATCACGAACGGGAGCAGCAATAAATAACGAAGATATCTCCAATACTGAAGCTGTCTACATATTTCCTATCTTATTGTAATTTTTAACTTATATTACCTTAATTTGCCAATAGGCAAGTGTATGTAAAACCTCTGACACTACTCTGTTCAATGAAACTTGCGGACTGGACCTCCATTTTTTCCTCAAAAAAAAAAAACAAATTTTCCAAGCCTAACAGGTTTCAGTTTAATGGAATCTCCATCTCTCGGGGGAGGGGGGGTCCAGATCCCCTAAAGTAACTCAATTTTTGGGTTTTGGATCGGGACCGTTCAATTCGAATCCGTCGCTCGGGATTGCCTCTGGATTCGAATTCGTTGGTCGAGATGTGTGGCGCTCCACTTCGGAATGGAATGTTGCGAATTCGAATCGGACGGTCCTGATCTAAAACCCAAAACTTGAGTTACTTCATTGGATCTGAATTCCTCTCGGGGGTGGTGGTGGGGGTGGGGGTGAGAGATATTAGTACTTAATTGTGTGGACAACTTTACCCTTTAATAATCTTTTTTATTTAAAGCTAAATAACAGTACATTGTCGATAAAATTGAAATCAAATTATCCCTTACCGGCAAAAACACAAGTACATAACAGAAGAAAAATTACTTTACACTCATCGTTAATATGAGAATGAAATTAACAATATAAAATTTAGGGAGCGACTAACTATCCCCCAGTTTTCCCCCCAGTCATTAACTATTTGAGGGGGACCGCTCATTAACTCGGGAGCCACTAACTACTTAGGGAGACCGTCTAATATTTGATAGATTTTACAACTGGCGCGCACAAATATGGATACCTATGCACGCAAGTGTTAATATATAATATATAAAGTATTTATACCTAAGATATCAAGTTTTTCAAAAAAAAATGGACATATCATCACACACTCATTTTTTACACGTTTTTAGAGTTGCTTTTTTTTTCTCCGTTCAATCTCACCAATATTATGACGATTTGTGAGAAATTTTGTGATTCTAAAATCGCGAATGTCTTCTACGCAATTTTCTCTTTCAAATAAGATCTATGATGACATACTTTCGGGTTGTCCATCGCGCAAGTATTCATATCTCGTCGTGCAAGTATTCATACCTCATTGTGCAAATATTCATACATCGTCGAGGAAATATTCATATCTCGTAATGCAAGTATTCATATCTAAGATATTAAGTATTTCTAGAAAAATTGACATATCAACTTCGTTTTTTCTCTCTCACCACGCACCCATCTTTTATACGTTTTTAGAGGTGAGTTTTTTTTCTCCGATTAATTTTGCTCATATTTCTGACGATATGTGAGAAATTATATGAATCTAAAATCACGAACGTCTTCTACGTAATTGGGAGGACCACTAACTACTTGGGGGGTCACCTAATATTTGATAAATTTTACAACTGGCGCGCGCAAATATGGATACCTATGCGCGCAAGTGTTAATATATAATATATCAAGTATTCATACCTAATATACCAAGTTTTTCGAAAAAAAACTAGACATATCATCACACACCCATCTTTTACACGTTTTTAGAGGTGGATTTTTTTTCTCCGTTCAATCTCGCCAATATTTCTGACGATCTGTGAGAAATTTTGCGAATCTAAAACCACGAACGTCTTCTATGCAATTTTCTTTTTCAAATAAGATCCATGATGACATATACTTTTGAATTGTTCGTCGCGCAAGTATTCAAACCTCGTCGTGCAAGTAGAGGAGGGATCAAGTTACAACAACTATTTTTTTTATTTTCAAAGTCCAAATCGTCGATCCAAACCGTTCAACATGATCACCACAATAAAATGTGCTTGCAGGTCAAATTTTATATTTTTTTGAATTTTTTTACTATTTATTAAGTATTTTACAAAAAATAGTCATATTTAGACCATTGAATTTTGTACTCATCTTAATAAATAGTAAAAAAATGTAAAATTTGATCTGCAAGCACATTTTATTTAGATGATCATGTTGAACGGTTTGGATCGACGATTTGGACTTTGAAAATGACAAAAACGGTTGTTGTAACTTTGTTGTAACTTGATCCCTCGTCGTGCAAGTATTCATATATCGTCGAGCAAGTATTCATATTTAAGATACCAAGTATTTATAGAAAAATGAACATATCAACTTCGTTTTTTCTCTCTCACCGCACACCCATCTTTTACACGTTATTAGATGTGAGCTTTTTTTCTCCGTTTAATTTCATTCATATTTCTGACGATCTGTGAGGAATTATGTGAATCTAAAATCACGAACATCTTCTACATAATTGGAGGGGACCACTAACTATTTGGGGGACCGCCTAATATTTGATAGATTTTACAGCTGGTGCGTGCAAATATGAATACATATGCGCGCAAGTGTTAATATATAATATATCAAGTATTCATACCTAAGATAACAAGTTTTTCGAAAAAAAACTGGATATATCATCACACAACCATCTTTTACACGTTTTTAGATGTGGGTTTTTTTTCTCCGTTCAATCTCGCCAATATTTCTGACGATATGTGAGAAATTATGCGAATCTAAAACCACGAACGTTTTCTACGTAATTTTCTCTTTCAAATAAGATCCATGATGACATACTTTGGAGTTGTCCGTCGCGTAAGTATTCATACCTCGCCGTGCAAGTATTCATACATCGTCGAGCAAGTATTCATAGCTCGTAATGCAATTATTTATATCTAAGATACCAAGTATTTCTAGAAAAATGCCTATCTCCTATTTCACCCTCCGCGTACCCTCTCCGATTTGAACTATTCATCTCTCCTTTGTCATCAACCTGAAAACCATAGTTTTATTCCTACGGAAAAAAAAGAAGATAAAAGAAGATATTTATGTCGGTGTCATCATTTATTTCAAGAGTCGCACAAAGGTGTTCGTGCCATGATTAGAATGCTCGGTAAAACCATATTTGCACAAGTAATCACATCTTCTCTGAATATAAAGTTCACGAAGTTTGTTAAAATCTCAAATTAATAAGATATGAAGAAGTCTCTTTATATATATATATAAGAGTTTGCAGAAGGCACGAGAGGAAAACAAGAGTTGACTGTTTAGTAACTCCAGCGAGAAACAATAGTTGAGAAAGAGAAACACTAGTGGTAACTCCAGCGAGAAATAAGAATTGGGAAAGAGAAGGGACAGATGAGACGGCCCCCAAATTTAAATCTTCATTGTTCACTTGTTTCAACGGATCAGATTTAATAATTCTTTTGAGTTAGGTACCTGGGAGGATACGGATTCTGTTAGAAATATATTTTAAAAACACAAAATTTTATAAATTAATACTTATTTTAATATTAATGTTTTTAACTTTATGAATTATGGAGCTATATGTGAATGAGTTATTTTGATCTAATTTGTACATAGAAGCTCATTATTTACCCAACACATAAAATCAATCAAATATAGTGATATGAGCTTTCTGTGACCTCAATACATATTTAATATAATTTTGTGCAAATGACTTTAGATCATGAGCTAGCTTTGATATGCAATTTATTGTATTTGTCCGTTTGTGCTTTGATATGCAATTAATTGCATTTGTCCGTTTGAGATTTAATTAATTGCATATTTCAATGAGTTACAAACGGTAATATATAATATAATGAATATCAATTTTAATAGTCATGAATGCACAAATTAATTGATATCTATGTTATTTGCCTATAAATTACACATGCCATTTGGTGAGCAGGTATTCCAACAATTTCTATTCTCTTGCTCTTTCTCTTAGCTCCATATTTCATAAATTCAATTTCTATTCTCCCACAAACAAATATTTTCTTTATAGAAAACATATTGTTCTGCTATCATTGTTGAAAGATGCTACATCAACCTCTACCACGGTTGCGCCCGCAGGCAGAGGAATACCGGCGTAACTTGGGGCAAGCTTAACCGATTATTCCTGCGCTTAGGACGGGAAGTTGCCTTAGGTCCGCATTTTGCAGCTCCGGGTAATAAAGTTTTAATTATATTCTTGATTATATTTTTATATATAATTATAATTTATTTAGTGATCAAAATTCAGATTTAAATCTAGTTGGTTATTTAATATATTTCCAACAATCTAAGGCAATAACCCGTAATCTGAATTTGATCAAATTAAAATTCTGATTTTAATTATTTTATAATTGTAAAGTAATTAGGATACCGAAATGCAAGATAAAAAACGTCAAATTGTATGAACTATCTCTATGATTTTGTGATTTAAATTTGGCCGTTATGATTACTCTGAAATTGCATTCAATCATTATTATTTGATTTAAATTAAAATCGGAGAAGTGAGGAATAGCAATTTGAATTTGAATAGATGTTGCGATTTATGAAATTAAACTAAGTCCCATATATATGAATTACTGTTCTGTTCATTGAATGCAATAGGAAATTATATTTGTTAATTAATTTCTAAGTATGAAAATGGTTTTCTGCTATAAGAATAAAAAATTAAAACTTTGTCTTAATTTGTTTCTATTATTTGGATCCCAATCATAACCAAATTAAAAATCTGATTTCTTACTAGACATTCTAGATTTCTTACTAAAATATAAATTTGATTTTAGTAAATGGAAATTTGAATAATAAAAATAGATGATTCAAGTTGATGTAGTTGTTGATCTATGAAATATCATATAATTGAAATCGTAATAGAAAATTACGAAGGTGTTTTGTTATCGGAAATTTTAACAATTGTTAGCATTTATTGATATAATAATTATACAAATTAAGTCTGTTAATAAGTTAATATTTGTTAAGTATATAATCTGAATGTTATCAATAAAATTCAGAAATCTGATTATTACTCTTAACTCAAGTAATTAGATTTACAAATTAATTTCCTGACAAAAGAAGAATATGTAATACATGAAATATTTTGGTAATGGACTTCTTTGTAATAAAAATAAATTTAGGGTTATCGGCAAATAAATCTCTAAGGTCATCGGTGAAATTTTTTACCATTAAATAAAATAACAAAATAAAATAAAGAAAACATTAATTTTGACTTATGCTTCATATTACTCATGTATTTTATAACCGATTAATATAATTAATTATTATAAATAAGAATACTTAAAAGCCCTAATGAATGCTCTTATAATTGCCTCTGTAATTAATTTCATTAACTACCTTGATTACCTCTTTAATGAGCAGAGAAAACCAAAAGAAACTGTGAGCGTTTATTTCTTAAATTAACACATGAAATTAGTGTTAGTTTCATATAATTAAAAAAATAGAGGAATTAACAAAGTGATACAACCTATCTAATCAATATTAATATTTATAATTACTTTTATCTAATGCCGCCATAATTAATGCCATATGATTAAATGAAATTTTATATTTAATGTTCTGGAAGTTGTAACTTACAAGAGTATAGTATAATATGATTTTATATAACTGTTTTTTTTTAAATTAAATTGTTAATCACGGTAATTATATCTTTAATGTTTATAATTATGTATTTAATGATCGGGAAAACTGAACAAAGAATATTAAGCAGTGTAGAAGACATTCTCACTTGTCCGATCAGAAAATGCAATGTCATTTTTTTTGTATCTAATCAATATTAAATTGATTTTAGATATCAATAGTTTGATTTTAAGGGAAATTAAAATCTGGTTTCTAAATGGATATTTAGATTACTCAACTTGACTGCGAAATTTATCTTAAGTTATTATGCAATTTAAACTTTGATATATAATTCTAGGAGATGGAATTATTTGCACAAATGTTTATAAGATAGACCAATACCTATTATTCGTGATACTATTTTTTTATTTACCCATAAAATAAAAATAAAATATTAGAAATTCTATCATAACCGTTAATTAATTTCTTAGTTATATTATTAAAGTCAGGGTAATAAAATATTATAATTTATTTCCAATAAATTTGTTTTATACAATAATATTAATTTAAATAACTGCATCTTTTAATTCAATTTTTAAACACCATTATTACTTTTTAATGTTCATAATTATCTTTAATGATATGGAAAATTGAATGGATAATATAAGCATATAAGCAAATATTGATGTACACTTAAATGTTGTAATAGTATGTATCCTCAAACTTTACACAACGAACTAAACTATTCATTTATTAAAAACAAAACAAAAAAAAAAAAAAAATTATCTTTACTATACTACTATGGGTACTGAGACTCTCTAAGTCTTCTATGTATACAAATAAGAAATAATATAGTTATTAAAATTTATGTCAGTGAAGCAATTTGAGTCATTGTATTTGCTAAATAAATGAATATATCTGTTTTATTTTTAGATTACATAAAAGTAATGAACATCTAAAATAAAAATAAAAACTCCAACATACAATTCTCGAATCTGATAAATATTGTAGGATTCCAATTTTTATAGATATAATAATAAATCAAATTATTTAATTATTTGTTGTCAGATTAGATATTTAATTATGTAGTCTGAAAGATAACTAAAATAAATTGAAAAATGTTTAATACTAATGATAATAAAGAAGAAAGAGAAATGTGGGGGTATAATTAAAAATAATAGTAATTAAATACGATGTCAACCTTAGTATTTGAAATATAACATAATTACATGAGGGTTCGAATGTTTATTAAAATATTTATAAACCTACCCTAAGTAATATATGGCATGAAATTATAAATGCATAAATTAACTTTTAATTGCACAATGTTGATTATAAGTTCCATAAAATGATAGAATGATTTATTATTATGTTATATATAGTAAATTGTGGGGATTAAAATGTTATAGAAATATTAAATTAATCCTACGATATGTATGGCATAAATATTGAATATGTGTACTTAATTTTTTGAGAAATTATGATAAGTTTAATAAGAAAACGAAATGTGGGGGTGTGAAGTAAAATGTACTCATTTAATTGATCATGATAACTAATATATTTATTTGATTATGATTATGGTTAATATGTATTAAATGAGATTACATTATAGTTTTCTCGTATGTTGCAGAAAATGTGACAATTTAAATTATCATTCATCATGACATGAGATGATAAATTTGATTGAATTATACTATGCTCTGATTACTTTGATTGTATTAGAATGCATGATGATTTTACATTCTATTAAAAATACTATTAAACATACTATTGTTGTTAGCTCATATATTTTATTTATCCTATAAAAAAAATGTGTGCTTAATTTGATGTCACATGATGCTACAAGATTAATGATATGTTTTTTGAAAGTATTATTACTAACCATAACTATTTGGTGAATATTCTTTTGCAAGTTTCTTTGACAAATAAAAATAATAATAATTACTTGCACGCTAGAGCAATAAATAAAAATTCATTGATATGAAAATGTTGATGATGGACTAAAAATTAAAGTCCTTATGTATATAGGACGAAAGTCCTAGAGTCATCGAGGGGGATGGGACTTAGCCTAATGGGCCAATCTGGTGTGGGAACCCAACCTCTGTGATGGGCGATCCCCTGAAGGGGGTTCAATGGGTAAGAACAAGCAGATAGGTTGGCCAAGGAGCACAAGAATATTTTAGATATGGAACTTTTGTTCCAAACCCATCCCTATGGTGATCAGTGCTCCTGTGTAGTGTAATAAGATGAGTATCCCAAGTCGGTAATTCGCGAGATGTGACTCTACACACATCTCAGAGGGAACTCTTCTATATGAGAATGACCGTACAAGGCCGCGGCTACTGAGTTTAGGCAACCCGTAGAATATTCTCATGAAAAAAAATCAAGTTAACGTGCATGGCCTCAAATGCACAACCCGCGATGTAGTTTTCTGTACTGTGTGTGTAATAATGTAAGTTCCGATCAAAGGAATCGTTGTTCAAGACCTGGTTCACTCCGATCTCCTCGGACTGAAATTATTGACACTAAGCGAAATCAAAACATTTTGCCCAATGCACAGTATAAACAATGGTAGCAGAAATATTTATATATATATGTTTTTGTTTATTTATTTTTTTATTTTTTTTTTAAGTAAATTTTGAGTTTTGTGGGGGATTGTTAGAAATATATTTTAAAAACACAAAATTTTATAAATTAATACTTATTTTAATATTAATGTTTTTAACTTTATGAATTATGGAGCTATATGTGAATGAGTTATTTTGATCTAATTTGTACATAGAAGCTCATTATTTACCCAACACATAAAATCAATCAAATATAGTGATATGAGCTTTCTGTGACCTCAATACATATTTAATATAATTTTGTGCAAATGACTTTAGATCATGAGCTAGCTTTGATATGCAATTTATTGTATTTGTCCGTTTGTGCTTTGATATGCAATTAATTGCATTTGTCCGTTTGAGATTTAATTAATTGCATATTTCAATGAGTTACAAACGGTAATATATAATATAATGAATATCAATTTTAATAGTCATGAATGCACAAATTAATTGATATCTATGTTATTTGCCTATAAATTACACATGCCATTTGGTGAGCATGTATTCCAACAATTTCTATTCTCTTGCTCTTTCTCTTAGCTCCATATTTCATAAATTCAATTTCTATTCTCCCACAAACAAATATTTTCTTTATAAAAAACATATTGTTCTGCTATCATTGTTGAAAGATGCTACATCAACCTCTACCACGGTTGCGCCCGCAGGCAGAGGAATACTGGCGTAACTTGGGGCAAGCTTAACCGAATATTCCTGCGCTTAGGACGGGAAGTTGCCTTAGGTCCGCATTTTGCAGCTCCGGGTAATAAAGTTTTAATTATATTCTTGATTATATTTTTATATATAATTATAATTTATTTAGTGATCAAAATTCAGATTTAAATCTAGTTGGTTAGTTCAATTTTTCCAACAGATTCAAACATATCGAGGTGGAGTCGGGGTGGAGAAATAGTAGACGGAGGTGGAGAAATCAATTGGAAGAGAGAGAAGTGTTGGGATTATTTTTTCTTTTTTTAGAAATAGTTAAGTCTTTGACTTGGATGATTAATGAGTTAGTTATAGGAAGGTAGTTAGATGGGGGACGAATGGGGAAAAGAAATAATTACTCTAAAATTTATTACTATAACAAAAAAAAAATATTCTCAAAATTAATTCATAATATCTGAAATTAATTTATATAAATATAGTTTGCTTACTCAATAGAGAGTGATGTAAAAAAAATATATCGTGAATCGCTCCAGTTAAGTTCAGAGACATACTAAACTTAACCCACTTAGAGAAATGGATTAAGCTTAGTCCGTCTCTAAACCTAACTCATTATGTTAGAATGACCTGACATTAAATTTATAGCTAGTTAGACCGGCCTAACTATTCATAATTTAATGACTTAACTGAGACATAAACCAATTCCATAATTTTTGCGTGAATAGCGGTACATAAGCACATAGGTATGTACTACTTGTGTGTGTTTGATGGTCTCTGTGTTTAGGTATGTATGTAGTGTATATACAAGGGTGGAGCTAGACTTTATTCAAACTATGAGAGTTAAATATAAATGAATGTCATCATATAAAATTTTCAGGAGCGGATTCAGGATTTTCGTTAGGGGGGCAAAAAAATATCAAATCGGGTTTAAATAGCTAATCGGATTTAAATTCATTAACTAATTGGGTACTCGATAAAAAATAATGCTTTAACTTGTACTTTTCAATACTTTGAATTGTAATTTATGATACTCTAACTTATAATTCTAATTATCAATCAAAATTTAACAAATTTATTTCAATTTTAACCCTAAATTTAATCCGAATTACAAATCAAACATCCAGAGGGGGGCAAAAAAAATTTCAGGGGGGGCAAAGTCGGTCAGGACCGATAGATTTCCACTAAAACTCAAAATCCAAGGGGAGCAGCTGCCCCTAAAATTTTTTATGCTGTGTACGGGGTCAATTTTACACTACCCATTACATTTTACACCAATCTATATAAAAATCGCGTATAATTATAAAAATTTGAACATAAATAAGAATCAATTAACTCCATTCACTTAACTTCAATCCGCCACTGTGTATATATGTATGTGGTATGTATGTACGTACGTGGAAAGAGTAACATGCTTGTCATATTAGATAATACAAGTGTTATTAAATTTAAAATTTAAATTCAACAATTTTTTTTTTATATTCATCTATAAATTAATTAAATTAATATCAAATATATTTTTTTTTTATTCGAAACATGTATTCATTCATAACAAATAGTCCTTTTTGAGATCCGCATACAAAATTCAATCAATTAATAAGAGGTCAATTTGGGTCCGATGCCCATCGGACTCAAAGTGAGTTCGATGGGTTCGATGACCGTCCGATCTGCTTTAAGATTCGCACCCGCAACTTTCTTGCATGCTTTAAAATTCGTGCGCACAAATCTTAAAGTGGATCGGACGGTCCCGAAACTCATTGGACCCAAGCAGCTCCCATTAATAAAGATGTTTGTGAGATTCGCAGGTGATCGATCCGTCCATGGTCCAAAATCCAAATCGGTTTATTGACGACAAATAACATGGATAACCCTACCGGCATGCAGAGGAAGGGGCACATTTAGTCTCGCTGCTCAGCAATCATCGCATTCACAGTATGAGGGGAACTTAACTTTGGATCCTACCTGCGTTCCTACTTATTTCAAAACAGACAACAGCAATCGTTGCGATTCCATGTCACCATCAAATGCGTGCGTACTGCGTACCCAATCATGACTCCACAGAAACATCTAATTAACACCTCCAATCCCTCCACCAATCCCGTCCATGCGGATCTGGATGTGGAATTTCAAGTTGGGAGAGTTCAGATCCGCAAATAACAATGTACCAAGAGTCACCTTGATAATATCATAATATGCATATTACTCAAAGGTTTAAATAGCGTTTATCGTGTCATAGCGGAATGGTTAAAAAAAAACAAAGTTATTGTCATATTGTGCTGTTATAGCGCGTCAATAGCACCATAGCTTTTATGGTCAAAAAATACTATAGCGTGCTATTTAGAACTCTGATATTACTTATCGACCTGTATTGAGAATTTTTATTTTTATTTTTAAGTTCAAGCAGCTAGTTCTAAACGTAATTTAGGTATGAATATGTTCTTGGAGATAAAATTTTACATTTTTTTTCCGAAATTTCTAAATCCAGGATGAGCTAACTATTTTGATGAATGTATCTTTCTTGTAAGGATTTTGGTACAATCTGAGCATAATATGATCAATATTAAATATATTATATTTTTGTTTTGGATAATTTTTTGTTAATTTTTAATTGAATCCGGCATGGAAATTCTTCTCTAAAATTATGTAATTTCTCCTCTAAAATTCATAATATCATATTTATCCTTCTAAACTTCAAAAACTCAAAATTTATCCATTTTATTATCTTTTCTATTAAAAATCATTTTAAACTTATGAAGTATCCATTTTATAAGGGTAAATTGGTCATTTCTCTACTAATTTGGACGTTTACACAAGTATATACCTAAATGCCATTGTGTAAGCATCAGAAGTAGAGAATGACCCATTTTCCCTCGGAAATCGACTGATTAGAAGACTGACATTTTTTCTAAAACATGCTACGTATTTTTTAATTTTTAATGAAGGGTAAAATGGACACTTCATAAATTTAAAATGAGTTTTAATATAAAAGACATTAAAATGGATAAATTTGTGAGTTTTTGAGTTTAGAAGGTTAAATATGATATTATGAATTTCAGAGGGGAAGTGTGTAATTTCCAAGTTTTTTAGTCCCCCTAATTTTTATAGTTATCTCATTTCTATTTATTCCTTACAGATACAAATTTGTCGAGTGACACAGCGGAGTGTGGGTCCGCACTCCGCACTCAAGTATTTGTATTATATCGCTCATTTCAAAAATGTTAAATTCAAATTAAAACATTTCTTAATGATAATTCATGAAAAAAATCAAGTTAATTGCTTTTTAATGGAATAATCCGTAATACAATAAACTTTATCAATAGTTAAAATCATGCATGGTTTCGCTGGACAGCCCAAAAAAGTTAAAACAGTGGGAGATCGCAATAATGGAAGAGGATACATCACATACTACGTGACAGATTTGGAGTAGCATCAATTGAAGAAAAGCTCGTCTAACACCGCTTGAGATGGTTTGGACATCTCCAACGGAGGCCTCCTGAAGCACCGGTGCGTACTGGAATTATAAGGCATATTGAAAACACAAGGAGAGGCAGAGGTCATCAACAACTGACATGGGACGAAGCAGTAAAAAGGGACTTTGAAGGAGTGTAATGTATCCAAGGAGTTGGTTTCGGACAGGAGCGCGTGGAAGTTAGCGATCCACGTACCAGAACCATGACCTAGAAAATATTAGTCAGGGATTGTTTAGGGATAGTATTACAGGCCTTAGGTCATAGAACTAATAATTTGAGGTCAAGAACGTAAGCTTAGGACTTTGACCTCTACGATCTATAGTTTAGACAGAATATAGTTAATATTAGTATTAGTATTATTACTATTGTTATTGATATCATTATTACTATTAGTATTGTTATTATTATTATTTTATTACTATTTACGTTGACTTTGTGATTGTGATTAGGCTTCATTTCTAGCTACCTAACTTGTTTGGACTAAAAAATTGATTGTTGTTGTTGAATTTGGATAGTCGGATAATATCCGACCCGTTTGCACCCGGCCCGCGTAATCCGTAATAATCTAACATGCTTTTAATAATTTTTAAGTGTTTTTTATTTGTTTTTATTTTATAGTTCCATTATAGCTAGATCGACCCATAACAAATCCAGGCGTATGCCGATCGATGAGAAGAAGCTGGTGTTTGGTTGCAAACATCAAATCCGCACCGAAAAGACAATCCCTTGTCGAACAATAAATAGAAACTGGGACCCGCTTTTGTGCCCATTACTTCATTGCATTGACTTGATGCTGTACCCATTGCTCCAAGGAAACAATTAGAAATTAATCACAAGTTTTTCCTCTCCAGTTCGAACCTCTCTATAAGCTCACCAGTTATTAAGTTGCTCTCTATATATTTGAATCGGATAGCCGGTGTTCTTGCACAAGTGAAGATACTGGAGAGCGGTTTTTCTGCTAATAAATAATAATCCATTGAATACACGGACCCAAAATCTGTGAGGTGACTACTGGGTAGACGAGCGACATACAATGCACCAACCTAAGATGAAATATGGACGCCGCTGCACCTGGCGCATGACGGCTAGAAAATACCGTTCTCTACCAAAATTTCCAATGACGACAACATATATGCCAAATATTTTTTTATTATCATATTCAAATATTTCTATACCTATTTTTTTTTAATTTCATTATTTCAAGCATTAAATTTTGAAAACAAATATCATTGTGAATTAAAGCACATAAAATGTAAGATAAAAAAAATATAAAAATCAGAATAATTTACAAAAGACTGCATCTTAATTATTATTTATTACAAAATATTTTTCGGCAAATAAATGAAGACTATATAAGAATATTATGCATTAAGAGGGTGGATGGGGTGGAGAGTATGGGTCCATGTGCGCAAATGACAAGTATTGAAGCACTACCGCTAATAATGACGATTCGCAAAGAGTAAAAGTGGAGAAGCCACAACTTGAGTCTAGTCTCATTTCAACACCAACCTTCAAATCCTAGTCTAGTCTGACATTAAACCCGAACAAATATTTCCAATTTTGAGTCTAACAGGTTAATTAAAGTATGATCGCGATAAAAAAATTGTTATATATTAAATAGATAACTTATATAATTTTGTTTTACATGTTTAGAAATAAGACCATTTAATTATTAATAAAATAGATAACTCTATTTAATTTTTATTATGTCATTTTAAGTAAGAATTTGCAGATGACAAAAAATTAAAAATGAATAAATTTTTTGAAACTTCAGTTAATTCATTGTTACTAAGCTCATGAAACGATGTAATATATTTCAGTGTCTTGTATACAAGATGCGTTTTAACTTTCAATACTTTTTGTAAAGTATTAAAAATAAAAACACAATTTTCACATCAAAATATAGATTTTATATCGTGTGGATAATTAATGAAGATAATACAAATATAGACAAAATATGAACAACCGTTATACCCGTCAATTCTATTTTGTTAATTTGCCACGGATTCATCAACACGTGTAGTTACACAATATTTTCAATTTTATTACTTTATTTGCTAGCTCTAAATAAAAACTGTCATTAACTAATAGTAGAAATAACAAGAAATCAAGAAAACATTTATCTATATAATTAATCATTGCTGAGCTTAAACAATTTAATATATTTCAATGTCTCGTTTAAAAGATTATTTAAATTTGTGCGCCGAGTTCAGGAAGTCGAGAGAGGATATGGACCTTGGTCTCTACTCTCGAACACGTATCCTCTGCATTAACTCAAAAGGGAATCTTTTGAGTTAATGCATCTCGGCCGTTTGATATTAAACGGAGCCAATCCGACTGTCTGATTTTAACAGAGGGGCCCTTTAATATTAGTGCGGATCTAATTTGCACGGATCTTAAAGTGGATCGGATGGTCCAGATGCATTAACTCAAAAGATTCCCTTTTGAGTTAATGCAGAGGATACGAATTCTCTACTCTCTATTCCCCTCTTCCTCCCAAGCTACATCCTTTGTGCGCTCCTTGTCTCTGTCTTCCCACTTCCCGGGAAAACGACTAACAGCAAACAGATAGAGTAGCATTAGCAATTTAGCATAGAGCCATCGGCCATAGAGACATAGAGAGGGGACAGAAAAGAAAGATGGAAAAGCGACACGGTGAGAGGGAGATCGCCGCCTACTAAATATAGGCACCTCGTATATTTTTGTTCTTTTCCTCTCTCTTTTGGATGCGCCGCATTGCATTCTAGAAAGAGATATCGAGAGTCGAGGTGAAGAGATTGCCATCTCCGCAGCATTTACTCGTTTCACCTCCGTCGTGCAATGAGCACCTCGTCTCTCTGTCTCTCTCTCCCCTTTAATTATTCTATTTTTCCGGTGGGAATCTCCTTCACGGGTCGTATATCATCTCGTTTGTGATATCTGTTGGGTACATACGCTTTGGAGTGTCGTTTCTTATTTAACTTTTGGCGAGATTAACGCTCTGCACAAAAAAAAGTTTGGTTCTTTTTTTTGCCTTGGGTGAATATTTTTTTAGCTGGTGTTTTCTCTATTTGTATCCCGGTTTATGGTTTTATTTATGGGAAATTGGTAATTGTGCGAATTGTGCCACAATCTTCTATATTGTGAGCCTTTTGGCGCATAGAAAAGAATCAAAATGGGATGCTTTGCATGCTTCAATCCTCGAGTGAAAGAGTCAAAAAATAGGATTGAGGACAGCAACGGTGCTAGATCAAATGCCTCATTGATGCTTGAATCTCCAGGCAAGTAATTGCATTGTTTTTAATTTCCCACTGGAATTTGCAGCAATTCAGTAACTATTGTGTTTGTTTCTTTACAGAGGAGAAAAGAAAACCAGCATCAATTAATCTGGTGAGAAATCCTTCGGCAAAGAGCTTTACATTTAGGGATCTGGCCATTGCCACCCAAAATTTCAATAACTATAATTTGATTGGAGAAGGGGGTTTTGGGCGTGTGTTCAAGGGCCGACTTGAAAATGGACAGGTAATTCAGCCTCTTATAATTTGCTGGAAATTTATAATATATATTTTTTTATTTACATGAGTATCAATTCAGTTCTGTTATACACCAGTGAACCACAAAAATTTAGATCCTGTTGGTCACATGATGTTTATCAATTATATTTTACCTCCTGCTGTTTTAGTGTTTGCTGGAGCTGACTGGGTGCTGAACTGATTCTTAAACCCCCCCCTCCCCCATAAAAAAAGACTTAAATTACATGGAAATTTGGGAATTTTGATGGTTTTTATCTATCATATGTGTTAAATTTCTGAGGGTTTTTGATGTGTAGGTGGTGGCAATTAAGCAACTGAATAGAGATGGGGCGCAAGGGAGCAACGAGTTCCTTGTAGAGATATTAATGCTAATAGTGTTGCGGCATGCGAATCTAGTTAACTTGACTGGGTATTGTGCCGAAGGAGATGAGAGGCTTCTGGTTTATGAGTACATGCCGAAAGGAAGCTTAGAAGATCATTTATTCGGTGAGTTATTTTACATCTGTAGCGTGTTCACTACAATTTTTTAATTCCTTTTGAAAGAGTGATCAATTTCATACTACATGTTCAGTGATGCTGCTTCATTATTTGTACAATATCACCATGGGGGATTTTTTTTTTTAATATGTTAAACTTTTTTATGTACCAATCTTAATTTGAATTTCAAGGGCTAGAATGAAGAATGTTTAATAGGTTTTTGTGGGTCCGATAATCAATTTAAAATTTAGAATTGACAATTGTCAGTGTAAAAGCTGTATTTCGATTTTCAACACCATGTTGACAACTTATCTTTTTGCTTGCGAGGGCACTGTGATAGTTGTTCTCTTTTAAAGAAGTTGATGGTATTATGTCCTAAACTCTCAGTCTTAAATTTCTATCTCTAATTCCATACCGATCGTTCCTTCCATGAACCCCGGCAAGACTGTATACAAGTAACTTAGTCTGTTTTGAAGATTTTGTATTTCGCATAATTTTTCTATATCCAATGCAATAATCACGAAAAGCTCTAAAGATATTACTGTAATTCCAGCTGCCTGATCACCAAGATAACCCATATTTTCCAATAGTAGATAGAGCTACCTTATCCCCCTCAGGAAAAAGGTATCGTTCCGAGGTGTGTTTTACAAACTACTGGCACAGACCTGATCTGTACCTTATTCAGTGGTATTTCTCCTTGAAGCTCAGGATAAAATCCTTTTGTGCCTTAGTGCATCCAAAACCCTGCTCAAGTTAGTGTACTAACAAAATGTGAAGTTTAATTTCTCGACCAAAATCTTTGTACAATTGCATTAGATTTGAAGCCGGAGAAGCCACCGCTAGACTGGAACACCCGAATGAAAATAGCAGTCGGTGTAGCCAAAGGCTTGACCTATCTTCATGATGTGGCGGACCCACCGGTGATCTACAGAGACATGAAGGCCGCGAATGTTCTACTTGATGAGGATTTCAACCCAAAGCTCTCTGACTTTGGACTCGCGAAGGTTGCGCCAGTGGGAGACCGCACCCACATTTCGACTCGGGTCATGGGCACTTATGGATATGCTGCACCCGATTATGTTATTAGCGGGAAACTCACATTCAAGTCAGATATTTATAGTTTTGGCGTTCTCATGCTGGAGCTGATCACTGGGAGGAGGATTTATGATTCAAACAAGGTTCGGGAGGAGCAGAATTTATTGTCATGGGTATGTGTCTATGTTATTTGTTTATTTTGTATTTTTGTGTTTTGTAGAGTATGTGTTATTTTTCTTTTTGGAAGGGAAAATATGTGATCCCCGTATTTGCCCCGAAGGTGCCCCTACCAGCTATGCTGGGTGGGGCCCACTGTCAACAAAGTGGGTGAAATTGGGGGCCAAATTCCAGGGCACTGTATACTCCCTTTTTGGAAATGTCTTGGGTTGAGTTTGAGGCCGTGATTTTTCTAGTTTTTAGTTTCTCTTATCTCCTTTTTTATATTTGATCGTATTCTATGAGGGCAGTTTAGTCACTTCTGAATTTATTTATTTTAATTAGTATGCAAGACAAGCTTTATAAACAGCTGAAACTAAAACTCATTGGAAAGTTTTATAAAAAAAAAAACCTGCCGGGTCATGCTATTTTTATTGTGTGGTTTAGTATAGAAGGGCCATCCTTTGATTTGAACCAGGGGCGGAGCCAAACTTTCAAACTATAGGGGTCAATTTCATAGTATCCATACCATTTTACTCTAAATATATAGAAAATCTTGTGTAAATACATATATTTTTCTTTTGAAAAAATGGGGGTCTATTGACCCCCATTCATGAATGGTGGATCCGCCCCTGATTTGAACCGTCCGAAACTGCACGGAAAGGGATTTGTTTCAGGATTAATAGGCTAATTCTTGTAAGATAAAACATTTCAGTCCATTTTACCAGGGGTCAGCACTCATATGGTAATGAAATTGCTCCGATGAGCACAACTAAACCTCTACAAATTTGAGCTGTCATTTGTCAACCCTTTTTTTTCCACATATTATAAGTTTACAAATTTCTTTTTTCTCTTTGAGAAATTACAAAATTTCCCTCGTAAAAAATATTTGACCTCCTTAAACAATGCAGGCACGCCCATTCCTTAATGACCGAAGGAAATTCTACCAACTGGCTGACCCTGCTCTGCAGTGCCGCTTCCCGCAGCGTGCCTTTCACCAGATGGTTGTGATTACATCAATGTGCCTCCAAGAGCAACCCCACGTTCGCCCAATCATTGCTGATGTGGTTGTTGCTCTCACCCATGTGGCGTCCCAGCGGTGTGCTTCTGAGCCTGGCACAGCTGTCAACTCACCGACTTTGGCTGCCTCTCCAATTGGAACTCCCTCGCGTAAACGCAATTCCAGAAGAGGCCTCGTACATTTTCAGTAAATGAAAAGTTATAATATAGTTTGTGTTTTTTCAATAGGGTTGAAACCATGAGAGGACCTGGGATGACAATAACAGGAGCCTCTTGGCAGTAGTTATTTTGAAAACAGGTGATCAGATTTAGGTACAGTACTTGTAGATGCTTCATAGTCTTAGATTTGGGGTATCGGGTTGGATAGGATTAAAAAATCGAGGTTTGGAGAGGTAGAAAGTACCTTCTAACAGTTGGAGATATAGAGCTTTCTTTTTTGATGTGGTTTAGATGACACGGGGTTTTCTTTCTGATGTTGTTAGCAAAGTGTTGTATATCAGTATATATATCGCCGAAGAGTCGCCATGTCGGTGCTTAAATTTATGAATATGTAAGGCTTTTCGGATTGTTGTCAGTATGTCAAAGGTGGTTCAGTAGCATTTCAGAAATAGAGGGGCTCTTTGTGATTTATCTGTACAGTAAGGTTTGTAAGCCTTCAAACAGTTTAAACTTTAAACCCATCGGCACATGGCAGACATGAGTATACTATTGTGTCTGAAAATATAATAAAGGATTGTAGGTTTGAATATATTGATTTAACTTTTTATGGTTTTAGCTTGGTTTTGCTTTGATTTAATTGGTCTGTCCATTAACTTGGAGCATTTTAAGTTGGCTATGCATGCCCATCAAAATATTCTTTTTTGGATACTCTCTCCAAATTTTAAATTTGGATAATTATCTATCAAAAGATAAATACTTTGATGAATCTCCATAAATTATTTAATTTTAATTAAAAATTATTATTAATTTAATGAACAAAAATGCCCTTCCCTGTTATTTTCCTTTAGCCTAATTATTTATCACCCACTTCCTCGTCCATGTAAGTCTGTTTACTTTCATTTGAAATAAGCATCAAAGAATCTAAAATTTCATTAATTTCAAAATTAGTACATTTTTTTCTAAAATGACAGAGATAAAAAAAATCACAAAAACATGATTAAATAAGTTACAAAATTTGTAATATGCAAAATAATGGAATATAATTTTTTTATTAATGCTAAAGTAAATTATTTTTATTCATCAATCCGATAATCAATAGAAAACTTGGCGTACATATAAATTGTAACGAAGTACGGTTGACTAAAATACAAATTTTTCAATTCGTAAAAACATAAAGAAAATTAATTTTTACAGAACCTATTACCAAATTAATTTTATTTCAGTTTGTTATGAGAAAACTTGAGGCATAATTTTTTTGCATGTCTAAATAATTATCCAATAATTGTGAAACAGCATCTACAATACGGTTGCGGTTCAGAAATGTATAAAAACAATGCTCTTAACATTTCTGAAATCCAAACGAAAATTGTGTGTTAATATACATCTTACATTATCTTAGAATCTATTCTTTGTTTTTCGGCTAATATTTCATCAACGGAGTTCAATTGAGAAAACAACATTGCAGTAATAACGATGCATCTTTTTTTTTTTTTTTTCATATTAACAAGACAAGTTTTATTTTATTGGGTTTTGGATGTTTCTTATTTTTTTTCCTCTTTTTTATTTTTTGTTGTACATAAATTCAGTTATATAGTATATATGTGTATGTAACAATATATATATTTTTATATATAATATTGATATTTAATAAGTATATACTAATTATATAATTGTTTAAAAGACCAATAATTGAATTTGTTGATCTACCGGTTCGATCAATGAACTTTGATTTAAAACTTTATCAGGTCGATGTCTGATTCAATTATGATAACATTGGACCAAACTATTAATTCAGTCTCAACAGAGACTGTCAGAACCAGCCCCTCTCCTAAATTCACAGAAATTAAAAGGAACATTAGGTCCATATAATTTTTCAAACTATGTAGCCATTGATATATAAATTGTAAAAAGTAAAAGACAACTAATTTTTAATTCAATAATAAAAGTAATGTTCTCTGTGTGTGTGGGAGATTGCTTGTTTAAAATTTAAATAAAAATTTATTATATTTGTTAAATAGTTAGATAGTTCGACTTCTCACTTTTATTTAAAAAATAAATAAAAAGATAGAAATCTCATCCCTTGTATTAAAAACAAATAACCTAATCTATCTTTATTTGATAATTTGATTTTTATATTTAATTTTGTGGGGAGACGCGGTCGTAACTCGTAGCAAGCGCGTCTGAAACGGGGCTCGAAGGTCGTTGAATGAATAGGAACGGTAGCAATTTATTATCATTATTTATTACGTGTTATAAATATTTTTCTGGTTAGAATTAAGTAGAAGTGTACAAGTCCACGATTCTCTTGACTTCTGTACCGTGTGGCTTTACCAAGGACAACCAATGAAACAACAAGTCCATTTTAGCTGATTGACCTCATCCATGGGAAGGTCATCTCCAATGGTGACAACCAATGAAACAACAAGTCCATTTTAGCTGAAGTGCTTCCGTAACTTCGTTATTCTCATATGGAATTTGAACTTTTCATTTTCTTCAAGGAGATAGAGAGGATCAGCTCCCAACAACTCGTCGATATCACCTCTGAATCTGGTGCTATCAAATATGCCCCCAATGGGTGTGTCACGGATAGGCAAACCCCAAAGAGCACTCACATCCTGGAGAGTCACTGTCATATCTCCGAATGACATGTGAAATGTGTGCGTCTCGAGACGCCATCGCTCCACCAGTCTGCGATGAGAGATGCATTGATGATGTTTCTCTCCGCCCGCACGATGTCCACAACCTGGTAGAGACCCAGGTTGATGAGGTATTGGTCCATCACCTCGTAGTACCGCATGATGAACACACCGCAACTTAATATCCAACAGAAACGTGTCATGCGTTAAAAAAAGTAGTTCACAAGATGTTATCATAACAAAATTCAAACTCAACAAAATTTTAAGAAAACCTAAAAAAAGATATGTACTTGACGAGAAGCCAGTGAGACTCGGTGATCGTCGTGGGGAATCCACAGGAGAGGACTGATATGCTCGGTGTTGCTGGTACTGATCGGTTCGTCCACTACTGGACGACGGGTAGACTGTGCTCTACGCATCCTGATGTTAAAAATAACCTGAAATAGGCCAATTGCCTTTAAAACATGCTAAAACAGGCTAAAACAGGCTACAATAACCTAATTTCGGTAAAATATGCTAAAAACGACCAAAATAAGCTTAATTTTGCTTAAACATGCTAAAATAGGTCAATTGCGGTTACAATAACCTAAAATATGCTACAATAGGCTTCAATAACCTAATTTCGGTAAAATATGCTAAAAACGACCAAAATAGACTTAATTCTGCTTAAACATGCTACAATAGGTCAACTGCGGTTACAATAACCTAAAACAGGCTACAATAACCTAATTTCGGTAAAATATGCTAACAAGGGACAAAAAAGTCTTAATTCTGCTTAAACATGCTAAAATGGGTCAAATTGTGCCTAAAATAACCTAATTGCAGTTAAAATAACCTTAAATATGCTACAATAGCCTAATTTCGGTAAAATATGCTCAAATGGTCTAATTTTGTAATTATCCTAAATTCGACTAAATTATGCTTAATTAGTCTAATTATGTTAAAAATGCCAAAATACCCTAAAATATGGTCAATTGTACTAATTACACTAAATTACAACAAATTACTCTAAATTCTAAATCCTAAATTAAATAAATTAAAATTTAAATTAGATAAAAAAAAATTACCTTAAAGAAGAGAGAAAATTTGGTTGAGATAAAGAAGTATATATAGGATAAAATACGGGTTTAATAAAAAAAAAAAAGAGTAAGCCGGTCATAAAAATAGCCGGCTTAGACATTTTTGGTGAAAACCAGAATTCTGAACATAAATATTAATTTTTATTAAACTTTGGATATTAATAAAAATCTCGGGGGTTAGAGCATCTTGAACGGTCTTGAATCAAAACTCAAAAATTGAGTTACTTCATGGTATCCGAATTCCTTCTCAAGCTAGTTCTAAAAAAAACCAAATTTTATTCTGATTCCGTGAGGCTAAATGAACTAAAACAAAAGTCCGATTTCTTGTATAAGATCAAAATTCGTGAGGCTAAATGAACTATAACAAAAGTCCGATACAATAGAAGATCAAAATATGAATACAATCTATCTAATATTTTATATTATTTTTATATAATTTTAAGAAAATAAAAAATTCTGAATATATTATGCACGAGGATCGCTATGTCAGAATCTTATTTGTTATTATAATGACAGAAGTTGCTGCCTCAGCTTGACCTGGCTCTAATTATTTAAGCAAGAAAGTCCACGCACGAAGACGAGGGACCTTGTCGCTCTAAAAATCAAAAAATCAAAAAAATTGAAACAGAAAGAAGGAAAGAAAGAAAACCAAGGAAAAAGAAAAATCTCGGGATACATAAATTTCAACCCCTCTAATCCTCTATTAACACTCTTTGTTTCTTCTTTGTTGCTTCTACTCTCTTTCCTTGATTTTGACAAGATTACCTAAAGGCAAAAAGAGAGAGAGAGAAATAGGAGAGAGGGAGATGGGGAATTGCTTGGATTCGACTTCAGATGAGAAGTATCTAAGTCCACCTACACCCCCGCATCAGCCTTATTCAAACCAAGGTACCTTTTATTTTCTAAATTTGGAGATTATCATTTATAGATATGCAACTTAACTTCATCGGCTTCCCCCTTTTGGTTAATCATCTTAATTGGCCAAGTAACGAAATTTAACTAAATTTGGAGATTATCATTTATAGATACGTGAATTGACTTTATCAGTTTCCCCTCTTGGTTAGCCATCTTTCATGTTTTGTTAAGTTTCACTTGAATTGTTTATTCAATTGGACTCTCAATGGGCCAAGTAATGAGCTTCCATGTCCCACCAAAATTCTCCAAATTTTCCTCTTCCTACCTTGGTACATGCTTCTCTCTCTTTTTTAAGTGGAAAATAAGAGCACAAGTAGCTCATAAGAAAAAAATCACTTCTTGTAAACCTTAATAAGCATTACCATTGCACTACTGAGACTATTGATCTAATCCATCCATAAAAGGTCAAAATCTCCTAAAGATTCAAATAATTGTGCTTCAGCCGTTATACAATTCCGCGCCATTTTCTACAACTGTAAGCTTTTTTTTGTACCTTTTGATGGATGATGAACAAGCTCCTTATCTCGTAACTTTTTAACTCAAATTAAATTACACCAGTCAAATTTGGTGACTGTAGAAGAGGAATGTTAGAGCATTCCAGAGGGGCCATTCCCTCTGTGTTAATTCAGCAAACAAATTTGATTCTAGATTTTGTAAATAACCTCTCATTTTGATTTTAGGAACCTCCACAAGGAGCCCAAGCAGTGTAACAACTGGAAAAGCGTCAAGTACAAGTACCAGCAGCTCCACTTATGGCCGATCCATCGGTAGTGTTTAGAAATATAAATTGGATTCATCACTGTTTCTTTTTGATGGATCAAATTTAATGTGGCTAGCATTTATTATGTTATCTGCATTTATGACAATGATAAGAATAATAACATCCTCTTTTAACAGGAAGCAGTACTAGTGAAGGCTCTTCTTCATATGGTGATGGAAAAATTCTAGATTCGCCA
This sequence comes from Carex littledalei, assembly GCA_011114355.1. Lineage (NCBI taxonomy): Eukaryota > Viridiplantae > Streptophyta > Magnoliopsida > Poales > Cyperaceae > Carex > Carex littledalei. The sequence goes on from CM022105.1 coordinate 2,015,605, forward strand.
AATCTGAGAATTTTCACATTTGCGGAGTTGAAAAGCGCAACAAAAAATTTCAAGCCTGATACTGTATTGGGAGAAGGTGGGTTTGGCCGAGTATATAAAGGGTGGGTTGATGAGAAAACCCTAAACCCCTCAAAGAGCGGTCTCGGTATGGTGGTTGCAGTTAAAAAGTTGAATCATGAGAGCTTGCAGGGGTTACAGGAATGGCAGGTTAGCAGATATGTTTATTTCATCGCTTTAGCTTTATTTTTGGAGCAAAGAACATAATTGACCGACCCTGTAAATACAACATTTTTTTTTGTTCACTTGGGCAAGCTCAAACAGTCTCTTCCATAATGATATCTCAACTCTTAAGTGATAAACATTATTTTTCTTTCTATTTTTTTGGTAAATCTCTTAAAACTTCTACCGTGTGTAGTGTTTGAGTAAACTTCAAACAGGTTATGTTTTGCCCTTTTCATATTCTGATCCCCTAAAACTTCAGATTTTCTGTTGTGGTGGTCAAGACTTTTCAATTTCTTCCAACTTGGTCTTGCATATATGTTCCATCCAAAAATGGGTGGTAATCTGGGTCAGCAGGACAATGTGATATGCTACAGTTTTTCACTGGTACCTGCTAAAACCAATTTTACAAATGGTCTTTTAGTTGAGTAGAACAACGGTGTTCTTAAGCTCACCGAGTCCTTTGTGAGCTTAACTTCAAAACCTATCGGATTGACTTTAAATGACAAATCCAAACTTGTCAAATTTGTAATTTTTCGAAATAATTTAATATAAAGTCAAGCGGTCAAAAAATGATGAAAAATGAGCGCATTAAAATTAACTTATAGACCTTTTTTTTTTTACCGTTTGACTTTAAACTAAATTTAGTTGAAAGTTTATAAATTTGGCATGTAAACACATCACTCGTGAAGTAGACCAGTTTCAACGGTTTGGATTTGTTGTTTGAAGTCATTCCGATAGGTTTCGGAGTTGAGCTCACCAAAGGACATGGTGAGCTCAAGACACCCTAGTTTTACTCCTTTTAGTGTACTACTATTTTAGCCAAACTTATTGAGAAATCCTACATGGTCCTCACACTCTTAGGCTTTTTCTGATTTGCTACCTAAATATCTAGGCACTTCCCCCATTTGTTTTCCCATCACTGCTCCTATGAATAAGTCTGGGACTAGTTTTAGAAGTTTAGCAGCTACTATTTGACTTCCTAAATTTTTGAGACTATGAATGAAATGAGTACTGGTTCTACCAAAATAGGAAGTACCTGAACCAAACACTTACACACCACAATGGGAAAAAATCCAGAACTTTAGGACCAAAATGCGAATGTTTCAAAAGCTTACGACCAACAATGTAAAGTTCTGAATCTTAAATGATTGTCTTATGATCAAGCAAATATGTTGCATCGGCAGGAGTTTTACCGCCACCACGAATCATTTCCATGCATCATGCTTGCGTGGGTATAGTGACAAAATTCGTATTCAGAAGAAATTCCGACATGTAAACTATTCATAACTCAGAATTGTATGATCCAGTTAATAGTTCGACTGTAATTTATTTAAACAAAAGGTTTATAGTTCTATCATTTTCAATCTCTATCTTTTGGGTGTAATGTCACCTAAACACAAGTCAAATAGGGAGAGTATAGGATAATGTGACCGGCCAAGCCAAAAATACAAACACCAGCTACCCACCTTGAATATTCTCTCTCTTTTTGTTCTGAGATTTTACAATGTATTCATTTAAAGTCATGTTTTATTTGTGATTACTCGTCATGACGGAAAAGGACCATTTAGTTCATCTCTGGTGGAAATTTAAATTTTTTGTACATTTTATAACTATGACTAGATTATCATCCAACTTTTGGATCAGAAATAAACATATGAAATGATTCGAATTTCAAGGACAAAACAGAGAGAGGGTGATAACATAAGGCACATTGGTTAAGAACAAAATGTGGTTGAATAGTTCACGTCTGAATTTTGTCATAATTCACAAAATGTTTGTTCTTGGAACTATCACACTATTCATAACTCAGAATTTTGATTCATAACTCAGACTTGGATAACACAAGTAAAGATGAAATTTCCCTTGCATCATAACAGGATTATAAAATGTGGTATTGGATATCTTCTTCTTGATTTTTGTTTAACCATGGAAAAATTCAACGGTTCCCTTGTGAAACATCAAAAGTATAATTTACCCCCCTTGAAAAAGGAGATATATTTGGCATGTCTCTAAAAACTTGCTTGATGTATTTTTTTCCTTGCCATTTGAGTTTGTCGCTAGATAAACTTTTATTGACTTGGTGTGAATATCAATCAACACTCCATTTTAGCTCAATTTCCAGTTGGGTTTTATTGTGCAGGTGGTGTTTAATGAGGAATAAAATAAATGTCATCTGCGTTCATTATCTTTTGGTCTACAAATTTTCTTCCCCATCATATTTTATAAATTTTGTTATATTCTGTTAATTTTGCAGTCTGAAGTGAATTTCTTGGGAAGATTGTCTCATCCAAACTTGGTAAAATTGTTGGGATATTGCTGGGAGGACAAGGAGCTGCTTCTAGTCTATGAATTCATGGCAAAAGGAAGCTTAGAAAATCACCTCTTTAAGAGTCAGTCCCTTAACACTAACCTTTTTTTTTTTTTTTTTTGTAAAGTTAACATTTGTAAGTTGTACCCTGGACCAATCAGTACCACTTGGATCTCATTTTCATGTCTTGAGTTGTTTTGTTTCAATCTCTGCTCTTTAGTAATTAATCAAAAGTTGTACAGACCTTCAGGCGTAGTAATGGACTAAAGATGTCTCATGCCCGTTAGTTTTGGTACCAACAATACTGATACTGGGTGGTATGGAAAGCCTTGATTGAAACACTGTATATCCGAACTGTATTATATCTTTATTGTTTGTTCTTTATTTATTTTTTTCTCTCTTGTCTTGTCATTTAGTTGCTATGATAATATTTTCCATTTTATTTTATTAATATATTGTTTTTCAATTAACAGAAGGTGGGACCTACCAGCCACTGTCATGGAGCCTAAGGTTGAAGATAGCAATAGGTGCAGCACGTGGCCTTGCTTTCTTGCATTCGGCCGAAAAACATGTTATTTATCGTGATTTCAAGGCCTCTAACATACTTCTTGATTCTGTAAAATTCTCTCTCTAGCAGAAATTATCTGTGCTACGTGGAAATGTACCAGCTTTTTGGTCCTCTAATGCAGTTATGTGGAAACTTTAAATTAGACCTGAAGTCCACTACCGTGACTGTGATAGACCTTAATTACCCCAACTAGGGTTTTTCTGATCAACCTCAATTAAATCCAAATAAAGTCTCTATTTGCAATTGAGCTTCTTGTAAGATGCAATGTCCAAACTTGCAATTAAGCCAGAATTTTATCCAGTTTTACATCTACACAGTCCTGGATTGTGCAGTTGTGCGTAACTGATCTTCAATTAAGCCAAATAAAAAGAAAATCCAAAGGACGGGTACTCAAACCAGAACTGTTTCACATGCTGGTCACTTACTAGGCACGGCAGAGATGATGCTGAAATTTGAGTTGCTACCCTTGTTGTCTTTGGATTCTTTTTCCTTATCCAATCTTACACTTGCCTTTCTTGTGTAGAATTTTAATTCAAAGCTCTCAGACTTTGGTCTGGCAAAGCCTGGGCCAACAGCTGGAAACTCCCTATGTCACAACACGTGTTATGGGTACCTACGGATATACTGCACCAGAATACATCGCAACAGGTATGGTACTCTAGTTGGCAGTGACAAGGATAGCTACCTATACCGGTACAGCCCCTCATGACTGTATTTGCATATACCACAACAGACCCAAGTTAATAGTGCTATCCATTTCGGAGTTGTGGGTTACCATTTTTGGCCATTTAATAAACTAATATAGTTTAAATCCTTTCCCAATTAATAAATGTGATATTTATCACAGAAAATGTCAAGCAACTAATCTTATCACAAATATCAGGTCATCTATATGTGAAAAGTGATGTGTATGGGTTCGGTGTGGTCCTGCTTGAGATGCTCACAGGCCTTCGTGCACTTGACTCAAGCCGGCCAAGTGATCAGCACAACTTGGTTGACTGGGCCAAGCCATACCTTTCCGACCGTCGAAAACTGCCCCGCCTCCTGGATCCACGCCTCGAGGGTCGATACCCGTCAAAAGGTGCAGTTTTAGCAGCACAACTCACCCTTCGTTGCCTCTCAGGTGACCCTAAAAGTCGTCCATCTATGGAAGAGGTACTTGCAGTTTTGAAGGAGGTTGAAAACATGAAATCCCGGCCTAAGGAGGGAGGAGATGCATCCCCTAGACCGGGTCCAAGGAGGAATAATAGAGGAAGTTCAGGTTTGGGGCCAGGTCAACCATCTCCGAGGATAAGGTGACCTGTTTCAAGTGGTTACTGTAGGAGAGACTTGATTTCACCATTTATATTTTTAAATTTTATTTTTGTATATTCTTTTTAGATCATTAATTTTTCCCTCAAAACGTTCGTAATTTGTAAAAGTTTGAGGTGGGTGTATGATCTGTAATGCTATTTTAGCTGTGACATTGACATATCAATGTAGGATGAAAAAATTATATATGCATTTTCTTTCAAATAATAGTAATAAGAATTTTTTTCAGTGCACATGCCATTGAAGCTCCATAATGATGAAATATTGCCTCCATAATTATCCTAAACAGAAACTGATGACAACTAAATGACAATTTTTCCTTTTTTAATTTTAACGGGCTTATAATTCACCGTATTAAAATAGAAATATAATGAACTCTTTTATTATTAAAATATTAACATTAATGTGTTGTTATATTGCATAAATATATATGTTTCGGAACATCATGATAGTTTTGTGCAGATCACACGTGTGGTATCGCAGGATAGAGCGAGTTCCAGCCAAGTCATATTTTATTGAGTCTATTTTAAATTTACGGATCCTTTTAAATTTTTTTTTTTTGGTTACAGATTCTTTTAAATTGAGAAATTTATATATATATGTCCATCATAACTTCTTGATTTAGATATATTCCATCAAAATTCAAAATTTAGTTATGTCCCCATTAAACTTACTTATTTTATTAATATTCTCATTTCTTAATTTCATCAACTAAAAAAACAGTTTAATATTAGTAACATATTAAAATTACTATTTTACCCTTATCTTTAAACTACTGTCTTTGCATATGATGAGCTTGCTGTATTGCTTTTGTCACATAGAGCTAATCAAATAGCAGAAACACAAAGGGGGCGGATCTACATTCACTCGTACGGGTGCTAAGTCACTCTATGATTTTAAAATTTAATTCTATATATTGAAATTTAGTTGAATGTTATTATTTTAAAAAATTTTATATAGTTCTGCCTCTTTTATAAAATATCACATGTTCACTTGTAATATAATGGTTAGAGCTTATTTTGTGGTTGTCGAGACCTTGGATTTAATTCCCACCAACAACATATTGTGTTTTTAAGTTTTAGCACCCCTATTATGATTTTCTAGTTCCGCCTCCGGAAACACAAGGAATATTGGTGTAGATACCACACTTAGGGGGAAATAAATCTGCTGTGATTCCAAAGGATCGCAGGGAGGTCCTTGCGATTCTAACTCCAACCGTTCATTTATTGGATTGAAGGAATCTCAAAAGAAGTTAGTTTTTGTGTACAAATCTCAAAACATATGAACGGTTGGTGTTAGAATCACAGAGACCTTGCGATCCTTTGGAATCACAACAGATATATTTCCCACTCAGGGACACTTAGCATGCCCGAGTGTACATTTGCAGATTATACATGCCTTATTATTTTTCGGGTGGGGGTTTTGTCCAAACGGCTTTGGACAAAATCTCATCCAAAGCCGGATCTAAACCATCCAATCTGCATCAAAATTCGTACAAACATTTAGATTCCATTTAAATTTATTAAGTTTTAAATATATTTGCACGAATCTCAATACAAATCTGACGTTTAAGCTTGACATTGGATAAGACTTTGTCCAAAGCTCTTCGGACAAAATCCAATCCCTTATTTTTCAATTATTTTATTTTTCGCTGATATGTTAACGGAACGTTGTACCAGTAAACTATTTTTTCCTTCCGTACCATCTATAACGCTATAGTGTTGAGTTATAAAAATAGCTTGTAAATGTACATTGTAAAACATAAGATATACATTAATAGAGATTAATAATCAATTCAATTACTGTAATTATTAGGTCTGTTTGAAAATTTTTTAGGGGTCAACTTTAAATTTTATTCCGGAAACTATTAATCTAAAGATTTCTATTTCTGAATTAAAGCCTATAATGTGTTTTAAGCTCATTATCTCACTAATCTCAAATAATAGGACAAATAAACAACCTTCTCCACAACGAGTCAGGAAAGATTATCATTTTCCCAACAGCGAAGAAAAAGGAAAAAACACGAAAAAAAATTAAAAATAGAACGCGACACCACACACAATAAAATAGACTGTTGCGGAGAGAGAAAAAGATATTAGCAGTGTATACTGTACACATGACCGAAGTCTTTTATGGTCGCATTGGAGAAGAGACTGCTTCATAAATTAGTTTGAGGGAAGTGCATGGAACGAAAATTTTGTTGAAATTAGAAAGGAGAAATAAAAAGCTCCTCACTTTTCTCAATTTGTGTGGAGACTAGTGAGTTGAAGGCTGTTGTTCGTGGAATTCTGACCCATGTTCTACTTTTGTTCCAAACAGTATTTGAAAGCAAGGGTAAAATGGTCATTTTAATTGTTTATTAATAGTAAACCATATTTTTAGTTTATTAAATTGAAAAGTGAGAATATTAATAAAATAAGTAAGTTTAGATGGAGAAATAACTAAATTTGAAGTTTGAATGAGAAAATATCTAAATCAAGGGTATAATTTATGTCAGATTAAAATATATGATGGGGATTTCACTCTACATCCTACCTATGATACCTCTCAGCATCCAAATTCTTCTGATTTTTTTATAAATAGAATTAAAAAAGTAAATGTAAAAAAGAGGATCGACATCTTAAAATCTAGAAAACCACATTATAAATTATAGCATCTGAAAAAACACTATGGTTTATAATATTTTAAACATCGTAAGGAAAAAAAACTCGTTTATAACGTTCAGGTGCGGAAAAAAAAATCCAGATGCCATAGACAAAGAACCAAATATGTTATGGAATAACAAAGTCATGTTTTTAGAGAGAGAAAGAGAGAAAACTCTATTTTTGGAGAGAGAGGGGGGAGAAAAGCGAGATGGGGCGGTAGCACAATTGGTTAGAAAAAGTTCTAAGACTGTGATTACCTAAAGTCGAGAGTTCGAGTCCCACTCATGACTTCGCAAAAAAAAAAAAAAAAGAGGGGGAGAAAAACAGAACCCTATTATTTCATTTTGAATAACAACATATTTGGTTTTAGAGACAAAAACATTCAACCTCCGTCCCTACTAGTGGTTTTATTTTTTTTTGAGTAAAAATTGGAGGTATTATAAGAATATGTGAGTATTTACAAGAGTAAAAAATAACTATTGTTGAGGATAAGCTCACAAAAATTATTATCGAGAAAGTATTGCTATTATCGACACAAGTATTTAAGAATAAACTGACTCTGTTAAATATTTTTACTCTCATAAATACTCTCAAATTCTTATAGTTACAAGCCATTCAACTATTTAATATCAATAAACAATTTCCATTCGAATTTTGAACGTACAATCTCCTACACACATGGATATCATTGTCTTTGCACTTCCAACCAGTGGTTTATTGATTTTGCACTTTCGTCTTGTTTCAAGTGCAACCAGTAAGAGCATCTACATCTCTGGTACTATTAGAGTTTCTAATCTGACATGACAGTTTCTAATCTAGTTTCAGGGATGTGAGAGAGTTTCTTATTTAGAAACTATGCAGTAAAGATTCTTATTAAGAAACTGTTTATAAACTCCATGCTGATCGAATAATTGGCTCAAATTATTTCTGCTTTTTAATTTGTTGCTGACGTGGCTTAATAGAAACTCTAAAATTAATTTTAGGAATGATTTTTAAAAAGAGATTAACAATTATTTAGAAACTCATTTGAGTTGCTGAAATGTAAATGCTCTAAGTTTCTTTGGATTCTTACCCAGTACATATTCGGATATTCCCTTCAACATGCTCTACTCTCCCATATCTTTTCCGCCTTTCAGCCCGGACAGACTTGTTGCATATGAGAGTTGTACACCAAGACCATGTAAATATAAGCCAAAATGAGTGAGGCTATGGTGCTATGCATAGCACAGATGGCTAGTGTACTACGGCTCAATATGGTATCTTTTAAAATCCTAACGGTCGATCCAAACCGTTCAATGTGATATCCATATGAATATGTACTTGCAAACTAAATTTTATATTTTTTTAAATTTTTTTACTATTTTTTTAGATAGGTAGAAAAATCAGTGTTTTCTGAAAATTCTGGACCATCAAAATTCTACCTATCTAAAAAAATAGTAAAAAAATTCGAAAAAATATAAAATTTAGTTTGCAAGTACATATTCATATGGTTATCACATTGAACGGTTCGGATCGACCGTTAGGATTTTAAAAAGTACCATATTGAGCCATAGTACACTAGCCATCCGTGCTATGCATAGCACCATAGCCTCACTCAGCCAAAATTATCCAATTCTGAGTCATGACTTCATTTGTAGCTTTCTTCGACTCAAGACTTATGATGCCTAATCCATACATTTACAAGTTGATCTTTTGGAGTACTTATTCCATTTTCTCTGTTACCAAGTCCATCGTGATTTCTACACCGAGGGGCTATTGTAATATGCATATTACAAAGTAGCCCGTTTTATGAACTCATATTTTCATTTTTCAAAGTTCAAATAATCGATCTGAACTGCTCTGTGTACATGGTGATCAAATTTTATATTTTTTTTAGTTTTTTAACTATTTTTTGGATAGGTAGCAAATCACTTCACAATTCTGGAACATCCAAAACTAGCGATTTTTTACCTATATCAAAAATAACAAAAAAAAAATCCAAAGATCATGTTTAACGGTTCATATCGACTGTTTGAATTTTTGAAAATAGAATATGAATCCATAGTACGGATCAATTTGTAATATGCATATTACCATAGCCTCACTATTCTACACCGCTAAAAGCTTCTCTAGCATTTGTCAATGCTGATTCAGCCTGTCAGCCATATATATATGCAGCCATCCAGCGAGTACAAAATTAGTGTGATTTGAAAAGGCAGCACGTTAAACCCTGCCTTCCACAAGTAGCATTTTCTTGCTGTATCCCTGTTTCCATGCTCTCTCCTGTGAAGGCAGTATTATGTAACATGGACTTACGAAAGACGAATTATTTTGCCGGACAATGGGCGCTCTCAAGAGGGGTTGGGGGTCTGTTTAGCTTTCAAGATTTCCCTCGATGGTACCAGTTTAACTGTTGTAAGTTCACAAAGAGTGAATGAGCTACAAAACTCATAATGCATTTTCAGCAAAATTTTCTTGGTACCAACCAGTTTAACTTTTATAGTTTATAGGAGTGAATGAACTAGTACTGCTCAAGGATGATAGGAACACTAATTTGCACCAGAGCATGCAATTGCACTATAAGGTCGCAGAGTTGCAGTTGAACAGGTCGAGCAATTGCTTGTCAAATCAGTAGTACCAGAGAACACAAGCTGGCGCTTGTTCTAATTATTGCTGGTTAAATCAGCAGGACCACGACCCCAAAACACACAGAGAAAGTACAATTTTACAAAGCACATGCCCATAATTGTTTCAAATATTAAAGACTTGTGTTAGTTTTGAACGTTAGAACAAACTTGAATGTACAAACTACATGATATCTCCTACTCTAAATTACTTTTGTGCTTGCTTACAGTAATCTGGAACCTCCTTTGTACACGATACATATAAATATAAGCCGTTTGGATTTTGCCGTGATCAAATGAGTGCAAAACTGATTTCTTGTGTTGCTCTTGCTCCATCCTGTATCCAAATTTTTTCAGAAAGTTAATAAAACAGTAATACAGCAGCAGAAGTTGGTTGTTTACAATGATTAAAAGATACTTACAGTATTGCCTCCTGCATTTGTCTAAAATCACAGGTACTTGCAATGGAAAGTTAAGAGTGAAGTAGTAAACTGTTCACAAAATTTCCAATGCCCAAAATTTCTTTTATCTTCAGTGAGTTGTATTCTCTTTTGTTCCCTCCAAGCATGTACATTGGACTTTGTAACTAGATTGAATTTACATTGGACTTAATTTGTAACTAGATTGAAACATGTCCATAGAGATGAGCCATATCATCACATATTTACAGGAACACCTATGATACAAAACTTGGGTTTTGAAATCCAAAACCATTGACAAATGTTGCAATTATTTCCACTCATGTCAACACAAAGCGATCAAACTAAACAGAGATGAATCCCTGAGATTGAGAACCGGGGAATACTGAAATTCTGATTGCATGCGAACTAGAAATTTTGTACACATCCAAGCACTCATGCCAATCATCATCACAAGTCAGTAGGACCCACTCGGACTCATCATCCAAGTACTTCAGGTCAAACAAACCAGGGTCCGCCAAACCAAACCGCTTAGCCACCTCTTGTTTCAGGCCATCAAAACCCATATCTGAGTGTAAGCGAATAATCACCTTCTCTTCCCCATAAATCACTTTCACTTTAATAGAATCATGCTTATTATTCTGTTTCTCACTTGAAACTTCGAGGGTTACGGGTCTCAAAACGGGTGTGTTGTTTTCAACCAAATTTGCCTGAGTAGACAAAATCTTGTTCTCTTCCAAAGAAACTTCTTGTTTTGAAATGGGTGTGTTGTTCTCTTCCATATTTGTAATATTTAGAGGGTTCGTGCACGTCGGATAGCTGAGACTGGAGCTGGAGCTCTGGCTACAGGAGGAGGATGAGTTGGAGGCTGAGTTGCGGCAAGTAATATTACCATCTAGGGTTTCCTTTTGCTTCTCTGCAGATGAGGAGGTACTTTCCTTTAAGTCCTTTTCAGACCAAACAGACTTGGTTATGTTGTCATATAGAGAGCTGAGCTGGACTCCGCCTTCTGGCCCATGTACCGAGTCTATGACCATCTGGAGCTTCTGTAAGGAGTGGCTGACCTTCTTGATCTTGCGTGACGGCCACCGTGTGATCCCGTGTTGCCTGCAAATCCTCTTCAGTGTTGTCGGGCACACTGAAACAAAATCATGGGAGATCCTCTGTTAATTAGTTCTACTTATTGAAACATTGTATTATGCTTACCACAATCTAATAACAATAAATGGTTTGCATTTCATCTGCTACCCATGAATATATAGTCATGACCAAAAATGATACTGCCAATGTTTGCAAAAGCTAATTATTGTTATAACTTATAACCGCAGTAGCACTGTGATATAGACTAACTTGCAAAATGTGGCCACATGAAAGCTTCATCACTCGAGAAACTTAGCCTCAATTAATTCAGTTTGATTTTGCCAAGCCAGCTCTACAATAATTAAATCATACTTGATCTAAGACTTAACTCAATCTAATAAGTATATAATAACAACTGCATTTAATATCCATTTATCCTCATTAAGGAACCAAACACAAAAATAACTTCATGAAACATGAGACAGAGAGAGAGTTTATGGGTCAAAGTTACTAGGAGACCAGTGAGCTTAATTAATTAATTAATTAGATAATGCAAAGTAATTGAAAGAAGAATCATACCTCCAAGGTTCTTAGCAGCATCCTTCAAGCTTCCTGCAAAATGCTTCCTCAACTCTTCTAAACTTACACTCTTTTCTACTTTCGTACGCTTCTTCTCTGTTCCCCCACCATTATTCAAAAATCCAGGTTCGCCTATAACCTGGACCCTCAAATCCACTTCCTCTTTAACCGACAGATCCTTACCAAAAGCCAACTCGGATAAGCTAATCCTATCACCAGATGAATCCCAACCAGCCATGCCACTTAACACCTCCTTTCCATCCTTCAATGGACCCTCCATTACACTTGCTCTAAATGAATCAGAACCGCCACTATAATTACCAAAATTCCCCTCCTCTTCCATCTCCTTTTGTGTGACGCCTCGCAAGCCATGGCAAGCTTGTTGGATCGTCACAGAGAGGGAATTAAGCATTGATCTCTGCAATTCCAGATTTGTGACATCGACTGGTAGGAAAAACTCAAGCACAAAATCTACTCTACCAGTGCTTATGTGTCTCAGCCGAACTGCCACCGCCCCATGTAGATTAAACAATTTTGCATAGTGTGCAAGTGGGTATTCAACTTTACTATAAGAGGCCACTTCAGGAGAGAAGTATGGTTTGTTGGTCAGAAAAGCACGTCCTGCTACGCCTTCTCCTTTTAAAAGGTGGTGGTCAGAGCATGATTGGTGGAAGGGCAGGAAGGTTTCATCCTGAACAAAGGATGCCGAATCCACAGTTGAGATGCAGCAGGTGTAATTCTCGTCTAAGTGACGGGGCCCAGACTTGCCTTGTTGAATGCAAGGGATCCAGGTTTGAGCAAGGGGGAGGTTGTGAGTTTCACATACTGATCTTAAAACAGTTCGGATATCTGGTAAGGCCGACTGGTAAGAGGTGTCGGTTAACTGAAAAAGGAAATGACAGTATGATGTTGAAATTTTTTTAACTTAGAGCTAGGATTGCAGTACTTGTTTGATTAATTGCTTTAATTTGATCGTTCTATGCTTAATTGATACTCTTTAAGGGTTCATTGCACTTCATTTAAGGTGAAATGCACAATACAGGCATAATTTTGGGCGCATTGCAAAGTTTCAGGTTAATTGAGGCATAATCTGGCATCAATTGCAAGATTGCGTATTAAATGAATATTTATTTTTTGTGTTTTTTCTGTACAACTAGTATCCACTGGGATATTATTAAACAAAAGCAGGCATTACGCAATACCAAGACGTACCAGTACAGGGCAGTAAGGTAAAATTTTGAATATCAAGTGTGGTTGCAAGATACCTTTAACCATGGGATCATTTGAACTTCACTGCTTTTAAGATCAACTGCCTGGATAAAAATACAAATATATTAAGAAAAAAATAAAATTAGAAATGTGGAAGCTTGTAATGCAAATGCAATTATGTAAATTCAGAAAAAGAACCTCCATCTATACAATTGTAGATTTAAATATGCCAAAAATGACTTTATGCTTTTAAGAAAACTGGTCTAGCAAAAAGTGTTATTTTTGTACTTAAAGAACAGATGATCATTATAAAAGAATAGGATAGATAGAGGAAGAACACAAGCTACATAAACTTCTAATTTAAAAAAAAAAAAAAAAAGGCATAATATGCCCGTTTCATTGATATGAAACCGAAAATTACAGTAACTCATCTATGTTATCTACTGACTACCCTGATCCTATCAAAAGCCCATTGGAAATATTTTTTAAATTAATTAAATATTAAAAAATAAGGTTGGACGATTAAAAAATTATAGAAAAACAATAAACACAGCCTCACGCACAAAAATAAAAATATAAAATAATAAAGAAATATAGCTGAAGAAATTAAAAAGCTAATATTTCCATCATGATTAAGTAAACAAGTCGCCAAACTTTGCCAGAATAAAAAAAAAGCAAATATGTTATATAAGATAACTCGCTTTGAATCTACAAGCTAATCTTAATTAGTGTAACAAAAGTTTCTCTTAGACTTCAGTTAGACATCTAATATTCTCCTAGAAAGCAAAGAAAAAAAAATCTCCTGTAAATTTTTCTGTTTGCAACCTAAGGCACACTAACGGAATCATAAGATATTGTCAATTTCACACAAGAAAAGAATTGAAAAACAAAAATAAAAATCACCCAAAACTAAGCATCAGAATGCTTGCAAGTACTGTTGACTAATTTTTCTAGTAATTTGCTAAAATTTAGTCTATATTTCACCAAAATTTCCTAAATGGGACAAAAGGAATATGATACAAAATTCACAACAAATTCCCAAACAAAATAAATCATCACAAGTACCTGAAGAGCATTGCAAATGCTCTCAATCTCTGAACCATAATTAATTTTTCGTGTAGTGGTGACTAGCTCAATTACCCCCAAACAACTTCTATTTCCCCTTGCAAAAATTGGCAGAGCAATTGACCCCTTTATATCAAATGATCGCGCATGGTCGACTCTAGGATACTCAAATTCTCTAAACAGCCTCACATCTGGGGTCCACTCAGGAATGCGCCCGACAAAAACCCGGCCGGGTAACCCAAGTGCCTGTTCTGACCTCTCATCGGCCGAGAAATAGAAATCCTTTGAAACCAACCGGTATTTCACAAGCCTCGACGAGCTTGAGTCGAGTGTGTACGGCTGGCCGATAGTTGTGAGCACTTTTTGGTCACCAATTGTTGTGGGTACCCAAATTTGCACCAAGAGTTCACGGCCAGGCTGGGATTCCATTATGTATTTCAAAGCACAAGACAGACGATCTCTTATGCTAGTGACCGGACCCGGCGGTTGAGTAAAGGCTAATTGGGTTTGGTTTTGGTTTTGGTTTTGGGGTTGGGGTTGTTCACGAGGATCGTTTTTGGTGTCGTCAAGGAATTCAATGGCAGGAGAGAGGCTTGGAAGTGGAAATGGGTTTGGGTCTTGGCCATCAAAACTCGACATGAGTTCGTCTAACGGGTCAAAATCTGGCATGATGTCTGGTATATCAGCCAGGATGTTAATCGGAAATGGAGAGGTATACGTACCCCTATCTGCACTCCCACTCGTGCTGCTTTCCATTGAGAGATAAATATCTCGGTGCTGATTCATTCCATTATAACATTTAACTGAAACAGAAACAAAGAATCATGAAAAAGTTAAAAGTAAGAATAATTAGGCAAAAAGGAAATGCATGTCAAGTCTTGCTGACATGAGAGAAACAGAGAGAATTTGAATCACAACTTTCTGTCAGAGAAGACACTAATAGAGCGTGCGCCATGTAAACACCAAAAGGCCCCAATTTTTCTCTTTGCAAGTGGTAGATACATCAAAATCAACGGGAAAGGAACGCAACAAAAAAGGAGAGAAAGGAAGAGAAAATGGCAACAAAGAAAGTAACAGAAAACAAAAAAAAGATACTAAAAAGAACCACCACTAATTCATGTAATGAACACTGCACAAACAGAGGAGACCCCACAGTAAAAAAAATTATAATTTAAACAGCAAATAAAAGAAATAAAAGATTCACCTCTCTTAGAATAAATTTCAGGACAAAAATTATCTCTTTTCGCAGACTATTTTGCAAGAGAAATCACTGAATCAGAATCTCAAAACCCTATGCAACAGTTTCATTAATGGAACAGTGAGCTTGAGGTCCCTCTCGATTTTCTACTTTGATGCGCCTCACCGCCTCTCTCTCTCGTCTGTTTTCTGGCCCCCAGTAATCAACTATTCATTCTCTTTCCACCTTGGTTTCTAATTAAATATGATGGAATCTCGCTTATTCATACATAATACTTTCCCCATTTTGACCCTCAACAAGTACCCCCAGATTTGTGACCAAAGCCAAACAAACCAGGCGCCCTTGAAGTCAAAAAGAGATATACTAACATGTTTTCAAGTTATTCTTTTATTTTTACATGTCTTTGTAATAAATATATTGTTTAAAAAATATTGGAATGGGTTTATTTAATCATTGTAACTTAATTGAATGTAGTTTTTTTTTTTTTCAATTCTCATTTTATGATTTATAACAATGCGTTTAGGTCTTCTGGTGATGTGTGGGCCATATCAGATTTTTATAGGTATATTGTGTATATTTTCTTTGATGAAAACCTAACAAAGGATAATACTAAAATTTTATTATAAATACGTTATGCTTAATAGAAAATAATTAATTCGATTTGTAAAACTAACATAACAATAAAAAAAATAATAAAACGTTAACTTGTGTTAAAAGATGTAATTACAAGAATGGTAGATGCTATGGATATAAGCACATTGAATGGGGTCAATTGACTCTCATTTTTTCAATTTTTTTTGTATTTATGCATATTTTTCTATATAATTTAGAGTAAAATGTTATAGTTAGTGTAAATTAGTCTCTATTTGCAGTATAAAGTTTTTATATGATTAATCCTCATTCAGTTTGACTCCTATAATTTGAAAGTCTGACTCTATCCCTATATATGAGAGCCGTTAATTAAAGTTTAATTGAAAAATTATTTTCTTCATACCTCCATAATAAAATTAACGAACATCACATGTCTACAAATTAAATAAATCCAATTAAATTTTACAGATCTAAGCAAGAAACTCAACCCACTTAATTAATTAAGTAAACAGAATATAACTTGATTATAAATTAAGTGGGTTTTCAGGGGTAAAAGTGGAATTTAGCCCGTGGCGGGTAAATATATATTTTCTGAAAGGTAAAAGTGTAGAACAGAAGAGCGGTCCGACTGACAAAAACGGTGGTAGGTTGTGTCTTCTACCACCCAATGGATATGCAAAAAGATTCTGTGTTTCTTTCGTTTGATTCAATGTATATACTTTTTTTTTTTTTTGAGGAAAGATTCAATGTATATACACTTAGGAGTTAGGAGTAGATTCTTTCTGTACCTTGGGAGTTGGGATCTAAGATGACGAACCTTTCACCTTCTCAATTGCTGGATTGTTTACGCATATTGGACATTAAAGTAAGTTGCATTAAGAGGGGAACACGAAAAAAGGTCGTACCGTACAAAAGTTACCAATCCCACGTCACCTAAACTTATTCGTTGCTTCGGGAGCGGCCACGGTGTAGCGAGTCAATTTCTCATTTGATGCTGTTCCGGCGTCATAGTCGTAGTAGGTAGATTTTAGAGCCATAACTCTCCTGTTTTATCAATTTCTCAAATCAATTTTACATTAACTCATGACATTTTACTCTAAATTATATAAAAAAGTATGTATAAATACAAAAAATTAAAAATAAAATAAAAATTAATTAACCTCCATTGTACATACCTCCCCTGCATGTTTGAGTTAACAATATTTGTCTTCATAAGTGAAGAGGAAAACCTTGTTCATCACTTATACTCTAACCAAATATTTTTATTTGTTACTATTGTTATTGTTAATATTTTTATTTTTATTTTATTATTATTATCATCATCATCATCATCATCATGACATTATTATTTGACTAGCATTATCATGAATATAATTATTAATATTATTATTATTACCATCATTGTTGCCGTTACTATATTATTATTATTTAGGCAAATGAAGTCATATAAAGCAAACTCTAAGATGGAATGTGGTAACTCTAATATTTACAAGGTTGGTTGGCGAATTTTGACGAGTTGTATTCAGGGTTCTAAATAGCGCGCTATAGCGTTTTCGGACCATAAAAGCTATGGCGCTATAGCGGCGCAATATAGCAATAACGTCTTTTTTTAGCCGTTCCGCTATGACGCGATAAACGCTATTTAAACATTTGCTTGTATTTTAAGAAATCCAAAGGGAATTTAAATCATACAAAATAAACTGCACAAAAGTGAACTCTAAGAGGGTTTACAATGTGAATTATAAGAGAGATATTTGACTAAACTAAACATTAATCAGGTAAAATCTAAAATTTACAAGCTAAATACTAAATTAAGTCCAAGGTGAACTATAAAGAGAAATATTATCTGAATACCTAAACTAAACACTGACAAGTGGCGCAAAATTCACATTGAGTCATCACAAATTAATTGTATGACCTGACATTCACTTTGTGCATTTTGGTATTTAATTCAATGGAGCTACTTGAATAATTTTGAATTGCTTAAGTATTTATTTTGTATCTTAATATTTATTGTGCTTGGCTTGATATTTAATTCACAGGAGCTTATTCAAAGGGGCTGAGTGGTAAAAGGAAAATGTTGATATTTAAGATAGAAGAAAACGAGATATATATATATATATATATATTATCCTTAACTAAGGATGACATGGACATTCATAGCTCCAAAATCTTGAGACCGCATGAATGGAGCCAAAATAGGAGTCAAAGGTATCTTGTATTCTTGTGACGTGTCACGTGTACACTAATGTCAAAATGCATCACTGCTTAATTAATTAAAATAAATAAAATCAAAAGATTCGTGTCCGGCTACTAGATGAGGTTCTTATGTCATGTAAATTAATTAAGAGCAGTAAACATAAGATATTTACTAAACAAAAATTAATCACTTTTTTATCTGTCTCTTGAAGTGTGTGCAACTGATTGCATGTAATTATGTTTTTTTATTTAACAATCTATAGGCAGATTTTAATTGTTTTTTCTTTCCGTTCGGATGATAGTAAAAAATGTATTTCGGTTACAAATATTGTTGATAATTATTTAAAGTTAAGTGCTAATTAAGCGTACAATATTGTTAAGCGTGATATTATATAAATAAAATAGTTAATGGTAATAATAATAAACTATAAAATAAATATTTAGTTAAATATATAATATTGAAGAACTTGCCATTAATTGAGAAGTAGGACTCCATCTATTTTTTATTTTAGCAAAATTGTCTGTTACAATATTATTAGTGTGACATTTTTCGCTTTCTTTCTTAATATAAATAATTGATGTAATGTTAATATGTTAACAATTATAATGAGAAATATAATTTATAATAGTCAATGCTTCAGAAATTTAATTGTAGGATGATACATATTGTCAATATTTTATGTATTCTCTTCCTTTTATAATCCCAAAATAATAACTCTGTCAGGCAAGAACACCTTAACATCTAACTCTAATAGATTTGTTTCCTACAAATGTTGCAACGGTAAAATAAAATTTTAAATAGAGATTATATTTAATTTTTATTATTGCGTTATTATATCAACAATTAAATTTTGATTCAGTGCAATGATTGATTTAGTCAAGTTATAATAAATATTTGATGAAATACATTTAGGAAAAGGACTCCAATTCAACAAGTACTTAATGACTCGAACCCATTTCAGACTCGACACAAACCTGACCATTCTCAGGATCCGAATCTGCTGTTATCCAAATGGAATAACAGGACTCTATTATTCAAAATCCAACCGTTGAATTTTTTCATGCGCGAATCTCAACAAATATTAATAGTTAGATTTGTAATAACAGATTCATGTTATTCCATTTGAGTAACAGCAGGTTTGAATTCTCATTCTCAAACAAGTTATGAATACTAGACCCAAATTCGGATTTGAACCCCTCCTGATTTGAAACTAAACAAGTATATGAATTAAAATTTGGAATCGAGTACTTTTAGAACCTCTAATTACATTGTGGTTGTTCAAGTATTGCCTGTTTTTTTAGGTAACTTTTATTTGATCTTAAATGCTTTAAATTTGTTATATAATAAGTTGTAAATTTCATTATAAGAATATGTCTTACATCTTTATTTGGGTCTTGACGTATGCCTGAAAATTTTAAGAAAGTAATTTATATAGCATTTAAGTTTGTGTTTATGTGACTTTTTTTTTTGTGGAAATTAATATTCATAATAGTAACTGTGCTTTCTATCCGTTCATTTTAATGATTTGGCTCGTTAGAACTAGAGTAACATGGTATCAAATATTGTGACCAGCGAAAAAAAAATGATAACGGCCAGTGAAAGAGCGACACGTGGAAGCACCACTTATCTTTCGTTCTCTTTTTGGATGATCGGTGGGTCCAACCACTTAGTACCTTTCAATATTCTAATCTTCTGAATTTACAAAGATGGAAAAATATATGGTCTAATTCAAATTTATTATTTAAAAGATGGAAAAAAGAATTTCTTAATTTTAATAAGCAGCTCCAATTGAAAATTTCTCTCACTTCGGCACTGGCCAAGCCTAAAACGCTCTGTTAATATCCGCACAAAGCATAAAACCGCTAGAAAAAACTTGCTACAGAAATTACCACAGCGTGACGCCACAGAAAACCGGGAGTCAATTAGTGTCATCGGTTTAATATAATGATAATTTACTTCTTTTCACGTGGTAATGGTGGTCCAAAAAGGCACTACTAGTTTGTTTAAAGATTCTGTGGAATCAGCAAAGAGAAAAAAAAAAGGTATTAGGTCCGGAACTGGAGGCAATGGTGCAAGGAAGTGGGTTGACTTGACGGAACAGACTCTGCTGCTCTTCCGATCTCAACCATTTAAAATCGTTGAGATCTGTTCATGAAAAAGTTCTTTTATCGAGATACGTGAATGAAAAATTTTGAATGGTTGAGATCGGAAGAGCAGGCTCCTTCTCTTCTCTCGGAAGAGCAGCAGAGTCAGATCCTGACTTGACTACTTAAAGTACAAATTATTGTGTTTTTCTTTTTTTTTTCCCAAAACCATAAATGATAATGTAGTGTATATTTAAAATTTGAGGGATGCTTCTATGGACATAAGGACCTATTTGTAAAATGAACATATTTTCATTTTCAAAGTTCAAACAGTCGATCCGACCGTTCAACATTATCTCCATATTAAAATGTACTTGGAGGTCAAATTTTACATTTTTTTTTAAATTTTTTTACTATTTATTAAGTATTTTACAAAACTAGTCAAATTCAGACCATTGAATTTTGTACCCATCTTAATAAATAGTAAAAAAATTCAAAAAAAATGTAAAATTTGACCTCCAAGTACATTTTAATATGGAGATAATGTTGAACGGTCGGATCGACTATTTGAACTTTGAAAATGAAAATATGCTCATTTTACAAATAGGTCCTTATGTCCATAGAAGAATTTGCCTTAAAATTTTAATATATATTCATTTCTTACTACAGATATAATTAAAATACTATTCAAATTAAAATATGAAATATATAGATATATGTTCAATTTTTAGATGCAGCGTGCATTAAATTTGACTCAATTTATATTTTACTTTATCATTATTGCAAAACTATTAAAACTCTACTGTAATTTTTTTAAATTATTTGATTAAAGATAAAAAGATTTTTTAAATCAGCTCAAATTTGATGCACGCCCTATCTAATTAATAAAAAAAAAGATCTACAATTTTAATTTTTAATTTAAATAACATTGTTTTTAATATATCCATAGCTGTTTTTAAATTATTGAACTCATTGAGATAGATATAAAAATTTAAAAACACACCCAATAATGCGTCTTCAATGTGAACTAAACAATAAATGACTGCTGCAAACTAAGTCTAGATCAACACGTGTTCTTCAATGATAAGTTGATTTCAGATTCCAGAATTTTAATTTATGTTATCATGTATGTGATCTGTTGGTATAAATTAATGAGTCTAGCTACTATAAGATCAGTGTCATTTCAGCATATATAACACCAATTCCAAAACCTATCAAATCGACTTCAAACGGTGAATCCAAACCGTTCAAACCGATCTACTTCATTAGTTGTGCGTTTACATGCAAAATTTATAATTTTTTGAATTTATTTAGTATCAAGTCAAGCGGTCAAATGTGTGAGTTTTTAAGTTAATTTTAATACATTCATTTTTCAACATTTTTTACCGCTTGATTTGATACTAAAATAACTCGAAAATATAAAAAAATTGCATGTAAACGCATCACTCATAAAGTAAATCGGTTTGAACGGTTTGGATTAGTCGTTTAAAGTCTATTCAATCAATTTTGAAATTAGTGTCATATGACAATGATATCATACTAGCCGGACTGCAAATTAATGCTATTAATTGTTGAGAGCAAATTTATTGGTATATATTTCATAATTCTATACATGTATACATATATAGGCATATAGGCCTTCAAGTTGTCACCTAGTATATATATACTATGAAGTCAGTTCACATGACACTTATTTAATCACTCTATTGGTGACTCATGAATAGAGACAAATTTTAACCGGTTAGTATATATATGTATACGTATATATGATAAAGACAATTCCTATAATTTTCTCTCTTCATTTATTTAAATTAATTTAGTATAACGTCAATTTAAATTTAATTTTAATGTATTTATTCTTCATCAATGTTTGACCGTTTAACTTTATAGTAAATTAATTCGAAAATTTATAAATTTTATATGTAAATATATTATTTTTGAAGTAGATCGATTTTAACAGTTTAGATTCATCATTTAAAATCAATTCGCTAGATTTTAAAATTAAGCTCATAAATTTTTTGATGATCTTAAAAACACCATATATAGTTCAACTCTAAAAGAATTCTTGGTTTAATTTGTTTGAAATCATTCAGTCTCCATCCATTAACAGCTATTGGTTCCAGATGGCGAACATCACTTGGTTGACTACTTGGTGGTATTTGCATTTCACACACAACAACTATTTTTTAATATTATTATTCATAGCTTGCGTTTAGAAGGGTGCCTTTCCTCCATTGGATTCTTTTAGCCGGATTAAAGATCAAACCAAAATAGTTAGTACAGTAACAAATTTGTAATTTGAAAAAATAATTCCACAAACTCTAACTTGCTTGATTTATATATAATATAGATATTATTTATAATAGATCGTTATTTTACAATATTTAAAATTTTGCAATTTTTTTACCATAAAATATAGCATAATATTACACTATCAATTAAATAACATTAAAATTCACAAACCATAGTTCTTTTTCTTTTCTTTTTACTTTTTGATTGAAGTCTAAATATTACTTAAAATTCACCAAATTTGACATAGAATTACTGGCCACAACTTTGTTGATAGATTTTCAAACTTATAATCTGATAGTTTCAAATGAGCTCGTTTGATTGTGTTTATTAGATGTTGTTAATAAAATAATATTTAAAAATCGATTCCGAATCAAAATGTGCCAGTCATGATCAAGCTAACACAATCCTTTTGCAAAAAAAAAAAAAACATAATAAAAACCGAATCGAATAATCCATTATTAATTAGGATAGATGGATGATATTTTGCATATCTTCTTTCTCTCTCCTTCTACAGAGTTGTTTAATCATGAATCATTACTTAATTGCCAAATTGAGGTAAGAATATTAGAAAAAGGAAGGCTGTAGTATACTAGTATACTAGTATTGCTCCCATGATTTGACAATTTTACCCTTTTATCCATATTAAATGTGTACATCACAAAAAAAAAAAAATCAACGATTACATATAAACGGAGAACACCAAAACAAAATTTTTGAAAAAAGAAAAGAAAAGGAATTACCATAATAAATCTCCTGACCATGTATTTTCAAAATTTAATATACATGGTACTATTTTACTACTGTCCAAAGAACTTGGAACATATTTGATAGTCAGATTTATTCTTACTTTATGATAAAATTATTTTGATATCCTAGTTCTATATTTAATCAGAGTATTTTGTCAAAAAAAAAATAATTGAAGTGCTAAAAGAATTTTCACTGCCGAAAACTTTCCATAATTTTGTGCACTGTACCAAATTTTCTATTTGTTATTGATTTGGAAAAATCATAGTTGCCAATGCCAACTGTTCCCTTTGCTTTTGGGGGGTTTTTTTTTTTTTAATCCAAAAGACTTCATGCTGGGAAAGAGAAATAAGTGTTGCTTATTGGGAGACAAAGGCAAGGGGAAGCACGCCTTGCCTGAGCAAGCGACACATGACAATTGGTAATTATAAAGGAATAATATAAACCAAGTTGTGATTAATTTACATGACTAATTATTCAAGATTGGTTGAATGATTAGACCTAACACAATTCCTCTAAAAAGAAAAGATTGCAGCTAATTCAATATTTAAATATCGAACATATATAGCATGTTACATTGTGTTGTTAATTAATTGTACCCGTCAAGCAGAAAGCATTATTTATTCATTTATGAGGGATTCAAATCAGCCGAAATCCAAAATACATGAACAGTGTTTCTGGAATTTCTGAAATTCCGAATTCAACCGTTCAACTTTTTCTGTGCACGCATCTCGAAACAGTTCAACGGTTAGATTCTGAATTTCAGGAATTCCAAAAATACTGTTCATGTATTGGGATTTCAGCAGATTTGGATCCATCTTTGAGTCCCATCTCTGAATAGTGAATCGCCTTTCAATATGAAATTTGGCCAAACAAATTGCACCGTATATATGCTCTGTGTACGCATAAACAAATATAAAGGATAACTTAGGGCAATCTGTAATTGTGGTGTAAAAACTTGTTTCTGCAATATATCAAGTGGCGACATTCTTGGAAACTTATTTAGAATGTGTCTCTGTGTGAGGGAGGTGTTATTTTATAGCTATTTTTGGCAATCTGATTAGTGACAGAGTTATATTGAACTAAGGGTATGTTTATCTCTGAATTTTTGAAAATCAGGTATATCAAAAATTCAGATATATATCTATGTATAATAAGGCTAATGTTTACTTTTGAAATTTTATTTTTGTCTATCTTTTTTAGGACAACTCACAATCTGAATTAGTTAATTCACGATATTTGCATCTCGTTAGTCGTACCGGTAATTTTTTTTGCCTACTTCTGATAAAATCATAGGTATGCCCCTGAATATAATGATAATTTTTAAGAACGAGGTTATGGTAATATGCATAGTAGTATCAACCTGTACTATAACCTTGATCTCCATATGAAAATGTTTTTGGAGATCAATTTTATATTTTTTATTTTTTTAGAATTTATTAATTATTTTTTAGATAAGTAGAAATCACTTAATCTAAAAATTAAGGACCATGTAAATGTAGTGAATTTCTATCTATTTAAAAAAATAAACATATTCTAAAATATATAAAATTTGATCTCTAAGTATATTTTCAGATGGAGATAATGCATAATGGTTCGGATCAGCTGTTTTAACTTTGAAAATAGAAATATGCATCCATAGCATGAGTTGATCCATAATATAAATATTATCATAGCCTCACTCAATTTTTAAAATTAATTTTAAGTAAAGTTGAAAGAAGTAAATATAACTATGTTATTTTACATATAAAAATTGGAGTCTTAGTCATCATGTTATATTCCGAGCATTGCCCAAGTAAAGTTTTTTTATCCACAGTAGTTTTTTCCTACGTATATATATATCACTACAAGAATGGGACAGTATCCGCGAGGGATACTGTCGGTATACCCTCGCAGATACTCCCGTCGCTAATAGAAAAAACACCTTTATGTCGGTAAACTCTCGCGGATACTGTGCCATTCTTATATACGTACATTGCAGTACTTGGTGCATTCTACTATTTTGCTCTGTCTGAGCAATATTGTTTTCAGTTCACACACCACTAAAGAGTCTACTATGTCGTTATATGTTGATCTGATTTGTGTTAATTTGGACATTGTTAACACTTGACATAAAAAAATTTAGTTAACACAAACAATATATATGTGACATTACATATTGATGAGTGCAAAACGAATGTACAATTAGATTAGGATTTTGCTTAAATAATAAACAAAATATCTTCATTTTACGTTATTTTAGTGATAAATTAATCGGAATATTGTTGTAGTTTGGGTTTAAATTAAATGCAAATATGAAGCAACGAAGGAATTTTGAAGAAGAAAATGTCCATGAAATGAAGTGAATAACAAGACAGACTTAATTTAGTTTTAATTAATTTTACTCTAATTTGACTTTACGTTGTGAATTGATTGATCATTTGAGCTTTTGTTGAATGTATATATGTTATTTATATTGGAAAATAATTAGCCCGTTTAGGTGATAACCACAACTACATGCAATAGAGATAAAATTTGACCTAGTAAGTTTACATATGCATAAAATCTTAGGAGATCGACGTCGAAAAATTACTCAAGCTTCAAAGATAAACTTAATTAGGAAAATAGATAATGATCAGGTACCGACATGAGAAATCCAATTATCTTTAGGGAGACCAAAACTTGAACTTAGGTTTTTAATTAGGTGAGGTATCGAAAGGAGAAATCTAATTAATACCTAAGCTAGAACTTTGGCTAATCAAAGAACTCATGGTCATGTTTGGTTGTGGAGTAAAATTAATGAGGATTAAATTGTTTACTCCATGTTACTCCTCATATTTAATTTATATCTTGTTTGGTAGTTGGAGTTATGACTTAAATTAATTTATTTGGTGGAGTAAGATGTTAAAAAATGTTTCTCTTTTTATGACAGTGGGCCAGACAAGTAGAGTAAGTGTAGAATAAGTTACTCCGGATTAAGTCACTTCTTACTCTATCTTACTCATTCTATTTTACTCCTTGTTTGACTGCTTAAGTGTGGAGTAAAAGATTTACTCCACCTCTTACTCTACAACCAAACATGACCTATGTGTTTAGAACAAACAAGTCATAGTGGAATCCTTGACTAAATAGTGTGTTATACCACGGAAAAGGATGATGTTATTAATGAATTAGAAATCCTCAAAAACACCAACAGATAATTAAGCTAGAATAAATTAGTTTAAACTATAGTTAAGTACTGTGTTGAACCAAAAATCCTAGAAATTCGTCTCCAAATCGTTCCCCTTACTTTGAACTTGAGATTTATTAGTAATTAGTTTTAATTTAGGACCTATAGTAATTAAATCTCACAATTTTTTTATTTGTTTTGAAAAAAATAATAACTAAGTATTCAAAACTATTCTTGCAAAATACTACAACAATAAGTTTATACACTTGCAATCCGACGTTTTTATTTATAGAGAACAAATGTTTAAATAGCGTTTATCGCGTCATAGCGGAACAACTAAAAAAATGACGTTATTACACGCTATAGCGCCAATAGCGCCATAACTTTTATGGTCCGAAAACGCTATAGCGCGCTATTTAGAACCCTGATAAAGAATATTTCTATTAGTACTTGAACGCATCACACACAATGTAGTATACCTTACAAAAAAGAGTAATTTTTAATTTACTAGCACGATTAAAATTAGGAAGCCACTAATTGTACCCAAGGTTCTGTACCCAATTTTTACCCAAGCCAACTGTCATTTGACTAGCACCAATACTGTAAAAGAGCATACTGCATCCTATAAAATTCAACGCGGCTACTGTAAAATAAGCACATGATCTTCTTACAAGTTGTGACTTTTAAAAAGTGGTCCCAGAGTTAGTTGCTAACGCGGTTTCACCAGGACCACTTGAGCAGTTGTCAACAAACAATCAACGATACTATAAAATATAATATTAGATCCTATAAACCTCAATACGAATACTGTAAAATAAGCACTCACAAGTAACGAATTTTCAAAGTGGTCCCAAGTTAGTTACTAACTGCTTTGACCAGGACCACTTGGACAACTTGCATAATTTTGATCAGAACCACTGGAACCACTTCTAGAAGTTCTCTAATGACTTTCCAACTAACTCGGGACCACTTTAAACACTGTAAAATAACTCTTTGAATACTATAAAATTGATTTTTTTTCAAAATTTTAATTTTTGATATATGCATCTATATCTTGTAAAACAAGATGGATCATGTAAAAGAACATGATGGATACTGTGAAACCACAAGATGAATACTGTAAAACCACAAGATCGATACTGTAAAATCACAAGATGGATACTGTAAAACAATAATGTTAATACTGTATTTTTTTTTTCAAAATTTAATTTTTTATATCTGCATCTATATCTTATAAAATAACAAGATGGATACTTTAAAAATAACAAAATAGATACTTTAAAACAACATGATGAATACTATAAAATAACATGATGAATACTATAAAACAACTAAATGGATACTATAAAACAACAAGGTTAATATTGTAAAACAAAAGCATACACATAAACATAAATGTCTTCCAACAAACATAATATTTCTTACAAATTAAAACAAACATATTGTTCACCGATCATATTGTTTCTAACCAACATACTGTTCACCAAAGACATATTACATCATTCACAAATAGGAAAGTACATAAATATATTGTTCCATCACTAGAATAAAAAAGTGTCACTTAAGAACTCTCTGATGCACATTATAAGGATGAGTCAGAAGTCACATCACTAGAACAAGACATTCTTTTGATATATCCACGGATGCTTAACAGGTGTTTCATATTGCATCAGCTGTAGTACTAACTCAACAATCTGCATGAATCAATCAAGATATGTAAAATAAAGAAAATAAAATTAATTCATAGATCATGTAAAACTGTTAGATAAATCATGTAAAATACTGTATTGATCATGTAAACCTATTTGATAGATCTTGTAAAATATTGTATAGATCCTGTAAACTTATTAGATAAATCATGTTAGTAGTGAGTTCTCCAGAAGAAATCTTTTTTTTTTGCTGCAAAAAGGTCTTGAGATTTCTGAAAAAGAATCGTCAATGTTTAGAGTTGAATTAATAATCGCAAGCAAAGGCAGACGATGAATAGAAATTTAAATAGTTCAGAATCGTCTGATCTACCTCAAGTAGTGACTTACGAGATTGATGAATACGATCTTCTTATTCTCGCTGATAAACAATAGAGTGAAATAAAAAAAATTAATTAAACTCACAACAGATACGATCCTCGATTTAAGTCATATAACATGTAAAAGAACGATCTAAATAGATCTAAATAGAATGAAATAAATAGATGTAAAAGAACGATCTAAATAGATCTAAATAGAAGGAAACAACTAGAAGAAACGGCGGACCTGATCTGATCGGGCACCGTAATAGCGCTGGAGAGGTGGTGCAGAGGCTACAATCGTACCTCTGACCTAGTTCTCGAGTCGAGTGAGCTCAACTCTGATCGGATCTGACCCGTGCATCATGTTGATGAACTCATCTGTGTCCAGACTCCGTCGTAGCAAGGGCTTATGCCGCACAGAATCCGCAGGCATAGCCAATTGCATATATCATCTTCGATCTGGAATTTTAGTTATCGAGAAACGTCGGAGCGGAGGAAGGCCGAGGGGCGATGCAGAGAGAAACATGCGTACGACGGTCAAAGCGTGAGGGAGATGTGCGTGATTGATACTGTAAAGTCACAAGATTGATACTATAAAACCACAAGATGGATATTGTAATACCACAAGATTCCAACTGTAAAACCAGAAGGTGAATACTGTAAAACAAAAATGTTAATCAGCACTACTAATATCACGTTGGATTTTTTAGCACCCAAGCATCTATTCGTTCAGAGAGGATCTGAGCCATCCATTCAAAAGATCTCAGCCACTGATCAAACCACATATCAATCTCAGCCTTTAATAAATAATTTTGATTTTATACATATGTTTCATGTTGTCAAGTGTGTAGAAATCTACATTTAGTTAGAAACATACTCGCCACATAGAAATTGTTTCATTTAAAACAAGCAGAAGACACGTTTTCTCTGACGCGAGTCGATGTTTCTCCTTCCCGATGCAAACGACGCGTTTTTGAAATCGATCTTCTCCCTCTACTTCCTCTTCCTTTGTTACTCGCTCAAAGAAGAAAAGACGAGTAAAGCCTACGGGCGTTTCCAACTCAAAAAAAGGTGAGTAATAGTCTACTTCCGACATAGATTGCCACTCTAAAATGGCTTTGAGTCTCTCTCTTTCTCTACGATCGCTCAAAGAAGAAAAACCCTAAATCGTATTTCTCCGGCTCCGCGACTCTCACCTCTCTGACACCGCGGCTCTTCCCCTGAATTCCCAGTCGCTCAGCCTGTCTCGCCACTCAGCCCGCCATGCTTAAACCCTAGCAGTGCGTGTTCGTCGTATCTGGTTTCCTTCCTTTACCTTATGGGAGCTGAATCCAATAGTTGGTTTGGGTCTTCACCACCTTCTTGATTGCTTTTTTGTTGTTGATTAGAGGAGTTGAACCCCCCCAGGTATCGCTCCTCTCTCTCTCCCTGTCACCCCATAGATTGGGGTATCTCAGTTGCCCATTTGGTTTACTAGATTGGAAAATGAATTTAAAACTAATTAGTTATATTTTTATACATTTAAATGTTTTCAGAATTATATCTATGTGGCAGCAGATGGAGGTCGTGTTTGCTGGCCTCTTATTATCACTGATGTGCTGGTACAGAGATATATTGGTGCTGGTACATTCTGATACCTAACCTGAATATCATGGCAGTGAGTTGCTATGACATTGTTTTGAGGCTCTCAGCATCCAGGTCTAATTAACACCTATATTATTCTTGCTTCTTAAATATATCTATAAAATTTGATTTTCCCGAGGATTGCATTTTGAAATTATGCGAGTCTCTTGGTGAGATTTGACTGGTGTTTATGCAAGGATCTTGGCTTGGTACGTACCAGTATATTGCACGCCACAGTACTGGTGTCTAAAGAGCATTAGTTGAAATAATTTTCCTGAGATGAGCCACCATTTGTTGATATAACAAAAATGGAAATTTAGTCTGTACAGTACAACATTTGCACAAATGAAATTCAAATTCAAGCTCATCCAACTTTGGGATTTGGTTGATGCCACCTTTTTTCATCCCTATTAGAACATAAGAAATTAAAGATTATACTTAGATATTTGCAAACTAAAGAATTATCCAACGACCAAAATGAAAACTCTTTTTTTGGCTTAAATAAACAAGCGGCATAGTTCATGTCTATACTTCTGCCAGTGGTAATTAATAGAATTTGAGATAAAATTTGAAGAAATATTTCATTTAGAGTGAGGCTATGGTGCTATGCATAGCACGGATGGGGTCCGTGCTACGGCTCAAAATTTGACTTTTCAAAATTCTAACGGTCGATCCAACCGTTCAATGTGATAACCATATGAATATGTACTTGCAAACTAAATTTTATATTTTTTCGAATTTTTTTACTATTTTTTTAGATAGGTAGAATTTTGATGGTCCAGAATTTTCAGAAAACACTGATTTTTCTACCTATCTAAAAAAATAGTAAAAAAATTCAAAAAAATATAAAATTTAGTTTGCAAGTACATATTCATATGGTTATCACATTGAACGGTTGGATCGACCGTTAGGATTTTGAAAAGTCAAATTTTGAGCTGTAGCACGGACCCCATCCGTGCTATGCATAGCACCATAGGCTCACTCTTTCATTTATTGATCATTATACTCATACTTATTACAATACATGTGAGATCTATTTATAATGGATACAATAGCTGTTGGCAAATTTCAGGAAAAGGGAAAAGGTTAGAGGGTATTTTTGTAAAATTTCACTTTTTAGTTTGCTTGGTGTACCCAAGATAGCATCTCCAATTTGTGTGTTTTGTTTGTTAATCTTCAACAGTAATTGAACCCAAAAATGAAAGATTTGTTGTTATTCGTATTCAATTTTAGCACAAGTTTGAAACATAATCATCATTCATATATTTATTAAATAATTTCCCTATACAAACCAACATGATTCATGCTGCTTTTGTTAATTGCATTAGGTATTCGAAGAAATTTGTAAGGAACACTGGTATAGGCTGCAATTATCGATATGCCTTGACATAATATCTGTTCTGACGAGATTGAATTTGCAATTTTATCGATATGCCTTGACATAATATCCTTTAAGACTTGAGGCCAAGAAACAATTTGGTGCATCCTTAGATTTCTTCAACAAAAAAGAGGATATGGTTCAACCTTCTTAGACGTAACCTTCTGATTTCTGACACTTTTTTTTCTTTTTTGTTTTTTTTTTGTTTTTTAGTCTTCCTTTTTTGAGATGGATGAAAATATATTTATTAAAGTTTCTGCTTTGTTTGTAGAAGGTATGGAAATTGTACCTTGTACTTTTGCACCTATATCCTTCTATTGATGTATTTAACATAGCTCTACTTGGTAGGTACCAAAAACCGGGATTACTATCCTGTGAATAAATAAGACAGCTTTCCGTACCGAAGATTTTCAATCTCCACGGCAACGCGTGGCGGGCACTTGACTAGTATTGTAAAACAACAAGATGAACGGTCGACCCATCAGAAAATTACAAAACCAAACCATATCGACAGCTGGCTTGTTAGATCAGATCATATCAGACTCGAAGTATTACCAAATCGGATCAGGATCCGCTAGAAGCAGCGGATCGGTAGCGATATAGCTTGCCGAATACATAGAGCGCAGTAAAATTACAACTTGCGGCAGATTTCAAAGGAAAAATCGAATTATCATGACACGAAGATAAAAAAAAAACACCTAAATATTGATAACCGACAAAGATTTAAAATACTCATCTTTCTAATTTTACTTGTGTTCACCGAATCAAATCGTGACGAGTGGCACGTGATGCGGCAGTGAGGCGGTTTCAACCTTTGAATCAAGCTATTAATGTATGAAAATCAAGCTACGAAATGTATACGTGTCACCCGTAGCTTGCTATATGCAATTTCTCAAAAAAATCAATTGATTTCCTACAGTTTCGCAAACTTCGTTCATACTTTGACGAATTTAATCTGGCAAACTCGATGATGCTCTTTTTTTTTTTTAAACTTGTTGTAGTGGTCCAAAAATTTAAACATCAACACATCGAGATGAATCCTAACATCCTCAAAAACGAATTTTGCAATCAACGGAGAATTTTCAGAAACGCGAACGAACTCTAGAGAGAGCAGGGATATCAGCGGAGCAAACGAGCATAAGAGAGAGAGTATTTTTGGAAAAGAACGGGAAGGAGAGATCGGAGATTATATAAGGCAGTTACGAAACAGTTTGAAACGCATATAAAGTGGAGACCGAAACAACGTGGGTAAAAAGTGGGTACAAAAAAGTTAGGTATAGAAATCTTTTCTCTTAAAATTATATGAGAGAAAAATCATAATTATGTGTAGTGTTTTAAAATGCCTCTGTATGTATATGCTTGTGCAATACATATATATAAGAAGTATTCACTACATATTCAATATTATATATTTTTTTTCATTTTCATCTTGTTAGGTATATAAAAATTAATGTTATTTTATAGATCTAACATTAAATCAGTATTTCATTGTATTTCATATTATTTTACTAATTTTTTATTATTTAATCTGCAATTTTCGAACCATTTTTCAGGTACATCTGCGCACAATATATGCGTATTCTGCTGCAGATAAAGTGGCGAAGTTGCGCACTACCGTATTTTAAGCATTAATTAATTACATCTTACAAATATATTTAAATTACTACAAAAAATATATATATTTTACTCCATATAGAAATAAAAGAATCTTCTGGCGTGCAGACGAACTACGTGGATAGCATAGCAAACATTTTTAATTCTCCATTTGGCCAGATGGTTGCATTGACATGTTTTAGGGTCCGGATCCCCTAAAGTAACCCGATCTTTTTGGGTTTTGGATTGAGACTGTCCGATTCAAATTCGTCGTTCGAGATCGTCTCGAAATTCGAATTTATCGTCGGGATGTGTGCGCTCACTTCACGGATGGATTTTCACGGATTCGAATCGGACGGTCTCGATCCAAAACCCAAGGATTGAGTTACTTCATTGGATCCGAATTGCATGTTTTACGGGGTACGTCATGCTCACAATTTCACTACACGACAAAAATGCGAATGAAGCATATTAATGAGTACAACTGGGATCCATATCCTCGACGGTACCGTAAAAAGATTCTCTATTACAATTAGCTATTTATGGTTTGAGATTAACTCTTAGCCGGTTTGGGATTCGGGCTGTTTGAGGAGGCAGTATTATTGGGCTTTGAGATCGTGCCAAGTTAAAAAGAACGGTCCAAATCAAGTAATTGTAAAAGATTCCCTATTACGGTACTGCACTGGATGTGAATTCGTAGAACTAGGGTGTTCTTAAGCTCACTAAGTTCTTTTGTAAACTTAATTCAAAAATCTATTGAATTGGCTTCATACGATGAATCTAAACCGTTGAAACCGATCTACTTCACGAGTGATACATTTACATGTTTAATTTATATATTTTCGATCTAATTTAGTATAAAGTCAAGCGGTCAAAAAAGATTGGTTATAAGTTAATTTTAATGTGTTCATTTTTCATCATTTTTTGACCGCTTGACTTTATATTAAATTAGTTTAAAATTTTATAAATTTGATATGTAAACTCATCACTCGTGAAGTAGATCGGTTTCAACGGTTTAGATGCTTTGCTTGAAACCAATCCGATGGGTTTTTTAGTTAAGCTTACAAAGAGGCTTGGTGAGCTTAAGAACACCCTAGTTCTACTCCATATTAATAACAAGAAAAATATGTTATAAGTTTATTTTACGTGTATTTTCGTCACTCAAACGTAACTTGCAGAATTCTCACATTTTATTCTTTGAAAGTTAATTAATTGTGTCCAAAATTAAACCTCTCCATCACTACTAATTAACTTCTTGTCTGAATATTTAATAAGGTTATATTTTTTTCTTTATTTGAGTCGTCTCTCCTCGGTCTTGAAACATTTTTTTTTAACGTTAATCGAATAATCAACAGAGCTAGATTTTCGAATTATGGAGGTCAAATACATATGAAATCAATCATATAAAAATTTTCTGCAGAGAATGAGATTAATTTTACAGTTTCATAACTTTTTACTCTAACTTATATAAAAAATCATACATAAATATAATTTTTTTTTTAAATAAGAGTCATTTGACCCCATACCACCTTCTTACAGTAAATTATTTAATAAGAAAAAGGGGACCATATCGATCAATTTTTACGGGAGAGAATTTGACAACAATTTACTTTTACAATCTTGACAATATCTTTTCAAATCATGCTAACAAAATTTGAAAAATAAAAATATATGTACTTATTATTTTTCATTATAGATATCAATATTCATTCAATTTTTTTACAAGACAATTTTCATTCAATATTAGTATCCTTTGATCCATCAAATACCTTAAAATAAGTATAAATTTGTAAATTTTATATAATTTAATTACTTTCATGTATATTATATGATATGTAAAAACTATTGATTACATTTTACTTGTCGGAATTTAAAATTATAATTAATTTTTACGATTGTGAATATTATCAAACTAATTTGTTATTAAAAAATCCGCACCCTTTAATTAATTATTGATTACAACAATATTACCCAGAGAAGAAACTGGAACCATCCAGTGTTGAAACAAATGCAGAAGACTATAGGCCAAAACATTTGTTGGCGTGATAGTTGATAGTTGATACTAATTATATGACACACTTTTAAAGTAATTAAAAAGATACTATTATGCTAAGAGTATTTGATATACGACAAAGAATGCTACAAGTACTTTACAATTTATATTTATATTAAATCTCCAACAAGACTAAGGTTGGAAATCTGGTTCAGTTGTTTGTTTTTGTTGAACTAGATCTGGTTCAGCTGTCACACCTTGTTTCATTGAGAAATTTTCTTTTGAAGATTATTTTAGTGAAAAAACAAACACTTCCTGCTCTAATTAATTTCAGTTTTACCCTATATATTAACTAGAAGTTACAAATGAAAATGAATGCACTTTCTAGTGCAATAAAAAAAATCAGATTAAAGTTCTGAGTCAAAGTAACAGCTAAACTTTATTATTTTCTAAGGTGGCAATCAAATATTTGAATTAAAATATTGGAAGTCAGCTTAACAAAAGACAAAAGTAACTACACGGAGCTTTGAAAAAGAATAGTTTTGTCTAATTCAGAGCAATTGATGGTTTCCAACAAGTCATTTTGCCAATTCCTTTAACAGCTCATTCTGCTGCTATCATTTTCGTGCTATATTCTAATCTCCATTCTTATATTATGCACGTAGTTGTCCTGATCCGCCAACGGCTGAGATTGAAAGATGAATTTTCGGATTGAATATCAGCCCTCTAATCACATAATCTGTCTTCTTTTGATTAAATACATATGTTTTATGTATAGAAGTCTAAATTTAGTTAAAAACATACTCGCCACACAGACTGCTACATGATTTGTCACAATTAAAATTGAATGAATCTCTAGCGATAAGTTTCCTTATTTCTCCTTATAGCTATCTCTGATTCCTGCAATTAAATTATTTCCTTATTTCTCCGTTTCCTCTTTTCATTTCTCCTCTTCCTCTATATTTTCGACAATAAAAATAGAAATTATTCAATCTTTCCGAATCTGTAGAGAAAATCAATTTTTTCGATATGCTATATTCATTGTGTGAAGAGGAGAAATAATCTTTATTAGGGCTACTGTATCTTTGCGAATAGATGAAGAACAGATCTTATGTTGATGAAAACAATCAAATATGAATAATTTACACATTAATAGATCAAATTACGGGTAAATTTTG
The DNA here is from genome assembly GCA_011114355.1 of Carex littledalei. Lineage (NCBI taxonomy): Eukaryota > Viridiplantae > Streptophyta > Magnoliopsida > Poales > Cyperaceae > Carex > Carex littledalei. The sequence continues at coordinate 2,051,644 of CM022105.1, forward strand.
TATATTTATATTCAATGCAAACCTCATAAGTTGAATTTGGATAAAATCAACGTTGGTATTTAAAGAGTTGGATACGATTGAAATATGTTAAGTGCAAACTCTATGTAGTATAGTGTAAATTACGTATACATTTAAAACTATATAATATTTATATTTGTAGTCGCTTTTTACGTTAAAATTGTTCTTGACGCATCCAAATTTACACACATGCATAAAAAAATTGCTCTAATTATATGTAATTGTTCTTGACTCCTACATATTATATTCGATATTATAAATTATATAAGTTATTTTTGTTTTTTAGAAATCTCTATTCTTATATTAAGCACATAGATGTTCTGATCCGTCAACAGCTGCGATTAAAAGATGATATTTTAGACTGAACATCGGCCCTCCAATCAAATAGTCTGTCTTATTTTGTTTCTATGTATTTTTTTTTTATATTTTTCTATGTGTAGAAGTCTAAATTTATTTAGATATGTACTCGTCACATGTGCTAGCCACACTTATTTTATTGTCAAATATTTGAATTTCAGATTGATCATGATTTATTTTCATTTTTTAAATATCATTTAAGGAACTTTAGAATTGATTGGTCATTTAAATGAATTTAGTAGATTCTGTAAAAAGTAATAGATTATATTTTAATTGGTACAAATAAAAATTCGGGAAATGACCTGTTTTCAGTTTTTGTCGCTGAATTTTGACGTGGTTTACTCATCTAATATATCTAATGATAAAATAACTCAATGTGGTATGTATTCGAATCTCCAGGGACCAAAATGGGGATATAGATAATCTTAGGGGCCAAAACAGAAAATCATTTTAAACTAAAATTTGGTCGATCTTTTGATTTGAATTTGTTGTTCTCTTGTGTGCATCTTTAATGTATAGGATGATATATAAATCGTTCGCTTTTTTGTTTAGAGAATTCTTATTTAAATACAAACATACAATCACACGAGTGAAAAATCCTTCACCCCTCCTCTTGAAGGATAAAGACCGAATTGTCTACGGTGATCCAACTTTGATCAAAACTACAATGCAATGATTATAATAATACAAATCAAGTTCATAGACCGAATTGGAGCACAAAAACAAAACCGCCCAGAAATTTGATCAAGGGCGGACAAAAAATAGAGTTACGAGTAACTTATCGAGATTTCGAGTATAGAATTAGGTTGATCTCCGCTCCACCGATCCTGGACTCTTTACTTTTCTTTTGTTGGTAGTTTATTTTTAGATTGCAGAATTTAAATAACCTTTCAATAAAAAGTAATAATTGATTGATAATTTTTGAATTACAGGATTTAAATAACAGTTTAATTTTGATCTGACGCTTAATAATAAAAGTATTTAGGCACTTCTATTATGTATCATTTATAAATCACAAAAAGATACTATTGATTTAAATAAAAATATTATTCTATCTTCGTATGTATAGAATTTATCTTGAGAATATATAATTCTTACGTATTTAAAACTAACAAAAAAAGACACGCTACATGAGTTTTTTTTAATATTGAATGTATATCAATGCATGATGTCAACAAGTTTTTTTTTTACGTTCGGTAGAGCTGTAATATTTTCATAATTTATTTCATTTTATATAGTAGCGTCTAAAATAACTAATCAACAAATTAAGTTTATTAGATGTTCATTTTTAATACCAAAATAAAATATTTTTACGAATCTACATGCTTAATATAAGAGAGAAGTTATTTTGTATGAGAATTTTTATTTATTCTCTTATAATATGTTCCCGTTGCAACGCACGGGTACGATACTAGTCAAAATATATATACCTTATTATAGCCTGTTTACCACACAAGGGCATTCCGAGCTTATGGGATTCCAACTTCCAAGGAATTTTGTGCGTTACAGGAAACTGTTCGTACAAACTTTTTTGACTGATCAAGTGATCATTGCTCTTTTTTTTCTTTTTTCTTTTGATGAAAATCATTGCTCTTAATTGGTTTGGGAAAGTATTCCCACAAAACCAGACTACAAGAGTAGACATCCGCCATGTAGAAAACAAAAAATGTATAAAGCAAGAATATCATGAAGTTGACAAAATGCGACACTATATATATGTTGGTGTATTTTCTCTTCTATTGTTCGCTGACAAATAATAATATTTGAGTACTATGTAGCCTGCCTTCTGCCACTCTTTGTCGGATAAATTACTTGTATGAATGCTGGTTTTGAGACTTGATCACTTGATGTTAATCATTGGTAAAAACATGGAACAGGTTATTTTTTCATCACTCTTTAAAAGAAAATGTTGCTATGAAGGGACAACTCAACATTCTCACCGACATGTTCCCGTATTTATTATACATATAGATTTGTGTACGAATCCGTACTTATAGAATCCAATCCCATGAAATTCTACGGACATCTAACAGACCTTTAATTAGGTTTAAACAACTACAGACAGCTAACTTAACACTTGGGCAACATCTTTTCCATCCATTGGGAAAAAAAAAATATATGAAGTACAGAAAATTGAAAATACCCTTCGCATGAAAAATAATCATCCCTCTTAAAAAGAGAAACAAAGACCATCAACTTGTGCAATACGTGATTTCGTTCTACTTATAACTATAATTACCAACCTAATATGATTATCACGCTATGTATATGTTTTCAGCATCAATTATTGCATTTTGAACTAAATAGTAAAAGCAATTTAAACTAATGTAATTCATACCAAAACAATCTTTACTCAAAAACATTTTGGGATGCCGTATGGATATATTATTATTAATTTTAATAAAACTAATTAATATAATGCCAAAACAACATCCAGAGTCTGCATGTTGATAATCTTATTACAACACTATACTAAATACATGCGAATAAATTAAGCGTCTCCACCTTCAGTTAATGAACTCAGGTAACTTTGGTATAGCAGACATTATAAAGTTCCTTGCAAATACATTGCATTTTTTCCTCCAGTTGCTTATGAAATAACACCTTACATGCTTGGCTTCACATTGAGATATGTAGCAAGCTTTTGTCCCAGAGACTTGTCGGCCTGCACGAAATAGAAAAAATAAAATTTGCATCAAAGAGGCTGTATGAGGAAAAACTCGTTGGTGCCAAGGAATTATATTTCTACTGTTAATTTTTTTTTTTTTTTTTGAGAATGCTTGGTAGCGGCTACCAAGTTATTGGTGCCAATTTATTTCTACTGTTAATTACTTGCATCAATCATCAACAAATTGGTGCCAATTCAGGAAGCAATTCTTATTATTTTTTTTTTCTTTTAGCAGTTGGTCTCTCAAACTTCAATGTATAAGAACAAAAAATTTAGAAGGAAAAAAAATATAATTGTTAAAGTTTTATCAGGACCAACTAGGGGTGTCAATGGGTACGGTAAGGGTCGGGTGGAAGCATTCATATCCGTAACCGTCAAATTGTCCTTACCTATACCCTACTCTTACCAGCTTCAAATTATCTTACCCGTACCCTACCCTTACCCGTCAAGGTTGTCAGATAACGAAACAGTAGCGGGTAAATAATTATTTTTATTATTTATTAAATAAAACATTAAAACATGTACATTCATTTCACACATGTATAGTACTTTATTGAAAAAAAAAATTTGATCATGCTAAGCGTAAGTAAACCAAGTAAATTACTTTTCAATGCTTATTAATATATATAATTTATATATTTTTTTTATAATTATCCAATCAGGTAACGGGTACGAAATAGACTTTATCCGTACCCTTACCCATCTAGATGACGAAAAAATCTTTACCCGTATCCATACCCAATAAGTTTATGAAAAAAAATCTTACCCGTACCCGTCTTATTGGATACGGTACAGGTCGGGTAAATGAATAAAAGAGTGCCATTGACACCCCTAGGACCAACATTACAAATCATTTGATGATCACTGCACAATCTGGTGCATAATGAACCTCATGTTGTTCGGACTTCAATAATAAAGAAATTCAGTGATTTGATCCTTGGTTTCAACTATGAGTCTATGACTTGCTTATCCGATGTTCAATTTAGTAACCGTATATATTTTTGCCAATCTGCTTAGAATTTTATATGACCCAATATGCGAGTAGGGGCATTCTATGCAACAACAATAATTGAAAAGCGAGAAAGAATTAAGGCAAAAACAAACCTGAGACCAGTAGGAGACCCAAATGGCACGAATTTCATGGGTAACTCGGGGATCAGACAAGGATGCTACCCATCTCTTGATGAATCTCTCTTGCCTGTCAAAACATCCACCATTTTATAACAAGTCAAAGAAATGTGCATCTTTAATTAAGAAAACAACACTGCTTAACTTCGCAGTAAATTTCAATGTTAAGAATAAGACAAATACCTTGCAGGATCCATAGAGCGGTAACGCTCCCCAGGCTGCTTGAAGTTGTTCTCCTTTTCAATCATTACCTGCATTTCACAAAAAGTTGATATTGTTTCAGTTTATCTTTAAATAATATTGCAAATTTTCTGCGTGTTAGATTGACATATATGTTCACCATTCTACTTAAACAACGGTTTCATTATGGAAGGAAGAAACAACAAATTTGTCCAGCACTAAACTCTATTGGAGGGAAAAATTGTAAATCCTCTCGTGTTATTAAGAAGTAACAATGCCTAACAATCACATGACCGAATTCGGAACATTAAAAAATCTCCCCATGAAAAGAAAAGAACACTCTACCTTCTCACGACGGCCAGTCAAAACACGTGGAGGAATTGGGAACCTCTCAGCATGGCGGACAGGATCATACCTCGAGGGGAAGTAGTTCACCTAAAACCGATCAGAAAAGTCATTGAAAATTGACATACATTTAACAACAACAAAGTACGCAACCAATAGAACAATGAAAATCATAAGAATTTACCTCCTCGTCCCTGTGCATGAAGTTCATGAAACCCTCATGGTGATTGTTGTGGTGCGCACACTTGGGTGCGTTAGGAGGTAGCATGAGATAATTGGGGCCTAGCCGGTGCCTCTGGGTGTCAGAGTATGAGAAAATCCTGGTCTGCAACAGCTTGTCGTCAGAGTAGTAAACACCGGGGACCACAATCGAGGGGCAGAATGCAAGTTGCTCATTCTCAGAGAAGAAGTTGTCGATATTTTTATTGAGCACCATGCGGCCAACTGGTTGGAGTGGGATGATGTCCTCAGGCCAGGTCTTGGTCACATCAAGCGGGTCAAAGTCAAACTTGTCCTCGTAATCCGGGTCAATGGTCTGGATGAAAAGCTTCCACTCAGGGTAGTTACCAGCTGCAATGGCATCTGTCAGGTCCTTGGTTGCATGGCTGTGGTTGGTACCTGGTGGATATAAATGGTGCAAAATGGTTCAATTGTTTTCCTTCTGCTGCAAAAGATGTAACTGTTAATATGAAAAAGAGATGTCAATCTTGCTCTGACACTGTCTCCTTGAATGGGCTTTAGCCCCAATGAAGCTTACAAGTGCATTATTTCTAGAAATACAAATATTTTTTCAACTTTCTATATATTTCTATAACAATTTTTCTACTTGGCAGCAATGCAGTAAAATGATTTGTATTCGTATAATTTAAATTTTGAATACTCCAATTATATTTCCTTTTACGTACATCTTGGAATAAAATGCAGATGTAACTGCCAAACAACTAGGTATCAATAGCAACCAAAATAATTTTTTTTAAAATTGCACATTTTTGCTTCACACAATCTTGAACTAAACTCCATTTTTTTTTAAATGCACATTTTGGCAAACACCTACCTACAAATTAGACTGATAGAATTAAAAACGTACCACCAACAATGACAGCCTCTTCATCCAACAAAGATTTGACGCCACAGGTTGGCCTCCAGTGGAACTTGACATAGTGAGCCTTGCCTTCTTTGCTGATGAGGGTGTAGGTGTTGACACCAGAGCCGTCCATGTGGCGATAATCGGCTGGGATGCCGACATCATCAAAGAGGAAGGTGAACATGTGGAGACTCTCAGGGTGGTGCGAGAAGAAGTCCAGGATGCGCCAGTCCTCCTGGATGTGTGTTTTTGGGTTTGGCTTTAGTGCGTGCACCATGTCAGGGAATTTCATGCCGTCGCGAACGAAAAATACTGGAAAGTTGTTGCCGACCAGGTCAAAGTTGCCCTGTAATCACAAGAAAGGGTTTGGTAAGAATGAGAGGGTTTCCTCCAAAGCTATTGAAATCCTTCCCTTACTTGACACAAATAATACTTGGGTCTTTGGATGTCTGAAAATCACAAAAGAAGATCACTAATCCAAGTTACCAATTGTTTTTTTTTTTTTTGTAATTAGTTCCAGCTGGTATACAGTCAGTATTTAAAACCATCATATAACCTGATGACTGACATAGAACAAAAAAATAAGTATATGTCGGGCTAGGCCAGCACAATTTTTTTAGAATCAGAGAATTATAATTTAAGTTACACTTCTTCTCTAATAAGTATCATAGGGGAAGATGTACAACAGAAAAAAAAAATAAGCAGACACACCTCTCTTGTGTAGAACTTTACAGCAAAGCCACGAGGGTCCCTCAAAGTTTCTGGGCTGCCACGTTCATGAATGACAGTGGAGAAACGCACAATCACTGGGGTCTGTACACCAGGTGCACGAAGAAAATCAGCACAGGTGAGGTGAGAGATGTCATGCGTGACCTCAAAGAAACCCTTGGCACTGGCACCCCTAGCATGGACAACACGCTCAGGGATGCGTTCACGGTCAAACTGTGCAAGCTTTTCAACCAGGTGGTAATCCTCAAGTAGAATGGGACCTTCACAATAATAAAAAAATACATATACATAAACAATCTTATCGGAAAATATAGTTTCAAGGTCTCTGTCATGTTAAGGCTATTCTTAGAGATCCTAAGTCAACTGCTGAGAAGAGGTATTTATGATTTATATCAATTATTTGCCCACCCAATAATGACTAAAGAATTTTGCTTCTGGGAATATACCCTTGAGGTGGTAAATGATGGTACAGGTGCAGTTATGAGAATGCTCTATCATTATTCTGGGGTTGCATCAGTATAGGCAGAATCTGGATTATTAAGTACATAAATAGAGTTGGAAGAATGCTGTGACCAGTTTGAAAATAGAAATTTTGGATGTGAACCATACAGTTATAAAGCAAAAAAGTTGGAAGTATCAACACCCACACCATAAGATAAAGAAGAAATAACAAGCACCAAGTAAATCATGTAAGGGCTAATAGGAAAATCACCTCGGGAGCCAACGGTAAGAGAAGCGTTGTTGTTCCAGACAGGAGCACCAGAGTTGGTGGTCCAGAAAGGGGAGTTGAAAGCACTCGCTGGGCGGTACTGCACATAAACATTAGCCCATTAATAACATTTATTATTATAATACACAATGAAATGTCAGCGCTCATTGTTGACAAGACGACAGGCAATGATAATAGATTTACCATCTTAGAAAAGTGGCAGAGCCAGTTTGATATGGCGTCAAGTGATCACCAACAGTTAAATGGATTCAAAACACGCTTATGGACATGGAATTTAGTTGATTGGGGACGTGAAATTTATAGTTGATAATTTCAACGCCCATATAAACAGTTTAACAGCCCCAACAGAGCAAAATTTCTCCCCTTCCTTGACAACAAAAACTTTGTTATATCAAATTTCAATCACTCAATCTTTGTACACCGTGAATTTCTTGCATGCCCTCCCACAAGCACTATTTGCATAACTACCTGGTATGAAGTTTGTCTACCATCACATGTAGACAAACATAGTAAATATCTATACATTCTAGTATTTATCAGGCATTTTCACTGCTAAAATTTGCACCTCCAGAATTTTATTACAGCATGTACTAAAATAAAGGTAAAGGTATCAGTTTTAATATATTAATTTACATTCATTCACCTTTTCTCTCCTCAATGAGGCCCCAATCAAGTGACTCTTCTTATAATTCAAATGTTATATATATAAATTAAATCTTCACTTGTACTCAACATCCAATTATTCCTTGAATAGGTTTTTTTTTTTCCTGTGATGAACTATATTATCCTTTGTCCTAATTGTGAGTATTGTTTTCCTCTTTCCTCAGACCACTAAAAAAGTCTAAAATAGATCCTTCGCTCCATCTACATGTAAAGCTCCATGCCAACTCTTAATATTAAATTCTCTAAAATTCTACTTCCTAAAGAGGTGAAGTACCAAAAGCAACGCTTTGCACAAATTCGAAATCAGACTACATACACCAAACTAAATTATGGTAGACATTCCAAAAACTCAATCAGAATAACACAATGAAAATTGGCAGATAATGCGGGAAGAACGCGAACCATCCAAGAACGAAAGAGAAATTGACAAAACTAGTTAAAACTACGATTCAGTGTTTCAGACTAGTAATTTTGTAATGCTCAAATTTTTAAATCAACGATCACAACACCCTCCAATTCTAACTGCAATCACCAACCATCACTATCACAACTTCAAAATGAAAACGACTCCTGCGATCCTCAAAATTAATGCTATTTTACCTCCGATTAAATAAACAATTAAGAACTAAGCATAGAACATGGAATGCAAAAACAGATGCTATACCTTGTACGGATCCATGGCGAATCTTAGTTCTTCTCAGACTATGCTTCTCGTTTCTTTCAAAGGTTCGGCAACGGCTGCCCAGGCCTCTAACTAACTATGGTTCTCTCTCCTCGCCAAATGCCAATGACACCTACGCGCCAGAAACTTGTCCAGTTTTTGTGTGGGAACTGAGAATTTATAAAGAGGGGACTTTTGTGTTTGTATCCAGTTTCGCTACAAAGAAATTAAGGAAGTGGCTTTATTAACTATCGACCGACCATTATTTTTTCAAGATTCGTGTAAATCCTTGATCAACGGTTGGATCTATCGTATACTGTATCCTGTTTTTTCGAGTTTTCAAAAGTCAAGAAAACCTTGTATTGTTATCTGTGATATTGTGGGGCCGAGATATCAGGATGAAGTTCTGGGTCAATACTCACCGGGTGATAACTAATCTCTCGCGGGCTGGAACTGTTCCACACAGCAACAAATACAAACCAAGTTTATTCTGAAAGTGGGGTCCATATCACTGCAGATACTGGTCTACATTGAATATTGTGAACCAGATTGATAGGAAATTATTGTACAACGCTTTTTTCCTTGTTAATGTCATTTGCCATAACGGTTAGCAATTCTTATCCACAGACCCTCAATTCTCAACTGTCCAGAAAAATTGGTTGTAATTGATGATAAACAAGAGAAAATTCCAGAAATTTATTGGTTTGCGTGAGAAGCACAATAATAATACTGTGGCATGTGGGAACAAAGAAGAAGGGAATATAGGTTTTGAGATCCCTTTCACATTTGGCTGTGTAAACAAACGACCTCCATAGGCTTCCTTTTGTGGCGCAAATAAATAGTCTCGACTTCGGATGTATCGGTACCAAATAAAATGCTGGCTCTGCTCTAAAATATTCTAGCATATGAGTGAGTAAAAATATAGTAAAAAATTGTATGATAAACACAGGTATACTGGACCTAAGCGCAATTGGTTCTTAATATAATACAACTAACATCAATTGGTACACTAAAATTATAAAAAAAAAAAACAGAAATTACCCACCACATTATATTAATAATTGACTACTGAGAGCATTTACATATCTGATATTATTAGAGTTTCTAATTTGATGTGGTAATTTTTAATTCAGTTTTAGGAATGTGGGAGATTTTTTATTTAAAAACTATATATGAAAATTTCTTATTAAGAAACTGTTTATAAACTCCACGTTGACCAACTGAATGGCTCAAATTATTTCTTTTTTTTAATTATTGCCGATGTGACTAAAATTAATTTAGAAATGTGAGAGTTGAGAAACTTTACATATCTTAATTTTTAAAAAATAGTTAATAACCGAAATTTTTATTTTTAACATTTTAATAAAATAAATTAATAAAATAACCATCGTTTCTGGTCAATTCTAAATCTAACACGGCCGCAGAATGCCGGAGCGGACCCATATGGGGGAGGCCGCAGAATGCCAGAGCGGACCCCCATATGGGTCCGCTCCGGCATTCTGCGGACCCTCTTTTTTTTTTCTTTTTTTTCTGTTGTTTTACCGAGGAAACCAAGGGGTCAAAGCCCTCCCGCTGAAAATTAAATTTAGTTTATAGGGATGCGTGCAGAACAATTCTGGTTTTAAAAAAAATTGTTTAAAAAAAAAAAAAAAGGTCCGCAGAACCATTCTGCGGACCCATTTAAGGGTCCGCCGCGGTATTCTGCGGCCCCGCTCAAATGGGTCCGCAGAATGCCGGTGCGGCCGTGTTAGATTTAGAATTGACCAGAAACGATGGTCAATTTATTAATTTATTTTATTAAAATGTTAAAAATAAAAATTTCGGAGTTAATAGTTATTTATAAATTCATTTAAGTTGCAGGAATGATGTAGATGTTCTTTATTAATAATTGATTATTAAGCCTCATGATAGCAAAATCCCAGATTTTGCTGAAGAAACTTAAAATTTTGAAAATTAGGATGTGGCAATCTGATCTTTTCTTTTTTTGATCCCATAATTTACGCCCATAAAATTTTGACGACGTCAGAGTAGGAATGGCAACCTGATCTTTTTATCTTTCTATATTTTGGCTTTTCTACAAGAGATCTTGCAAGTTGCAACCACTGGTCACTGATGGCGTGTCGCAGATTCATACCTCCACGTGTCTATCTTCGGCTTTGGAGCGCGTGCCTAACTTAATACGCTTGCTTAATCGAATTCGTATCCTCTGAGATATCTCATATTTTGCGTGACTTTATAGAAAAACAAAGCTAAAATAATACTGGGCCCCGCGCTATCCCCGAATAGGAACCGGACACGTTGGTCACGCAAAATATGAGGTATCTCAGAGGATACGCACTCGCTTAATCCCCAGACAGCGCTTTTTAAGTCCCGCATAAAGAGGAAAAAAGTAAAAAGGAAACCCGGGAAAGGGAGAGCGGGTTCGAGATAATACCACGAGATAGGCCCACAGACCACAGTACTAATGGGTCGCGGGTTGCCTACGGGCTTTTAATATAAAAACAAGAAAAAAGACAGGAAAATGTTTTATGTGGTAATCCCACCATATCTTATAGAATTGCATCCGGAACCAACAAAATGAGTCGATAATTCGTCGTGAGGTTCTTTGTGGTGTTTATATGCTTTTGTATTTTGCTATGCCACAATAAAAGGAGCGCGCTTTCTGCTGGGGCCTCATATCCAAAGACAACGCCTGAAAAATCCTGGTAAAGGCTCGTCCACAGATTTAGACTTCTTACTAATGAAGCTCCTCTCCTGATTGACAGTTCTCGTTACGAGTATATTTTCAAAATAAAATTGAACTGAAATCATCATTGGAAGTGGCCGGCGTGCTATTAGTTGTATAGCGACATGCCGTGCTATCAGGGGCGGATTCAGTGTATTCCAGGGGGAGACAGCTCCCCCCTTGGATTTTGAGTTTTAGTGAAGATTTATCGGTTCCGATCAACTTTGCATCCTCCTGAAATTTTTTTTGCTTCTCTCTGGACGTTTAATTTGTAATTCAAGTTAAATTTAGGATTAAAATTGAAATAAATCTGTTGAATTTTGATTGGTAATTAGAATTATAAGTCAGAGTATCAGAAATTACAAGTCAAAGCATTGGAAAGTATAGATAAAGCATTGTTTTCTCGAGTACTCAATTGGTTAATGGATTTAAACCGGATTAGGTATTTAAACCCGATTCGATATTTTTTTGCCCCCTCCTGACGAAAATCCTGAATTCGCCCCTGCGTGCTATCATCTCGAAAACCTTTCATGTAGACTTCCAACGACAAATTTACACTGTTGAAACTGATCTATCAAAGTGATACGTTTATATGCAAAATTTATAAATTTTCAAATTCATTTAGTATAAAATTAAGTGGTCAAATAATGATGAAAAATGAATACATTAAAATTAATTCATAAATCTTCATTTTTTTACAACTTGACTTTGTACGAGATGAGTTCGAAAATTTGTAAACTATACATGTAAACACACCACTTATAAAGTAGATCGGTTTTAACAATTTAGATTCGTCATTTGAAACTTATTTGATAGACTTTTAAAATAATAGCACAGCTTGTCACTATATACCCGATAACACTGTTATCTGTAGCCGGACTCATCATCATTTGTAAAATGAATATAGTCCCGACTTCCAAGATGCATCAAAAACATTTTTAACTAATTTTTCATAAAGTATATAGGCAAATGTTCGTTCTAAATTAGTGTTTAACAATTCATGTATCATAAAATTGCCATGTATATATTATAAGATACTCCAATAATTTAGAAATTCAAAATAACAAGTGTTTCTTTTTTATTCAAACAAAAATTCATCACAATAAGGTAATATGCATTTTATCTTAAAAAATAAGTTTAGAATTAATTTTTAAACTGAAATAGATAAACACACATCGTACAATAATGATAATGCAACAGTCAAATACGAACATTTAAGTGGCCAGAATAAGATGATGTGTCACATAAGCAAATTTTTAACAAGCCAAAACCTTACACCTCTTATAAATTACAAGCAGGGGGCTGCTTGTGATAGCTTTTTGATTCCCAATGATTCAAACAAATTAAACAATTTAGGATTTGATGATTACAAAAATCAATATGGCTTGAAATTTCTGAGTTTGGCACATCAGAAGCATAAAAGCAGGGATGCACACTTATACAGAAACAAAAAATAAAAGGCTTTAAATATGTGTATGTACAACGATCCAAAGCAGAAAAATACAGGTGATCTAAAACAGAAAGCCGACTTCAATGTGTCCTTAAATCAACCAACCAACCCTCTATTTATTTCCATCTTAAAACAGGAACCTTAATCTTTTTGTCATTAAATCTCATGAGCTATTTTTGAAAAAAAGGTAGCACGGATCAAACGATACAATAACAAGGGTAATCAAACAGCTAGTACTCATATATGTATCAAGCAACTACGACACCTAAAGGCCGAAATTACCCAGAAGTCTTTCGACCGCTGCGTGTACGTTTCCAGATGTGGCTATCAATGCACGAATATTCTCTTGTGCGTCTATGAAACCCATTTCCTGCAGCTGTGTGAGCTGAGTTGCATACAATTCTTCTGGGGGCACTGAAAGTAAGAAGAAAAAACATAAACCTAATTAACAGGATCCAGTTTAAATGACAGCACCCTCATACTAGGGCATCCTCTCAATTTTAACCATTGAGCAATTGAGCTCCAAAATTGACCCCAATTTATCCTCAATAATACAAGTGAACTCGTAGTAAATTGGGCTGTAGACATTTAAAAAGGAAAACAGGAGTCCTTCATACCAAAGAAACAGAGAGTAACAGTTCTTCCAATGAAAAACGAATGCACAAACTTGGGCTTCAATTTTCATCAATCTCGCAATTAGCCTTAGTGGCTCATGCATAGTCCAGTATTAGCTATAGCCCCTCAGGTACTTATCTAACTCATCAACCTCTGCTGATACAGTGCAGATTCTAAGGAGAGGAAAAGGGTCAGAAAACACTTACCATTAGACTGATTAGCTGGAGCACTGAAACCACCTGCACCAAGTCCACCAAAGAGGTTCCTCAAAAGCTCTAGATTAGCATTGCTCCCAAGTCCAGCTCCTGGGACTTTTTTTTATTGAAAAACTACTTTTAGCAAAGTAAAATAATTTGTTTCTTCATTGTACTCTATAAGACTGTTAGATAGGTAGAGTCAATCCAATGTCAACAAAAATGCAAACATGAAGAAAATCGGCAATGGAGTACATTTTGTATATACCAATAAGGTAATTGACTTGTTGATCCTAGGGTTTAACAAAAACTAGTACATATTGGTACCCCACTTTAATATGCTAATGATATTATAATTATACCAACTCTAGATGGTTAAAACTTAAAACTATATGCGTTGATACAGATCTACCCCCACGAAAAATAAAAAAGATAAGACTGCTTCATAACTTTAAATGGCCTCTTGACTGAAGCAAGGACTATAATTTAACTGTTTTACCAAACTTGGTAAAGCAATCGAACAAGCTAAGAATGGGCAAACAAAACCATGTGCACTATATTTCTAAGATATTAGAGTATGAACTTGTAGGACTAAAATGTGTACCTGCGCCACTATCAGTCTGATTTTGTTCCCTGGAAGATAAATTGTAACAACAATAAATAAAATTGTTCATCAAAAACAAATATTCAATTATAAAGAAATTGTATAGGGAACAATACTCACTGGCCTGATTGCTGACGACCTAACTGTGCAAGCCCTTGGAGAGACTGTTGCAAGCTCAGTATTTGCTGAAAGAAAAAATAAACAACAATGAGCATTTCATAAAGATATGGGTGCAAAAATGCAGGTTAATTTAAAATTAAGCCCATAACATGTCATACTCATGACCCCCCGCATTTCTCATATTTGCATCTCACCAAACATTTTCGGGATTACATGCAAATAATACTTTATAGTCGGAGTAGTGTATCTCACAACATTTTTGGGACTACATGCAAACAACAACTCACAGTCAAGAGTAGATTATCGACTACTACTCTATTATAAGAGCACTTTTCTTTTATCTTGGAGTGAACACAAATTGAACTATATCAAGCAAATAACAGATTCGGATCTACTGTCCTAACTTGATGGAACAATCTAAAACCTTCACTTAATTACTAGACATCAGAAAAAATCAACAAATGGTCATTTATCAACTCAATTAGCCTGTTTTATAATACAAAGTATATGTCAGTCATAAATATAAGAAATTTTGGGAACTATTTATAAAGAGGGTTGAAGTGCCTCCACTTTTGATGCTTACATCATATGCCTACATTTTTAGAACTTAAATAACTCAAAATTTAAAATTCAAATGTCAAAAATAAAACTGTTAGATATGATCTATATCATATTCTCTATGCATTCATAAAAGATTATGGCATTTTGACTTTGTTTTGATTGGTATCAAGAGCCTGCAAAAATACAATGATGTGGATAATTTCTGGACGTTGATTCATATAATAGCAAAAACCAAAAACTGATAAATTTTTACATGCATGTAGAGAAAATAATACAGATCACAACTAAAGGTTTATTTCGACATATAAATTTTAGAATTTTTGTTTTTAAATAATTGAAAAGTGGAGGCATGATGGAGGCACAAAAAAAGGAGGCATTTGAACCCTCCTCATTTGCAAAAGGTACATAATATATAAACATGCCTGCATGGTTTCAGGAGACATTAGCTGGCGAATGAAGTCAGGGTTCTGAATCATGTCCCTTAATTGAGGGTTTGTATCCAACAAGCTACGTAAAGTGGGATTGAAGCCAAGCAACTAGCAAAACAAGTAAAATGCAGTTAAGGACAGATGCTAAGCATTAATCACCACAACGACTAGAAGATCTATATTTCTTGATTTCTAAACAAAAAGCCTCTTATGATGAATCTAATTTGCTTGTGTGTAATTCTCCTTTAAAGAGAACATGGAAATACCAGAATTGGGTAGCACTTGCATACCACTTATTCCAGTTTAGTTTGTCCTGCATAATTTTATATTTTCCTCTATTGCTTATTGCTTAAGCGAGGAGATTTATGAGCTCAATCAAGGCTTAAACACATTAAAACCAACTTTTAACGCTGGCTGAAAAGCCAATTCGGAACTAGATTCCAGGATAATGGACTTCCATGGGAAAAAAATTGGGTATATCCAGTACTGTCAGCGTCAATGCTTCAAAATGCAAAACAGGATTACATAATTTACCTGATTGAAAGTCTGGGGATCAGACATCATGTTTTGCATCATCTGCATCATGGCTGGATTTTGCAGGAGTTGATTGAAATGTGAGGGATCAGGCATGCCCCCACCAAGCAAGCTTGTCAGATCAGGCATGCCGGCCCCACCTAATCCACCAGCTGGTGTGCCTCGAGTTTCACTACCTGTAGTTGACCTCGTACCTGTCTGTGCCGCTCCAGCTGTGACACATGCAGATTTATAGCGATCAAGCAAAGTATCAAACATGTAACCATACCAGAATTCCACTCTTGTAGATGATATGAACAGTTAAATATCAGACTGGCAGAGTCAAGTAATCAAGCAATGATTACTGACCATAAACTCAAAATTTAGGCAAATCTGGGGAGTACCAAAACAGAAAAGAAACTCAAAAGAACCTGGAGGAGTATGAGCAGTAGACCAAATTTGCTAGTGTTCCACATATACAAGATATCAGCTCAGAAATACAAGATACACAGAAATTTGCTAATGAGAATTGGTGTGAACCAATACAAGTACACAGAAATGAGAATTGGTAAACAATTGAAACGCTCATAACTTCAGGTTAAGTGTTGCTTGAAAGTCCTTCACTTATACATATATGGTCAGTTGTCACCAAACTTCTCTTGAAGCATCTTCTCTTTTTATCTTATGTATACTTGGCGTTCACTAGATATATGTTTAATAAAGTTCCTCTTTTCGACTAACATATCTAGTTCATTATAAATGTCT
The DNA here is from genome assembly GCA_011114355.1 of Carex littledalei. Classification (NCBI taxonomy): domain Eukaryota; kingdom Viridiplantae; phylum Streptophyta; class Magnoliopsida; order Poales; family Cyperaceae; genus Carex; species Carex littledalei. The sequence goes on from CM022105.1 coordinate 2,068,182, forward strand.
AGTTCATTCAAAATCTACAGTAGAAAAGGAAAAATATATTTTAAGATATACAAACTTACTATTTGTGCTCCAAGGATTTGGAAGTGGATTGGTATTAGGGGCAGGAGAAGCACTAGCAGGATTAGAACCAGTACTTTCCGTGTTAGGGGCCTGATTTGTCCCTGCACGGTTTCCAGCTTGGTTACCAAAAAGCGCTGCAAATGGGTTAGCACCACTATCTGCATCTCCACCCATTGTAGTGGCATTCAAAAACGGCTCCTGAACTGTCTCATACATCCTCCTTAGCATGTTAAAACCTTCAGGAGATGACTCGATGTTACTCATGGCCCGATCAGTGTTTCGCATCATTTCTCTCATCAGCTCTGGGTTTCGTGCAGCCTCCAGAGTCTGTCGAAGTATACTGGGGTCATTTAAAATGTGGGCCAGGTCAGGGTTGCGGTCAATAATATCCCGCATTTGAGGGTTGTTCATGATGATATTGCGCATTAAATCAGGGTTGTTCATTAATGATTGTATGGCAGGGGTGTTCATGATGTCACGCATCATGCCAGGGTTTTGGCTCAGCTGCTGCTGCATCATGTCAAGGTCGGGTAGGCTGCCGAAGAGGCCGGAGTTGTTTGAGCCTTGACTGTTTAGACCAAGTCCAGGAAATAGGAAGCCTCCCGTGCCAGCTGCTGGTGAAGATCCACTATTAGGTGCCTGCGCTGCTGCTCCCTGGCTGGCTGTGGTTGTGGTGTTAGGTGAGGTCATTGGAGGTGAAGCTCGGACTAGGTGGATTGTGTGATCTGCCTCCACACCTGATCAACGTCACCAAAAAATGACTATTTGTTAAAAAAGAAAAGAGAGAAGCATATAAAAATTATCAGGACAATTTGTTCTTAATTAGGAAATGTCAGGAACTAGAAATAGATTTTTTCACATAAGCTACACGTTAAGTTGAACATATAAAAGTATTTTACTGATATCTCTTCAGGTGACAGCATTGGTAAAACTCCGATTGATTGTCAGCTAACTATGCAAAGAAGTCTTCCATACCTAATCCAATTGTAATTAAATGAAAGTGCAGTTCTGTTTAATAAGTATGACATGTTGGGCAAAGACTCAATGACCCTCTTAATTCTATATTAACCATTATCTACCTCCTCTGGAAGATCCAGAATAAATTTTAAAATAGAGACAGAAAGGCTATATTATTACCCAACAACACACATGGCTATGCAAAAAAGTTCTTACGGTATGAATCAACACAAATTGTTGTAGAAATATTAAAAGTTCGTTCACATTTTATTGACAAAAAAAAATTCCTTGCTTGTAAGAAAGATCTAATGATAGAAAGCTACTACCCAATACTTGTTTTAATATATGCAACTCTCTAGCCTCCAAGCCTTGCTTGAAAACTACAAAATACCTTTGATAACTAAAAAAATGAAATTCCATTCCTGAGAAAAGGACCGGCATCAAATAAGGGCTGACAAAAATTAGCTTTACCTAACATTTATCTTTGTTGGTTTATTTTCCTCTCAGAAGTGTGGTTGAACATTTCATATAACACCTTATTATAGGAGAAATAATTTAAGAAATCTAAACAGCAAATATAGCGACACAAAATGTGGTTTATAATGTTAAGTATATCATAACCATACATCATCTTCTAAATTACTAGTTTCGACCTTCACCCTGTCTCATGCGTCATATCCTCTCTTACTCCAATCCCAATCCCAACTCCTATCTATCTTATATATACAACAGTCTCTTTTTATTATGTATGATTACTTTGTGTTTATTAAGGTAAAAAAAATTAATTAGAATAACTTGAATCATTGCCATCTAGTTATAAATTGCATCTTCCCATTGCATCCTGCAGGCACTGGACTACTGAGATAAAAGGCAATACACTTTTTTTCCAAAAATTATCAGAAGATGTATACAGAGAAGACTACAGATCAGAAACGGATCTGCTCCAAAACGATGTAATTTCGTAAAAGTTCAAATAAAAACTAGCATAGCATGTTCCACAGAATTCTCAGCATCCTAACCGAATCTAAAGCAATTTAATTAGTTGAAAAGAAAAATTACAAATATATAAAGTGTACCGTAGCTAGAGAGAGTCTGTTCGTCCTTCAAAATCCGACCCTTGTAGATCAGCCTCTGCTGCTCAGCCGGTACGTCACAGCTGGTTGCGACGGTAGTCTTAAAAGCCCTAACCGTCGCATCAAGCTCCGTCTGTACGGAGAATTTGTTCCCATTCGAACACCTTATGTGTACGGTCGCTACGGCAGCAGGTGCACCGCTTTCGTCGCCGGAAACTCCTTCGCCTCCGCCCATGGAGATATCGGACTGAAAACCCTAACCCTAGGTTGTACGGATCGGGCTCAGAAAGGGGCAGTGAGTTCGGATTTGCGACAAAGGAAAAGGGCAAGAATAGAATACCTTTGGTTGCAAGAAATGGGAAATAGGATATTGGTACAAACAATGTTTTCAAGTTAACCTTGTGTATTGTTGTATTTAAATAGAAGTCCGATTCTCATCCTCTATTATTAATCCACATGGACGTGGTCCAATGGTTTTAGAAAATTATTATTATGGGAAGTCAAATCTATAAACTGAAAAATCTTAGTTATAGAAAATTATCATATTTAAATCATCCAGAACCATAATTAACGTAAAAGAAAGTTTTCGATACAAAATCGTAGTTATAATAATTTTAGAGTGAGGTTGTGGTACCATGCAGAGCACATATCGATCTATGCTATAGACCAATATCTTTATTTATAAAGTTCAAATAATTAATTTAAATCATTCAACGTGCTCTCTATGTAACATGTATCTGTAGATAAAATTTTACATTTTTTTACAATTTTTTTCTACTTGTTTATTAGAAACAAATAGTAAAAAAAATTATAAATTATAAAATTTAGTTTGTTGGTATATTTTTATGTGGAGATCGTATTGTACGTTTTATATTGAATTTTGAAAATAATGATATTGGTCCTGATAGGTCCATGTGTCAATTGCTCTTAATAAGCCCAAGCCCGACCCATAAAGCATTTGTTTAGACCCAGATCCGCAAAGGACCGGCCCAAAATAAACAGAACAGGACCCCCAGTGCAGGCCACGGCCCAAAAAACAGAGCCGGAACTCGGACCCCCTCCCGGGGCCAGCCCGAGACCAAAGACAACCCGGGACTCGGACCCCCTCCCGGGGCCAGCCCGAGACCAAAGACAACCCGGGACTCGGACCCCCTCCCGGGGCCAGCCCGAAACCAAGGACAGTCCGGGATTCGGACCCTCTCCCAGGGCCAACCGAGACCGAACAAAACAAGGCTCAAAGCCTAAAACGCTGAACAGCCGAGGAAGGTCGACATACGGCCTCGCTGTTCGGCTTAAGACAAACTATGCGAATATTACCGCCTATTATGCAGACGTCCTCAACAGTTATGCGGACCCCCGTCATTAATGATGACAAGACCCCGCTACAGTAGGGCGTCCCCTATTTAAGGTAGAAAATTCTCCAGAAATGGAGATCGCATTTATTACAGAGACAAGAGGTATTAAGAAGGGTATTAAGAAGTGTTAGAGCGTGTTTACAGTCTTGGCCCGTTTCATTCGAGACCGGACGAGCCCTATCTTCAGGACCCAGTTCCGTCACGGCTTGCTCCCTTGGGACAGGACGTGCCTGTAGCTTATCGGACCAAACGGCCCGGCCCTCTAGGGAAGGGACGTATCAACCCACCGGGCCGTACTTGGACTTGGTCCGAAAGCTACAGGCACGTCCTGTCCCAAGCGAGCAGGCCCTGGCGGAACTGGGTCCTGAAGATAGGGCTCGTCCCGTCTCGAGTGAAACGGGCCAAGACTGTAAACACGCGGGGTGTTGGAGAGGTATTAACGCTCTAACCCTTCTTAATACCTCTTGTCTCTGTAATAAATGCGATCCCCATTTATGGGGAATTTTCTGCCTTAAATAGGGGGCGCCCTACTGTAGCGGGGTCTTGTCATCATTAATGACGAGGGTCCGCATAACTGTTGAGGGCGTCCGCATAATAGGCGGTAGTATTCGCATAATTTGTCTTAAGCCGAACAATGAGGCCGTATGTCGACTTTCCTCGGCTGTTCGGCATTTTAGGCTGAGCCTTGTTTTGTTTGGTCCCGGACTGGCCCTGGGAGAGGGTCCGAATTCCGGACTGTCTTCGGCCTCGGGCTGGCCCCGGGAGGGGGTCCGAGTCCCGAGCTATCTTTGGTCTCGGGCTAGCCCCGGGAGGGGGTCCGAGTCCCGGGCTATCTTTGGTCTCGAGCTGGCCTCGGGAGGGGGTCTGAGTCCCGACCTGTTTTTTGGGCCGTAGCCTATACTGGAGGTCCTATTCTGTTTTATTTTGGGCCGGTCCTTTGCGGATCTGGGTCTAAACAAATGCTTTATGGGTCGGGCTTGGGCTTATTAAGGACCATTGACATATGGACCTATCAGGTCCATAGTACGGATTAATTTGCGCTATGCATAGTACCATAGCCTCAGTCAATCAATAATATATTAATATGAAAAGTCTTAGTTATAAAATAATCAAATTTAAATCCAAACCGTCCGATCAAAATCCTTGCCAATCCAATTCGAATAAAATACACGTAACCCCTTTAACAGTTAACACTTGTGTGGATTTTATGGTCCGGATCTAAACAAAAATATTCTGCTATCTTAGTTGATATGAATTCCCTGCCCCTGTTGGGCTGTTACTGTACATATTGTTTTCATAATTTCATCCCATGTTTAATTTTCTTTTAATAAATCTGTCCTCACAGATAGAAAAGGCCCAAGACATGACACTGGGGCCTGGGCTGCTACAATTTCATATTTACCTAATCAAGCCGTACATTTTGATTGGAAAAGGCCCATTGCATTTGTCTTATGCTTGTCTGATTGTTTCGAAGAATAGTGATGAAGTAAATCGGCGGGACCCACACTTAACCGACATTTTTATTAATATCCAAAGTTTAATAGAAATTAATTAATATACTCAGATCCGCTGAGAAGTTATAAAAATACATATATTGGCCATTTTCTGATTGGTATCCAATTTAATCTATTATCAGCCAAAAAATAACCAGTACTCAAACCTTTTTTTTTTAAATACGGTATCTATGGCCGGTACCCAATTTTTTTTTTTTTTTGGATGGGCATAGCATAGTTGGCTAGAAGAAAAAGTCGTAGGAAACTCGGATTAAAGTTTGCACTCGATTTGGCTAAGATCAAACAAATGCATTTGGTTGGATGCATGTGTTACATCGGTGCATCATCGATGTTTTTGTAATGAAATATCGATGTTTTATAGCCGGGTAGTGCTAAAAAAGTATCGGTGCGTCGCTGATGTTTTGTAAGAAAATATCGATGTTTTATTAGCATTGACAATTAAACAGGGTAGTGCTAAAAAAATATCGGTGCGTCGCTGATATTTTTGCAATGAAACATCGATGCCGTCGTTAGGCCGTGCATAAAACATCGGTGCGTCATCGGTGTTTTTGCACGAAAGCATCGTTTTTTTTTACTTTGACAATAACGTAGTTTAGTACCTAAAAAAAAACGTAGTTTAGTGTTCGCATGCGGCTAGTGAATTTAATTTGACAATAACCAGCATTCTAAAATTGAGTATCTTTCATTTTGTAATTATTGTAATTTTGTGTATTTCAGTATAATTTAACGTAATTTAGTGTAATTTAGCGTAATTTAACATAATTTCAAGTAATTTAGCGTATTTTAGTTTAAATATGCTAATTATATATCAAAAAATGTAATCTAACAAATATAAAAAAAAATTGGAATTTTATAACCATTTTCTCATAGTCTCTAAAAAAAAAAAAAAAATTGAGTACCGGTCATTAAATGGCCGGTACCGTATTTTAAAAAAAAAATTGTGTACCGGTCATTTTCTGACCGGTAATGGATTAAATTGGGTACCGGCCAGAAAATGGCCAGTATGGGTATTTTTATAACTTCCAGCGGATCTGGGTATATTAATTAATTTCTATTAAACTTTGGATATTAATAAAAATGTCGGCACACTTAACTTCGGGAAATTTAAAAAGCATCTGCTAGGGGGATATTCGGAACACAATTTGAATTAAATTTTAACTAGTTGCCTCGTTGCGGCTACGCCGCAAACGTTTCCTTTGTGTATGTTAGTGCATGGATTTTATACCGAAATCTTGTGTATATGTCACACGTATATGGTGGTTTCTAAATAGCTAATAATTATGTTGCTAAGTTTGTGCGCAAAAAACACTTTATTAGATCAAGCTCCAGCGGTTTGTGAGAAAGGAGTATATATATATAAAGGTTAATGGAGCTCTTGCTGGTATAGGAAAAGGGAGGAGTCGGAGCAAGATCAATCTTATCCAGATGTGAATTCTTTGCATTGTATGGAGGATGCTTGGTTTGGCAAACTGAAACAATCGTACGGAGAGAAAGGGAAGGTATAAATGGTTAAAAATAGAAATAATTTTTGTACCACAAACTTATATGGTAAGCAGCGAATTTCACAAATAAATATAAGTGCTAACAATTCTTAAAGTAGTCATTAATATTGGAGATTATAAGTAAGAGTTATCATACAAAACAAAAATTGTGACATACATGTCACATATTTTACCCGTACTGCCAATTATAGGTAACTACATTAGCTTTTTTAAACATTAGTCTATTACAAAAATGATTAGCAAAATGACAGTAACACGTGTGGTATGATGTAACATAGTGCTGATGTCATTTACGGTGTAGTAGCGGTAGAGCTTTCATCATCCGTAGAACGGAGAACACTGCAAAGAATAGTAGACAGCACAAAGGTGAAATAGGTGTTAAATGTGGGAGATTTGGAAGAAAAGGCAAATCAGTATACATAAAGATTATAGGGTTGTCCATAGAGAAGTAACTTGAAGATTTTTTTAGTTCATTTTGTTGTTGGATTGTCTTATGATTTGTGATTTTGGTTGTATATAGTATTACTTTTTCTGCTTAATTAATAGAGCTTAATTCAAGGTTTGTCGGCGTAGGGAGGGTCAAACTGTGAGTGTCAACCTAGTTGTCCAGGATTAAATTAGAAGATGATAGACATAATCATGAAATAGAGTGAAAAGAGAAGTAACATGCTGTTGCTATTTTCTTCATTCAGTTGGGGCAAAATCTTTCTCTTAGATCCAGAAGATTGTGATAATGTGGGGTTGCCCATGGAGGACCTGCAAAATCTTTCTCTCATCTCATCTCATGCACTTTTGGAGTACAGTTTGTAAAGATGGTATTGTGTTTTACATGTTGTAATTAGACCTGCAATTATCCTACAACTTTGAGGAATATTTTTTTTTTAATCTCACTCAATCATACTGGCCATCTTACTGCTTGCCATGACCTGAATTTTTTTTTCTTTTTTACCAGATGATATTTCTTTATTTTTTCCACGTTTATGATCAATCATTTGTTATCTTATCTCTTACAATATAGTCCAAATTGGGGCCTCTAAAATACATGTTGAAATCAAAATATTTTTACAACTACTCGGAAAACATAAAGTACTCACCAAAGTTAATGTAAGCACGAGGGGTTGGACTGGTGATGTCAATTGCCTCTTTAACCTGCCTGTGAATGCACTGAATTATATAAATGCTTAGCACTTCCTGGGAAGGAAATAACTTCAGAAAAATATCAAGATAAATTCAGATAAAATTACTAAATTGGTCATTTAATATGTTCAAAAATATAACATGTCAATTTCATCTTAAAGCAATGCTTGTTAAATTGAGTTTCAGGAGACATTACGAAGAAAATGATTCAAAATAATTACAGCCCTCAACCGAAAAAAGGAAAACCACTAACGTGGAATTTTTTTTGGAAATAAATGCAGGTTCTCAGAAAATCATGTGTACTCGTAAAATCGGATAGAACACTGCATATGCCTCTTTAAATCATGGGAGGGAAATATATATATGTCTACCCCTATTTTCAAATGCTTAAAAAAAATGATTGGAAATGCCTCCATTTTGGTATTCCGCTATGCTCATATTTGACACAAAATGCTCATAGATTTTATTCTAGGAAATTATTTTTCGTACCAGTTCATATGGCCTATTTCTCAAAATTGTTCCACACATGACCCCCTCAAAAGCTAACATAACCCTATCCTATATGTCTACTGTTATTGCGCAAAGTTTCAAGTGAAAATAAGCAGTAAAACCCCTTGTTTTGTACATTTTTCTCCAGCGGTACAAAATTTCTCAGAATCTGGACCTGTTGGGGAGAAACACATACCAGTAGAAATTTAGTTATCATTTTTGGCCAGAGTAATAGATGATAATATTCTTCGCTTGAAACCCTAGTTGCCCACAAAATTTGATGGTCATACGCATTTAGGAGCCCTAGTTTTGAGGCCTCCGAAGTTGACACAACCTGCTGCAATTTTCTGGACAGCAGCAGTTCCCGTCAGTTTCTCTCATTTTTTACCCTTGCAAATCCTTCTAAACCCCAAGGTTAATACCCCACAATTGATTATCATCTTTATACTCAAGCCTCTTCCATATACTGCATGCAGTGGAAATTTTTCGAAAGAGTGAAAGGCGTGTGTGAAATGCAATTATGATGAAATGAAAATAGTATCAATGGGGAAATCTGAAGAATAAAATGTACGCACCTGAGGTTGAGTACGACGGGAAACTCTGAGGAGATGGCAGTGCCCGACCCTGGCAAAACTGAGCTCCATAAATAGTGGGCGAAAGCCAAGACAGCAGGGCAAAAAGGAGATAATAAGTTAAATCAGGAGAGGGTAGAACTGTGCCCACAATCAAATTTGCTGGCTGACTCGATTTTGTTGCCAATTTGTGAAGTGTGGAAATTAGTAAGATTTAAACAGATCATACTAGCGAGAGAGACCGAAGGTAGCAGAGGCGGGCAAGGTCGGCGACAGTGGAAGGCGTGGCTGCCGTGGAGAATAGAGGAAGGGGAAGTTCAGCGAAACACAAGAGATAACAGGCAAGCAGCAGGAATTGGAGGGGAAAAAGTAAAGTCGGTCAGCAGATCTATGCTTTGTGGGTAATTTGGCTCTCGCAGAAAAGCAACACAAAAAAAAATTGCTTGGAGGGGAAAAGCAACACCAAAAGCAGAAAAGCAACACAAAAGGGTGGGGGAAGTGTTTGGAGGGAGGAGATACGGAAAGGAAAGAGAGAAGATAGGCGTGGGAGGAAGAAGAGGGGAGTTTAGCCGACGGACAGGAGAGGGAGAGGGAGAGAGAGAGAACAGGTGGCGAGAGCTCTGACCATGTATTTTCCAATTTGGGACGAATTTGGGCGTCAAAATTGGGATGATATCAGCTGATGTCAGAGAAACGCATCTGGAGCCCTTCGTCTCTGATCGGACGGTACAGAAGGGATGTTACTGTAGAATGAACAGTAACACCCATTGCCAATTAAGGTTTTATAATAATAATATATACTAACAAGTTTATAAATAGCAGTATTTTGAGATCCGAATAGGAATTAAGAATTCATACAGAAAGAGATTAACAAAGATGATTTTAATCCAGGTTAAGAAATCAGTGCTCGCAAGAATTAATTAATAGTCACTAAAACTATACTTTTGAATTAAGAAACTGTGTTTAAGTAATAGTCACTAAACAACTATTTCAAAATGAGGAGGGTTCCAATACCTCATGACTTTCATACCTCATCATATCTCATATATTATATGTTCGTTTTCAAAGTCCAAACTATCGATCCGAACTGCTCAACATGATATTCATACTAAAACGTACTTAGGGATGAAATTTTATAATTTATAATTTTTTTTTTACTATTTTTTAAGATAGGTAACAAAATCACTGTTGAGCAGTTCGGATCGATAGTATATTTTAGTATGGATATCATGTACTTTTAAGATATTGGTCCAGAAACAGTGATTTTGTTGCATATCTTAAAAAATAGTAAAAAAGTTTCATCCTCAAGTATATTTTAGTATGGATATCATGTTGAGCAGTTCGGATCGATAGTTTAGACTTTGAAAATGAAAATATAAAATATGATGTATGATGAGGTATGAAAGACATGAGATATTGAAACCTCCTCGTACGGCCTAAAGTTCGAGCGAACAAAATTTCTATGACTATTTTATAGGATAACATTCAATTTTAGTGATTTTATGATTTCAGATAAGCCATGAATTAATTAAAAACATTTATAGATGCAAGGAACGTGTTGTAAGCATTTCAATTTTCAACACAATTCACTTTGTAGTAAAATATCATCCAAAGTCAGTGAAAATATTTTTTTCTGTCAGTATTCAATAATATTTAAGGAATTACTCTCCGCTCGTTGAATTTTTCATTGGAAATCAAGATTATTCTAAATAGCGATTATTGTGTCATCGCGAAAAGGTTAAAAAAAAACTATCGCGAATAGTGTAGCTATAGCGATCCTACATAGCGTTGTTTTTTCAAAAATTATATTATATAATTCTACTAATTATCAACATTATCTAAAGGCTCATAGAGTAATAAGTAATACAAAATTAATTAAGTAATTATATTATTCATATTGAACTAGTGCAAAATTCAAATTCTTATTCAAAATATCTCTAGTAATATCATAAACAATTTTTTTTATTCAAAATAACCTATGCATCATGACATAAACTATTTTTTTTTCTATTCAAAATAACTTTAGCATCATGTTATAAACTATCTATGTTTTTATATTTAGAAGCAAAAGCAATCTAGATCTTAAAAAAAGTATCTTTAAAATAAATTTTTAATTTGAAAAGCCTTGAAATAAAAGCCTATGTAGCATAGCGTGTGCTATTTGCACTACACACTACGCGCTATTTAATGTGCGCTACACACAAATACCTTCATCCTTTCTACCTTTACCATGTCCTTATTTTTAAATTTTTAATAACTTAACATATAAAACTTTAAGTATTGAAATAAAACGGTTACATGTTATTTTTTTATGCACATGACAACAATTAGAATATTTTCATCTTATTTTAATTGTCACCAATAATTTATTAAAATTTACTGATATGAATAATTTTTAGATATTTTTTTCATAGTAAAGTTGAATGCTATGATTTTTTGCATACACGCAAAAAAAAAAAATACAAATCTAGCATTTTAGTTTTACTAGTTTTTTTTTTTCCGAACTTCGTCCAAGAAAGATAAATTTATTGAAGGAAACATTATCTTTTAAAATAAAATAATATGTATAGAAATTTTGAAAAAAATTATGCATGATAAATATTTTTTTAAATAATTGAAGACATATATAATGATAAACCAATATGACTAATCACTCGAGTCCCGCTCACCACTTCGCAGTCTCTGTGAAGCTTTCAAAAAAAAAACTATATAATTAATCACACAATGACTCAACTAAAAATACAAAAATAAGTATTGTTTTAAAAATTATATTGCATCTTATATACATCAAACAAGTATCTTTTTAAATAAGAAAGAGAAAAGCGACATAAGCGAGAAAAAAATTGAACGACAAATAAAAATACTGATGATGTAATGCAACTAAAAATTTGAAAGCTTAAACTCTTTATTTAGTATCAATTTTCTAAAACCTAAAATTTTCTTATCATTTAAAATTTAAATAATAGAGATTCTCCTCAACGATTAAATATATTCATTCGCACCTACGAGAGGAAACTAATAACAGTTCCCTCTCGACTCGCACTAACATCACGGTGTACCTTGAAATTGTCCGAGAATGAGCTGCTGACTCGGCCATGTCGATATCAAAACGAAGGGATCTCTTTCCCACTAATCTCTCTCGTCTCCGTTCCATCGCGTTTCAACTCCAGGTTTTTTTTTTTTGCTATTCCAATATCTAATTTTTACATGTTTCGTTTTGGCATTTCGTCGAACGGGTTTCGGGTGTGTAAATAACACGAGGTTTTGCCTCAGAGGTGGAAGCATACATCTTCGGGAGAGAACGATGGCCATGTTCCAGCAGAAGTCGAGGCAGGTACAACAGTCAAGACTGGTAATAATTCTTTTTCTTTTTTAACTAGTACAGTTTTCTCTAATGCCTGTACATGCTGAGTAGGGAGTAAAGATTTTAGCAGTTTTGGCTTCATGCAGGGCACCCCCCCCCACACACACACACACACACTCAAAGGAAAAAAAAAAACCCGTACAATCTTTGCAATAAGACCCACAGTTGCCACCAATGTACGATTATCTTAGGTTATGGCTGTCATTAGCACAAACAAAGGATTAAGTATTATTAAGTTCAGCAAAAGACCACGGCATCCCCAGTTGTGTTATACAATGATTCAAAACACCAATTACACGTTTGTTTGCTGAGAAATGCTGGGAGCCATCATAATTTTAGTAGATAAAGATTTTACAGAAATCTCTGTTTCTTTTATAAGCACCTCTCTTGTTTCACTTTCTAGGTTTATGTAATCCTTCAATTCGGAGAATTTACGATTCCAAGAAGGTTGGCATTGATAAGTCAGCAATTTCTGGGCCAGCATGGACCATCATAAGATCTCTTCAAGGCAAAGGTTCATATTGTATTTTATATCCGATAATTTCCATACTAGATCACTATACCAGAACATTCCTGGAGTCACATGGTGTGGTTTTGTTGGTCATTGGCCTGATCCAATTTTTACTGTACCTTTTGTCACTCCTTAGTTTTTATGGTACTTAAAATTATATAATCGATAAATTGAAAAACATGTTACAATGATTGAGCCGGTTGATTTGCACTGGTATTGATCAGCAGCTGTAATAGAGCAATATTATTAGAGGGTGTCTGGGGTTATGCTTTGGCATGATAGGCAGCGAGAAAGAAAAAAAGGACCCCCCCCCCCCCCCCCCCCCCCCACCCCCAACCCCAAAGAGCAGCACTCAAATCTTCGATTATCATAGTTTCTATTACCAATAACGTTGACTCTTAATAAACGTTAATTGATTTATCGATTAGTTTTGTAATTGATGCGTATCAACATTCTAGTTTCATATATGGCTTGTTTTTTATTACTGGGGTAAACCTGTTATATTGTACCTCTTTTATGAAGCTGAACCTTTTTGTGAGGTGAGGAGATGTGTAGTAAGAAACAAGTAGTTTTTTTTTTGTTTTTGAAGTTTTGATGGTATCCGTCGTTTGTACTGATAAAAACATTCTATTTTAACGGAACAGGTTGGTTTTCCCACTTTTATAAAAAAAAAAAGGAACTCGTGCTAACATCAATTGTATTCTAACCCGGATGTGGTCAGTTCTTTATCAAATTTGGACTAAAATTTGGCCTTTACTTCAACAACTCAAACTTAACCTAGGGTAGACTTGGACCCTGACTTGGCAAACTTTAGGTTGCATCAATTGAATTTGCTTCTATCAAGTCTTATGGATAATAAGAGCTTATTTGAGACTTCCACCCTAAGTGCCAGTTATGTAAACCTATTTTCTTTTACAGAAAAGGGGGTGCATTTAACAATTTATTGGGAAATTATCAGCTTTATTATCACTTTTGCATTTTACTGTGATTCTAGTATTTTATACTTAGAAAGTACCCTTTGGTCCTGAAAATTGTAATCTAGGTTTTGGAGCATATCTTGTGGGTGGGTGTGTGCGAGACTTGCTATTGAAGAGGGTGCCAAAAGATTTTGATGTTATCACTACAGCTACTAACAGTCAGGTTTCTGTTTTCAATATGTGTGTATTTCAAGCTTATTAAAACATATAATTTCTTGTAGCACTTTGTCTCCAATTTAAGTAGTTTGTACCAGATTTCTGTAAGGTACCATTTAGGTCCAATATTACTGCAATACCAAACCAACTCTCATCCTGGATCCTGATGTCCAATTTCAAGCTTATTTTCTTCTTTATTCTTTCTCACGTAGGTTTTGTTGTACCACCTGTTACTTTTTAGAAGAACAAGCTATACACAAATAAGAACCAACATGAATGGATTATTGTCCAATAGTACAATACGTATGAGTACCAATGGTCCTATATAGTACAATATCGTATCAGTATCAGAACTGACCTGTCTGATGTGAAAAGTAATAGTTGTATATTGTAACACGTGCCATAACTGATAACTGATCTCATGCTAATGTGATGCAGATTAAGAACCAATTTAGAAGGTGTATTATTGTGGGCCGCCGTTTCCCCATATGCCTGGTTTATATGGATGGTTGCATAATGGAGGTTCGTCAATTGAACTTTGGAATTTAACTGTTTGATCTTGTTTTTATGTTATTTTTTGTTGTTGTTTATACACCCTGCAAAACATATGAATAGGACATTGAAAATGATTCTGGTCTTGCGTATCATGGGTTTTATTTATTTTTGGCCTACTTGTTGAACAAGTACATAGTTGAGTCTCCATTGTTCTTTTTATGTATTTTTGGCTTTACTGCCCTGGACTCCAAACAAAGGCCGTTACTTCCAGCACTTCTTTGTGTCTTTGTTGACCCCAGTTTGGTGCATACATACTGCATTCTTTGGTAATTGTAGCCGCATAAGCTTGAATGCCCTCTACATCTTGAAAAATATATATCGGTGTTAAGCTATAAAATTGTATAATGATAGGTATCAAGCTTTCATACTACTGGTATAAATGTCAAAGAAAGTAAAGAGGGTATTTCGCGTAAAGCTCTGCGCAACTGTAGTGAAAAGGACCTTGTTCTGTGGAAAGATTCTATGCGTAGGGATTTTACTATAAATGGGTGACTTTTCTTATCTTTAAGTAAAAAAATAAATTCCATATATTTCAAGAGAAAATTGTATTGTTGGTTAGTACCAAGTTCTTTACAGTGACTTTGATTTTGATGCATGTGTTATGAACCAGATTATTCTTTGATCCTGTCAAAGCCAGAGTTTATGATTATGTAAATGGTTTGCAAGACTTAAAATCATCCAAGGTATGCACTTCTTCATTATTAATTTTCCGTGGCGTCAAGTCAGAATTCGGATCCCCTAAAGTAACCCAGATTTTGAGTTTGGATCCGGATCGTTCGATCTGATCTGGCACGAATATTAAAGGGGCCCTGTGCATTCCACCTCGGACCGGATTAGCTCGAATTCTGATCGGACGGTCCGGATCCAAACTCAAAATTTGGATTACTTTCGGGGATTTGGACCCCCGTTATCATGGGTTTTTTTTAGAAACCCTCTACTTGCCTGATTCTTCCAAATGCATACAACTTGAAAATTTGGGACTCAAAATGTATCATTGTTCCTTGGGCTAGTTCCCCCTGTTGTAAGTAAACTACGAGTATATATGGGCAAATATGGAGATAGAGGAGATATACTTGGGTCTGGATCAGGAATTGAAATTTTCAAAGTTTGTTATGATTATTGATTCAGAGTTACTGTGTATTTGTGTTTTGGTTTTTTAGATAGACAATATCTTTTGTTTGTTTCTAATGCTCTTCTGTAGTTTTGGTATAGGCAGTTTATTGTCGTAGGACTATTTTAGAACCTTGTAATAGGTACCGGCTGGTTTGGTACTGAGAAACTTGCTTGTTTAAATGAAACAGGCGAGGTTTCCCCCCACTTTATTCAGAAAAAGAAGTAGCGTTTTTTACTTTGATGGTGTTTTCTTTTTATGTAAAAATGTGATCAGGTAACCACTGTGGTTTCTGCCCACTTGTCATTCAGCGAAGACTGCGGTATGTGCTTTAGCTGCATATTACATGAATGATGAATTGTCACCCTGTTCTATAGTTTACATCAGGGAAAATTCTTTTGTATATATCCTTTCTTCCCCTAGAAAACATGAAATATTTATTTCCCTACAAAGCCCGATGTATTACCGAGGCCCCTTTCCTTCTACAGTTATACAAAAAGTACACCCATACAAGGGTTTCACTGTACTGATGGTGCATATGATCTGTAGCAGTATTGTTACTGAGGATAAATTAAGTCTTGATTTAAGGGCCTCAAGGCATATTGACAACAAAAGGAGAGAGAATTGATGTAAAACTGGGTTTCCTCAAGTCTTGTTTCCCAACTGAAGGTTAAATGGGGCTCTGTTGTGTTGAAGTGTTTACCAATTTGGGGAAATCACTATTTTTCTTGGAACTAGTATTAGCCGTGATTGTAAACATGGTCGGACTTACCACTCAATCCTCATTACACAAAATTTTTTAAAACTTGGGTAGGAGGTGAAATGGCAAGTTTCCATCCATTAAAACTCATTTTAAACTTTATATAAATTAAATCTCATGTCAACTGCAGCAAGGATTTTGCGAGGTTTGAGAATTGCTGCTCGGCTTGGTTTCCAGTTTTCTGATGAAACTGCAGCTGCTTTGAATGAGCTTTCTTCATCTATTTCCACTCTTACCAAGGTGGGTCTAGTGCAGAGTGTTGAGTTAATATCTTTCTATTTAGTCACAATTTAACTATTTTTTTTTTCACTTTTCATTATCTTCTTTCTTTGTTTTATTTTGTAGGCAAGGTTACTGATGGAACTGGATTTCATGTTGGCATATGGTGCAGCCAGACTGTCAATCCAGTTGCTAAAAAAATATGGTCTTCTTGAAATTCTTCTCCCATTTCATGTAAGTTGGATGAACATTAGAATGACTGTATTTCCTTAAGAGTGCTGATGCAGTTTTATTTTTGTTCTCAGGCAGCATATCTAAATCATCAAAGCAAGCACAGATCTGATTATACTAGTACAATGTTTATGGTAAGTATATATCTTTTCCCTTTTTCTTCTTCAAGAAATTACCAATATGGTAAATTTCCAGTGATTCAATTACAGCCATCTAATATTATTCCACAGTGTTCTTTGTTTAATTAAAGTCATCTTTTGACAAAGAAATTGATTTTGATGGACTGATTAGGCAAGTAATTTAAAATCTTAAGATCCATATTTTAATTAGATTTGTAACCTACTTTTATCAAATCATACTCAGGGAAGTAGAAGTATCCTGAATCAGTATGCTCACATCAATTAGTGGGCTCCTTGTTGATTGGATAAATTAGTTCCTAAAACCGGAAGTAGAAAGTTTTGTACTAACAGCAATAGTTTTTGGTCACTAGAATTTTATAATTGCTTTTTTTTTTTTCAATTGTTTCAGAACTTGTTTTCAAGCCTGGATAAGTTGCTTTTCACAGATCGACCTTGCAACTGTACTTTATGGTAAGAGTTCACCTAATTTTGTCTTTTTGTATTTAATACTTAAGTATTCCACACTTTGACCTTATGACCCGATGATCCAATTTTAAAAAAAAATTACTACTGTGTTACTTTCATCTTTTGGATACCATGCATATATACCCATTGCACACCAGTCGATCCCAATATAATCTATTATGTTCTTCTAATTTCTTTTATGCTGTCTGAACTTTGTTGGTTAATGGTTTAATTGAGACTTTTGAAGAGATCGATTACTACTAGCTACAAGAAAGAACTTCAAAAATGAACAGTGTTTTGCTGAAATTCAACCATTGCTTTATGCAAAAGAGAAAAGGTACAGAAAGGAAAAGAACAACAACAGAAACATAACTCAAAATCGAAACCTTCCAAGTTACCAAGCATCTATACAAATAGAAAACATGTAGCTGCTTAAATTCGTCTTCTCGATCCAGGCATCAGTATTTCCTGATTTTCCATCTATTAACAGGCTGGGATTGTTAGCATTTCACATTGCTCTAGTACAAAACCCACAAGAAGCCTCAGTAGTGTGGGCCTTCTCTTCCCTTTTGTACTTTGGGACATGCTCAGATGCTATGGATATTGTAAAACGAATGGATGGCAATGAAAAGGCAGTTGATTTCCTCCCTGAAATAAGAGCCCCATGTGACGCAGAGCCCATGTCAGAGAAAATGCTCAAGAAAAAAATGTTGGATCTTGCTACACTTGTAAGGTCTTCAGTCAATGTGTTTTCAAGTGTAGAGTCTCTTCGAGAAAATTTGACTGTGTTTTCAGAGGCTCCGGAATTTTCTGGACAGGTATGCATAATAAGGATTGTTGTACCAGCTGATTCTTATATGTATAGACTAAAAAATAGGTTACTGTCAAATAAAGAATATTAAAAGCAAGTACACAATGAGAAACTAAATATCAGAAGTGCCAGTACCAAATCAGAACAGTAACAACTTGTCAAAGTTCTCATTCAGCTGGTCATTAAAAGTATGACTTAAGTAAATTACACAGATGGTCCTTAAAATCATCCTTTTCCCATTTTTGTCCGTTAATTTTGAATTTTGTAATTTGATCTCTAAAAATTTGAATAATACCAAGTTGGTCCAACTGTTAACATATTTAAAAACGGATGGAAGTCCACATGAACATGCTGTCAGCCTAGAATCTCTTTTCCGCCTAATCTGGATTTTGCAAAGAATAACAAGAGTATCCTTGTTTTAAAATTAATAGGAAAACATTATTCTTAGGATCTTAGTGGATGTACATTGACATGTCAGCATCCATGCTATAATTTAATTGCATGACAAATTTTTGTCAGCATATATTTTTGTTACTTCTTGCGATGTACTTCAATTGCATGACAAATTTAAAACAGATTCAAAATTTTATAGACCAATAGAACAACTTTAAATTTAGGTAATTAAAACACAAAGATGACCACACTGTAAAACCATCCTTGTACTCGAAGAACTCTTATATTACGCAACTGGCTGATTCTTTCAACTAAAAATAAGATCATCGTGGTTGAAGGTGTTGTTATCTGCAAAAAAGGGAAATGAAGTGGCTCAACTTTTCAACCTGAATCGCAACAAGAGGAGAGAGAGATATGACATCAACTATAAGCTGCTGAAGAAAGGAGATCCTGATGAGACCCGATTTGTTTTAGGGAAAGTGATTATGGATGCACTAACTGCTGAGATGACTAAGAATGAGGGAAAAATAACGAGGAAGGAAGATAGCAGTGGCAGCATTCATAATCTGAGACTGCTTTTTGATGACTAAAATGCAACGGAGAGATGCTGCAGCTCCTGCCTACAGAGTGCAAAAAAAAATGGATGGCAAATCATGGGTGCACACCGCACAGAGAGATGCCATGGCTCCCTGCCTGCCTGCAGAGTTCAAAATGGATTGCAACCTGTGGTGTTAAACAGTTTGATAAGAGAAGGCATAGCATATTTTCTATCTGTTTGAGCAGCAATTCTGCATCGTCAATTGAATGTTAGACTTTGTGAGCTGTATGATACTTCAAAACTTTTGGAAATTGCATTGTTTAGTTTATAGTTCATGTTGGTTGCACTCTATGCTTACGGGATGATTAGGATCTTCATGCATTCTGGTTAGCTTTTCTGTTACCAACACAGAGCAAGTATAAAATTCATTTTTCAATTTTGTTTCTTTGTTTATTTCTCTATTTTTATTTTTGTGTGGGGATGGGGGGACAGATATGGAGAAGGGCAAAAGGAAGGGCAAGTTATGTCAACTCCATGTATCCTTTTGTTCCTTTAAATAGATTTGAGTTGCATTGCCAAAGCAAAGTTAACTAAGGACGGCGATAATGATTTGTGTTCCGGTGCTTTTAACTAACAGGGAAGTTGGTTTTACAAGTCTTTTATTCTCCTTTTTTTATGAGCAAGAGCTGCAAGGGTAACACTTGAGATCACAATTCTCTCAAGCTTATTTTGGAATCACACGATCTCAACTGTGTTTCTAAGAACCCTATAATGTTTTTGTTCTAGTTCAACACTTGCCAGAAAATGCATATGACCGCATGTAGTGCGTAGTAAAGAACCAGTAAACAGGACCAGTCTACATTTTTATTTTATTTTTTCAAACAGTGAACGGAGTAGTTCCATTTAGGACTTCAGGTAGAAGAAAAATTAGAAACTCTATAATCACATGGATCCCGCACTAGGAACAGACCAAATGTAGCCCAGCCCCATATATTTGGGCCCAAGGTCGCATAAAAATATTTCCAGGAAAGACTATAAATACAGGAGAGATTCACATCTTCCATTTCAGATCCAGTGCAATACCTGACGCCCGAAGTCATTCTAACCCGAGCTCGATTGGCCGGATACTGATCGAACATCTAACTCAAAATTGGAGTTGCCTCAGAGGTCCGGACTCCCGTTCTCTCCCATTTTTTCATGATTTGGTACTTCTACCCAATTTTACACAGCGTTATCACTTACCAGTAGAATTGCTATTTTGTTAACAGAGCTTTACTCGTTAGCCCGTGCTAACTTCTTATAGCCAAAGAGATACCTATCTTCTCCGATTGATGGATAACTCGGTTGTACTGAGAGAGTGGTTCGACCGGGTCGACTCCAGCCGGACCGGTAACGTCACCGCTTCTCAGCTTCAGGTCCCCAAAATCTTAGATCCGATCATTTTCATTTTCTTGTCAATTGGCGTTAAATTGCTTGTTTGGTGATTTTTATTGAAATTGGGAATGTTTAACAGAGCGCTTTGGCTGTTGGGAACCTCAATTTCCCCCTCTCCATTGTTCAGCAGATGATTAGGTTCTGCTCTTTTCTTTTGAAATTCTGATTGTTTATGGAAAATTACAAGAAGGCTTTATATATGAAAGCTTCTCTAAAATAATTTGCAGGATGTATGACTTTGATAAGAATGGCACTATGAACTTTGAAGGTTTGTAGACATTTGTATTTTTCTTGTTGTTTTACTGTTAACTTTATGTCGGTGCAGACTTTCTTATCTGGCAGATATTTAATTTTTGCAGAGTTTCTTGCTCTGAACAAGTTTCTTCTCAAGGTTAGTTACTTGATTAATCTACTGT
This sequence comes from Carex littledalei, assembly GCA_011114355.1. Classification (NCBI taxonomy): domain Eukaryota; kingdom Viridiplantae; phylum Streptophyta; class Magnoliopsida; order Poales; family Cyperaceae; genus Carex; species Carex littledalei. The sequence continues at coordinate 2,088,901 of CM022105.1, forward strand.
TATATAATAAACCTCCTCCAAAATGTTAAAGAAAAAGGTTTATGCCTTTGATGGTTATTTTCATTTGCATATGCATCACCGTGCATGCATGTGTGCATGTGTTTTGGTATGGTGGTTCTGGTGGATGTTTGTTTGGTAATGTGTCTCTGACAAGGCTGAACTGGATTCTGGTACAGTTTTATTGTAACAAGCCCATAACATGCCCAAGGGCAAATCACCAAAAAATAAATAAATAAAAAGCAAGTCCAGAACATGCCAGCTACATGCAGCTGCTTCTCTATATATTTATTTGTTCTTTTGCAACTTTCTCTCCCCCCTTCTAGGAAAGAAATTTCTCTTTGATTAAATATTGAAATTGTCTGTCAAGTCTGGTGCATATTTCAACTCAATTTTATTTGTGCAGGTTCAAACAGTGTTCTCCACACTAGAAAGGTTTTTGCTTAGTAGCATGAAAGCTCCCTCTGTATATGATCCTTTTTTTAATATATCTCTCACTTTTTTTTTTTAACTTATTTCATTATCTTCCACTTATAAAGATTTCAGCTTTTATCAAACAAATAATTGAAGCCATATCAGCCATTTGTTGCCAATTATTGGTTGTCAATTTGTAATGAAGTATGAAACTAAGATCTACATTGCTGCCAAATTGCATGTGAATATTAACACCATCTTCTGTTTAATTCACAAATTAGAGAAAGAAATAAAGTACTAATTATTGAGCTATAATGCACTTTTGAAAGATAGTAAATTTATTGCATATTTATGGATTCATGCTGTAACATCTAATTCCAAAAAGGATCAGTCTAAATGCTTCGCAATTTATTTACTTGGTTCTACAGGGGGCGAGGATTCCTCCCTCTAGATGATGTTCATGCGGTATTAATCTGTTTTTTTTTAGATTATTGAATACCTTTTTGTTTCCAATAATGATATTTTTATAGTATTTTAAACTTAGCCTCCAGGGGTCAAGCCTCGCAAATTTCGTGTTTACATTGCTATACTTCCAAACTGATAAAGCTATAATTTCATCTTGGTATCACATCAATATTTTTAATTATTAAGGAATGACTGTTCTTTATCAGCTTGAGCTCCTTGCTATACTTGAATATTTTTGTTCGTTAAAGTGTACAAACAAGTATTCTCTTTGTTGCAAATTTGTTACATGGCAAAGCCAGTGCTTTTATCCCTTTGTTTCATTCTCTTTTTCAACTCCATGTTGAAACCATTAACTGAGCATCTTTTTGCAGGCACTAGTCAAGCTTGGTTACTCCTTTGACTCACCTGCCTTCTACACTCTTTGTGAGGTACTTTAGTTTCATTAAAATTATGGCATAAATTTAATTATGGTAGGTTTTATTATATGTGTTCTCATTTTGGATTACTTAGTTTAAAATGATTGATCTTCTTAGGTTTTTTACTTTAGTCGTGTATACTCTAGACATAGTTCTAACATTTTGGGAGTTCTAATTGTTACCTCAAAACAAATTAGTTGGGAATTTAGGAACAATGAATTGTGTGAGCAAGCAAATTTGTTTTTGTTATGGATATAAAACCAAATAACCTCTGATCGCTTATGCTTTTAGACGAACTGATTGGTCAACATGGTATCGAGCCAGAGATCCCGAATCAAGTTCTGCTGGGCCTCTGTTATAAAACATTTCCTTTTATTAATAATCTTACTTGTGATTGGTCTGTAAACAAGACGCCACATGTGAGAGGAGTGTAACCAAATGACCGCCTACTATGACATATTGTTTTGAAAGCAGCTATGGTTAAAATTTCACAGGCCTCATCATAAATGTGGCCATGGCCAATTTATGGACAGGAATAGTTTTTGAGGGACTATGCTGAATGTCATCTTTCGTCTGTCAAAGAATAATTTAGCTGAGGAAATTATTTGATTAACTTTTTTTAGAGCTTCGATGAGAAAAAGATGGGGATGGTTCGGCTTGATGAGTTCATATCACTTTGTATATTTGTGCAATCAACAAGGTATATGACATCCATTATCATGAAACAGGGTTGTTTCTGTAATTAGCACAAAAAGCACCTAAGGTTGTCCCATTGGCAACTATGTATCCAATGATATGCAAATAATTATTTATCTCCTAAACCAAGGTTAGTCAAACCAGAATTTACTAACCTGCCCCTAATGTATTTTTATGTTGACTTGACCTAGATGTGTTTATAATCAAATACATTAAGTCAGATTTTAGCATTTGAGTTTACTTTGTAGCAATCTAATATTTGACCTATTGATCAGCAATTTAGAATTAGAAAAAGAGCACAACAGAGTTACTTTTAGTGTTTAAAAAAAAAAAAAGTTGAACTATATATGCATTTACCGTAGAACATTCTATTACATGTTTAGAAAATGTTGAATTTCAGTTGCAAATAGAACTTTAGAAAATAACATTACACTAATGGCAAATAAAAATTGCCCATGAAACAACGATCAGATTTTACTCAACAGACTATTGCAGCAAAAATAACGATTTTCTTTTGCAGGAATTTATTCAATTCTTTTGATACAAGCAAACAAGGACGAGTGACACTGGATTTTAACCAGTTTGTTTATTGCAGTAAGTATTTCCTTTGAATTGCTTGACTACCTTGGGATTAGGGGTGTTGACGGGCACAATACAGGTCAGTGGAAGCATTTTCATATCCGTACCTGTTAAGCTGACGGAAAAAACTACCCTTACCCGTACCCGATAAGCTAATTGATAAAATCTTACCCATACCCATCTTATTGCATATGATACGAGTCAGGTAAACGGATAAAAGGGTGCCATTGACACCCCTATTTGGGACCTTTCTGTTCTCCTTTCTACAGTGCACCAGACATCTATCTCACATGAAACCTGAAGGAAATTACTTGTCAATAATTCATAATTTTAGTTTTTTTTTTCACTAAAATTTAATGAATTGAAATGAAGAAGCTCTAACAATTATTAAACTATGTCATGGCGCGATATGGGGCTTAACTTGGTCTTGTTTCTTTTGATACAAAAGGTGCATTATTTTAGAAGAGGGCAATTTTTCAAAATTGAAATGCTTCTAAGTTTAAATTTATCTTATATCTGATTTTACTTTACAGCTGCCAACTGCCGGATATAGAACCATCTCTGGACAGCGTACTAGTTTGTTGTATGCAGCAATGATTTTCTTTAACTTAATAATTTCATTGTTTGATCATGTATATTATAAGACATCTTTGTCCATAAATTAAATCTCAACATCTCATTGTTTTGACCTATTGTAAACTATATTTGTGTATATATTTAGATCTTGATCAAATACCAAACTAGAAGATTTAGCACAAATTTCAAGGTTTTTCTGTGTACACAGGTAAAACCACATTTTTTGGTGGTTGTCTAGAATATAGAATTCTTGCTTTATACCAGCACAAAATAAGATATCAACTATTTGAAAAGAGATCTTGAGCTCCTTGCTTTATACCAGCCCAAAATAAAATTCTAGCTCTAGCTGAGTTAATTGTCAAGTTACATAATTTTGACAGATATGAATACGTCAAGTGGCACAATTTTGACAGATACGAGTACAATAAATAAAGTAACAGGACCAATGAGATCCTTTTGTGAGATTTACACTTCCATAATTTTCCACTATAATTATATATATACCCAATTTTTTTTTTATGATTTAGATATGTGCCCATTAAAAGTTTCAAATTAATTATTTCCCCGTCCAAACTCATTCAAATTAGATATATCCCCATTTCTGAATTTAAGCAATTAAAAATATAGATTAGGCTTTGAAAATAAAACTTGAAAGCTCCAATATAATGATATTCGAGCCTTCGAGGTTAAAAAGAATTGAATTGTAAATCGAGTACTGTTAGGTCTTATCCGTACTCAACAATTGGAAGTGGTTCTCTGTTAAAGTTAAATGCCTCTCTGGCTCTCTGTGCATGGTTCTTTTCTTAACTTGTGCTGTTCAACTATCAAAGAAAGCGGTAGATCTTGATGAGTTGCATAAGTTGGCTTTTGAGGGAATTCCAGATGCAGCAGGCATTCGATCTACTGTATGGAAGGTACCGCATCAAGTCACTGTTTTGAGTTTTTTTAAGTCTGGTTAGGAATTAGTAGAATTCAATTCATATCCTCTGCATTAACGCACCGATTGTAAAGATTTCGGGTAGGTTATATGTACAACAATTCGATTCAGTTCATGATTTGTTCACTACCCGACAACCAGAATCCATGTATAAAACTAATATCAAGATTAATATAGAGTTTACCACTAGACGCGCAATGAAAACTTCAAGTCCTAACAGTAACCTTCTTCACTTTGTATACCTTGTGTTGGATCCACGCAACAGCAACCGCAGTCACGTCTCTACCGGTATTCACACGAACAAGTTGACAAACAACTGCAAGTCAGAGTGCTAGCTCCAACTGACAGTCCCCTCTTGTCTTTCTACTTTTCTCTCTCGGTTTCTGAAGTGGTGCGAATTCAGACATATCAGATGTTCTGTCTAATCCAATAAAACCAAAAATACTTTTCTTCTATTTTCTGTCTTATCATATGTATGTGTATTTATAATACAACACACCATTTGATCGCACCTATTGATTGAGCCTATTTAGAAGACCTTATCCTGATGGAATAGATCAGATCAGATCAGAGCAAAAATTCGGGCCCAACCCAATAAGACTTGATCCATATTATAACTTTATAATTAACTATTAATTATGACCCAAAATAGTATGGCTGTAGAACATTTCTAACAGTCTCCCACTTGTTCTAAAGCCAAATATTTTACGTATCTAATACATTTGCCAGAAATTAACATATAGATTTAAATTCTGTTTTCAACCTTGTTCTTATGTGTGACCCAATAGGTTCATGTAATGTTAGTAGTGAGCTGAAAATTTTTTTCGGCACACAAATCATAAGTGGCCCCTAGCAGGACATTATGACTACCCAAATTATATGAATGTCAATATCCGACAATTACCTCACAATTACTTATGTTAATCCATTTATCACTTGACATTTTGATTGTACTCAAAGCATGATATGTGTCAACTCTGTGTAATACAATATTTGATTTCTCATACCAAAGTTAGATTGACTTTCATATGGTTGACTATCAACCATATAGCACGACCATGCATTTTCAATCTATCTTTCTAGAGGGGTCCATAAACATCATACTCTTATTATATGAGAGGGATAAATTTCATCTTGATCATTCACATTTCTCCATATGATTCATAGTATACCCAATTACTACCTTTATAGTTACCTGGTCATGGCTAACGTTTTATAGCATCAAAGTATACAATCCTCATTGAAGAGATCTGTCACATCCCAAACTGGGAATTCCGAATTAAGGCATGATCAATCCTCGCCTCGTGTTTATTAATCAATAAACATGCAAGGCTAAACAAATATAAATAACAAAGTAAATACGGAAGCGTGAATCATAATAATAATGCACAAGTCATAGTATCGGTAAATAAACATACACATATAATGTCCATACAATCCACATCATAATAAAGTAAAACATAATCTAAAGAAGGGGATACATGATCTAACGAATCAAAAACATCGAAAATCCTGTAACTTAATCAAAGGTCCTAAAATACTAAGTCAAACAACGTGGCCACCAGGGACAACTCCTGGCAAATCCTGCTGCTGATCGCTAGACTTTGTACCTAGAAATCTACGAAACAACTTGTGGGTGAGCAACAATCGCCCAGTATGTGACCCAGAATTACCCTTTTAGGGATCCTCTACGATCAAGCACTTTTAATTATAACTACGTAATATTTTGTATTGGTGATTTGTATATGCATGCAATATAATAATAATAATAATATATATAGAGATAACCTAACTTATTAACTATTAAAGAAAATACATATAATAGATGCAACTATCCAATGATGCGATTAATTTAATATGTCAACATGCAAAAGTACCCAAACTGAAAATACAATTAGCGTATTATATAAATAGTCAAATCGGAGTTCAGTACCTAAGTACCGTGTGTAGAAATTAATATAATAGTACGAAGAACAAATTCACCCTGTGCCGTGCCAATCAGATCGATAGATCCAATAAGATATGTCCAAGTACTGCGATCAGAGGTCCAATGATACACGATGCTAAGTGACAAGCCTTGCCCACAATATGACATAGCACGCTAGCAGATGGACATATCTAATTTCTGGGTATCATCTCACCTAAAACGATTCTTTAACCAAACATGTAAAATAGGAGAAACCATACAAGCATGTCGTAAGAATATGTTAACCCTTTTCCTCATGAGCAGACAAAGGGATTCCACCGTCCGGCCAGACCAATGGGAAAAGTGCTCGAGTCTGTCACTGTGCATAAATAAAAATGTGCCACCACAATACGTGGTAAGCCGTTCTAGGCAAGTAGCTCCTAATGTAGGTGGGGGAAGAAATCCCGAATCGTTACGTGTCTCAGAACTCGAGTCCGGCCCTTCACACGTGAAATGGTAAAATGAATCGAAAATAATATATAGTTTTGAATTTATTACATATAATATTAATCCTAAAAGACCTCCTGAGAGATCAAGTGATCCCTCGGCTTAGTGGGACTACATAATATGCGAAGTCACTCGGTCTTCTTCTCAACACTCACCAATGCAGATATGCGCCTACATAATAATATATTGTCTTCCACGAGAAGAAGACAACTAATAACTTACATATTATATTTATAATATAATATCTATATAGCAATCCTTAAGTTACCTTACTCCTACAAATACGGTAAATTAATATTTTTCAGGGATTATGCAAGTCCTATCTACAGTGCAAAAAGGGATAAATATGCTCTACAGTTTTATGCAGCTATTAATTTAAATAAATATGACAGGTCAGGTGGGTCGACTCGTAAGAGTACGCCACGAAAAAAATAATTCAAATATCCCACACCTGAATAACAAGTAGTGGTCGTGCGCAAGCGCTAAACACCTTCGTAGTCCGCAGGATTCTCGCCTGCTCTAGTGTAGTCGCCCGCGGGATCGGACCACGGATCAAAATCGAAGTGGCTCTGATGACCTCAAATTCGTAACGTAACTACATTAAATTATCTAAGTTCTCGTAATCATTTTCCCCATTTTATTACTCTTAAAAGTATTCGAGTTCAATTAATTAACTACAGTTTATAATGCTCAATCGGTTCAGTCGGTTCGACTCAGTCCGGATTGGTCGTGAGAAATTAAGTTTAACTTAATTTAACTTAATCCAATTAAATTACTTATTATATTTTAATTTGAAGATAAACTACTAATCAATTCCTATAATGTTAAGCGGTTCCACAAATTTTACTTATACGATAAAAATACATAAATTACGTATTAACTTAACTATCGTGATAATTAACCGCATTTAAATACGGATAAGATAAAAGTATGTTTGATGATTATTACTCTAATAACAATTTAAAATTATCTCTAAGTACGTATAAAATAAAATACGTTGTTAATCAATTGTTCTAATTAATTAACAACTTATGACTTTAGAGTTTTTAAGTAAAATTGCGTAAGTGTTAATTTATTTAAGTATAAAATATAGTATATTGATTAGTGTACTACTCTAATTATTATAAACTGAATTATTTTAATGGTGCATAAAAATAATAATATGTTGTTAATTATTTGTCCTTATCTATGTTGCACGGATACGACTAAACGGTATCGGACACGTATCGGATACCGATACGCGCCCGATACGGCACCGATATGTATCCGATACGTTATCCTTACTCGGCCGATACTGTTTTGAAACAGCTGGATACGTCTGGATACGCCCGCACTCGTGAGCCGCGCGTGAACCAACGCATTTTTTTCTACTTGCTCAACGCTGGATATATGATCCAACAAAATATATCAAAAAAGACAAGGACTGTTTTCAAAAGACAAATAAAGCTAAAATTAAACATAGTTAGAAGTAACAGTTGTTGGATCTTCATTCTTCTGGATCTACCCCTTCTGTCTCCGTTGGAACCATAGTAGCATCATCTGGGAGTTGCACATTCAAGCGATGACTGTCAGATCCTCTGGCAGCCATGTCTACATTTCCTATGGGACTTCTCTTTCACCTAAACCTGTCCAATAAGAGATTAAAGAGATAATTAGTATTATAAGATTTTTGCTTGTTGGACATGTGGAAGAATTAAAGCACAAGTCATTTCTAGTTTTCTAAATAATCCCAGCTAAAGCATTAAAAGTGATCGATGAGAAATGTTTTTATGTTAGATCCTTGTAAATTGTCAGAGTATGTTAATATATCCTCTATTGTGTGCCAATTATCAAATACCTCCTGACAATCTTTAAGCCAAAACCATAGTTGTCTCACAACAGAGCATTGTATCCTAAAGTGATCAACTGTTTCAAATTCTCTACAAACCATACAATTAGTGGAACTAATCCATCCTTTATTTATAAGGTTGGATTTAGTCAGAATTTTTTTATGTTGAACTGGTCACATGAACATTTTTATTTTTGAGGGATATTTTGAGCTTAAAGAAGTTGTAAATTGATTTGACAGTAAATTGCCCTTTGTATCCCATCTGCAATGTATCTTATCAGTATCATCTTCAACCTGCATGTTACAAATTAAGTATTGAAGTTCTTTCCAATCTAATAAATCTGGGTAGGCATATTAACACCACAAATCTTTTTATTAACACAACATTTTAAAAAAAATTAAATATATGGACAATTTTAACCCTCTTTAAATATCTTTTCAGCTATCATATCTTTTCATAATGTAATTAATATTGTGATAATTTATTAATTATTTGATTTCCATAATTACCTACATCAATGTATCCAAATTTAATCAACTTCTAAACTCGAAGATCCTGAAATTTAATATCTCTTTGTTTATTAGAATCTGATGCCATAGAAGATCACACTAGTGGAAAAAGTACAATTAGTGTCGCCCCATCAGTGTCGGATTTATGTCCTAACCGATACGGATATAGATCAGCAACGGGCACAATATGGACCCGACCTTGATTTCACTTATCAGGAACGGTTGTATTTAAAAATGCGTTCTTGATAGTGCTGGCCAAATCAGTAACGGTTCTTTATAAAGAGGCGTTACTGATTAGTAGTAATTTGTATCGGTTGTTTAAATAGGCGTTACTAATTAGTAGTATTTGTATCGGTTGTTTAGGTGCGTTCCTGATTAGTAGTATTTGTATCGGTTGTTTTAACAGGCGTTACTGATTAGTAGTATTTGTATCGGTTGTTTAGGTGCGTTCCTGATTAGTAGTATTTGTATCGGTTGTTTTTAACAGGCGTTACTGATTAGTAGTATTTGTATCGGTTGTTTAGGTGCGTTCCTGATTAGTAGTATTTGTATCAGTTGTTTTTTATGCGTTCCTGATAGGTATTAGGAACTGTTATTTTAATAGCCGATCCTAATAACTCTCCCTCCCCAAATGTATATCTTGAGCGAATGAAGACTGGGTTTGGCTGACGCGAATGAAGACTAGGTTTTTAAATCTCTTATGTCCCTACGCGAAAGACTAAATTTCTCTGTCGCAGTTCTAAGCTCTACGCGAAAAACTGTGGATTGAGGTAATATAAATTAATCTTTGAGCATATAGCAATTCAGTGGCCGTTTTTAAAATCTTCAAGAGTTACCGATATTTTTTATTTTCTGTGAAATACTCGTGGCATGCTTGAAAAATTAGAGTATTTCACACATTTCAAATCATCACTTTCATTCTTTCACACTCTACTAATTTTGTTTTTTTTTTTTTTTTTTCAAGATGCATGAAACGAATCACTATGCGCCAAAAAGGAACCTCAATAATTAAAAAAACAGAGGTTGGATCAGGGCTTCTAACGCTAGCTATTATCGAAAAAGAGATTTTGTTATGAGTATATATACCAAAAGGATGGATTGATTAAGACTGAGACGCTAACAAGAACCTTTCCTTGCGCCAGGTGAAATCATGCCTTAAAGCTGAGCTTTTAACTTTAAAAAAAAAAAAAACATATTAATTGCTTGTCTAAATTTGATACTGGAAATATATATATTGTGGTAAAGAATGAAAGTGATGATTTGAAATGTAGTAAAGCCAACAGAGCAATTCAGTGGTTCTTAATTTGATTCATCTTTTAATAAGAACCGTTACTGATTTAGTACAATTTGTATCGCCTATTAATAAAGAACCGTTCTTGATTGTCAACAATTAGTAACGCCTAAATAAAAAACCGATCCAGATTGAGGGATTTAGTATCGGCTGACGGTAACCGATCCTGATTGAGGAAAATTAGTATCGGTTATTTAGCCGACACTGATTAGTCAAACTATCTGTAACAGCTGGGTCAGTGTCGCCCTGTAGTGCGTTCCTGATGTGCGTTTTTAACCGACCCTGATGTGCGTTTTTCCACTAGTGTCAACGAAACAAAAAAATATTTTGATCTATGTATAATTATTATATCAAATAAATGCAAATAATTATTAAGGTTTCTGATAACAGAAAGCACCTTTCTAATTTAATCTATTTAATATTATAGTGGATAGCTTCGATCTAATTTCTATACATGCTAATATAAAATTCAAACTTATATATGTTCAACGAATAAAATCAAAGAAATAATTACAAATTAAGATGATATCTCTTGGATGAAACTATATAATGGAATATTTAACAATTGAGTTAATATCATCACAAAACCTCTTCGTATAAAAATACTGAATTAGTTACTCGTAATTTTAAATTACGATTTCAATTTTATAATATATCAGAGATGAACAACTACGTGAACTTAATTAGAATCATCTAATTTATCATTCAGTTTTCTATTCTCTTATACCTACGATTGTATTTAATTATATAATGGAATGCAGTTTCTGAATAATACTAATTTCATTAATTTAATTACTAAATTTAAATCAGAAAATTGTAATGATAAATCATAAAAATACTATCCGAATTAAGGAATACGCTTAAGCTTGTTGTGATAAGTTTTCAGAAAATTAGGATAGTTAGATAAATTAATAAATAAATAAAATCAAGTTGAAACAATGTTACTTGAATTTTATGAAAATTGTCAATAAAATTAGTGTTGGGTAAAATAAATTGATATATACAACATTGCTAGATTTTTCATAATATAATTAAATCTCTCACTATTGTATTTTTTAAAATCTTACGATGTGACAAAAATAAATAATGAATATGAAATACTATTTATTAATTTTATAAATCTAACTTTTAAGGAAATAAAATCATACAATAATATATGAGATATAAATAGATTTAAAAAAAAAAATAACATATTTTATAAACATAACTCTTAAGGAAAGAAAATCCTACTTGATGAAGGGTAAAATTGTCTATATAATAAAATATTTTAATAATGTTGTGTTAATAAAAAAAATAAGTAGTGTTAATATCATCACCCAATAAATCTAATTCATATAATTGTCTATGAAAGTGACTTGGGTAGGTTAAAACTTTCGCAATAGTGACATGTCGGTTGATTAACATACTCTATTATTTTCGTGCCCCAATAAGGCCTCACATTCTTATTTTTGGTTTTCAAAATCCAAGCAGTTAATTTGAACGGCTCAACGTGAACTTTCATATTAAAATATAATTAGAAACTAAATTTTATATTTTTTGAAAAAACTTTTATTATTTTTTGAAATAGATACAAAATCACTCTTTTTCAATGATCCACAATCTAAAAAAACATTGATTTTGTAACTATCTAAAAAAAATCATAATAAATCTTGAACAATATCTCATCTACCAATCGGGCTAAAATGAGAACAAGTCAAAAAGTTCCTCTTAAAAGTTGTCAAATTAGTTAACATGAATATGAAATTTCTTTGATCCCCACAAACAGATCAACATCACAAATCTAGTTGTAGATCTGGCTCCACTGGACAAAAATGACAGGAACTTTACATGGATGGTGCCCCTTGATTTTAGGCCTCTTAATTAAGAGGAGCTTTTGAGTTTTGGCAGCTTTCTCTTTCGTATTCCTTTCTTTTCTAGTCCACATTTGGATTATCTCCACTCGCTCCTCATCATCAATAATAACCTATGTTGCATGGATACGGGTACGGGTATCGTATCGGATACGGAGATACGATAATTTTTAAAAATCTAAAATACAATACGTCTATTATATATATTACTTTTATTATTTTATATATTATATTTAGATAATCATAACTTAAATCAAATTTGTATAAAAAATTAAAAATATAACATAAGAATATATTAAATACTATAATTACTATAATATATCACAAACGAAACTTTGGTGTAGTGGTTAAAGGTTTTGACCCTCAACAGAGAAGCCCCAGTTCAATTCACGCGTGGGGCAGAAAAAAAAGTCATTTGCGTTGGTGTAGGCGCGGCTCACGGGTGCGGGCCAGCTCATGGGCGCGTATCGGATACGTATTGGTGTCCGATATGTGTCCGATACCGATACGGTGTCTAAACTGGCGTATCCGTGCAACATAGATAGTAACTGATAATTTCAATATAAAAAAAAAAAAACTGATAGTACCTGAGTGTGCATTTAGATGAAAAGGTGGAATAGCCGGTTTAGTAGCTAATTCAAGCTAACTTAAGGCCGCTAATCCAACAATTTGTTGGAATAGCAAAATAGCCGCTAACTCAAAGAGAGAACACAGGGAAACGTGTTCAAACAAACATGGAATAGAGAATCCAGATTAGCGATATTATGAAGAATCTGAACCATCCAAACACGTTAAAAGAAAAGACAATATTTGAATCATTGTCCAATATAATTGATTAAGAAACTATTTTCTACTTAGATATTGCTAGATTAAATTCAGTGTATGTAATAGAATTGAGTTGAGAACAACTACTTTCAGCTCATGTTCAAAACAATTTGTATTCCGAGAAAATTTGTTTTTTTTGGCATCTGAATAGGTTGAAGATCAAATAATCTAACTGTCTAATATTTACAATAAAAAAATTTACTCCAATTTTGAAACTTCTTATACAGAAAACATTAACTTTTACCTTGTGCCCCTTGATTAAAAAAATGGTTCTTGATTATCATGAGATAAATTAGGCGGAGATCAAATAATTAAAGTATAAAGTTTTACTGCCTCAGACAAAATTTTACACAAAAACAGAATGAGAAAAAAAAAATTGGATTGAATTTGGTGTGTGTGTAACAGTGGATATAACACCACTTCTATTGAAACTAAAAATGGGTCATACAATTGGTGCCAGACTGATTCTCTACATGATCATAAATCTAGAGTTGGTGATAATATTTAGAGCAGGAGGCAGGAGCTATATATTCTCAGATTCGGTGATAATGTTTAAAAAAGAAGAATCGAAATTAAGAAAGGAAGTGTTAATTTTTTTGGTAAAACAAGCCACTTGCACCTTTTGTTTTTCTCATTAGCTTGACCAGAAATATTTGAAAATGTCATGTCATCATTATTTTAGGTCAATTATTGATAGCTTTTGATTGGAGTTTATGATTTCAAACACTACTAAAATCTGTGTTATTTGTCTGGATAAGTAAGCTTTTTCAACGGGGGTGCATAAGGATTCACACTAGAAAAAGTTATTTTAAATAGATATAATTTCACAAGTAATTAAAATTGATAAAACTATTTTTTATACAGAAAAACTATCACAAATTATAAAATAAATTTATTATTAATTTAAATTTTATATCGAAAATTATGAAGTATTATAATTAAAAAATATTTAAACATGTATAAATTTATCAAGAATACTATGATCATTTTATTTTTAGGGGGAATTTCACGTGTACCCCTCAAAAACTTCAAAATTACGTATTTCCCCCCTCTAAACTTTAAAAACTCACAAATTTACTCATTTTATTGTCTTTTATATTAAAACTCATTCTAAATTTATAAAATACCCATTTTACCCTTTATTAAAAGCATAAAATGCCCATCATACTCAAATTTGAATCTGAAGGGTTCATCTACTGTCCGAACTGCTTTAAGATCTGTGCACGCTAGATCAACACGAATCTTGAAGCGAACACACGCATATTGAAGCGATGTGCACAGATCTTAATGCGATGCGCACGTATCGAAATTGCTTTAAAATTCGTGCACACTAGATCAGCACGAATCTTAAAGCCAACACACATATATTGAAGCTACACGCACAAATCTTAATGCAATGCGCGTGGATCGGACGGTAGAGGAACTCTTCATATTCAAATTTGAGTCTGATAGACTTTTTATGCTTTTAATAAAGGGTAAAATGGGTATTCTATAAATTTAGAATGAGTTTTAATATAAAAAATAATAAAATGGGTAAATTTGTGAGTTTTTGAAATTTAGAGGGGGAAATACGTAATTTTGTAGTTTTTGAGGTATACGTGAAATTCCCCCTTATTTTTATAACTGAACATTAAATAATAAATTAATTGTCTGAAAATATTTTTCACTAACTACACAAGTAAGAATTTTTTGTCAAAAGTTTGAAAACCTTACGAACCAAAAACGTAACATTACCTCATGAACCAAAAAATACACGTTTTTTTCAATTAAAAAATTAATCGGTCAAAAAAAAGATTTATTATTATTTATTCTCGATAAATGATTCCGATCTCACTGATTTCACAATTTACCACTTTAACAGTCAAACAATGTGAAAAATAAAAGTTGAGTCCCATAAACTTCTCTCCAATGAAAATTCAAGTGAAGTAAAAAAAAGAAGAGTGAGCCTATGGTGCTATGCATAGCACGGATGGGGTCCGTGCTACGGCTCAAAATTTGACTTTTCAAAATCCTAACGGTCGATCCAACCGTTCAATGTGATAACCATATGAATATGTACTTGCAAACTAAATTTTATATTTTTTCGAATTTTTTTACTATTTTTTTAGATAGGTAGAAAAATCAGTGTTTTCTGAAAATTCTGGACCATCAAAATTCTACCTATCTAAAAAAATAGTAAAAAAATTCGAAAAAATATAAAATTTAGTTTGCAAGTACATATTCATATGGTTATCACATTGAACGGTTGGATCGACCGTTAGAATTTTGAAAAATCAAATTTTGAGCCGTAGCACGGACCCCATCCGTGCTATGCATAGCACCATAGCCTCACTCAAAAAAGAATTAGTCCACAGATTTCAAGAATCGGTGTTCATTGGGTCCGGTTTAGTCGGTTTTGAACCGAACCGAATTAGTTTAGACCAAACGTTTTAGTTAGTTCAGTTTAATGGTTTGGTTCGGTTTGCTTTTTTAAAACCGAATTATAATTTCGGTTCAGTTCGATTTGAAAATTTTCAAAACCGAAATAACTAAACTGATTGAACTTTTATATATTATGAATTTGGTCCAGACCATCCCGGTTTATTTCTTAATCAATTGCTTTAAATACTTCGGTTTATTATAAATTAATTGCTTTAAATAAAAAAATTAATATATTTTGGTTTGAACCGAACAAACCGAACAAACTAAAATAAAATTTTGGTTCGGTTCAGTTCGGTTACAATGCTAAATCTGTTCAGCTCGATTCTATTTTAGAATCCGAATTATTACTTTGATTTATCTAGTTCGGTTCAGTTTCAACCAAACCTAACCGATGAACACCACTAATCAATAGTTTGATTTCCATTTATTTTCGGATTTCCTACCACGAAAATACATTGCAACTTGTGAAAAGTGAAAAGTAGCAGGAAATCCCCCGATAGGACCAAATTATTTGTTAAGTACCATCACACGTTCAATAATCATGGAGCAGGTTGTGTAGTTTGTGGTCAAAATTATTTGTGAAGTACCATCACACGTTCAATAATCATGGAGCAGGTTGTGTCGTTTGTGGTTATTTAACCTTTGGGCTCCACGAATCGCAACCCCAAATAAACGACACGGCGCGAAAAGGCAGACAGTTCCACTCCACTCCACTCCACTCCCGAGTCGTCTTCATCACGCATCCGCTCCCCCAAATCCAACGCTTCACGTAAACTCAACAAAAGTAGTGAGTTCCATCGGACGGTTGTTCTTTGTCATCTCCAGCCCCACCATCAGGTGAGATTTGTAATTGGTCTCACAGAGTGAGCCTATGGTGCTATGCATAGCACGGATGGGGTCCGTGCTACGGCTCAAAATTTGACTTTTCAAAATCCTAACGGTCGATCCAACCGTTCAATGTGATAACCATATGAATATGTACTTGCAAACTAAATTTTATATTTTTTCGAATTTTTTTACTATTTTTTTAGATAGGTAGAAAAATCAGTGTTTTCTGAAAATTCTGGACCATCAAAATTCTACCTATCTAAAAAAATAGTAAAAAAATTCGAAAAAATATAAAATTTAGTTTGCAAGTACATATTCATATGGTTATCACATTGAACGGTTGGATCGACAGTTAGAATTTTGAAAAGTCAAATTTTGAGCCGTAGCACGGACCCCGCCTCACTCATTGGTCACATATTAATCTTTTTCGTCACATTAAGCACTCGGCTGAGCGCTCTCAATTCCCCGCGACCGCTCTTTTTATTCCCTGTCTTCCTTTTTCTCTGCTTTATCTCTCTTTTAAAGTTTAAAAGTTCTTCCCTTTATATAACCTTCGAAATTTTAGATCGAGTAACTGATTTGTTATTATACTTGGTTTTTCTAGTTAGTTTTCGGGGTGAACTTAGGTTGTATTTATGATGTCGTGTGAGTGTGTTGTAGTACAAAAGATGGAGGTAGGAGAGGAGGGAAAGTCGAACGGGAAAACGGTTAGGGTTTTGGCTGTAACTGCTTCTTCTAGTTCGAATAACGGTGCAGGATCTGATTTAAGAACCGGGTCGAATAGGTGCAAATCGGAGGTGATATTTCCCATTTATGTGAGGGGAAGTTCGAGGCGAAATTCAATTTCTAGAACAATTTTAGATTTCTCTGGAGATCCTATTTGGAAGGCCGTGAAGTCCGAAGCCAAATCTGAGGTGAGAAATCAACGCTTTGGTTCAGCGTTTAATTTGCATTGCTAATTTGCTACTGTGTTGGTTTTCTTTTTTTGGGTGCCGCCTAGCACCTAATGTTGTCTGTTTGCTGACAGTGAATAGTGAAGCAATAATTGGTAGTATTTGGTCTAACTACTAATTTGTTTGTTCTAATAGTTTCTTAGTAACTACTTGGTGCTTGTTTATGTATTTGTTACTGAATTCACAGTCATTTTCGTCAGCCAACACTTAAATTTTCAATTAACTGGGGCCCGGTAGTATAGTGCCATCAGATTGCAGTTTCGTATCCAATGAAAACGACATTGACTGTTGAACCCACC
Organism: Carex littledalei; assembly: GCA_011114355.1. Taxonomy (NCBI): domain Eukaryota; kingdom Viridiplantae; phylum Streptophyta; class Magnoliopsida; order Poales; family Cyperaceae; genus Carex; species Carex littledalei. Next base: position 2,106,199 of record CM022105.1, read on the forward strand.
GACTGTAATATTTTATCACCTCAGGCTGAGAAGGAGCCAATTTTGAGTAGCTTTCTGTACGCCAGTGTGCTATCTCATGACTGTTTCGAGCGAGCGTTGGCTTTTGTACTTGCGAACAGGCTTCAGAACCCGACACTGCTGGCAACTCAGCTAATGGATATCTTTGATGATGTCATGATGAATGATAAAGCAATCCGACAGTCGATTCGTCTAGATGCTCAGGTGCCTAAGCCTTACGTGACCTGACAAGCAACGGTTATTTGTTTATTTTGTTGGATAATGCAATTAGAGATTTGAGTCTTTGTTGACTGTTGGAATTTTGGTTTTCTACAGGCCTTCAAAGATAGAGATCCAGCTTGCGCACAGTACAGTTGGGCATTGTTGTATCTAAAAGTATGCGGTTAACTTATGTTGCTTTATATTATTTTTCTATTGTTTGTTTCTATAGTCAAGGTTAATCATCTAGTGGAAACTTTTAAGCACCGAATGCAAACTTTGCTGCAAAACAAAGGGTTAATTGGGCTTGATTGGCTTAATTTTTGCTCTATGCTGCCATGACCACAATACATTGTTAGTTCCTTGTCACCATGTTCCAATAGTAGCTGCATTTGAACGATGTTTTGTACTATACCCCTTTGGATTTAGTTTAGTGGAATTGATATTTCTTTTTTATATATTATTTAACTAAACTCAGTGAACATGCTTTTTAGGGCTACCATTCTATACAATCCTATCGGATAGCACATGCATTGTGGAATCGAGGTCGTAGAGTTTTGGCCTTGGCTTTGCAAAGCCGTATTAGCGAGGTTATTTTTATTTATCATATTATTTCTACCCTAGTGTTGCTGTTAGGAACTAACAATATTTGTTGCATATTTCTTTTTTAACTTGAGGATTAATTTTTGTGTCTTTAATGGTTAGGTTTTTGCTGTTGATATACATCCAGGTACTACTTTTTTTCAAAATTATTAACTTATTATTAAGAGTCTTTGCTTCTTCACATGTTTCTGTTCCCTTGCACAACTGAGGCGTACCAAGGTTAACTAGTCTTTAAACATCAGTTCCTGCCTTAAAAACCTCAGTAGAACAAAATATATACCATTTACCATATTACCCTAATGGGTTTTTTGATGTCACTTTTGGCGTACTGTGGGCTTATACTTGATTCTTTTGTTGCACAATTTCCTCAGCTGCTAAAATTGGCGAAGGCATTTTATTGGATCATGGAACAGGATTGGTTATTGGTGAAACAGCTGTTGTTGGGAATTGGGTCTCTCTCATGCAGGTAGCTTATTCGACAACACGAGTTTATGTTGATATCTTTGCTTGCTAATTTACTTGTTGGTTTTGTGGTTATGGTAAGTACGCCATAACACAGTATATTATTGTACAGTCCCAGGTTGACAGTCTTAATTTTTTTGAATCTTTATTTGTAGGACTGAAAATATAGATTGACTAGTAAGTAAAGGATGGGATCCCATGAAATGATCAATTGACAAATGGAAAAGAGCCTCCAAAACCAAAATATATGTTTATAGGCATGTTGTCCGAAACATAGATCAATTGACAAATGATCAATTGACAAATGGAAAAGAGCCTCCAAAACCAAAATATATGTTTATAGGCATGTTGTCCGAAACATAGATCGCTTATCTGTCAAACTTTATGCAATTTCAGCTGCATTTCATAATTCACCGATGTTGTTCAATCGAGCGATAAAAAAGTTTAAACTGCTTGATCAGCTGTAAAACACACCAAATATCGTCATTCTGTTATGTATGATAATGATGATATGTATACCACATGGATTATTCCCAAAATTCAGAGTTGCAAGTTGTTGTCGCCTATTCTCTGGTCTCCTCCACTGTTGCCAAACAGCTACTTTTAGTAAAATTACGAAATGAACTTTAAATTTGCATAATACTGAGCTGCAATGCTGAAGCGGTCTCTCCTAAATTTGGAAATGATGGATTCAATAGGGTGTTACACTTGGAGGAACGGGAAAGGAGCATGGAGACAGGCACCCGAAAATTGGGCAAGGTGCTCTTATTGGTGCAGGTGCAACTATTCTTGGCAACATTTCTGTAGGTGAAGGTGCCATGATAGCTGCCGGATCTCTTGTCTTGAAGGATTTGCCTCCACACAGGTTAACTAACTTATATATGTTGTCCTGATTTTTGGTTAAGCATAAAACAAGCCACACACAATAAAAATGATGAAAACTATATCTCACTGCTTACTAAGCTGGTGCTATGGAAGTTCAGTACCAAATGTTGTATCAGCTCTACCATATATTTCCTGCCTTTTGGTTTTTGTTCCTTTATTCTGTTTTGGATTACTAACACGTGGCTTCTAATTCTTTTTGCTTTGTCATTTCAGCATGGCTGTAGGAAACCCAGCTAAGGTGGTCGGTTATATAGAGGATGAAGAACCGTCTTTAACTATGAATCATGGTATCTATGCTGAAATTTTAGAAAATCATAATTTCCTTTTGGTTATTATTGGCTTATTTGGAGGGATTTCTAATTTTTATTTCCTGATGGATGACAGATGCAGGGAAAGACTATTTTGAGCATGTTGCGGTTAGCTTTGGAGAGACAGACAATGGTGAGTTTTCTATTTGATGTATTCAAAGAGAGACTTTTATTGCATCTTTTGGTTGAACTTCTGGTGCTGATTGAACAAAAGTGTGCTAGTTTTATAAAAAAAAAAATCTATAATTTTGACAAAATTTTGAGGAGCATTGCAACCAGATTGGACCAAGTAGGTTCCGGACCCAACTAGTTGATTTATGAGCCTCGAGTTCATGGTCTTCTTACTGAAGTCTAAAAGTGATTTCGATATCTGACTATATATTCCGTACTAAAGTACAAATGATCATCTTTAAAGTGGATATATTATTGCAATAATCATTAGATAATTTATGAAGGCAGATCATGGGATACTTTTGGCATGCATAATTTTCAGGTAATATCAAAGCAGAGAAATAGACGGGAGGATTTCCAAAGAACAGCGAAAGTGGCGCAATCTTTTGAGAAATGAGTCGTGTTTCAGGATATAAATTAATTAGATGCATGTATCAGCTTTGGTGTAGGTGCTCGAGTGGATGTCCAAGTCTACTTCTATGACCTTTCCAGTGGCAAAGTTTCCATCAGAAAAAGAGATACTTGTTTTATGAAATTGATAGAAATTCTAAGCTCTAGGCAGGAAAAGGGGCTCTTTGATGAAGTTTTGTAAACTTGCAGTTTTAGATTTGTGAACTTATAAATCAGAAGTCCCAAAATATATGCAATAACTTAATTAATGGCTTCACTGTTCTATTTTGTTGTCTGAGTTACAGTAGTGAACCTTTTGTTTTCACCGATTTTTTATTAATAGAAAAAAATAAAAAAAATATTAAAATAGTGATAGGATTTTGCGAAATCTCGAAATATAGGAACAACGGGGTGGTTTATCCCATCCGCTCTATCACGTCCAGTTAATCCCGTTTCTAACCACACAAAATCACTAAAAAAAAAACCTCGACAGAATAATTCATTCTGTCCTGTACTGTTCAATTTTTTTTTTTTTTAATTTCATCAATCCATTTCTCACTGGTAAGAGTGGGGGTGGGGGACGGGGGGAAATCCATTTCTCAAGTAAACACAGAAAAGGCAACACAGTTCTCGCTCCATGTTGCTCAAGCAAAGCCGCTCAGTTCCATCTCTTGCACCATCATCCATGCATTCAAGAGACCTATCTGATGTTGAGTCGATACAGTTCACACATGTCTTTCCCTACCAAGAGCTCGAGGAGGCCACTAATGGATTTGATTCCAAGGAAAAGATTGGCGATGGAGGATTTGGTACTGTATATAAACCGAAATTTTTTTAGTTACCACATCGAAAATACAAATTAAATCAATACCACCCAAATCTCAATTTTTTCATTCCTACCACCCACGCGGCCTCAGTCCGCGTACCAAATTGGTCTGGTGCGCACACTGAGGGAGGGCACCAATTTGGTACGCGGACTGGGGAGACGCACCACTGGTCTGCTGTATATCAACGAAAATTTAAACATTTTTTCATTCAGCAAGAAGACAGACAAGGGAGCTAAAAAGCAAAGAACAACTTGTGAGTTTTTTTTTCACTTTAGTCCTATTTTTTTTAATTATTTAATAGTATTTTTAATTTACTGAAAATTTATTAATTGTTAGATTTGTCCCTTAATTCAACCAACTATGATTGGAATTACTTGTTAGTTTGGTGGTGATGTATTACAAGAGCCAAATGATGCTTATTACAATACCCAATCCCAGAAAATATTCAATATCGACTCAGGTTATTTCAAAGGTATAACTAGAGAAGTGTACCAGCAAATTGGTATTGACCCGAATTATTATGAACTGGTAATGTCCGTAAGGATCAATATTTGCCAAGGTAACCAAACATGGTTCCAACAGCTCCCGGTACAAGACGATAACAGTTGGGGTTGTATACCCAAATGACCATGAATATGACATCTAGTTTCAAGTTTCTAGAGTTATATGTGATTGCTTACCCCAGACAGAACCCCAGACAAAACTCCAGGTAGAACACCAGACCTCTGTTGCAGTTGACCCAGGGTCGGGTCCTTGAGCATTTTGTGACGGGTCCTACTGGGGCCCTAACTTTAGCGGGTACTAGTCGGTCCCCATCCGTAGGGGGTGGTCCTAGTTGGGCCTAATTTGACCAGGGCCGATCTCATGTTCTATCCTCCAGCTCTAGCTGGGCCCAATCTAACCGGGACCGATCTGAAACCCCGGAACCACTTTATTATGTTGACAATACAGACGAGGATCGTGTAGAACGGAAGACAGAGGAAAATTAGGATGCTAGTGACGATGATGGGGGGGGTACCTGATCACAATGATGAGGATTTTGGTCGTCCTGTGCTTGGTAGGCGGAAATGGCCGATATCGGGTTGTGGAGAAAGACACCCGTTCGAGCAATTTCATGACACATCGGGGTTTGAAGAGGTTGACAGCTTCTTTTTACTGATTCTGATGTTTGTTTGTTAATTTATATTTTTATTTTAATTTACTTTTTAAATTTTTAAAAAATTTTAAATTAGGTTGGAGAAAGACATGAATTGTCTGAGGGGATGACATATAACAACAATGATCAAATGAAAGATACAATTCACCACTGGCACATAAAGGAAAATATCAAGATCAAACAGACACACAACGACATATGAAGGATGAGGTATAAGTGCAAGAGTGACCGGTGTAAGTGGGGGTTGGTTGCGAGGGCTACAGGCTTTGGAAATGCTTGGGCCATCACGAAGACTAAGGAAAAGCACACATGCCACGCCGAGGCATCCAGGTTAGATCATCCGCAGTTGACGTCCGCTATGGTCGGCAACTGCATAAAAATGTCTTTGGAAAAAAATGCTGATATTAGTATCAGAGTTATCAGGGACCTGGTTGCTGAAAGGTACGAGGGCATCATCTCAAAGTACAACAAACTGTGGCGTGGTAGAGAGTTAGCGATTGCCCGGGCATTTGGTAGTTGGGAGGGGTCTTACGCGCTGATTTTTCCTTTGTTGGAGGCAATCAAAAGGGAAAGGTGCCACTTGTAATTTATGGAATCGAAAGGAGTTTCAGATTTCATTGCCAAATGACATAAATTCCACAGGGTCACACCAATAAAAAAAACTAATTAGAAATGCTCCTTGATTTATTTGATATGTATGACATAACTGATAATTTGAGTTCTCTACCTAAACATGAGATAAATAATTATGGGAATAATTATATGATGTTATGGATTTAATTAAATGGTTTAATAAAATTCAAATATCGGGAAAGATCAAAATGATAGAAAGTTTGTGAGCCACAAAAAGGATTTTTTATGGGCAGCAAAGAGTTCTGTATTTCTACCACGATATATGTGAACAGAACTTAAAACGGGCATATCTCATCAACCGTAGCTCTGTTTTTAGTGTTCTACAACTTTTCAGAAAGCTTGCAAAAAAGATGTGAAATAAGCTGTAGGTCTATGCCGCATGCGGTATGCCCATGCCGCATTTAGCATCGCACAGTGCGTTATTGGGCCAGAATCGGTTATTTTTGGCCCAGATTAATTATGAAAATAGTGGAGAATGCGGGAGAACGTGGAAATCGTGTCTAGGTCGGTGGAGACTCTTCTAAACAGTATGAAAGCTATTTAAAGAGGTCTCTACTACCTAGGGTTCCAATCCAATGATTATTCATCTTCCTTAGAGAGCCAAAACTTTGTCTCTCCTCTATTTTGATCTCTCATGTGTTGAGAACCCACAATCCTAGAATCAAGATCTAGTTCTTCTGGAGGATAGAGATTAAAGTGCGACCAAACTACTACTCTCTAGCAAGAGAAAACTTTGGTTTCTAATTAATTTCTTAGTGGATACCGTGGAGGACTTCTACTTTAAAGTCTCAACTTGGTGCAAGGCGCTGCAAGGCATCAACCACCATTAGCATCGACAAAGAGGTGAAGGATGTTCGACCTTACATCTCAAGGACCTTCCTTTCTTGTTTGTAAACAAGAAACAAAATGTATGATGTTTATTGATTTGGAAATTTGATTTTGGTTTGATTTCAGTCGCACATGATGATCTCTTTTGGTACTTTCATTGTCAAAAATTTTAAAATTTCGCTGCCTTAAGTACCATAACACCCAATAGTGGTATTAGAGCATAGGGCCTATGCGTGACTGATTCTGGCCAAATTTCTAAAGATAGATTAGTCAATTGAATCCCAATATTATGGTTCAAAAGGAAAATTACAGTTTTGTGTCTGATATTCGTGCGGTATCAACCATGTGGCATGCGACATGCAAAAATTAGGGTTTCTATGTGACTCTTATTTGCATGCGGCATAGGGCGTGCAACGTGCAAAAATTAGGGTTTCTGTGCGACCTTGATTTTTGTACGGCATAGGCTATGTGGTGTACGATATACTCCACCCCGTATGCGGCATAAATTCTAAATAGAAAATGCTACATGTTGTAAAAGGAGTTTTGCGAACTGTAAGAGATTTTTTTTTGAATTATAATGTTGGGAATCAATTGATTAATGTAGTGCATAAATTGTTTATGCATGTGTCCAATTGTTTCACAAAAGCTAACTCTGTTTTGTAGCGAAGAGTGGGTTTGTGTGGCTCATGATTTCAATACCTTGTGTGATGTAATGAATGCTTGTAACGCGACCTTTGGTGCCCTATGATATTAATTAATTTGATTAATTAAATAAGCAAGGATGTTAACTTGTTTCTCATATAATTCATTCAAGGCTTGCATGCCTATTAAATTTGGGATTGAGAATTTTAAATGTAATTTCAATTTCTATTAGAATAGTTCTAAGTAGATTTTGGAAGGGCATAAGTAATTAAGTTGCTCAATTGAAGACTTCGGCCATGGAGATGGTGGAAGGAGCGACGATTGCGGAAAGTGTTTTCGCAAGAGCCATACAAACTCACAAAGCATATGTGATATGTTTTATGTTTATAGTTTGTAAAAATTCTATGAGAGTCATAGGATAGGTATGGGTGTATGAATCACACGACCACCTAAAAATTAAATAAATAAATCCAGAAAAATTAAGTGTCATCCTCTTCCTTTTCTATTCAAATCAAACTATCGATCGTTAGTTGATGAGACCTATAGTCCCTAACGACACTTAGAGGGGATTTAAAGGGAGTCTCAAAGACTCTTAGATGTTTTTCCGGTTAAGCTCTCTAAACTAACAAGTCAAACAAGTGTGTGCAAGTAAAGTAAATAGAGTAGAGTTTAGTTGACACGTAAGATGATAACGGAGTTTGGCATAAAAAACTTACGTCTCCGAGGTAGAGCAACCTCGTCGGTGCCTCTTTCCTAGTACCCAGAAATAAAGGACACAGCATGTGACGCGTGAGCCCAAAAGCTCGAGCTCGAGCTCGAGAGTCCCTTGTGATCGTCACTGTGCGAGGGAGAGGCTCACCTCAGATCGGCCCTGTCCGACGATTTCACTTGCTCCAGAAGAGAAGAATCGGAGAGGGAGCGGAGATGAAGGAGCACTGTTCGGAGGGAAGAAAAGCTTCGCGTGGTGTTGATTTTTAACAACAATTGTCACCTCCGATTTGAAATCTAAAATCACTGCTTGGATGTTGCCTCACCCTCGATCTCTCCGCTTCCTTTCCTTCAACGAGGGGTTTACTCCTCTGTTCTGGAGCACAGCCTTACATATAAAACCCCAACTTTTCTTCATTTCACACCATACCGAGTACACCTCAGAAAATGCTGTACGCTACAATTACCGTTTAATTTACTTTAAAGGATTTTATTAAAAAAAATTGGTATATCTGTCTCACTCGTGGACCTCGTGGTGACTTGTAAATACTTTTTTTTTTTTATGGTTTAATATAAATGATAGTAGGGCCACTAACTTTCAACACAAAAAAAAAAAAATCACTCCGCTTCACTCTCCCAGTCTCCCGTGAATTCACATTACCTGAGGCAAAAGAAATTTTGAGTTCAGATCCGAACCGTCTGATCTGATTTGGCACGAATATTAAGGGGACCGTGCATTCCATCTCGGACCAAACTGATCCGGATCTAAACTCAAATATTCTGTTACCTTAGTGAGTTAGTTGGTATGAATTCGAGATAGTTTAGAAAATTAAAGAGGCAGGGAGGGGGAGAAATGAGGAAGCTTTCTGCCAAGCATTTAAAAAAAAAAATGGAGTCAATGCGGTGCGCAGCGAATTATGCACCTCTTTCTCCGTTGAGCTTTCTCGAGCGCTCCGCTGTGGTGTACGCCGATCGCACAGCCGTGGTCTACGGTTCGAAAAGGTACACGTGGCGCCAAACTCGCAATCGTTGCATCATGATGGCCTCTGCTCTTGCTCGCCTCGGTATGTCCCGCGGGGACATCGTATGAACTCTCTCTCTCTCTCTCTCTCTTGCTGTTTTTCTCTTCAATCAAATTATTTAATGAAGTTGCAAATCTCCTTGTTGGAGTAGTATGAAATTGCATTAATCACAGTCGGAATTTACCTAACATATGGTACTGACAACAGCATGTCAACCATTGATCTTCGAATTGTTATGCGAATTACCAACTGAGGCACTGAGCTGAGCATGGTTTTCTTGGTCTTTGAACTGTTGTGGCTATAAAATTATTTTATGCACAAATTTAGTAAAATCTAAAACCTTGAGTAATAACTTCTTTTGGGATTTGTTGTCTGTATCAGAGAGAGAGAGCACGAATTAATACAGAGAGACAAAAAAAGAAAAAGCCCTAGAAACCCTAGCCGCCAGAGAGAGAGAGCGCACCAAGCCGTCAGCCCCTCCTCCTTCCCCTGCACTTGGCGGCGGATCAGGGCGGAGGGGTTGGCTGTAGCGGATCTAGAGTTTCGTGGGGCTTCGATTTTTTAGAGAGATCAATGGAAGGGAAGTCGTCCGATCTGCCTAGAGAACTGAAAGGAGGAGTGCTTCTTCGGTTCTGGTCCGACCAAGGAAGGTCCGATTAATGGCTGGACCGGCTGTGGGGACTACCAAGTGCGGCGGCGTACCTCCTCGTCACCTGGTCCGATTTGGAGCAGGTCCGAACTGGCGGAGCCAATGAGGAAGGCGAGCTGGTGGAGCGTTGGGTTCCGGTGGCAGGGAGAGGCTGCGCTCGGGAGAAGAGAGAAGCTGCGTGTGCGAAGAGAGCGGCGGAAAGCGGGGGAGAGCCTGACTTCAAAGTCCGAACTCCGATCCTATGCGTGCAGCGAGAGGAAGTGCAATTAGGCCTCGAGGTCAGATGCTTGCGAGAGGGTCTGATGTGTAAGAAGTGCAATTAGGCAGTGAGTTCTCGATTTAGATCAGGCGGGTCTGACGAATAAGTGCAATTAGGGGTAGAGTGTTATGTTTATTTCATCTTACTGCGATGTACATGTTTAAATTTTGATGTAAATATTTTTTCTTATCAATGAAAATTGTAAGATGGGTGCCATCTTACCCTAAAAAAAAAAAACTTCTTTTGAATGTGGAGTTAAATAAAAGTGCTCTTGCATTGTCTTTTGCAACAACGATGGTAATACCTGTAAGGTTTGTTTACCAAAATCTGCATATTAATTTGTCTAATAAAATTCCAAGTATTTTATTGTTTGATGTTGTCTGTAAGCCTCTTATCCTGCCATTTCTACATTGTAACATGTAAGGCCGTAAGGCAAGGTTTACTGTATTGGAAAACTCCTAGCACTATTTATTTAATATGGTTGATTTTGCCCAAATTAGGTGGCAGTACTTGCGGCCAATGTACCTGCAATGTACGAACTGCACTTTAGTGTACCCATGGCAGGTGCTGTTCTCTGCACACTCAACACACGCCATGATGCGGCGATGCTATCGACCTTGCTAAAGCACTCCGAAGCTAAAGTCTTCTTTGTTGAATCACATTTTCTCAAAACTGCACAGGCTGCACTCCAACTCATCTCCCAATCAAAATCCAACATCCCTCTGCTAATCACAATATCAGATTCAGGTACAACTTCAGATAGCATGGATTATGAGGCCCTCTTAATGAGTGCTCCAACTGGGTTTGAAATCCGATGGCCATTAGATGAGTGTGACCCGATTTCTCTGAATTACACATCTGGCACGACATCAAGACCAAAAGGGGTGATATATAGCCATCGTGGCGCATACTTAAATACTCTCTCTACCCTTTTAGCACATGATGTTTTCACGATGCCAGTACTTCTCTGGACAGTGCCTATGTTCCATTGCAATGGGTGGTGTCTCGCTTGGGGCATGGCTGCTCAAGGGGGTGTCAATATATGTATGAGAAATGTCACAGCTAAGGCCATTTTTGACAACATTGCGCTTCATAAGGTAACCCACTTGGGTGGTGCACCTACTGTACTGAACATGGTCATAAATTCCCCATTTACTGAAAGAAAACTGCTTCATGGCCGGGTGATTTTTCTCACAGGTGGTGCACCGCCACCTCCAAAAGTCTTGTCAGAGATGGAGAAACTAGGCTTTCAGGTTAACCATCTATATGGCCTAACCGAGACGTACGGCCCTGCTACAACTTGCACGTGGAGACCCGAATGGGACACATTACCACTGGAGAAAAAAGCAAAGCTGAAAGCCCTTCAAGGCTTACACAACATCAGCATACAGGAAGTAGACATCAAAGATCCTGTCACCATGAAAAGTGTACCAAATGATGGTTGTACCATGGGTGAGGTCATGTTTAGGGGAAATGCCGTAATGAGCGGCTACTATAAGGACCCTAAAGCTACAAAAGAGGTGATGAAAGATGGGTGGCTACGATCTGGTGATCTGGGAGTAAAGCACCCAATTGGATATATTCAACTCAAAGACCGGTCGAAGGATATAATCATATCGGGAGGGGAGAATATTAGCACTATTGAGGTGGAGGCGGTCATTTACAGCCACCCCTCTGTTCTAGAGGCAGCAGTGGTGGCACGCCCTGACAAGTACTGGGGCGAAACACCTTGTGCATTTGTTAAACTGAAGGATGGTTTTAGTGTGGAAGAGAAGGAGATTATCGAGTTTTGTAGGGATAAATTGCCACATTATATGGCTCCTCGCTCGGTGGTTTTTTCAGAGCTCCCCAAGACTTCTACCGGGAAGATTCAGAAATTTGTGTTGAGGGGTAAGGCAAAGGCAATGGGCAGCCTTTCTAAGAAGGGAATAAGTAAGTTGTAAGATGTTTTGATCAAATATATGGCTTACAAAGAGACCCATAGTATGGATTTTTTTTCCCCAATTTTAAACCCTGTTGTAACAAAAAAAAAACTAAACTCGGAGTTTTCGAATTTCACAGAAGGTATTATCCTTCTATTCTTGGGTATTGTATCTTTTGCATAGTCTTCTGTGAAATTAAGAAACTGTTATTGATCTATTTAAATGGAGTTGAAGTTCCATAAAAATCATAATCTACATACCAAAACCCGCACATTCAGGCATATCAAATGTAAGGCAATTTATTTTTTTCCTAGCCCTTTGGTGCTTTCTTCGTGCCATAATTTGATATTTGACAACAACTCTTTGAAGTAATGCTAATTAAAATAGCAATAACCTCAGTAAAGCCATAATTTGTCCCCAAAGTTTTTTTGGGACCATAATTGATATGTTAGCATTAAGCTCAGCTCTTAAATACCTCAGTTAAGCAAGTGAAAGGGAAAAAGAAAGGTGAAAGCAACAATATAATGGAAGCAACCAACGGTTCTGAATCTAAAACTAAAACAAAAATGTCTCAAATCATATACAAAGATCACTTCAAAACCACAAGTTCAGTGATTACACCATACTAGTATAATATTGACACGAAATGATCGAAGTCTGTTTTTCTCCTTTTTATTACTGGCAGTTAATTAATGTGTTTAACCTTAAAATTCAGGCATTAGGATCTCACTTGTCATGTTTTTTTGTTTGATTAAGGTCAATCCTACTGATATAAGACTTGTAAAGGGAACCATAGTATAAATAATTTCCAATTTTGAGACCACTTGTAGCAAGAATCAAATTGGGATCCGAGTAAAGAGCGATCGGTTGCCCGTCCAATGATACACTAAGCACTCCAGAGTTCTTCATGCCTTTGGGAACCGTCACGAACTGTTCAACCACATACAGAATTCTTCGAAGAATCGGATACTTGAATAATGTATCCCACACAATTGTTCTTCCCTGCATACAGTCGGCATAAATAAGTATAGAAGATTAATTTGGAATTTACAGCCAAAAATTATCTTGTACAGACATTTATTAATACGAAAAATCAAAGAAAACTTTGTACCGCAGACATGGCGATCCAGTAGCGGCCTTCACCATCATATCTGATATTGTCAGGATAACCAGGTAAGTTCTCTATGAAATTCTCAATTGTTCCTTTCTTCTTGCCTTGGATATGATATCTTCTGCATCTCCTACTGCATAAATTGAAGATGACTTACAAATAAAGGCCAAATCGCACAAACTCTTTAATCTTATACAAGTTCATAAATCAAAATTGCTGATTCAACAATCATTTTATTAACTTACAGCACAGTCTCACAGTAGATTAGGGACTTCTGATCAGGAGCGACTGATACTCCATTCGCAAAATATAGGTCTTTTACCAGCACTGTTGTCTTTTTGGTAGATGGGTCATAGCTCATGAGTCTTCCATGAGGTCGTGCCTCAAGCATGTCGACCATGTGATTTTCGAGGTTATACTTATACGATGCATCAGTGAAATATATGGTACCATCTGAGGCTACATCTATGCCATCAGTAATTCCAAACTTTACACCTTCGGCCTCACCTGCTAGAACCTCAACTTCCTTGTCTGGACTTATTTTCAGTAGACCCTGATTGGCAAAAATATATAATCAATGAAAAAGTTGTTGTCATACAATCCAGATTTCTGGTTAGTGCAACAAAGTGAGGTATGCTACATATACTGACAAAGTATCACGGAAAAGTTATATTATGAAGCAATCAAACAAGTGATATTAAAACCTTTTATCCTTCTCTATGCAACAGATTACTCGAGCCGTTGCTGCAACCACTGATACTAATTACACCAAAGCACTCAATCGCAAACCCACCCCATTATACACTAACCTCTTGATCAATACTGACAACTCAGGAACCATTCTAAAAGAACTAATTAGGATTTCCTATACACAGACAAATGGAAATAGAACCAGGAACCATCAAAGTGGTCGACATTTAAAGAGGAAAATGGAATCATGAATTAATATTAAGGGAGAACTCGACGGTAAGAAAATCGTTCAAGTTGATCAACATTCATATAATGAAGTATACAAGATCTCTCTTTTCCACCTTTTGAGCATGTGCTATGGCGACACCACCATCAGGTGTAACCGCAACCCCAACCGGTCGGCCACCTACATGAGCCACATCCTCCACCTTAAACCTCTCATCGCCTATTAATTTGAGTCTCCTAATCCAACCGTCATCACATCCAGTGTACAGAAACCCATTCTCATAGTCATACGACAAATCCTCTGGTGCAGGTAGATGACCATCACCAATTTTCTCGGTCAATGCAAGAACTTGGTCCACATGCACCGGCACAAGAATGGACTGAGAGTAAGAGTAGTCATCCGGTAGTGGTGCCGGATCGAGTTCTTTGAAATGGAGCGCGGCAATTGAGGCACAAACTGGGATGGAAATTGTTAAAAGGATAGAGAGGATTACTTGAAGACCTTTTGTTATTTGTTTAGTCTTTGATTTTGCAGCACTAGACGAAGACTTGGATGATTTATCCATGCCAGGGGGATTGTGCAGCAATCTTATACGGTTTTAGAGGATTTATGAAATTTATTTCCAGTTTATCTCTTCTATTCTTTTGTTTTGATTTTCTTTTTTATTGTTTTTTTCCTAAGGGCTAGGTAAATGCAACTCTATTTTAATGAGAAAACAATATAATAGCACTTTACCACCCTTTAGTTAATTTATGAAATGCATCCCAGCTGCATTCTAGGTCAGGCTGAGTCTTGAAACAAATAAAATAGTGACATGCTTCCACGTTTTCCTAGTATTATTCCTGATTTGTTGCCTGTTCAAATGAACAAGGGCAAGATACTGGTCTAAATTTATTAATCTCAAAATCATCTGCACAAATTAAAAATAAATAAATAAATAAAAGAAAACAAAGGCTCGTTGAATCTGGAAAGAGAGTTCTCTAAAAAGAAATTTTGGAAGGTTTATTTTCGTTTTTTGTTAAAATAATTAATTTGATTAGGATATTATTTTTAATTGATTTTTGTTTTGGTGTTATTTGTTCATTTATTAAGCTGTTAGCCATGTGATATTATTTAGTATATATATAATTGAGGGTTTAAATGCTCTATTTTTTGTACCTCCATCGTGCCTTCATTTTTTAAAACATGAATAACTCAAAATTTAAAACTTAAAGTCAATATAAAACCATGGGATATGTTCTACATTATTTTATCTATGCACATGTAAAAAAAATATGATATTTCAACTTTGTTTTGGTTGTCATCAAGAGCTTGTAAAAACGTACTAATGTGGATAATTTCTAGACATTGATTTTTCAACTTATTGATTCACATAAAATAAAATTGAAATATGATAATTTTTTATGAGCATATAGAGAAAATAAATAGATCACATCTAACGGTTTTATTTTAATATTTATAATTTAAATTTTGAGTTATTCATGTTTTAAAAATGGAGGCATTTGAACCCTCCTCTATATAATTATTCATGTGTGACTTCTCTAGATATTGTGTATTGTAGTTGATCAGCCCTTCCACTCTGACCGTTGAGAAGTTTTGAAACAACTTCTCTGTTCTGATTCACTTCGTGAAGAAAATTTATTATTTTTAAAAAATATTTGGTTTTCATATTCAGGAATTCATCTTAGCGAGTGCATAAATTTTGTGATGTATGCAACCATTAAATTATAGCAATTAGATGCTGCTACTTCGTTTCAGCACTTAAAAGGGGACAGATATCCTCCCAGGTACCTGACTCAAGCAAATTGCAATGGTCGGCCCAGATTAATTCTATCTGGGTCAAACTCAATCCGGTGCCTATTGAGACTGTAAGGGGTCTGTTTTGAGATTCGTGCCATGTTAAATGGACCGTCCGATCGTAATTTGCTTGAGTCAGGCAACCTGAGGTGATGTGAATTCCTTAAAAGGTATGGTACCAGCCTACTTTTTTCTCTAGTTTTCTTCAAAACATAAAAAGGTTGCATTGAATTTTTCTTAACAAAGAATTTTGTGCCCGATGAAATAGTTTACTTCCATAGAACGTCATATCTCCTGACTTTTTTTTTTTTGTTGAAATTCACTATACTAAAGACAATAAGCCTTAAAAATTACAAGTTATTATCATAAAAGAATAAAAATTGGCTAACATCGCTAGCAAAAAGGTCAAGGGTTCTCATCCGGATTATTCTGCTTAAAATTAACATATTGATTGTTGGAAGCCGCAAAATATTCTCTTTTTAAAAATAAGCTTAAGATTTGTAGTATTAGATCAAGAACCAGCCTTTTTTTTTCTCAAGTAGTCAAGTCAATATTTTTAGTATGGAAGATCACATGTTCAAAATTTGAATGAAAAATCAATTATAGATATTTAAATTTAAAAACTTTAACTTTATCTTTATCTCAAAATAAAATTGGCATCATATAAATTACAAAATTTACAATCGTAATATAGTGTTGTCGATATTAATGCCATTTAGATATATTTGATAAGAGGCCATAGGGAATAAAAACTAAAGAGAAAATTGTTATTCCTCATGAGAAAGGATAAAACTATTTCTTTTATTCACATTTTTTTTATCTTTTTATTAAACATAACGATTATATTTTATTTTATTTCATTTCACTCGATTTAAATTTAATATCATATTATTTTCAGATTTAATTTAAGTTTTCACTCTACATTGTTTAGTCTAAACTCCAAAGTCCAATTTCACCGACTTTTTTATTCATAGCATTTCAAAAATTATAGATCATCAGTAGCATTAAATTGAAAAAAATATTGAAATATAAGACGGATGGTCCAATTGTTATGTTTTTTTGTGTGTGTGGATGGTACTGTTCATACCGTCCAGGTTTTTCTTTGTGTGCGGTACTATATTTCATACCGTTCATCTTTTTAAATGTAAACATGTTTAGTTAAGTTGGTTGTCTTCACATTTTTTAAAATTATTTTCAAATGATATTATAATATGAGTCTTAGATTGGAAAACAATTTTTATCAGTTGACTCCTTCATGTACCGAAAACTAAATTAAAACAGTTAACATTGGAGCAATATTTTCATCGAATGCTTTTCATCTTGGTTCTTTGTTTCTTCCCTGCTATGAGATTATAGTCGCTTGTATACTTAATGATGTATCAGAGGAACCGATGAAAATGGTTAATTATCACTTAACACAATCTTTCTACAAAACTTTGCAGATCTTACAAATATTGGATATCTCAAACAACAATGAAATGTTGGGCTTAATTAACTGAAAAAAGTTAAAGTTTCTCTTAAGGTTTTTACAGTTTTATATTGCATGCAATTTTGTTCAAGATAATTAATAGCGTATCACAGAGATGACCGAGCTCAGTTTATTTGAATATTTTATACTTTGTAGTTGGAATAAACTTGTGTGTCACATTTTCTTGTAGTGCATACAGAGGTATTTTAATTATTCAAATGTTTAGATCAATAAATGTATGTTCATTCAATATATTTTTCTTCCAACCACTCAATTTTCATGAATGCAACAACTACATTTTCAGAGTATTGAATGCAAAGAAAATAGTTCATCCATCTCATTGAATACATCTTATTTAATATTTATAAAATAATAATTAATAAGTAATGTTATGTTATTATATAATTTATTTTATTTTATTGCATTATTGATAATTTTATCAATAAAAATAATTGTATAATATTAAAGATTTTAGAAAGAAAAATTGGATAGCTCATACAACTAATTCTATAGTACAACCAAATATTTTTTTCATCACATTTTCATAATTATTTTGTATGTACTCATAATTATGTGTTCTCGCAAATTAAATAGTAGGTTCTTAAACTCGTAAAATCTCATCCCACACAATCACGTGACAAACAAACATACCCTAAATAGTACATTCCGTGTTATTTTTCAACCCTTTCCAATCTGATGCCAACAATTTAATTTATAGTTTTTAATGTTATGAATAAAAAAATCGATCTGAATTTATAGTGCTCCATGCCTCCATCCTGTTTTTAAGAATTTTTTATTTATTAAAACAACAGTTTAATGGACTCCCTAAAATCATTACAAAAAGAATTTGTAACAAATGCTTTAAATCGATTCAATGCACTGTTTTTTTTAGGAGGAGGAATCCTGCAATTTGAGTCTAAAATAAAGAAAGGCGGATCAAACAAACGGTATGGAGGTGGTTTTCCTATCCTTGATTATTGGACTGTCACGCGGTCCAATATTAACTATGTCAGTATAAGATATTAAAATATTAAATACCCAATCCCCAGATTCAAACATTAAATATACCCAATTCCGTCCATAGATATATATCCTATTGGATTTTTCTAAAGGCAAGAGGTGAATCCTAGGTGACAAAAAACGAAATTTTTATTAATAGGTAAAACATTAAAAAAATCAATAATAGTTAATGAATTCAACAAATTTCAAAATATAAGAAAACTGGTTTATAACGTTCCGCTGAACGTTATAAACCATAAAGTCCAGATTGACGGATTCAATTAAATTTCTAATTAACGAAACAGTAAAAAAAAAAAAAAACATAAGTCGTTGATGTCCATAACATTCAGACTCAAACTTGAGAAATTATGTCATTTGATAGTTAGAACTTGAGAAATTTTTTGCAATGGTCTCAACATTATGGACATCAACGTCCTATGTTTTTTTTTTGCTGTTTTGTTAATTAGGAGTTTAATTGAATCCACTAATTTGAACGTTATGGTTTATAACATCCAGCCGGACGTTATAAATCATCACGGTTTTCTTATATCTCAAAATCTAGCGAATTCTTTTACTATTATCGATTTTTTTTTTGGTTTTTTCTATTAATAAAAAAATCGGCACAAAAACAACACAAAAAGTCAAAAGTGACATTTAACAACATATAAACATTCATCAAGGGGCAGTGTAAGGACTTGGATTATGTGGTTTGTTGGTGTGACTTGGTTTTTATGGAAAGAAAGAAATAAAAGAATTTTCAGAGGAGGGAGAAGGCCTGATGTAGTTGCTCACAAGATACTGGTAGAAGGCCGTCTATGGGCTCTGTACTGCTAGAGAAAAGAAAGGAGTCCAGGAGAGTTGACTTTGTGTTTTTTTAAATTTTCCTTTTTCCTTTATTATTTCTTATTTACTGTATCTGGTTTGAGATCCTCAAATTGATAATAATATCTGGCAGTATCTGCCATGAAACTTTTCAAAAAAAGACATTGACAAATCTGCCGCGTAATGAAAACACACTCAACAGGGGAATCACGTTTATCAGTATTTTTATAGCAATAATTGTGTTAGAAAGTTTAATTAGAACAGCTAATCCGACTCAAAAACTAAACATCAGTCGTCAGATAATTAGATGATCATGCATGCATTATGTAACAGATCAAATTAATGCCAAGAAAATTGTATCATAATCAAACTAACCTCATAAGCATCAGCAACTATGAGTGAGGCATGTAACCCGAGCACGACTCCGAGAGGTCGGCTGTGTTCACCGGTCTGAACCCAATTCTCCACCTTGAACTTGCCATCATCACCTGCTAAATCAACTCTCCTAATCCATCCATCTATACATCCGGTGTACAGAAACCGGCTCTTCGGTTCGTACGCCAGGTCTTCTGGTCCATGCAAAATCCCCTCTCCGATCCGTTCTGTCCCGGCAAGGATTTGCTCGTGCCTCTCTGGCACCGATATGGAGGCCTCGAAGGAGTGGTCTCTGGGGAGAGGCCCAGCATTGAAATGGTGCTTTTGGTAATATAAAAATATGGTGGAGAATAAAACAGGAGCGAAGATTAATAGAAGAAGTAATTTGAGGATTGGAGGAGAAGCAGAGGGCTTGGGGTCTGCCATAGCTTGTTTCTTTGGCGAGGTAGGAGAGACTAGGTAAAAGGTTAGATTGTAGTATTTAAAGATTGAGAATTTACATGAGTAGAACTAGTGTGTTCTTAGATTCACCGAAGCATGCAATTTGAAGGGAAACAACAAATAACTTCATGGAAAGCACCGAATGAATCTCTTAGTGCAAGGGGGCAATATTGTCTTTTATTTTTTTTAATTAAAATTAATTGTTATTTACTACTTGATTTAATCAAGAAATGGAGATATTATAATATAAAGAGTTTAGACGGAAAATAATTAATTTTGAATTTTAATGGATAAATATCTGAATCAAAGACATTATAATGAGTCCGGCTAGTATAACATTGGTGTCATTTCGGCCTATATAACACCTACTCCAAAATCTATCGTATCGACTTCAAACGGTTAATCCAACTGTTCAAACCCTTCTACTTTATGAGTTGTGTGTTTACATGCAAAATTTTATAATTTTTTGAATTTTTTTAGTATCAAATCAAGCGGTCAAATGTGTGAGTTTTTAAGTTAATTTTAATACATTCATTTTTCAAGATTTTTGACCGCTTGATTTGGTACTAAAATAAGTAGAAAATATTTTTTTTTTGCATGTAAACGCACAATTCATAAAGTAGAAGGGTTTGAATGGTTGGATTAACCGTTTGAAGTCGATACGATAGATTTTGGAGTTGGTGTTATATAGGCCGAAATGACACCAATGTTATACTAGCCAGACTCCATTATAATGGGTATATATATATAAATTTATCTCAAAGATTTGATTTTTCAAGCTCATCTTCGGGGACAGTCCAGATTCCACAGACAGAATTCTCAAACGGTGCGATGAATCCGGTCCATTTGTTATATATTAACGCGAAATTTGAAGGAGTCTAGTGCATTACAGGATGAGTGGCATTAGTTTGAATTCTGATCGGACGGTCTGGATTCAAACACAAACGGTGAGGTGATACATAGGATCCGCACCAGAGACCAGTGCATTGCATGATGGTTTTGAAATTGACTGAGTTGCGAGATCGAGGAGATTGGTTGTAACTCCCGAGAACTTGAGAAATATAATAACAGACTTCAATTTTCTAGATCGAGCACGAGGGACAAGTATCCTCTCTATTACTGTAAAAGATTCCCTTCACTTTACTGTTTGAGATTAACTCCCCAACCGCTTTGGGATTCGGACTGACGGAGGACTGATAGGGGTGTAAACGGATCGGATATTATCCGATTTTATCCGAATCCGAATTCGGAAAATAATGAATTCGGATATTCGGATACGGATATTATCGAATTTGGATACGGATATGGATAATTTTTTAACGGATACGGTTTTGAATATGAAACTGGATACGGATTCGGATACGGATAATTATCCGTATCCGACATTTTCTTTATTTCGAATATCCGAATTTTTTTTAAATGGTCAACTGGACCTAGTGACCTGTTATAATAAACTTTCGAATATGAGTGTTCTGATTCCGACTCATAACCTTACACTTTTGACTTTTGGGTCTACAAATAATATATTTTAATATTTGTTGCCTTTCTACTTTTCTTTCACGGTGACTCTTTGATAAATATCATATTTTACTTTTGCTTCTTCTACAAGATTTGACAATGTTTTTCATTTGCTCATGTTCAAGCCGCATACGTAAATGAATTATCTCTTATTCCAATTCTCTCAAAATACTTTCTTAATCTCTTCGCTCGGATAATCATCTCCTATTATTTTGTTAATATATATATGTTTTGTAACCAACGAACTTATGAAAAAATATTAGATCTAATTTATGAATGAAAAAAATTATATTTAGATGTTATTTTTTGCTAGAATGTACATTAGTATTTATTTGTAATTATCCGAATTATAGTGATATCCGTATCCATATCTGTCTAAAATTCGATTCGTATCCGTATCCGTACCCGTTTAATATCCGATCCGTATCCGTATCCGAAAAAGTATAACGAATACGGATACGGTTTGACCACTATCCGATCTATATTCGACTGTTCACACCCCTACGGAGGGGACAATATTATTGGACTTTGAGATACGTGCCAAGTTAAAAAGAACGGTTCAGATCAAGTAATTGTAAAAGATTCCCTATTACGGTACCGGGGAAGATCTGAATTCGAGCAGGAGGCGTGGGGAATTCATATTAACATAATATTTCTAATTAGATCCGGACCGTCTGATCAGAATATACACGAATATTAAAGAAACTTGCGCATTCTAACTTGGACCAGATTGATCCGGATTTTAATCGGACAGTCCTGATCTTAAGGAAAATATTCTGTTACCTCAGATGATATGAACTCGAGGCGTGGGTGGGTGGGTTGTTGACAAGTTGTATGTAATGTAATGTACGTGTGTAACCACCACCAAGTAGTCAAGCCGAAATTTTTATTAATATTAAAAAAATATTAAATTTCAAAATCTACGTTCTATGCACAAAAGAACTTTGAAATCTGTTCAAACTGCAAATTTTTTTCTGCGTTAATTCAGTCTAAAACCGTAAAAAAAATTATGTGTCAGAAATAAATATACCTCGTTTTTTTTGTTTTTTAAAAGTAGAAGAATTTAAATATTTTATGTATTTACCTAGAAGTGACTTTTGAACCGGAATCAATGACACAGATTCAAAATATTTTTACTTTTTTCCAATAACTCACAAAGAAATATTTTAATTTTTCTTACAGCCGCAAAAAATTCAGCCTGAAAAATGTTGATCCGGATTATTTGTCGCAGTCTTTCTAATAAATCAAATTATATAGTATTTCATCTATTTTCAAAGAAATATATAAAATATTACTAATATTTCAATAAAAAAACAAATAAATTATAAACATTTCTGTTTAATTAAAAAAACTTAGAACCGCAATTTTTTTTTTTGCAGTTTTAGACTGAATTACCGCAGAAATTTTTTGTGATTTGGACAGATTTCAAAATTTCTCTAATAAAAATTTCGAGTAGTCAAGTACTAACAATTTTTTTAGTTGCCACTAACTGGCCAATACAATGGTTAAAGACATGACTCTAATCCCAATTTTTATATTTAAGAAGTTAATTTAAAAAGTGGTATCGTTTTGTCAAACTCTCGGATAATGGATAATGACCCGGAGGCTCCGATACTTGAGATTGGGATGCCGACACGCCTCCGACACGGCCACGATACGTATCAGACACGCCAGCTGACGTATCGGGTGAGCTGGCGTGTCCTTAATCAGTTGATAGGATCATCGATACACTTTGACTCGCTGGGATACACCTGGATACGTCTGGACCACCATGAACCGCACAAATACACCACACACCGCACCGCGTGGTCCACTGTGCACCGCGCCAGAACCAAATTTTTTAGCTGCTGCCGATATTATTTTAATGGAATATATAAGATTTGCCTCAAAATAATGGGAGCATATAGGATCCTTAGATCTATTTGTACTTCCAATAAAAGCAACTTTTCAACGGCTATCCCGGATTTATAAAACAACATTTTGTTTTTAGTCCAAGCGCATGCATTGGGAGTTGTTGGCTAAATGCATGTATTCACATCATAATCCTTAAGAAACACTAAAATTAAACTTCACATCCTAATTGTTTGAGGACACAACATGTCACCAAAAAAAAAAAAATAACCATGCTGCTGCTGTCACCGGTGGGTCCTGATCTAAAGTGAATTCACACCAGCTCAAAAAAATCTCAGCAGCACGGTACGCACCCAGTTACTGGTACATAACCGATTATGGTTACTTAAAAAATAAAATTTCAACTGAACCAAATATGGTATTATGGAATCTTTCTTCAATACATACCTAGTTTCTGAATCAGACAAATTCTTTGTTTTGTTTTGTTTTGTTTTGTTTTGTTTAGGAATAAATAACCTCTGTTTTTTTTTTTTTTAATTGGAACCATGTTAGAAAATATTTCGGTTATCTTGAAAAAGTGAATAACAGTGAGACAGTAATATTACTTGTACATGTCTGCACAATAACACAATGAGACTCGAGAACTTTCTGTAGTTTATTGAACCGTCATAGCCGAAAAAACTATGTCCCAAGAATACTCACCGAAATGAAATCACAACAATCATAATACGAAGTAATATTAATTGTGGCATGTTTGATTCATCAAAACATATCACAGAAAGCATATTGATATAAAAATCAAATGGAGCGATACAACGAGTTTCATCCATGCAGAGGCAGTGGGTCCTGTGTGCCTTGCTGCAGCACCTGAGTAAAATTGAAGTAATAAGGATGGTATGAATTGGAATCCTAGAAAAAATTTAAATCAGGCCAAAATTTATCAATTTTGTCTACAATTAAGTTTGCCATACGCTTAGGTACTATGCGGCATATCTGCGATTAAACGTTTACATCTTCATTAACTATTTAAGCAGCAATACGATTTGATAGATTCCAGAGAAACACAAATGACTGGTACAAGGTAGCATATACCAGTAAGGCAAAAGAAAAAAAAAATCTGAGAGCTAATGTATACGCATTACTTACTCTTGCAAGAGGAGGATTGGTTGGGGGCAGGAGTTGTAAGGATCTTGAAAGGAGTGTTGGTGTAACCACTATAGGCACATGTTATTGCATCACAGCCCGTACCGCTAGTTGCACCGAGAGTTAAGTTTCCGCTACAGTTATCAACAGGACAAGTGCCGTTGTTTGATGCCAGAGAGCAATCTAGTCTGTTTGAAATATATGATTGTAGTTCATCAGTGAAAACAACATGATTAATTTGTGTCTTTTCAATTGTTATGTAGTACGGACCAATTACCATAGCCTCACTCTTTAGTACAAGTGAGGTTATGGTACTATGCATAGCACATATAATTGGCTCATGCTATGGACTCAAATCTTTTGGTTTGAAAGTCTCCATATGAATATGTAATTGTAAACTAAATTTTATATTTTCAGAATTTAGTTACTATTTTTTTAGATGAGTAGAAAATTACTTGATCTGAAAATTCTGGACCATCCGAAAACAGTAATTTCTACTCATATAGAAAAATAGTAGAAAAAACTCTAAAAAATGTGAAATTTAGTTTACAAGTACATATTCATATGAAGACCATGTTGAACGGTTCGCATAGACCGTTAGAATTATAAAAATAAAAAACACTATGCATAGTACCATAGCCTCACTCTTTTAGTATTCCCTAACAGAGGTATATGTGAGAGAGAGAGTAGGATTAAAAAAAAAAACAGAGAGAGAGAGAGAGTACATGTAAGAGCTTGCACTGCAGCTACATTTGACACAACTCTTAGCTGTAATTGCGTAGGTGCCATTCGGCAGGAGTAGACCATGGTCCGGTGAGGTATCGTTGATGGATGACTTGCAAGCTTGCAAAATATAAAAAAAAAAAAAAAAAAAATCAAAATCCCAAATACTGTAAGAATCAGACTAACAAAGTTTCCGAATATTTTTCGTATTATATCAGAATTCTTTGCGGCACCTTTTCCAATTTTTTTTTTTTTGATAAATTGTACGAACAACACACATTTATCCCATAATATTAAAAAAAAAATACATTTTTGTTGTTATTTTGTACAAATATATATCAATCTATATATATTGTTTGAATTATAAAAGAATAAAAGATTTCCAAATTATGTCCGTATATAAAACTTATATCGCCGAATTATTTATAAATTCCGAGGTAGTCATGATGTTATGAATTGGTCATAATTCTATAGGAGATTTTTGAATAATAATACCACCAGATGAGAAAATAGAAACAAACGAATTTCGCTATTTATTTGGGAAAAACAAAGAAAGCAGATCTTTATGGGCTTTGGGCTGATAAAAAATCGGCCCACAATTGTCGCTGAAGAAACGCGCATTTCCAGAATTCCAAGATTCACAACTCAGCAATTGCAAGTGGTTGAGACTTGAGGCGTAAGAATTTGAAAATTGGAATGTCATTATATCTATATCTGAAGGAATCACGGAATAAAGATTATGGCGATTATTTTAACCCCACCCCATTATCGGAATAACTCTCAAAATAATTCGCATCCCGCGTATGATTTGGCCGCATCACTACTATGAATATCATGTGATGTACATACAAATAAGCATCAATGTGGCGAGTCAAATAATTCTTTACTAGATTTGCAACTTAAGACTCGCCACACAGTTTGATACTTTGTCATGTTCATCGGATAATCTGATGAAATCCGCGTTTGCAAGATAAGATTAAGAAGATAAAAAGGAGAATTTCCAGCCTCGGACGGTCTGATTTTATGAGGCGCTCCATTAATAAATATCAGGTCATGCACATTTTAATGCAGCTTTTTTGTTAGAGATATATGGACATATGGTACACGGCTACACGCTAATTCGCCGACCCACATGATATATGCGCAAAGAGACGGTCTAAGAGCTCAGTGGACCACTCACAGGATATGGAATTATTGTGCACATCGGTCTCAATGGATTACCAGTAATGTCTAATGTGCAGCTGTGCTGCTCCTTTTTTGGCCTAAAACTTGGTTGACTTTTTGGTTTTTTCTCCACGAAATTGGCTTTAAGGTAATGCACCACTGTACGAATTTCAATTTGGGTGCTAGGCAGAGAGAGAAACTTAAACGAGTTCAAATGAATTTTGTACCTTGGAGTGGCACATCGAGGATTTGTTCCTCTTTAAGCGACTTCGGGTCAGAAATTCCATTTAGTTTAAGCAGCGTCGACTCATTGGTACCGAACTGTGCCGCTATACCTTCCACTGTATTACCAGATGCCACCTTGTACGCTAGGTGCACCACCTTATTCTCTTCCACCGGGTCACAACTACACGGCAGTGGTATCCACAACTCCTGCCCGACAACAATCTTATTCGGGTCGGAGATGTTATTCACAGCTGCTATCTCTGTGTAATTGACGAATAGATCGAACTTATACCTCGCAATTGCATCAAGACCATCTCCAGATTGGACGGTGTAAATTGGTTTGTGGTCTGACCGGCCTGTACCATTGGTACACTGGCACTGGACCGGGATCTTTACTATGGACCCAGCCGACACAGTTGTGGTTGTTGTTATAGGGAGATTATTTGCACCGAGGATAGAGGAGACAGAGACTTGGAAGAGGGAGGAGATGTTGCGATAGGTGGAAGCGTTGGTCGACACGTAGTTAATTATCGATTGACACGTGGCCGTTGTTGTGGCGTTGCAGGTGAATGTGGCAGCCTCTGACACCGTCGCAAAGCAGCCGAGGAGGAAGAAGAGGAAAACAGATGTGTACGGAAATGATTTCATATTTGCTTTTCTTTATTTTGGATTCCTCTATTGATTGATCCTAGTTTTTTGTGGGTTTTAAAGGGGAAGAGAAAGAGAAGTGTGGACTGACAGTTGACTTTTCTTGGAATCAATTGTATAGGATGGGGCCCGGTCGTTGTATTGGAATGAGATTTTAAATGGTGCGTTTGGGGCACGGCACGTGAAAATATGCGGTCAAGATATGAGTAACTTCTTGTGTGGTCGGTTTGTAACTTTGTCTTCATCATCTACTGTTGATGATCACATCAACTTCTTGACTAAAAATAGGACCACACCAATTCAGAACGGATGGTGAAAATCAACACAACTAATAAATGATAACGGGGTACTTTGAAGGTTGAATTTGAATCATTTTTTTAGAAATTATATAGGCATGAACTAAGAGTGTATTTCTTAGTTGGTTTAAAATAATAAGCTTTATACACTTAAACTTCTCAGGTCGTTTTAAGAAATTTAAGAACGTAATAAATGTTTGACTTTTTGCGTTTATTGGATTATATGTTATATTTTGTATTGTGATTTCGTGTCATATTTCAATTAACATAATATTAATATTATTAATAAATAAATGTTGTAAAACTGCTAGTTTCTTTTTTTCCTTTTTTACTCAATGGCAGACTTTTCTAAAAAAATTGGAGGAAAAAGGAAACACACAACGCCACAGCGGTGCTCGTCAGAGAAAATTTAAAAACGGAATAAAAAAATTTAAAATATATATGCCGCATTTTTTGGTCGACAACGAGTAGCAAAAAGCGTGAAGGTCGTCGAGGCGGCGGCGACCAGAAAAGTTCACAGTCACACTACGGAAGCGCATCTGCTGAAATTCGAGACCGGTAACACTGAAATTCGAGACCGTAACAGTAATTCTGAAATTCCTGCAATCTGAATTCAGCCGTCGAACTGTTCCGAGATGCATACAAGAAAAAACCAGTTGTTTCGAGATGCGTTCTCAGAAAAAATTCGATAGCTGAATTCGGATTACAGAGATTTCAGAATGATTGTTCATTGGTTTTGAAATTTCAGCTGATCCGAATCCTCACACTACTGACGTGTCAAGCTTTCTCTGGATCACTTATTATACGGCAAAAATATTGTAGTTAATTTTTATCAAGTTTTTTTTATCATTGTCAGTTTGTCACATCCTCCAGACGAGTCGATTTTTAAAAGGCTGCACTTGAGAAACAACTTTTTTTTTTTTTTTTTTTTTTTTTTTGAGGAAAACTTGAGAAACAACTTAATTAGTAAAAGAGTGAGGCTACGGTCCTATGCATAGTATGGATGGGGTCCGTGCTACGGCTCAAAATTTGACTTTTGAAAATTCTAACGGTCGATCCGAACCGTTCAACATGATTATAAAATGAATATGTACTTGCAAACCAAATTTTATATTTTTTTTCGAACTTAGACTAGATTTTAGAATCCGTTAAGAACTGACACTCTCCAATTCTTCGAACTTAGACTAGATTTTGCTTCCAAGTTGACAAAGAGTGTGCCCATTTCAGCTATATAATTGTAAATTTCGTATTTAAATATTAAGAAAAATCGGATGATTATTTTCAAACATAAAATAAACGGAATTTTTTTTTGCGTGGCATTGCACATAAGCTATACACGTAAGCTTTAATAAAAAAGAAAATTGCATGTGTAAGAACACTTGAGAGTAGGTCCGATGGGCATCGGACCTACTCTGGTTCGATGGGTTTAATCACTGTCTATTTTCTTTAAGATTCGTGCAGAACGCTTTAAAATTCGTGCAGATTTATTTCAATGTTCGTGCGCACAACTCTTAAATCTGATCGGACGGTCATTGTGCTCGTTGAACCTAAAAGTAGGTCCGATGGGCATCGGACCTACTCCGTTCTCGTGTAAGAAAGACGCACGCAGTCAAGATTTGCATGCCACATAGAATCATACATACGGAGGAAATCTGCATAATTCTTTTTTATTTTAGAAATTATATAAAGTAATATATAATATTAAATCAATTCGGTAAAATTTTGATGCAATAAAAGAATTTAGAAATTATATAAAATATATATAATATTAGATGGATTTCGGTAAAAAAAAATTGCAATAGAAAGAATTAGAAATACCTAAAAAACCAAAACCAATGGTTGGGTTTCTTATTTTGTAGATTTGCTAGTAGGTATGGACAGTGCCGTAGAAAATCTCATAACTAAAGGAACTGAATCCTAGGCCCTAGCCCATTAAATATCGGTACAACCTTCTTTTCTTCTTCATTTCTTCTCCTCCTACCCAAACCGAGCTCTTAATAATTTTAAGAGCAATATTCAATTTAAGTCCTACCAAAATTTAAAATGGAAGTAATTAAAGTATGTATGGATTATTTGACGAATTTAAAACGGTCTAAAATATTTTACTAAGAGTGAGGCTACGGTGCTACGCATAGCATGGATGGGGTCCGTGCTACGGCTCAAAATTTGACTTTTCAAAATCCTAACAGTCGATCCGAACCGTTCAACATGATTATAAAATAAATATGTACTTGCAAACCAAATTTTATATTTTAAAATCACTTGATCTGAACATTCTGGACCAGCCAAAAACAGCCTATCTAAAAAAATTCGAAAAAATGTAAAATTTGGTTTGCAAGTACATATTTATTTTATAATCATGTTGAACGGTTCGGATCGACTGTTAGGATTTTGAAAAGTCAAATTTTGAGCCGTAGCACGGACCCCATCCATGCTATGCATAGCACCGTAGCCTCACTCTTAGTAAAATATTTTACACCGTTTTAAATTCGTCAAATAATCCATACATACTTTAATTACTTCCATTTTAAATTTTGGTAGGACTTAAATTGAATATTGCTCTTAAAATTATTAAGAGCTCGGTTTGGGTAGGAGGAGAAGAAATGAAGAAGAAAAGAAGGTTGTACCGATATTTAATGGGCTAGGATTCAGTTCCTTTAGTTATGAGATTTTCTACGGCACTGTCCATACCTACTAGCAAATCTACAAAATAACTCAACCATTGGTTTGGTTTTTTAGGTATTTCTTATTCTTTCTATTGCAATTTTTTTTTACCGAAATCCATCTAATATTATATATATTTTATATAATTTCTAAATTCTTTTATTGCATCAAAATTTTACCGAATTGATTTAATATTATATATTACTTTATATAATTTCTAAAAATAAAAAAGAATTATGCAGATTTCCTCCGTATGTATGATTCTATGTGGCATGCAAATCTTGACTGCGTGCGTCTTTCTTACACGAGAACGGAGTAGGTCCGATGCCCATCGGACCTACTTTTAGGTTCAACGAGCACAATGACTGTCCGATCTAATTTAAGATTGTGCGCACGAACATTGAAACAAATGTGCACGAATTTTAAAGCGTTCCGCACGAATCTTAAAGCAAATCAATGGTGATTAAACCCATCGAACCAGAGTAGGTCCGATGGGCATCGGACCTACTCTCAAGTGTTCTTACACATGCAATTTTCTTTTTTATTAAAGCTTACTTGTACAATGTGCAATGCCCCGCAAAAAAAAAATTCCGTTTATTTTATGTTTGAAAATAATCATCCGATTTTTCTTAATATTTAAATATGAAATTTACAATTATATAGCCGAAATGGGCACACTCTTTGTCAACTTGGAAGCAAAATCTAGTCTAAGTTCGAAGAATTGGAGAGTGTCAGTTCTTAACGGATTCTAAATTGTTAGTGGATACTTTCAACCCCAAAACAAACCAGCAGGCTATACAGGTGGTTGACTGGAGGTGTTATGCAGAACTAAACCGGATTGCTTTGATCCTGAAATCACATCCGAAGTACTGCTGCAGGCTCATACCAAGAGAAGTGAATACACTGGCCCATCTATTAGCTAATCGGGCACTAGTGGGACAGTTTAATTATACTGGTTTCACCCTTCCTTCTCAGATTGTTGCAGCTTTTAGTTTAGGATCATTTATGTAACAAGGGATGTGTTTGTTCATGTAATAAAGATCCCTGGCAATACTTATGTAAGCTCCTAATCGTTTAATGAAAGCGCCTACGGGCTTTTAACCAAAAAAAAAATAATCTAGTCTAAGTCATCGGTATTCAAACGGTCGGTTTGGTTGAAACCGAACTAAAATAGTCAAACCAATTTTTTTTTCGGCTTTCAAAAATAGAACCGAACCGAACCAATTAAATCTATCAACCGATCAAGTACCGAACCGAACAAACCTAATTAAATTTCTATTTGCTCGATTCAAACCGAAATATCTACTGGTACAAAAAAAAAATTGAAATAAGAAATGTGGAAATGTTAAATGTTGAAATGTGAGGTCATTCGGACAAAAATATTGAAATAAGAACAAAATTTTTAAAAAATTTGCAAACCCAAAACAGCAACATGTTGAAATAAGAACAATCGATGGTCTTCAGCCTTTTCCTTTCAAGAAGCAGACTTGAGATAAGTCATTGATGAACAGGTTGGAAGATACTTCTCAGATACGAGTTCGAATTAGATACTTTACCTAAGAGGAACTACCCTAAAAGCATACATATCTCATCTCCCCTTGCCAAAGATGAGAAATCACTTGAGCGGTTGAACTTTTACCCAGCCACTTTTGATTCTTCTTAATCGGAATTGCATCCTATGAGATATTCAAAGCCCCTATCAAGTATCAACTGTCAATAATGATATCCTCTTAATCGGAATTCGCATCCTATGAGATATGAGATATCTCTTCAAGTATCAACTGTCAATAATGATATCCTCTTAATCGGAATTCGCATCCTATGAGATATCCCAAAGTTTGAGTGGATATGTGCAAAATATGAATCATTCAAATCTTTTCTACACGAATCTCAAAGCATATTAAACTGCCCCCCTCCATATTAAATAGGCACCAAATAAAAATTTGACCCGGTTTTAAATCCACTCAAAGTTTGCAAGTCTCAAAGGATATATATATACTCTCTTAATCGTTACGATTATGATCTGATATGTATCATATTTGATGAGATGAGTATATGAATAACAATTTTTTTCATTAACGTATCAGATATGAGTATGAATAAGTAAAAATTTATTTAACTTATTGGAGGATATGAATAAGAGCTATTTCGTATCTGACAATATAAAACAATCAATAATATAAAATTATATATGATAATTTTTTATTATACATATATCTATGTAATTGTATTATTATGATTAGATTGAATTATATTATATTTCATATGTTTATTATTAGTAATTTATGATGAAACTTATTTATATAATAATTTATATAGTTTTTAATTAGTAACTTGTGACAAAATTTATTCATACAATATTTTATCATTTAATTAATAATTTTATATCTTTTAAAATAATGGGATAAACAATTATAAATGGCATAAAAAATATTTTTTTTATATATTTTGTGATATTAAGTACATGATGTATCAAATATATGCTTATTATCCATAGTAAAAGTTGGATGGGGTGTTACTGTAGCTATGAATAGTGACCCCCTTCTCTTTGTTGTTCCTAACGACACCTAGAGGGGAGTGAATAGGTAGTCTTATAGACTCTTTTACGTTTTTCGGTTTAATTTTCTAAATTAACAAGTCAATCAACCAACAAGCAAGCGTGTACAAATAAAGTAAATCGAGTACAGTTGGAGAAATTTGACACGCGGGATGATAACGGAGTTCAGCATAAAATACCTACGTCTCCAGAGTAGAGCAACCTCGTCGGCTAATCAAGCTCATAATGATAGTGAATTACGTAGGATTTTGGCTTAGGGTTTGCCTTATTTTCTCACATTTATGTTTAATTATTACGTGAAAAAGGTTATTGTTGTCCTATTTTATGTTTTAGTACAGGAACCATGTTTTGGGGCTATTTTACATCATTTGGAGCAAGAATCGGGTCGATCGAAGAAGCATAGCTCAAAGACTAAGGCTCTGGTATGAACCGTATTCAGCACCGATGCTGTGAACAATAATGACATGTTTTCAACTCCAAACCGTCCAGAACTTATCCAGAACTTGAGGGGCAAGTATAGAGGCGTCCCTAGGCCTGTGGGGAGTCTATATAAGCCTCCCAAACTGAAGGAAACTCATCTCCCCACTTGGTGGGGTCATACCTTTGTATCTTTGATGTTTATAGTTTCTTAAGTGGGAAGAGATGAGTGTGTAAGATATTAAGTAGGAGGGTACTTCGTGTATGGTTGTATATTTTTCTTATTTCTTTGTAAACATATCGTTCAGTGGCTAAGTTTAGATTCTTAGGGTTGGCAGTAAATCTTGTTACTCATGATGCTTTGATATATACTTTTATTTGACCATTGTTTAGTCTTTTGTTGTTCGATTGCTTTTGCGCTCTATGTTCTATCTTACTTGATTTTGTTTATTAGTCTAGACTGTCATGTGATGGCCACACATGGAAGTTAGTCAACATTGGGCTAACAGAATTGGAATAAGGGAGAATAAAAATACTAGATTAGTGGTGGAGACCTTAACCGGAGATACCACTAATTGGATCAACAAAAGTACATATGGGAGTCTCGACATTCGCAGACGAATGTCGCATTGTCATGCCTTATCATGGGGACACCCAATATAACCAAGATAGTAGGGCGACGTACCCAATAAGTGAAGTCTGAATTCTTTTGGGCTAATCACAGATCTCCTTGCACCAATCGAGACAAGCCTTAACGGGATCTCTTGATTGGTAGGGTGGTTGCTAGGCGAAAGCGGTAATCACTAAATTGGATTAGAAACTCTCATACAACAACTGAAAACCAACATCAAATAAGGTAAGAATCAAAGCGGATTGAAGTAACAACGGTGTGCCAAAACCCTAAGAATTCACATCTCTATCTTATTTATTTTACTTACTTTTAATTTTCGCCAAATACATTGATCAACAACAACAACTCTTTGATTTCAGATTTTGTCTAGCCTTTTGAAAGATTGTGATTTAATCGCTCAAGACCTTAAATTTTATTCTCTATGGATCGACACTATACTAATCGATAGGATTATGCGCTTGTAATCTGACTCGATAGCAAACCGGGTAATAAATTTTGTTAGCCTGATCACAATTTCACCCATCATCGGTTTCTCTTTCCTATTACCCAAAAAGAAATGATACAACTTGTGACACGGCCTAACTCGTATACAAAGTTGAGCCTAGAAGCTCGAGCTGGAGAGTCCTACGTAGAGGATCATCACACAACTATATTTATATATGAGCGAAAACGCTCGAGCCGGCGAGCCCTATAATGCCCTACAATAGAGAAGTCACTCGGCTATAGAAAAGTAGCACTAAAGTATATCTCTACACTATCGAACAAGAACCAACACTCTAACTAAATCTAGAGAAGATTAGTCAAGTGAATTTGAGATTATCAAAGGAGTAATTAAGTTTTAGCTCTCTCAAAGAATGAAGCTTTTAAGAACACAAAATTAGTGTTATTTGAAATTTAGGGGCGGCTTGCTTGAAACTGGAGTGAGAGTATTTACTCTATTTATAAATGGAGCTCCAGATCTAGGTATTTGAACTGATTCGTTCATACGGTAAAACTTCTGTTCGAACGGATAGTTCAAATGTGTTGCAGTTAGGGTTTTTTGCCTTTTTGAACTTTACCCTTTTCGTTCAGTATGTTTAGGTCTGTACCGAACGGATAGTGTATTTTCCCCAATTATGTGTTACTCAAGTAACGTACAGTACAGATGGTATCCGTTCAGAACGGAACATGTTATATTGGAAAGTCTCTGACTTAATACGAAACTTTCTGTTCTGAACGGTTTGTGAAATGGAATCTGTACTGCAACGCTTCATATCTGTATCCATTCGGTACCATTTAATATATTCCGTACTGAACGGTTTGCTTCCGTACCGAACGGATAGTTTCTGAAATCAACAATCTCAAATTTACTTTACTTATCTATTTGATATTACAATCTATAGTCTTGATCTTCGTAAAATATTGTTGATTCCATTGGTTCTTCAACTTTAATCTTGCAATTATAATGTTCTTGAACCTGCAAACTCACTCATACAATGAAATCGTTAAATACAATTATTGTATGTTTTGCAAATTAGTCAAACAAAATAATTAGAAGATTGCATAGACAACACTCTTTAACGTTTGATGGGCAACATACGGCTCTTGGTGTGATCAGCTTACGTCCGCTCACATCATTCCACTTTACTAAACACCCGCCTCTCGATTCCGTCCGCCATTGTGCAAGGTGTTGTCTCCTCCTCCTAGCCTCGCTATGTGTTATCCCTTGCTACGTGTTTCTCTCCGCACCCTTCCAAGCTCCTCCCTTGTTTCTCACGGTTTCCCCTCCTTAGAGACATCAGCTCCAATTTCCTCTACCTCCTATCTAACATGTGCTTATTTGTTATATTTTTGGATAAAATTATATATATGCTATCAATTTATTCGATAATTAATGTTATTTTTTGCGTTATCTGTTATCTTAATGAGTAACTGTAGGATATAGATAAGTTAATATTTAATGATAAAGACAGAGTATAAATATGACTAATTTTATGGCTCTACCCGACCCGTACTGTACTCATTAACATTGCTAATGATTGATTTAATAATTTTGACAATCCATACAAAATAATTATGTTTTGAAAATCTGACAAAGTAATATATCAAGTGATCTTTAAATTAAATGAAAATATATATTTATATATATATTTTTTAATGGATTTAACGAAATTTTGTCAAAATGCTCTCTAGTTATTATTATTAGTGAATAATCATATATCTTATTTCAGTAAGGGTGGAGTTTTTGTCCAAAGGGCTTTGAACAAAACTTCATCCAAAATCAGTTGTAAACCGTCCGATCTGTGTTAAAATTTACACGGATAGTTTAGATTTACGGAGCCATTCAGAGTTATTAAGTTTTAAATATATTAGCACGAATCTTAAAACATATCAAACAGTTAGGTCCGGCTTTCGATGAGATTTTGTCCAAAGCCCTTTGGACAAAATCCAATTCCTTTCAGTAATGAGTTGGTTAAAACTTGTTCCTAACTTTTATTAATCATTTACAGATCTAATATACGCTTTTGTGGCTTGCATCCTGTGGCAGACTAATAGTTCTGCTTGTAAATTGGACAGGACGTATATAACGAACAAGATTTTTATCTAGACACAAATAATTTCTCAACCACAAAATAGTATAATTGATAGATAAATAAATCAAAAGATCATTGCATTTCATATTCGACATCTTTTTCATATATTGACAGGACGGATATTCAACATTTTTTTCAGATAAATAAATCACCTTTTTCTTGTCTAATTTTCCGGAGTTTTAATCATAGTATTGTGAGCTAAAAATATTCTTACTATTATTATAAATACTTGTCGACAAAACAAAAACATCTATGTTTCAGATTATAAAATCAGATTATCACTCCTATTATTGAGGGAAAATGTAATCAAGTAATCCATGTTCATAGCAGGCACCAGAAAACGGAAAAGTATCCTCACGGTACCGTAAGAGATTCTCCTCGCTTTACACTTTACGTTGAGATTAACTCCCTGCCTCTTTGAGATTCGAGCTAGCACCGGAGCAGTATTATTAGACTTTGAGAGTCGTGCCAAGTTAAAAAAAACGGTCCAGATCCATTAATTCTAAAAGATTCCCTATTACGGTACCGAGAGGGATTTTTTTTAAAAACCATAATTAAAATAATTAAATTTAAATAAACGACATGATTGCTCTGAGATTTACAAAAACCATCAATACCGAGATACCAACTCGGTCCGAAGAATTTTTTTACTCCGGAACGAATTGGCATTTCGGTCTGGCTGTTTTTTGACTGTTTTTCACCGGGTCGCCACAGAAAATCAAAAAACAGGCCAGACCGAATTGGCAATTCGGTCCAGAGGCTTTTTTTGCCTGGACCGAATTGCCAATTCGGTCCAGGTATTTTTTTTTTTTTTTTTTTTTTAGACGAGCAAAATAAAGATATCAAAATTTGAATTTTTTTTTTTAAATTATTTGATAGATTATTATTTTGACATATAATTAGCATATTCATACTAAAAAAAGAGGGATCAAGTTACAACAACTATTTTTTTCATTTTCAAAGTCCAAATCGTCGATCCAAACCGTTCAATATAATCTCCACAATAAAATGTGCTTGCAGATCAAATTTTACATTTTTTGAATTTTTTTACTATTTATTAACTATTTTACAAAAAATAGTCATATTTAGACCATTGAATTTTGTACCCATCTTAATAAATAGTAAAAAATTCAAAAAAATGTAAAATTTGATCTGCAATCACATTTTATTTAGATAATCATGTTGAACGGTTTGGATCGACGATTTGGACTTTGAAAATGAAAAAAATGATTGTTGTAACTTTGTTGTAACTCAAATTTGTTGTAACTTGATCCCTCCTCATACTAAAATACGCTAAATTACTTGAAATTATGTTGAATTACACTATATTAGTTAAATTACACTAAATTACATTACATTATGCTAAAATACGACAAATTACGCTAAATTACATATGAATAGGGACGATATCTTCACTAAAAAGGCGAAAAACGACAGCGAAACTTCAAACGGTCATAAAATGACGCTCGAGTGTCCGATTTCAGCAAATGACCACTTTTCGGAAAGCTTGCGAAAAGACGCATGCGTCTGTGCTAGCAATGCTGGATTCCAAAATTCAGAATCGCCAAAAAATAAAGGGAAGAGCCTCAAAACTTGAGTTGAAGTTTCTGATTAAGATTTTTATTTCTATTATTCAATCCAAGTAGCTCAGTAAATTAGTTACATAATGAACTTGTAGAATACCAATTTTTACTATTTTTGAAATTTTTTTACTATTTTTTATGATTCATGAAAGATGACACATAATCGGTCTACTTTAGCGTAATTTACCGTATTTCAACATAATTAACGAAGTTATTGTAATTTAGTGTAATTCAACATAATTTATTGTAATATAGTGTAATTCAACATAATTTCAAGTAATTTAGTGTGTTTTAGTATAAATATGCTAATTATAAATCAAAAGAAGTAATATAACAAAAAATTTAAATTTTCAGTGTTAGATTTCTTTATTTTGTTCTTCTTGGTATCTCTAAAAAAAAAAAAAAAATACACTGGACCGAATTGGCAATTCGGTCCAGGCAGAGTTACACGCTGTGCCGCACAGCAATTCGTGGGGAACTGTGAAAAACAGCCAGACCGAAATGCCAATTCGGTCCGGAGTAAAAAAAATTCTTCGGACCGAGTTGGCATCTCGGTATTGATGATTTTTGTAAATCTCGGAGCAATCATGTCGTTTATTTAAATTTAATTATTTTAATTATGGTTTTTAAAAAGAATCCTACCGAGAGTCCGAGAGGATCTGAATTCCCACAAAACAAGGTTCAGAAGTTGCTCGGAAAATATCAAATTTTGGAAAGAGAGCCAATTGTCAACCATTAATTAAACCGAAGATGCCTAAGTAGTCTTGATTTGACCACAAAACCTAGATCTAATCAAATATGTACAGCTGTACTAAGGATCTAGCTAGATGGTGGAGAAGATTTTAAGTATGTCAACTTGCTGGACTTCAATTCTGTAGAACGTTTCTTAATTAATTGTTGTACGATTAACTATTGTTGCAGCTATTTTTGCGGTCATGGACCTTTTCTATGACACTGTATATATAGTATAAACTGTACTCGTATGTTTGACATATTCTAAAACCACATGATCGAGTACTAGATTTCAGAAACAAAACCATAATATTTTCTTATTGATGTGAACAGCTAAGTCCTATTAATTTAATTATTTATTTATGACCCAAGAACTATATTGTGAGTCTGTGATGCATCAAAGCCAAAAAGTACTAATCGCTACAATTAATTCTTTGTTTTAGGAATAAGACAAATTTGTATATGTATATAGCTCTTTGTTCATCTGAACTCACTTATTGTATTATTATCTCCATTTCTTAATTTAATAACTTCAAAATAGAAATTAATATTAATGAAAAAAATTAAAAAAAGACAGTGTTGCGCTTACTTCAAAGTTAGACACCCATAGCTATAAGATCGGGTAAACATTTTGATAGAGCAATTTTTAATTCATACATTGCACGAGTCATATGCACCGTTGTGTTGACTATATTGTTCGTGTGCTGCCTCAATTATGTCAAAATTTTCACCCATAAGATCTCAGTCAGATTATAGCAAATAGAAATGGCTAAAGCACAACCTATCCTCACGAAATTTTGAATAAATATTTATAAGTAATATCTAACAATTATTTTTTTAAAGTTATTTCTAAAAATAAGTTGATAAAATAAGTCTTAGATGAAATCTTAATACATACAATATAGTCGTAGATTAAACTTTTGCAATTAACCAACCGTAATAGTCAATAAGCCACAACTAGACGCAACAGGGAAAATGAAAAATATATATGTAACTTACACAATTTTTCTTTTAAAAGAAATGTAGTACCAAGTACCACTGGTTTTGATTGAACGATATCATTCAGAACCTGATCTACTATCCTCTGTTTATCAGCATATCTTGCATCTATTTCCCCCCTCTTTTTTCTGAAGTCCCCTATTCTTGTACCCATATCATATTTAACATTTACATTCTGATAGAAAGCAAAATAGAAATAGCATCTATTCTTATCTGCCTGTAGCTTAGCAAACAATTATAAGCAAGAGACAACAGCTAAGAGAGCCAGTGAAAAATGGACCTTCTTTCAAACTTGTAGAGTAATAAATTCACTGGTCCGGAGAAATCACTAAGATTTCGTCAAGCACATAAAATTTTCTTTTGCTCGGAAAATGACAAATCATGTACATTTGAAAAATAAATACTGCAGAAATTTTAAAACAAAAAAAAAATTAAACCTATACAAGAGCAATAGTTAGCACCCGTTAGATTTTATAGGATTAATAGTTTTAGCTACTAAAATACTAAGCGGGACTATTGTAAAGCAATAGCAGACTACCATAACATTGATAAATAAAAACTATAGATCAAGCGAGCTTAAGAAATCAACAAAAAATTAAAATGACCTAAACAGGTCCGAAAAGTTTTGTACCCTGCAAAATAAAGATATTCGACATTTGATGTTTTGCAAGGATACGCAAAACTTGGCCCGCAAACTAGCTTAGCAAATAAATTAAACAATGAAATGATTGACAACTAATAATTAAGAACAAGGTTTTTCTTTAATACAAGGAGAGCCCTTAATCTAATAAAATAGAGACCTGTGAAAAATTGGCTAGGGACACTACCAAGATTTCTTCACTGGTCAGGAGGAGGAAGCGGCGGTCCCGAGTCATCAGTTGGTCCCGGGTCGTCAGTCTGAGGTAGCGTTGAAGAACCAAAATCAGGGAAAACACCAGGTGGCCTTTCAAGAGGTTTTATGGAGAGTAGCTGGGTTGAATCTCCCACCACATCAGCCCATCCATAATGCGGTTCCGCCCTTGCAAAAAGGAAATCGGAATGAAAATACAGTAAAATTTGGGCATTGAGACCAAACTAATATAAAAATGTAAGGCATCTCAAGAAAAGAATTTCAAGTCCTTATCATCACATTATAACAGCAGAATTTTAGTAGGCAGTATTAATTTCACAATATTTATTGCTTGGTGGATTGTGGACCAAAATAAGTGTCCATTCCTACTACAAGGAAAAATGTTCCAGAACAATATATGGTACATTTGTCTCCAGGTCAAATTTTGGCTGCTAAAATTTATTGTGCAATGTTGACATGCTTTTAGAGGTTTCTGCAGTGTTTTGTAAACACAGAGAATAGCCAGTACATTTATTTTTAAGAAAAACAACTTCTAAATAGAACACCCAAGTAAGTTATGTATAAATAACAAAGTCTTACTCATAGTAGGTTTCCTCTTCCACCATGATATCCCAGCTTTCACCTGTGGTGCTCTTGCCATACTTATGGACTTTACTGCATTTTACCAAAGTTTTATCTGAAGTTAAGCAAACTAAAAAAATGGCCATCAACCAAAAAAGCTTCTAAAACGATTCTAAAAGAAGGCAATCACATACCTATCACCATTATGCTCCTCTCCCCAAGTTCTTGACCAACCTAGAAAATTAAATGTCGATAAGCAACAAGTGTTGTAAAAAATATCAAGTAAATGAATTCCAAAAGCAATGATGGAGGGAGAAACTTTTCTCAGCGGTGTCAATGGTATAAATTTTAAAGAAATTAATTAGAAAATTTAACTTATTAATAAATTTATAAAGTAATTTTGTAAATTTCAGTGGGGTCATTTGACCACATTGCTGTCAATATGATTCCACCACTGTCAAAAAGAGATCAGCTTACGCTCGCCAACAGGAGAAACATGCCAGGTCTCCCCTTGCCTTGAACCTATTCCAGCAAAAAACTTTTCCTCCCATTTGTCTCCCCATCTTGTGCCTAATTTAGTCTCTGCCCATTTATCTGTCCTGTTATATTTCAAGGAAGAAGCAAAATCGCATTTAAGAGTCATGGCTTATTAACATAATTCAATTAAACTTAAATATAGCCAATTAGAACTCAGCTAATCCTCTTGAAAATTTGAGCATTGGTAAAGCATCTATTTTGCAATTAAGTCTGAATTTAAGACATTGCCTCATTTCACCCTCAAATCCAGAAATCACCTTAACTGAACCTCAATTCAAACCAGCTTCAACTTAGCTACATAAGAACACTAAACAAACAAACAAAGAACCTAAAAAAATCTTGGTACTGGTCAAACTAGTAATCAAATTGGCACTTTAATCATGCCATTCAATACATTCAACGAGAGCTGACCACATCATGTCAGGATAAACTTGCAATTGACCACTAAGTTACATAAATTTAAAATTGGGAAGATAAATAAAATAAACAACCATTTAAGAACAAAGCCTCGGCCGTCATAATGTTCGCCCCACTTCTCCCACCAGGACTGCTCGTTCAGCCTTCCGTACTTGTGGGCTCCTTTCTCAGTCCAACCTTTTGCATCATACTTCTCCCACCTAAAGAATCAAAACAATCATAACAATTCAGGAATAACAATAAAAGAAGAGTGAGGCTATGGTAATATGCATATTACGGATCGACTCGCGCTATGGATCCATATGTCTATTTTTAAAGTTCAAACAATTGATCCAAACTGTTAAACATGACTTCCAAAAGAAATGTACTTGAAAACCATATTTTACATTTTTTTAGAATTTTATTACTATTTTTAGATAGGTAGAAAACCACAGCTTTTGGATGGTGCAAAATTTTTAAATCAAGTGATATTCTACCTATATAAAATATTAGTAAAAATATTCTAAACACGTAAATTTGGTCTGCAAGTACATTTTCATATGAAGATTGTGTTAAATGGTTTAGATCGATTATTTAGACTTTAAAAACGGAGATATGAGTCCATAGCGCGAGCCGCGGTGTAATATGCATATTACCATAGCATCACTCATAAAAGAATATTATTGTTAAGAACATAAGAGGGTTGAAGTTGTGTGTACCATTTCTCATACCACCCAGCATCCTCTGTGCCTGACCTTGCCTGCTTCTCTGCACTCCTCTCTATCCTTGCCAAGTTGCTGTTGCAAAAGATTACTCGCAATAATAATCACCAAGGATAAATTATAGCCAGAAAGCAGACTGACTGTCAAAGGAGGACATAATTTTTTAAATACGATTATAAAATGTTGTAATGATTACCTCCATTCATCTTGGTAAAGAACTTCTTTCCATGTTTCCCACCAAGAATCTCCCTCTGCATTCTTCCCAGATTTCTCAGCACCTGTAGAAAGAAACAATACTGTCATAAGCTAGAGGTTCTACAGGGAAGGATAGCTTTTTAACTGTGGCACAATTATCACACTCACAGAAAAATCATCGTGGGTGTTGTGAAAACGGAGGGCAGATAGCAGAGGATGCCATATGTAAATAAGATAATTGAGGTTATAAAGAACTCAACAAACCTAATTCTTTGTAGCCTGTCCAATCACTTTTCTCCCACCACTGCCAAAGAAATTAAGAAATAATTGAACTTTAATAATTAATTTAATATGTACTCAAATACAAAAAGGTGTTAGGTATAATCCAACAAATATTAAAAATCAAGGAGTACCTACATGATTAACACAATACCAATCAGGTCAGGTCTGGTACTATATTTATTAATGAACAATGCATAAATCAAGGTTGAAGGCTTTACCAAACCCCACCTCCAAACTCCCCATCACAATCAGCATCATTTGGATCTGGTCAATTATATGCCAGGTGGTATTGTAGAACTTGATAAGAGGTCCCAGAGCCTAGTAAACTATTCAAGCGCAATACCAGACAAGCTACGCTAATTTTACAACCTAACAAGATTTCATTAAGGTTGTTGCATGTACAGCCATTCAAAATGTCAAAACATTGTGTTATCCCTGACATGAACTACAAGGTATTATTTCAAGCAAGGAACAATCAGCTTACAGTTTCTTTCCACTCGACAGAACCATCTTTATTCTGGCCACCCATGCGGGCCCAGCGGCACCTGTACCCGTTCTCCCCCAAATCTTCACCACTCTCTCGGTACCATGTACTCCCATCTTCGTTTGTGCCAAACTCCTTCACCTCTTCATCAAGCAGGTTTATTCCCCACTCCTTTTCACTTGCAATTCCAGTGTCTTTATTCGAAAAGATATTTGAACCATTTCAGAATGATAATATGTTTAATAATAAAGGAAAGCAACTTTTTACCTATCCAAGGAACTACTTTTCTGCTTATTTAATGTAGCATTTTGGATTTTTATTCTTATTTAGTTTTTTTTTTTTTTTTGCATGGATAACTGACATAGAAATAGAGCTTACTGAAAAGTACTGGTTAGGGCAGCAATTTTTCTTCCTTACTTTTTGATGTGGGTTTTACCAAAATAATTTGATGTGGGTTTCTCCCTTCCAATTTTAAACTTATCTAAGGACCATAGTTTAATGTGGGTTTTACCAAAATATTTGGCTGGTACATACCATGCCAATAAGATGATGTGGGTTTTACCAAAATTTATGCCAAGATACTGGCATTTTCCTTTCTTGAGGCACATGTGTAACTCGATTATATAAAATGAGTTGTGGTTCCAATGAAAACAATTTTAGACAAAAATTAATTCAAAATAAATGAAGTACATCGGTATTAATTCAAAACTAGTAAAATTCAGTTCGTCAAAACTTAAAAAAATCATGCCATCATGGCATCATTTCATCAGTTATACTGAAATAGGAAAGCAATTGACGGGCAGAGTAGATAACAAACCTCTCTTAGGGGGAGTATCGCGAGATTGAGGGGCTGAATTTTTCGGAGTACAACGCAATTGTAATCCTTGGTTTTTGAAGAGCCGCCGGGATCTAGACAAACAAACATAACCAAATTATTTTTTTGATGGTTAGTGGTTAAAAACATAACCAAATTATTAAAGATTAAAGGAACTACAAAGATGTAGACATCTAAAATATCAGGTGAAGTTCAGACCTGTAAGTTAACTTATATAATAAAACAAAACCATGCGAAATGAACTCAGGAACATAAATCTCTAGCTTATTGCGGAAAGGAATATAACAGTACCAAAAACTGTACTGACAATCAGTATTTAACCACCAGTATCATGGACAGTAGGACTTCTTAAAAGATATTGACTTAAATTTTGTGTTCTCAGTCTAATTAAGTTTACTTTGACCAAAATTGTTGTTCCAGTTAAAATCAAACGTAATTCGAAGTTTATTGCAAAATTTGGCACCTAACAGAATAAAAATTCCATGTTTGATCTCCCCTTGCGT
Organism: Carex littledalei; assembly: GCA_011114355.1. Classification (NCBI taxonomy): domain Eukaryota; kingdom Viridiplantae; phylum Streptophyta; class Magnoliopsida; order Poales; family Cyperaceae; genus Carex; species Carex littledalei. The sequence goes on from CM022105.1 coordinate 2,150,898, forward strand.
AGTTTCCAATTCTATCAATTTGACAAAAGAGTGATCTTATCAATATTATTTTCAAATAAATTTCAGAGAACTATTGAGGTCACTGGACTGTTTGCTATTGAGTAAGAATTATAAAGAAATGCAATTCAAATGACATAATTCCTTTTAACTGCGGGCACCAGGTAGTCCCAAAGTATAATAGAAATCCAGTTCACTACGTGATTCCTCTTTTGAAAAATTTGAAATTCGCAAGCTTAACTACCCACTAAACTGAAGTAGTAGGGAGCAACCCTTTTAAAATAAGTGCTTAATGCACGCAATTCAGTCAGTGATATTCAATTGTCTCTTTGGCAAAGTGATCATCCCAAATTCCAAATCAACTATCCAAAACATTGTCAGAGAGAAAGAGAGTAACTTATAGTAGGTACCGTTGGGAAGGGTAAGAGAGAGGAAGCATCGACTTAGTCGAAACAGCTTTGCAACGCAAAGTACGCTCTCTGAAGACTGGCATTCGTACTTCGCCATAATTAGAAGCGACTTCGAGTCGAGTTTTGAGGCCAGAGGGTCTTGCCACTAGACCTCTGGTGCATGCTGCCATCTCTGGTTCCAACAGCCAAATAGCGATACAGGAAGAGGTGGAAGAAGTAAAAGAGACTACTTACAGAGTGCGCTTCATAGCGATGGTAGAAGTGAAAGCGAGGTTTTGGAAGGTTAAAATGGAAGGGAAGGGGAGGAGAAGAGAGGAGAGGGGAGAAGCAGGTGATTTGAAGAGAAGCACAAGTTTGCAAGTGAATTGTCCCTACGCTCGGTGTACAATAGGATTCATGCACCGTAACTGCGATTGCATTATGGAATTATTTAGTTAATTATGACATTTGCTATGTATAGATATTTTTTCTTAATCTGTGAGCCTAAATTAGTTAACTATAAAATTATATAATTTCTTTAAAATAGATATTATCAAAAGTAGTATTTAATCCATATGACTATCTTAGAAATTAACAACTAATGTGAAATATTTGGTCAAGTTAACATATTTATTTTAATATATTTTGTAGGTGATCACTAAATTATATATCATATCGTAAACATAGACTTCAATTTTAGTTTAATTTCATAAGTTATCAAATTGTTCCCCTAATTATTTTTGTGTTTTAATTGTTCTACTATTTTTGTGTTTTAATTATTCTACTATCTAAAATTGATATTTATTTTCTTATTTGTTCCTCCATGACCTCCTACACTGTGATTATATTTTTTCAACTTTCTTATTTTTATCGTATCATTAAAGACTCGTAAAGAGAAAAAAAAAATAGGTAAACTGTTGTTTGGTACGGAGATAAAAGGACAAATCTTATGCCCACTCTTATACGCGATAAGCGTTATCTCTTTATAAATGAAAATAGTATCCGTACCTAATAGATTTCAAGATTAACACAAAAAATTAAGAATTTTGTTAAGAAGGATATATAAATAGAAAAAATCATAAAGAAAAATATAAATTGTTGCCATAATTGAATAATCAGAAATAAAGTCATTAGAAAAAAATCCAATAATTAAAAATTATATATATATATATTTGGATGACAGAATTTTATTTATAATATTTAAAAAAAAAATTAATACCTCCTATATAATATAATTATTATTTTTTACTTCTTTTTCATCTTATTATTAAAGAGAGAACGAAAATAAGCAAAACAATTGTTTCGTACGAACGAAGGAAAAATCTTATACTTTCTTTACACGGGATAAACATTATCTCTTAAATCTGAAAATAATATCTATACCAACCATGTTTGAAGAGTAATAAAGAAGTTAGACGAATAAATAAATCATAAATCTATAGAATTATGAAGGAAAAAATATTGCAAATGAAAGATGCGAATAATTGGAATAAAATAAAAAATAGATTTCTAATTTAGTCATTGGATCACATAATCTTTTTGATTTGGAATATCATCTAATTTAAAGCTGTTGAGTGATTTGCTGTGCATAGTTTACGGTATAGACCAAGTCTTTTTCTGACTTGATTAGAAAATAATACTGGTGGGGTCAGGGTTCTGGCAGAAGGGTGTTACTTTACACGTGAGCTGAGGCGTCAGGGCCCACAGTCCCACAGCATGGGGCTCGCTGCGTACGCCGTTTTGTGGTCTGCTTTGTTCCGATCAATTGGCTGGGTCCGGGCCGTACCAGGCCGGGCAACCGTTGGGTTCTGCACTGTTTGGTCCATGGATCCTCTCCAACTGTAAGGACGCGATTGAAAATTACTAAACAGATCAGATCCGTTTCTTTTGAATCGGACGGGTATGATTTAGACCGCCTGATCTCATGGACAATGGAAGTATCTTTGATCCAGGTGGAATAGCAATTACTCGTACTTTCCTACGGAAAATTACTAGAAAAGAATTTGACTATCGAACTTAATTTTATAACTCCCAGATATACCACACATATTAGCAATGTACCTAATTGATACAATTAGGGCTGGTTAAAATTGCTCAAACTCATATTTCGCTCATAACTCGCTCATTTACAGTTCGCTTAATTTAATTCGCTCATTTACAACTCGAGTTGGCTGACTCGTTTAATAAATGAGCTGAGTTTGAGCTTATCTCAACTCGCTCATTTATAACTCGAGTTACATAGCATTGGTCACAATAAATCGCAGAAACCCAGACCCTTCTAAATAACTAAACTCAATTACTGGTGCTTATGTACTAAGTTGCTGTATGAAAAATTACTGGTGCTTATGTACTATTGCTGTATGAAAAATTGTTAGATACTGATAAATTCTTTTACCATTAGTATATAATTAACTGGTTAAATGAGTTATGAATGAGTTGAGAGCCAACTCGAGTTGATAACGAGCTGAGTTTGAATTTGCTCTACAACTCGTTATACCATCCCAACTTGAGTTGACTCGCTCATTTATTTAATGAGCTGAGCACGAGTTGGAGGTAACTCGCTCAAACTCAACTCATTTACAGCCCTACATACAATGATGATAACAGGCAAATCATCCGATCACATTTCAAATTCATATTTCATATTTACGCAAAGTGGAAAATAAAATGGAAAGATTTTATTGAAAACTATACATTTTTTACAACTTGACAATTGATCTCAGATTTTTTAAAATTAAAAAAAAAGTAATAAGGAGAATTCAAATGCCTCTAAATTTTTTTGTGCCTCCACTATTCCTTCATTTTTAAAACTTTAATAATTTTAAATTCAAAACTCAAATGTCAAATAAAATAATTAGATTTGATCTATATCATTTTCTCTATGTGCTAATAAGTTATTACGACATTCTCATTTTGTTTTAATTGGTATAAAGAGCTTGCAAAAACATTGATATAAATAAATTTTGGATGTTGATTTTGTTAACTTATTGATTCATATAAAAATAAAATCGAAAAGTAATGATTTTTATATATGCATGTAGATAAATAATATTGATCACATATTTTGATTTTATTTTGACGTATAAGTTTTATATTTTTTTTTTTAAAGTGAAGACATGATGGAGACACAAAAAATAGAGATATCGGAATCCTCCTCAAGTAATGAGAACTGTGATTTGATTGACAATAATTAAACGCCGATAATATCACTAAGTTTTAATTCTTCAGATTACTTAATGAATGATTAATTGATTTTTAAACTGCAATAAAACATATATACTGTATCCACTTGTCTATATATAATTATAACTATTTTGATTTTGATAAATGTTATATATTGATTGTCATAGTCGTTATACAAGTTAATTTGTTATTGAATAGATTATTGTAATTTAAATAGCGTTTATCGCGTCATAGCGGAACGGCTTAAAAAACGACGTTATTGTCATATTGTGTTGTTATAGCGCGTTATAGCGTGCCATATCGAAATGCTATAGCGCTGCAATAACGCGCTATTTAGAACCCTAATTGTAACCAAATAAAACTACAACTAACAAATATAAAATAGGAATTATATTGATTTTGTGAACTCAATTGCACATAAAATGGTCTATTAAATCTATTTATAAATTATCTGACTCGTACAATATACATTAAGACAAGCACAAGAAATTATTCTTTGTTTCTTTGTAATTTTTCTAGTCTTCTAATGTAATAATGTTTTTGTTGGAGCTATATTCATTCTATATCATAATTATCATTCCATATAGTAATTAATTGATGTTTGATTAGTAATTAGATTTTTTTTTTTTTTTTTTAAAGAGATGAGATATGTAAGTATCATGAAATATTTTTCCATTATTACGTTACCATGCACATGTGCAGTTTCTTGGTATTTAATTTATTTGCTAATTTTTTAAAGTGGATAATTGTATTGTATCAGTTTATAATTTTTATTTGATAATTACCATAAAATAGTCTGGACATTATCTGATAAAGATAGAATATACATATAAAGCTATTTTTTTAATAATATGATATGGATAAAAATAAATCTTAACAAATATAGATATTAAAATCTTAATAAACTAATATCAAGGACAGAATGTACAAAATTAAGCAAACTCGAGTCCGTAGTCTCCACCTCTGAGGTGGCAACAAATAAGCATTTGAAAGATTTTTCTAATTGACTTGAGACTAATATTTTTTTAACGAATAAGAAAAGAAGAAGAATTCAATTCAATAGAGTACGATAGAGAAGACTAGATACAATTTAATTTTGTTAATATGAAATATATTGAGTTCTCCTATTTACCATCGAGTACTATTAAATTCTAACTAGAATTTTATACGCAAGTTTTAGCCCATCAAATCAAATCACGCTGATTATGGAGTCCGAATCTCCTTTTTAAGTAAATCAAATTTTGAGTTTGGATTCGGACCAGGGGTGCAAACGGGTCGGATATTATCAGACCGTATCCAAATCCGTATCCGAAAATTAGATATAGATATCTGATATCCGAATATCCGTGTGGATACGGATACGGATATGGTTTTAAATTTTAATTATCTGTATCAGAATAATAGATATATATTATATTGTTTAATATGCATTATGAAAAAAAAATTGTTATTCACTATTATAAAAAGCGGATATTCGTATCCGTATCTGTTTAATATCCGATCCGTATCTGTATCTAGAAAATAAAAACGGATACGGATATGATTTTACCATTATCTGATCCGTATCCGATCCGTTTACACCACTAATTCGGACCCATCTGGTCAGAATTCAGCCAAATTCGAGCTGAGGTGGAATGTACAGTCCTCTTAATATTCGTGTCAAAACTGATCGGACAATTTGAATCCAGACTCAAAATTTGAGGTACCTTAGGTGATATGAATTCTAGATTCTAAACAGCATTGCCTCTGCTCTCCCTTTCAATCAACTAACTTCAATATGTTCATATCATTTTTTCATTTTTTTTATTCAGGAACCAATTATGATCATGGAATAGAGAGGATATACACGTTACATTCAGAATATTTTTTTTTTCAAATAATCCAATAAATTTTAGTGGAAATGATTTTAATTTGCAATACTCCCAATAAAAAATGTTAAAATTAATGTTAATAATTTAATTGACCAAGGACAATATAGAATATTATATGTCATGACAAGTACTGTCCTTAACCTTAGCAATGAATGACTTAGAAAGAGGTACTACTATGCAGAAACAGTTAGCTACTCTATATATATATATATGCATGCTGTTTTCAAAATGTGTGTATTTTAGGAATGAATGAGGCTGCAATACTATTACATAATGCACATTGGGGCGTACTATATATTCATATATTCATTTTTAAGATGCAAATAGTCGTTTTGAATTGCTCGATATGATCTACATATGAAAATATACTTTGATGCCAAATTTTATTTTTTTTTAGAATTTTTTTTTGCTATTTTTTATAATAGTAGAAAATCGCATGATCTAAAGATTATGGATCTTTCAAAAGTAGTGATTTTCTATTAAAAATATAGTAAAAGAAATTAAAAAAATTATAAAATCTAGCTTGTCAGTACATTTTTATATAGAGATTATGTTAAGCGGTTAGGATCAACTATTTGAATTTTAAGAATAAAAATAAAAATTCATAATACAGACTGATGCAAGGGCGGAGTCAGATTTTCGAATTATGGGAGTCAAACACATATGGGATAAATATTATCTCCAATATTGTAAAAGATTCCCTTCAATTTACGGTTTGAGATTAACTCCGTCGCTTTGAGATTCGGACTAGCGCATGGAGCAGTATCATTGGGCTTTGAGATTCATGCCAAGTTAAAAAGAACAGTCCAGATCCAGTAATTCTAAAAGATTCCCTATTACGGTACCGGGGAGGATCTGAATTCACACATATGAGGGTTAATCATATAAGATTTTCATATTAGAAATGGAGGTCAATTTACGGTATCCATTATATTTTACTCTAAATTATATAAAAGGTCATATATAATTAAAAAAAAAATTTAAAAATAAAAGTCAATTGACCCTATTCATTATTTGTCCATCTGCCTCTGAACTAATGTGCGTTATGCACATTACCATACCTCACTCTTTAGGAGTGAGTTTACTATACTGATGTGGTGTCTTTATTTAGCTTTTTTTTGTTATTAAACTTATTCAGTGCAGTCGCGTGAAAAATCAATCAAGAAATAGAATCAATCAATACTTTTATTTTTAAGCTATTCTCTTAATTTGCAGTAGAAATAAGGTAATTTAATGTTAGCTCTCCTCATAGGCTCATACTAAACCAATTCCATCCGCCAAACAACCTCCCGAATTCCAACAACTCAATTCATTCAATCGATTTGTCATTAACACAAGGATAAAATTGTCTTTTCATTGTTAGAAATCATTTAAGACAAGATTTTGCGAGCCTATTTTCTTCTCCACCAAGTCTTGTCGATTGAGATCGAGCATATAAAAATCTTGTCGTTTTCTTACCACGAAAATTTTAATAAATATACTCCAATAAATATTATATCACATACACATACTATGTTCCTCACATAAAATAGATATAAATATATGCATAATCTCTTTGAGTGACGTTGTATCTGGCTTCTTGAGCACATGCTTAATGTATAAAAAAAAAAAACTAATAAAATAGGACGGCCTCTATGACAACAATTTATTGTTACAAACTTGACTACATATTTTTTAAAATAAAGTAAAAATAATTTTAAAAGGAAAAAATATAGACTTGTTTGTTTTCCTTATAAATCGTTTGTATATCAATATTCATGAAATTTAAATATCATTTGATATTTCATCAAATCGTTAAATAAATATTCTTGTATAAGATTTTATCATGATATGTTTAAAGTATAGTTTATATTTTATTTGTCGGATTGAACTATATGTATGCCTTTTTATAGGTAAATCTGTTCGGACTTATTTTAAAAAAACCCAACTAAATCTGTTCGGACTTATTTAAAACAAAAAAATCTGCTCAGACTTACATAAGTAATAATTATCGAGCAAAGCTAGCATGTGTTGAGCTTATCAAGAGAGTTTGTTGAGCATAACTAAAAAAAAACTACCAGACTGGATTTAAATGACGAATTGAAACCATTGAAACCGATCTACTTTATAAGTAATGCATGTTTGAAATTTTCGAATTCATTTAGTAAAAAGTCAAGTGGTAAAAAAAACGATGAAAAATGAATGCATAAAATAATTTATACAAAATTTATTTTTTTACTGCTTGACTTTGTAATAAATGAATTCGAAACTTTCAAAATTTTACAGGTACACTCATCACTCATGAAGTAGATGGGTTTCAATGATTTAGATTTATCGTTTGAAACCAATCTTATAGATTTTCAGAGTTGTGCTCACCAAATTCTCTTGGGTTTCAACACACGCTAGTTTTGCTCATATTTATTTGTTAGTGAACGATATTCATGATTCCATATATCTAAATCCATTTGAAATTTAATAAGCTCTCATTGTATTTTTCAGATTTGGTGAGCACAATACACGCTAATTTTGTTCATATATATATATGTTAGCAAACGATATTCATAATTTCATGTATCTAACTCCGTTAGGGGTAAAAACGGTGTGGTGTGGATAAAATTCGATCCATATTCGACTTGTATTTGAAAAATTAAATGTGAATATTCGATATCTGAATATCCGTATGAATATAGATACATCATACATATATGGTTTTACGTTTCAATTATCCGTATCCGAATAGTAGATATATATCATATAGTTTAATATATATTATGAAAAAAAATATGTTATTCACTATTTATAATAGATAAATATTATGAATTTTAGTACTTTTTACTAATATTTTTATATTTTTAATAAATATTTAATCCGATTAATATGAAAAATAAAAAAAATATATAAATATGATTTTATCACTGCTCCGTTTTCACCCGTTACTCCGTCCATAATTTAATAAGCTCTCATCGTATTTTCCATCAATGACTGAATTTTCATGCCGAAATTTTTATTTCTACCATTTAAAAAAGTAAAATAAACCAAATAACCACGGTTTTCTGACAATTCTAAAACTAGCACGGCCGCAGAATGCCGGAGCGGACTCATATGAGGGTGACCGCAGAATGCCGTAGAGGTCCCTGGGGCCGCTATATACCGTAGAGGTCCCCTGCATGAGCCTATATAAGGGGCCACTGGTTTCGGTTTTCATTTCATTTTTAAGAAGTTTCAATCCCTTCGACCTCGGATAAGTTTTCTTCTTCTTCTCTAGTTTTAATTTTTAGTGTAGAGTAGTAATTAGGTTTAGGTTTAGGGTTTAGGGTTTAGATTTAGAATTTAGGATTTAGAATTAGAATTGTACCCAAATTTAAATAGAATTGTACCAAAATTTAAATAGAATTGTACCAAAATTTAATTGTACCAAAATTAAAGTAGGTTTAATTGTACCAAAATATAATTGTACCAAAATTTAAACCGGACTTATACCAAACTCTCATATTTGACCAAAAATTATCCAATACAGCATGACATCCAGTAGAGATAGACCATCCTCCAGTAGGGGTACACAGCATGGCCCTACAGCCACGCCGTACGAGATGTCTCAGTACATCGAGACAGCATTGGCAGATGTTCCGGGTATCCGGAGTCGCACCGACAGGGTCAGCGACTTCTTGTGGTACCCGAATGCGGAGCATCGGATTTTAGAGGCTGCCACTGGGGTAAGTTATAAATTTGTCATATTTATAAATTTGTCATTCCGAATTCTTTTTTATGAATGAACTTGATCTGATTATTTAATTAAATGCAGGGTTTGGATGCGGTTATGGTTCGTCACAACCGCACTCATCTACGGTACCAGCCGGCGTACGGGGGGGTTTTACGCTCGATGGGATTGTACCAGCTATCCCAGATGGCCGAGGAGAATGCTGACGAGGGTTTATCTTCCGGCCTCGTTGAGCGATGGCGTCCCGAGACGCACAGCTTTCATCTCCCCCATGCTGAGATGACAGTCACCCTACAGGACGTCAGTTGCCTGTGGGGTATGACTATTATCGGGGAGCCGGTCACGGGCTTCGAGTACGGAGACTTCCGGGCATTGTGCTCGGAGCTGTTGGGGATTTCGCACGAGGATCTCCAGAAAGAGAAGAAGAGAGGTGAGAAGACCAAGGTCTCGCCCAGCTGCATCAGCTTGGCAAAGCTGCGGGTGAGATTCAAGGATTTTTCGGATCGACCAGATCAGGTATTTGCTTGTACAAGATTTAATTTAAATAATATTAGATTTATTTTCTTGTAAACAATGTTCTAATTTAAATCTATAACAGGTGGTTGTTGACCGACACCTGCGCGCTTACATTTTGGAGATGATCACATGTCGGTTGTTTCCGGATTCGCATGGAGATCAGGTGCGGCTGTGCTACCTCGAGCTTCTGCGTGACCTGTCCACTGCGGGCAGGTTCAACTGGGGAGGTGCCACGCTGGCATGCCTTAATAGGTAAGAAACACATTCTTATAAAAAATTTCAAATATTATACATCGTAGTGTAGTAACACTGACTTTGTAAATTGTAAATGGGTCTTAACACAGCCTGCTTGAAGAAGAACAAGACCTTCATTGGACCGTGCATGTTACTACAGCACTGGTCCTACGCACATCTGATTGTTGGCCGTCCAGTCCTGGCCAACAAGACAGATGTGCCGGAGTGGGGCAAGCCCGAGCCGGACAACTGCCCTGTATTTGCCGTTAAGTACTGCTATCCCAAGATTTGGGTGGGTGCAGGGCATGGCTCGTCTCTCGGCATCACATTCTGGAGACAGGAGATCGAGCATCTCAGAGATGATTCAGAGTTTGTGACTTGAGAGCCCTACAGAGATTATGTAAGTTTACTTTTATTTTGATTTAAATTTTTTCCAGTTCGAATTGATATATGATATTAAATCTATACTTCCAGGTCGAGGTGGATGGCGCACATCGGTCATATCTTGAGATATTGCCGGAGCGATGTCGTCAGTAGGAGCGTTTCTGGGGTGCAGAGGTGCCGCTCATATGTTTTCAGGTACCGTAATTTATTTATGCTAGTTATTTACACAAGCGACTTAATTTAATAAAAACAGTCTAACGTATTAAAATATATAGATCATCGGCACCGATCAGCGAGGAGGTCTGGCGAGGGCTGCACCATCCCAGGGAGACCACTGCAGGCAAGGAATGGGGGATTGCCCGTGCCGATTACGTGTTCGAGGCAGGAGCTGCAGATCCCTCATTGGCCGAGCCCGACCGTCAGATGGATGTCGTGCCAATGTACGAATTTTTTTTATTAATTCAAAACTTCAACTATAGCTTTTTGATTGGAATATCTAACATTTGTTGTAATTCATACAGACCTTACAGAGATTGGTACCAGGATCACGGCGCGTACACCATATTTCTTGAGGGATACATCGCCGACAACCCGCACGAGCGGGTACCAAAGCCGAGGGATCGTAGAGGACGGATCCACGGTATTATCCCCGCCGGCGCACCTCTCGCAGCCACGGTATTTTTAATTTGAAGTTTCAAATTCAAAACTATTAATATTTACAATTGTACAACTTCTTCATAATTTTTTCAATTTTCAGGCATTATATCTTGTCAAGAGTTGCGTCATAGGGGCTACGATGGCCGTCACCAGGGGATGGAAGAGGCTCGAGAAGGTCATCCTCAAGCACAACGTACCCACAGCGTGCCAGTGTGGGTACAGGGTGCGCCTCGACTCTCTACTGAGGTGCGCTGGCTTGGGCGGTGTTGATACGGTCGACGACATATCTGATGAGCCCGATGTCTATGTCCCCTACACTGGTGATGAGGACATGTTTGCACCCGTCCATGATGCTGAGACGGTCTGTCTGGCGTTCGACCGAGGTGCCGAGTTGATGCGCCGAGCCGCACATGAGGCCATGGGATCCCAGTCTAGGATGCCTGCCGAGGTATAATTTAAATTAAAATACGTAACTGTGATTTTTTTCTTATTCAATACATTATCTAATTTGTAAGTTACTACAAGGTGGAGACGAGGAGGACCTGGGCTTCAATATCTCCACTGAGTATGGCACAGAGGGAGATGGACTGTATTCCCCGGGTTACAGTCCCACTCAGACAGCATCTCCTACCTATCAGCCAGGGTATGTTCAGATAGAGCCCATCCCGCCGTTCCCTGGCCAGTCCTCACAGCAGGTACCTCACCCTTCCCTCCACGATGACCCCATTGCCAGACAGGCATTTTTATTCACGCAGGCTGAGTCTGGACAGACCACGGTTTTTGGTCCTGGGGTCCAACAGACATCCGAGATTGAGGAGGTTCGCCAGGAGCCGGTTCAGTCTACGGATGTCCAGGCAGACGACTCTGCATCCTCTGCAGATACTGACGAGACGCCACTCTGCAGGCGGGGTCGAGGGTTTAGGAAGAAGAAGGCGAGGACGGTGTTTAGTCCAGAGCCGTAGATTTTCATTTGTTGTACTGTTAGATGTTTTGTTAGATTCTTATTTGTAGTATTGGTAGATGTTTTGTCAGATACTTATTTATTTCGTTGATTAGTTTCTTGTTTGTTTGATTTTGTTGTTATTTATTTATGTTGTTGATTTCATTATCTCAGAGCACACAAAAGGATTTCAAAGAAACCACATATCTAAAATATCGAAAATATTCCAAACGAATACGATACGACCAAAAATCAATTTAAACCACATTCAAAATTAAATAAATAACTCTTAACAAATTACAATTTTGTATTTTTAAAATAAAAAAATAAAGGGACCTCTACGGCATATAGCGGCCCCAGGGACCTCTACGGCATTCTGCGGTCACCCTCATATGGGTCCGCTCCGGCATTCTGCGGCCGTGCTAGTTTTAGAATTGTCAGAAAACCGTGGTTATTTGGTTTATTTATTTTTTTAAAATGGTATAAATAAAAATTTCGGATTTTCATGCAAATAATATCCAGTCATGTTGAGGTGGCATCTAACTAAAATCCGAAAAGGTAAATGTCGCTCTTTCGTACCTTTTTAAGGTCCATTCTTATCCACCGACCCAACTTTATTGACAAACTAGGAAAACAATAAGTACACTTGTATGCCACGTGTCGCCTCAAAAGCAATCTTCAGACGTGTCCACGTAAAAAGTGATCTGGATCAAATCCAACCAGATTACGTGGCCCGACACCTCCTTGCTTACAGGGCTGAATCATAGTGCAAAAACGTGCCATGCCGTGACTAACACGCCGTGACTTTGGTTTCGTGTCGTGTCATGCCTTGACCAAGTTAATTTTTCATGTGCCGTGCCGTGACCAAAATGTTAAGGGGTGGTCACGGCACGCGAGTCACGCCGTGCCTAAACGTGTCGTGACCCTACGTGATTCGCGTAACTCACGTGACCATTTAATCATAATTTAGGTTAGTTTATTCAAAATTCACCATTAAATTAATATCTAAAGGTTCTAATTACACGTGACTCGTGTGACTACGTGTCGTGTCGTACTGTGTCAAAGTTTCAAAAGATGAGCACGGTACACAAATAGTCACGACACGAGACACACGAGTCACGGTACGTAACTAACATGCGTGTCGTAACCGTGCCGTTCCGTAACGGAGCCAGCTCTGCCGTGCCATTTTTCCCACTCTAGCTCAGATTACAGCTAGATTACATGGCCCGGCTGATCCAGCTAGATTACATGGCCCGACACCTCCTTGCTTACGGGGGCTGAAATTACGACACGTCAAGCGTACAGGTCTTCAGTAAAATGCTCAAGGACCACAAAGTAAACAATGATAAAGTGAAATGGATAAGTGTCAAACGGTGAGCGTGTCGTCTGACGAGGAAACCCAAGAGAAAAGATGCGTCGTACTCGTTGAATTTAATTCTGATATACCGAATTGACAAAGTACCTTTCATTACAATTTTTTTTCTAAGCATCTGTCAGCGAACCGGATAAGTCTGATTGAATATTTGATTTTGATTTGTCAGCAAATGGATAAAATTTGTCTTTCTTTGTCAAATGACACACGTGGGAGGCTAACAGCTCTTGCGCTCGCTACCGGATCCATATCCTCGACGGTACCGTAAAAGATTCCCTTTTACAATTAGCTATTTACGGTTTGAGATTAACTCTCAGCCGGTTTAGGATTCGGGCTGACTGAGGGGACAGTATTATTAGGCTTTGCGATTCGTGCCAAGTTAAAACGAACGGTCCAGATCAAGTAATTGTAAAAGATTCTCTATTACGGTACCGTCGGTGATATGAATTCCTCGCTACCAGCCTCTCAAGAAAAACAATTACGTGGGATGGGAGGCCTAAATTTAATATAAAATATCAAATGGTATATTTTCTTAAAAAATGAACTCGTATCTAAAATCTCAACGCAAAAGATATACAATATTTTTAATGCATCTGTCCACGTTTAGAAATTAATGTTGTTGAATTTTTAGAAAAAAAAACAGATATTTTTAATAATTTTAAAAAATATGAAATGTGAAAAGTACATTTTTTTTGGAATGATGCAGTGTGATTGACTATTTAAACAAGATCTTCCTATCAGAACCTAATTCAATAATTAGAATCAACTACTACAGGGTTATTATTTTTTTTTAACATTTTGTGGAAAGAAGATGAACTTTTTTATCAAAGAACCTGAGAATTTATTTTAATTAGAACTGTTGACAGAAATATTCCTTATTTTTTAAATTAAATATTTCTTATTATTAACATCAGCTTTGGGATGATTTATTTAAAAATGTTCATCTCATTTTTTCTAATTATATGAGTTCAATATTGACTATGTTTTGCCACCATTTTATTTTTGGCAGTAGTCTAGTATTTTTCGATTAAACCTCAAAATATGTATAATTATATTACATTTGATATAATATGTGTTGCTTGCAACTTAATATTTCATCTATAATGTGAAACAATAAGATAATATCAATGGCGTATTTATATTAATAATCATACAAAATACGTAATATATATAGTACGCATTTTTTGTAGAGAAGATTATAATTATAATATGGCAAAATATATATATATTTGCTTGGTATGAAATCAGTGTTCCAAAAAGTTTTATCTTTATGATTTCTGTATAATATACTTCTTTATATTTATATGATGAAACAACAGTTATACTTATTTCAAATAAAAATAATAGCCTATAGAAAAGAAAATAGGTTTCATAATGTTTGTTTATATCTGACAATAATTATTTTATTACGTGTTTGATACTAATCACGCAATATAATTTTTTTTTCAAATTTAAATTTTGTAATTTTTTTTTTGTATTTTTCAGCTATCTTATACTGATTTATCAATTTAAGAAAGAATAATAACTTAACTGTTATTATCTTTAAAAAGACTACTTACATATGCTGCTATATTTTGACGACTTAAAATATATATATTATTTTATATAGTTGGTTTTATTTATAAATTGTAAATTTATTATTTTAATTTTAATTTACTAAATTTAGAAACCATAATATTTATTAAATCAAACTCGTTATTTATTGATACACAGTGGATGCTAACAGGCTGTGAGAAGCGGCCTCTGTTTAGCGCTTTTTCTGGCAACGGGATTTTAAGGTCTGAACAAATCCATTTGCATTCGCATGAAATTCATCCTTGCTAAGAAACTTTAATTGAAATATGTCTAGAATCATTTTCCATTAAAATATCAAGATTGTATTGACATTTGTTTTGTTTTCTGTAGAATGTTTTTCATTGATTTGTAAAGAGGAGACAACGTATTTATAGACAAGCTTAGATCTAAACTAGCCTTACAAACCATCGCTAAATTAGAGTTAAATATCTGAGGTTAAATTTGAATAGAAGAGAGAAACAGAAAATCTGTTAACGCCAGGAGAGGTTGAATTATCTCCAGTATTCATCTAAATGGAGACATCCATTGCTCATCTTATATCCATGCATCAGAAAAGCATATTACACAAAACGAAAACTAAAGGCTTGGACAGGAAATTAATTGAAGCGAACATAAAAGTCGAGAAACAAAATGAACTTGCACATTACACACATGCAAATACACAATCTATATATCAAACAGAGCAGACTCTACTGTATATATGACAGGCCAGTTATATCCAAATCTCGATCTCCAGTCGACGGTGGTGGCTTTTGTTTCAGCTCCGGGGCCCGCTGTTCTGGCCCATCAGCACTTTGCGTTGCACTGGCTCTCGGGTGTGCTCTTTCCCTAGACATTTCCGTCTTGTCCTCAGCTGCATACATCCCACCGCCATATGCTTCTTGAGTCAACGGCTTCATTTCCGATATGTTAGACGCTTGCGTTTGCCTTGTTTCCTGTGGGCCCTCTTTGTCATCACCTTTGTTTGATCTGTCCGCTTGATCTGCTTCTTCTGGCGTGTATTTCTCCATGGCAATTGGGAAGTGATGAAGTACGAAAGGAGAAGCAGTACAAAAGTTACTAAATAGGACTCGAACTTGCTGAGTTTTGACACGTCTCACTTTTGCATTGTTACGTGGAACTATCAGGAATTGACGCGTCTCATGGCGGTTCTACTGACCCAAATAAAGGCTTCTCAGGTGCTGGGCCTGTCTAACAGGCCCTTTTAATAGTAAAAGCCTATGGAAATATTTTGTCAGTGACCTTCTATAGTTGAACTACATCTGAAATTTTGCATTGTTTCGGTTCATATTTTTATCATATATAATAACCTTTTTTTTGTTTTGAAGCAAAAATGTATTGTTGAATATTGAATAATATAGAAAATGTGTTCGTTGATTAAAATAATTTTCCTGAAATATTTAAATCACATGATAAATCTCAATAAAAATTCTGCTGCCTAACTTTTTAAAAAACAAACACAAGGAATTCTTTAAAAGCAATCAAGCAAAAAAAAAATGCACCAACTTATTAAAACGGACAAGATTAAGCAAACACATGGTGCACAAATTTGCACCAACTTTATTTTGTAAGGATATTATATAGAGTCCGGCTACTATAACACTAGTGTCATTCCAAACTAAATAACACTACATCTTAAACCATTGGATCTACTTTAATATTCGTGCACAAGATAGGACTGGAATGACACTAGTGTCTTGCACGAATATTAAAGTAAATCCAATGGTTTAAGATGTGGTGTTATTTAGTTTGAAATGACACTAGTGTTATAGTAGCCGGACTCTATTATATATTGTTACACAACAAGACTTACTTATGACTTATCAAACAAAAATAACTAAATTTTTATATATTGAGCAGATACAATTTATTCAATTAGAACATATAATAGAAAAAGTTAAGTATTCTGTTAAAGACACTTGGCAGCCACTGTCAAGTTTTTCAAAAATAAATAAATAAGTATACTGTTAAGGATTCAATTAGTGAAAATACTTGAGAGAGTTATTTTAATGGACCTTATTTTAGAATACGCGATTATAAAAAAGTACACTTCAAAGGAGGACGACTGGACGAGGCATCAAAAGTTGCTTTCTGGTGCAATTGCCAGGTCAGCAAGGTTCCGGCTGAGGCGCTGCAAACACAATTGCCATCAGGTAACCCTCCAACAGATAGTTCTTACCAGTGCTACGTTTAGGGGTGTTCAACCGGTCGGTTCGGGTCAAACCGAACTTTTTTTACCGACCGCGGTTTGAACCGAATTTTGAAAACCCAACTGAACTGACCGAATTAAAATTCCAAACCGATCTAAAACCGAACCGATTAAACCGATTTAAACTTCGGTTTGTTCGGTTGAACCGAATACAAACATTTCAAGTTACAAATAAACATTTCAAAACCGGTTGGTTCGGTTCAAACCGATTTGGATAACATTTTTGATACCACACAAGCCGGTTTTTGATAAACCGATCCATTTTTTATTAAACCGGTTGGAAAACTAAACCGAACTAAACCATTTAAACCGAACTTCTTCGAAAACTAAACCGAACCGAACCATTTAAACCGAACAACCGATCCAATTAAACCAAAATTTGCCGGTTCGGTTTAAAACCGAATAAACCGATCCATTTGAACACCCCTAGCTACGTTGACGGATCATGGGAAGTATTGGGTAAAGCTGGTATCAGGTTATATCTGCTAAAGAACAGCGAGCTGGTAGAGTGGGTATCAAGAGGAACCGATGCTGTCAGTCCCAGTCTAGTTGAAGCACTAGCCTTTTTGGAGGGATGTAAACTGGTACTCAAACATTCAAATGAAATGGGCATAGTGTTATCGGATTCTAAATTGACTATTCTCTCCATTAATGTGGAGTACCCCCTGCATTCAGAATTGGAAAAACTATAATGAAATCTGTCAAATCTAATTACTAATTAAGCAAACAAGGGGTGGGATGCAAGGAAGGTACTGCAGCAGGGAGGAAATAAATCTGCTGTTATTCCGATCCCAACCATTGGCATTTGTTGAAATTCGTGCATGAAAAACTTACTTCGTTGAGATTCGCACATGGAATAGTTTGAACGGTTGGTATCAGAGGAATAATAGGTTCGTGTTATTCTCAAATAATAACAACAGATTTATTTCCGCAACAGAGAAGATGAGAATATTATAAATTTGGAATTGCAAACATACTGACAAATCAGGGGAGAATTTACGGCTGGGAAAGAAAGGGTTTCATCTTTTCAGAATTAAGTGCCGTGGAGTAATTGTAAAGCCTACGGGCTGTGTAAACACCAAAAAAAGTAAGATATTTGCTATTAATTTTACTTTTTTGTCACCACAGAACAATAGCAAGTAAATAATAACTTCATTTTAGTAATTTCAAACTTTTAACAAGCGACCCAGTTCGTAATCATGTTGTAGGTGGACCAATTTGAACGAGCTAGTTATGATTTTAGATTCCGAACAGAAAATTGTAGTTCATGATTGGCCCGTGGCTTGTCAGACTGAACTGAATTGGTTCGTTATCAGCTTGGCAGTTGCATAACCTTTGTATATACCTTTCATAATGTAAATTTAATTTCTGTAGCACATCTTATCAATTATGAGTAAAATAAAATAACATTTATACAATAAATTAATTATCGAGCAATATCAAGCAAATTAATTACCATAAATTAAGTTTGCAAAATTAATCCTTACTTTTTCTTTCTTTCCTTCCTATAAACATTCTAACAATTTTCAAGTTCCGCCAAGAGTTCTGGCAGAAGGTACCGCCAAGAGTAATTCTAACAATTTTCAAGTTCCGCCAACAATTTTCAACGAAATGATGTAAATTTCTCAGGGAAGCAAAAGGTACCGCCAAGAGTTCTGGCAGATAAAATTTGTGTTGAATATGCCTGGTGGATACGATGCTGTTGAATTGAGACAAGCAGGAGAATAAACGGGTATAGCAAGAACTAGGAATACTGCTGTTAATCTCTTTTAGCTAATTGGGATGCTTTAGATTCTGTATAAGGGAGTGGTACAGGCTGTGCGATCAAATGCGGAATGCTGATGTATGGATGCTCTATTTCTTTTAATCTGTAGTTGGTAGCCTCTACCAACCTTTCAAAAAAAAAAAAAACAATTTTCAAGTTCCATATTTCTGACCATGCTAAGAAAGAGCTGTCACTCCAGGTTCCGAACCAGGCAATGAATTTAATTGATGTGCTTACTTTGAACAAGTCTCTTGTTTCAATTGATTATGGATATTTTGATAAGTTTGTTAACAATTTCGTCCAAGAAAATTGAACCCAATGCATGACAGCAAGCAAACCAATGTCTTATAGCATGACTTTGAGTCAATGATCTTGACTCGACAAGTCAAGAGCGGCCATTCTGAGTCAATGATCTTGATTGTCGACCTTAAAATAGAATATCTATAGACCTTTGGAAATTTTTGTTTGTACAAAATAACGCGGTTGTCATGATTTTGCCAAAGAATATTCATCGATCTAGTATGGATGATCATGATTTGGTTTGGGTTATGATGTTTCAAAAAGAATTGATGGATGGATCGGACCGTTGACTGGACAAGACCC
Organism: Carex littledalei; assembly: GCA_011114355.1. Taxonomy (NCBI): domain Eukaryota; kingdom Viridiplantae; phylum Streptophyta; class Magnoliopsida; order Poales; family Cyperaceae; genus Carex; species Carex littledalei. The sequence continues at coordinate 2,170,290 of CM022105.1, forward strand.
CCCGAAATTTTTATTTATACCATTTAAAAATAAATAAACCAAAACACCTCAAATTATGGAGAATTCGAAAAATATCAGGATCTCCAAATCAATCTGTGGTCCCCAACCATTCTTGGAGGGCCGCAGATTGATTTGGAGGCCCCTAAAAAATCTAAATATATTTAATATTACAGTGCATTTTTGGGTTTTGGGGGGCCGCCAAGCCAATTTGCAACCCCCAAAAAATGAAGCCGCAGATTGGCTTGGAGACCTTGGTATTTTTAGAAATCCCCACAAAACATGATTTTTTAGTTTATTTTTTTTAATATGATATAAATAAAAATTTCGGTCTGACCCCACATACGAATAAAGAAATGAGAACGAAATGTGGAAAATATTGATCATATTTAATTTACATTTTGAATTTTTGTGGAATTTTAGCCAGCTAGTTTTTGTTCCAAAATTAATACAGGTGATTTAAAACTCTTCTGGAATAATGCAATTTAATTAGTATTTTCGATAACTCAAATAAGGGTGTGTGTGTGCCGAATTTTTTTAGTTACCATCTTTGTGAAATGAATAAACGGAGGTGCTATTAATTTTGGAGAAATTTCATTTTTACCAGTTACACAGATAATAGTTGTGCACCTCCCAAGAATGCTGATAAAAATGAAATTTCTCCAAAAACAATGACATCTCCGTCTATTCATTTCAAAAAATGGTAACTAATAAAATTGAATAAGCTTTGTGAATTTGAATATTGCATGATGTCGAAATCTTTAAATATACCATTAAAAAAGTTAAACTAAATAACTACGATTTGGTCAAAATTCTATTTTTGACATGATCGCAACGTGAAATTGCAGTTAGAAATTGAATGTCCGCAACTTCACGTTGAGGATACATTTCATTTTTTTTTCTCACAACTTTGGTTTTCAGCACTGATTGATTAAGAAAATTATTGGATTGGACCATAAAATGTGTCCTCAACGTGAAATTACGGACACCTAATTTTGTCCGCAAATTCTCGTTGCGGCCGTGTCAAAAATAAAATTCTAATCGTGGTTATTTGGTTTAACTCTTTTTTTTTAAGATGGTAAAAATAAAAATTTCGGTGTATGATGCTCGCATAGGTGATCTGTGTTAAATATGATATACAAATTTTAAATATTTGTCCGCACATGTAAACTACATATGTATTACATGGTTATATATTAATTTTGCTTCAACGCATCACTTTTTAATGAAAAAACAATAGAATTAATTTAAACCGTTATTTAATTAAGGACAACAGGAAAAGTAAATAAATAGATTCAGTTTTGATTTTCTTTTAGCAAATCTAATGGATTAAATTGAGATAACTAAGAAATATTCAAAATATCTTCTATTTTACTTTTAGTATATTTTCCTTTGAAATTAAATATTCACATTAACATAAAGATCCATATAAATTGTAACACCCGGTAATATATACTCTTTTAATTATTTTAAACTTATTTATAATATTAGAAATTGAAAAGTTTTAATTGTAAAATTGCAAAACTTAAAAAAAAAAGAAATAAGCCAACATGGCAAAATAGCCACGCGGCCTCCATGCCTTCCTCCTTGATTCCTTTTGCGTGACACACATGTCACTTCACATATGCTCTTTTAATTATTTTAAACTTATTTATAATATATGAAATTGAAAAGTTTTAATTGTAAAATTGTATAACTTAAAAAAAAAGAAATATGCCAACGTGGCAAAATAGCCACGCGGCCTCCATGCCTTCCTCCTTGATTCCTTTTGCATGACACACATGTCACTTCACATATGCCCTCATAAAATCCCTGTAAATCTTCCTAAATCAATCTCTAAACAGAAAAAAATAAAAACCAAAAAATAAAAGAAAAAAAATAGAGAAAGACATTGGAAAAGAATGAAAAGAAATATTTTGATATTTGATTATACATCCGATTGGAATTTCAATTACGTCGTGTTGATTCTGAGCAACTGTTGTAACTTGATTTGGATTTCTGAATTAATCGCTATCAGGTAATCAAACTTATCTATAATTTGAGTTTTCGATTTGTATGGTTGATTGGGTATTGAATTGGTTAATTGGATTATGATAGTATATTTAACTAGAATATGAGGTCTAGATACTGAAATTGTTTTTAATGGAGTTGAATGCTGAGAATTGTCTGTTTTAGGGGTTCCAACTGTTATTATTGAAACCTAAACTCAATTAATATTATCGGTTAAATATGCACACATAATTTGATATTTAATTATTATTAAGTCAATTATAGAGAAGTCGTTAAATAACTGATAATTTAATTTTATAGCTGACACCATATTGTTTATTCGTATTGTTTATGTTTGTTTTTGTTAGGACTTGGGCTATTGCCTATTGTGTCCGGATTTTTTTGTTTTCCGCTAATCCGCTCTGTGCGCTGTCACAGCCACGTGCCAAATCCCTAGCAAGTAGCAAGTGACCCACGCTCCATGTGGGCTGCTACAGCCACAACCTTTCCTTTTTTGTTTTTTGTGTTCCTTATATTCTCCATTTTATATGCATGGAGACATCCATTTTTTTCTATTTCTTATTTATATGTACGAAGGACATCCATTTTATTTATATGTATGGAGACACCACTCCATATCAAATCTTTATACAATGTATAAGTTCGCATTAAAATCCACATATACAGTATGCAGTGACCTTCTGTATACATAAAAAAATTATATTTTAAAACATTAATTCCAACCCGATTAACCCAAGAGTATCTATTGTATTTACCTGAGAAAATCCCAGTCGAGCAACTTTATTTCGGACCTACCCTTGTATGGATCAGAGTCTTTGAGATTCGTGTCTTATTAAAATAAATGGTCCGGATCTCATTTTATCAGTCTTTGATTCGTGCACTGACTTGACATGAAGTCACTTGTTACGTAGAATTGAAATCTTACGTACCGTTCAACAAATTTGAACTAATAACTAGTTTTGCACGGTGGGGTTCAGTATTCAATAATAGATGGATATTTCAGTCCTCTTTCAAGTCTAGAGGAGAGGAAGATCATTGTCATGCAGTCGCAGTCAAAACCCAAAAATTAACCACTGTACCACTGGTGCCTTAAATTCTTGTAAGGTTCTTCCCAAGTTCCTGTCAATTTCCATCAAAGAATTGAATTGGGTTTTCAGTGCAAATACATGTTATATATGTGAGCCCCTCCATGTGCCGATTTTATGTTATAAGAATGGACCCACATTGAATAGATTATCTATGTATTTTCGTTCCATTTTCAGAAGTTCACCAGACACCAGTCTACAAAGAAATGTGAATATCAGATCTAGTGTTGCTTTTATTGTGCAGATTTAACTTTCTTTGTACAATATGCTTTCCGCGTAATAATATACCATATATTTCTTGCACTTCATATCTTGAATATCCAATTTCTTTTTGACCAATCAGAGATAATTGACGTCATTGATATTAATTTAATAAGAACTTTGTAATTGATTATTTAGATAGTCATATCATATATACTTTATAAATTGTAAATTTTATTATTTGGGATTTAGCAAAAGTCCATTATAAAGACAAATTAACCCCAGAAATATAAGGCGAAATTAATGCTACTGGTACAGAACTGAGGACGCAACAGACAAATTCCAAGGACTTAATTTTCCATGTCTTCCTTCTAATATGCACCGTGTGGGGCCCCATATAATGCCTTTCTTACCGGCTTTGCCGGTTTGCCCCTTATATAATCACAACCATAGTTGTTAATTCTTTACAGCGCTCAAATTAAACATCAAATATATACAGCACTGCCCTTGCTACTACGAAAGATATAATGGAGAGGTGTGTAGGTAGTAATCCGGAAGTGGATTTGCCGGGTTTTCGGTTCCATCCGACAGAACAAGAACTCATCGAGTATTACCTCTCACGAGTCGCACACGGCAAAACACTGAAATCAGAGATCATTCGAATGCTTAACATATACCTATATGACCCTTGGGAGCTCCCCGGTACTTCTGAGAATTAATTTGTAAATATAGTTCATTTAAGTTCTGCTGTGCAATTATGATAACTAACACTCAAAACTTACACTATTTAATTTACAGGACTGGCGGTTGGGGAGAGAGAATGGTACTTCTTTGTGAGACTGGATAAGAAAACTGGAGGGAATGGAGGCCGGCCAAACAGGACGACCGAACGGGGTTTCTGGAAGGCCACAGGCTCTGACCGAAAAATATTGCGGGCAGCAGAGCCGAGGCAGCTTATCGGGATGAAGAAGACGCTGGTATTCTACAAGGGGAGGGCCCCACGAGGTGCCAGGACGGATTGGGTCATGAACGAGTACCGATTGCTTGACACTACCCGATATGCCATGCCTCCTCAGGTATGCTACATCTGCAAATATCTGGTCATAAAATAGCAAATTAAAATAGCATACTGTCATGTTAATTTGAAAAATCACACATGGTTTTGATTTCAAAAGCTGATTATCCACTGCACGAGTAATTAATATTTTTTAGAGTACACAATACATAAGTAATTAAAATTAAAACACATCAATTACTGTCATAGTTTCTTCATAAGAGACTGGAAGGAATACCAAATTAGCAAATTCCTAGAGCAACCATTTGAGCAAGTAATCATACATGTAAGAAACATTAACATTGCTTTACTTCGAAATTAATAAATAACAGTACTGCATGCAGGATGATATAGTATTATGCAAGATATATCGCAAGGCAAAATCAATGAAAGAGTTGGAGCAACGGGCAGCGATGGAACAGGTTAATCAAGTTTCATTTGACGAAGCCAGTTCTTCAACAAATGCAGATAATTCATCATCTGAAAATCAAGAACATCCGGTCATGACATCAACCCAATTAAACGTTCAAGATGTAAGGAACACAACAGATGAGAGGATCAAGCAAGAAATAGAAGTTGTATCTGAATCAACGGCGTTGTTGCAATCAGTTAATGAATTACCTCCTCTTGAGATTCAAGTACCAAATTATAACTTTGATGTCATACATGACACATTGTTATCTCAGATGTGCAGTGCATGGCTAGATCAGGGATCTCCATATGCCAATTTGCTGAACTTTTAAATGCTAACATAAAAGGCATGTAATGGTATGGTATTTGATAGAGTATGTATCTGATGTATATTATAACTAATATTTTACCCTTTGGATGGTACTCAAATATTTTAAAAACAATTGGAGAAATTTATGTATTTAGAAAAAAGCAAAGCTCGAAAGTTTGGGCTGTCCTTTTTCTAATGGTAAGTACTTATTTTGTTTGCTTACGAGGGATCTTTTCCCTCGAAACTTACCAAATTTATACCTGTACTTATTGGGACCAGTCTTGTTTTTTCTTCATTCTTATTTAACTTGTGCATAAATGTGGTTTTATAGTTATATCAGTGTTTCAATAGATATTCAATTTGGAGGTGTTGTCTTCAATCGTTATTGTAATAACTGGCTAGTAGAGGAACAAATAGGCTAATCCTTGAACTAAATTTTGATTGACTTAAATATTTTTAATAGCATAATCGATGAATTATGGTGGGCTTTAATGGCAGTTGAATGTGGCAGGCTACGTGTGGCAAATCTTTACTGACGGTCTAGAAATAAAGTGGACCGCCAGAATTTCTCAGCGGTTCGAGTATTTTTAAATTTTTTCGAAAATCATAGATATTTCTATATTTTTCTATTTAATTATGGATATTAATAAAAACAAATCGGCATAAAAAACCATACATTAGCTCAATTTTTGAGCTAGTAAAATATGACGGTTTGAGAAATTAGTTCCAAGTCAAATGTAATTAAGCTGTCAATTTTTTTTGTATCTCTTCGTAGAGAAACGGAGCTCCGTCATTATGCTAAGTCCGTGGTTCTCGGTCAAATATTCAAATAGCGGTTTCCCTAATGTAATCAAGCATCGCAACTAATCTATTTTTGCACCAAAAATCTTTACATAAATCTGATTAAAAGTGAAAATGGAGTTGCTACATCTTTGGGCAGAGTTTTTTTTTTTTTTTTTTAAACTACTGATTAAGCCAAGATTGTATTAGCCCAGCGTACCGGTGTTACATGCTTTCCCCACAAAATACAAAAGAATAAAAAAAAGAGAAAAGCAAATTACGAACTCCCATCAAAATACACTGATCAGCAGACCTTCTCTCACAGAACACTCTCTTCCATTATCCGGTTTACCAGTATACTCGGAGGTACATAAACATCTCTGAAAGTCTTGCCGTTCCTGTGCTTCCAGATGTGCCAGCACGCGCAAATGATTTTTGAAACCCAAATTGAGATCTTTACTCCCTCTATCCTCCTTGCAATAAGTATTGAAGCCTCCCACATCTCAGCTAGGGATGCTCCATCGGTTGTGAGAAAACCATATCTCCAAATTCCGGCAATCTGATTCCACACGTCTTTCGCATATGTACAAGTAAACAATAGATGTACCAATGTCTCTAATGCTCCTGTGCGGCATGTCTGACATTGTTGGTGACAATTAAAACCTATACGCGCCATTACCTCGTGCGTAAGGAGCTTCCCTCGCAACATGAAATAAACGAATAACTTTGCATTAGGCGGTGCCTTGCACTTCCAAATTGACTGATAACGCCATTTGATTTTTTCCACCACTGATCATGGCCTTATACACTGAACTGGCTGAGTATAACCCTGATTGTGAGCACTTCCAGATTAATTCATCTCTATCATCCGTTAACAGAACCGGGGGAGCAACATCATATAGCAGCGACAAGGCATCCCTTAGAGATATCATGGGTATTGGAGGTCGTTCTGACACATTGCCGGGTGGAATTAGTGGCATACCATCCCATCTATCAAACCAAAAGGATATTGACTGATTGATGAATTCAAATTGTCTACCTACGTTTAGATCACAAGCACATGATCCTACCGTGTAGTATAATTGGAGTGTCAATCCACAGGGATAGTGTATTAGATTATAAACACTTTTCACTAGTCTAGGTGCTCCGATTGGTTGAAAACAGTTTAGAAAATAATTTTATAATAGTTTTGAAAACAGTTTGTTGGGTTCAATACCCTAAAGTTGTAAGCGGTGGCGCTAATTGTGCTAATGTTAGAATTAAACAATTAAATAGAGATTATCTAGGGTTCAGGTTTTTTCCTTCTAAATTATGCAAAATATATATTTTTGACGTCTCTCTACCCCGCATGCGGCCTGTCACTCCGTATGTGGCATATATTGTCCCACAGCTACCCCGCATGCGGCACTGTTACCCCTAGATAATCTCTAAATTACAATTACGATCGCAAGATCTAGATAATCTTCTATGTACGTGATTTGAAAGGTTTTCTGATCTTGCGATCGGCTTTTGGGCTAACAGTTCAGAGTATTATAAGTATGCAATTAACTTTCTCACACAAACCTAATTGTTCATATTATATTTTACCCCTCAATTGATTATCCCAAAGACCCTACCTAATATAGGTGTTTCCTAATATAACTTAAATTACAATTTACGCTATCTTGCCAAGGGAGTCTACTGGGTTCTAACTCTAGTCTTTGAACCACTGCCTAGGCGCTAGTACTTACATATTTGTCCCTCACACAAGAACACAACGACTTAGATTACTTTGACATATAGTAGAGAGAACTATACTATTTTTCTGCAATGCTTAATTTTAATCTTCTTTGCTCAAATGATTTGAGGCTCCCAAATAAAATTACACGTGGTCACAAGTCACAACGACCAGTCTTGGCAGAGAATTTGGAGTCCGCATCGCTGCATTAACTCAAAAGAGCATCTTTTGAGTTAATACATCTCGGCCGTCTGATTTTAAACGGAGTCAATCCGGCACCGCCTATAAAGCAGGAAGCTCTTCAATATTAGTGTAGATCTGATCGGTATGGATCTTAAAGCTAATCATACGGTACATATGCATTAACTCAAAAAGATTCTTTTTTGAGTTAATGCAGATCTCTTATCTCTCTCCACGACCGGATCCGATTTCATTCGATAGTCGCCGTGCTCCAATCAAGATGAGGATAAAGACTCTATGTTTCAAGCTCCGATGATAAATAAAGAAAATGAATCCAAACAATAAAATAAATGCACTTTGTATAAAAAGGAAATTGTTTTTTATTGAACTTAATTTATCTTTACACATAATGGAACTGTTCTAAGTTAGCGGCTCCTATCAAAGACCTCAAAAACCAAGCCTCTCTTCTAACATCTTCAATTGCTATCGTTGTTGTCATCTAAAATGAAAATGACACATTACATCTGAGGAAAAAGATTTAGTACTCAGATATCCTGGAGGAAAAAAAAAACTTGTTTTATTTTTGAGCTACCAACATGTCTTCCTGTTCCGACACAAGAATCATTTTCTTTCAAATAAATTAAGGACTCCAAACTATAGACTTAAAACTTCATTTGATACTTTCCAATACTGTAACAATTAATGCATGTGTAAATTGTGTTTGTAGGTTACAAAATCACCATCTTCCTGACAAATCGAAATATTAGTAAAAAGAAAAAAAAACAATTCAATTTATTTCAGACCGGTAGTCTTTTTATTTGGTACAACAATTCTGATAATAATCTCCAATACAACAATCAATCTTCACCAATAAAATAAATGAAAGAGACCTACCATTACAATTCAGAACTGATTACAAGTCAAATTAAATTAGAACATTTCAAATATACACAGATAACAATTTTACTAATAGAATATTTTAATTTCACAAATGCTAACATATTTTAAGTTTGTGGTATTGAAACCTCGCACTCCCGGTCTTCTAACCATGTCTCAAATTAGTACTAAGAATACTATAATAGTAAGTCCATATGTGCCAATTTTATGAGAGAACTAAAAAATCTCTTATTTTAGATAACAAAGGATAACTACTCAATCTGTTTTCATTATGGCGCATGGAATTTAGACATTTGTAATTTTCAGTGTGGCGCCATGTGCAATTATCCAATAAATCAAAAGTGGTTTGTAATTTCATTCTCTTAAACGAAACAGTTTAAACAATTTCAGTACACAAGAGAGAAAGATAAAAATTTAAACAAGTCTGTAAAAATAAAAAGGAAAATTAACTTAAAACTTAAAATTCCATCTAACTGCCTCTATCCATTATTTCACCAATAAGGAGAAAAACAAGGGGCTCCTTGTAAGTTTGCCATTTCTCATCTGACAACTCATCCGTTTGCTACTAGTGTCTAGTAACTTGAATTGGCGCCATCTACTCCATTTTAAAACTCGATCTCATCCCACTATTTACGAGTGATTGTTGCTTATACCTTAGACAAGAACCACCCATTATTTAATTTTCTTGGCTCTGTTCCATGTTTTGACATCATACAGGAAAGAAAGTTCAACAAAATATAACTGATTTGGTTACAGAGTTTCTGATTCTTTAGGAATTCACATCACAATTTTTACCATTTGGTCCTCACCATCACTTTTATTTAGTAAAAAACAATAATCTTAGTCGACAAATGAGGAACAAGTTATTGCGATGATGTATCATGCAAATGAGAAAGTGGCTTATTCCATATTAGTGTTGACTAAGATGACAATAAGGAAAATATGATGCTGATAAAATGTCAGGGACCAAAGTTGTAATTTGTTTGAAACTTCCAGGACCAAAATAGGAAGTGGACAACATTGAGGATAATTATTGATAATTGACTTAAAAAAACTTAAGAGTTCTTAGAAAGGAGTAAACAAGAAGATAAATAAGAAGAAATGAATGATGTGACATAATCATCGACGAAACCATCATAAATGTTGAACTCTACCAATTAGAAGGTAATGTTCTCGTAAATTGGGGATCGTGATTTTGAATAATGGAAAGAAATAAATTTACTGTTCTATCACAAAAAGGAATAAACTTATTGTTCTATCTTTGCAAGGGCAAATCACCAAAAGGAATAAACAAAATTACTCTTCTATCACAAGGAATAAATTGGAGATCGTGATTTTGCACAAATTGAAATAATCGAAATAAATAAATTGGGGATCGTGATTTTGCGTGGATCACCCAAAGAAACAAACTTATTGTTCTATCATAATCTTTGCAAGGGCAAATCACCAAAAGAAATAAAAAAATTGTACCATGCAAATTCTCACATAATTGAATAAGAGACGGAAGTGCACAAATTATAAGAATGAAGGGTCGTACCATCGAACAGGAGGAAGAAGGGTCATATAGGATGAAGAAGAAGGAAGAGTTGTACCGTCATGCAGCGTCTCTTCACTCAGTGGTAAAATTTTCGATCAGTTCGCGATGAAGAAAAAGATGCTTGAAGGCAGTCTATTAAATTTTAATTGTAAGTGTGGCCATATGTGTGGCGAGTATGTTTTTAATTAAATTTAAATTTCTACACATAAAACATATGGATTTAATTAAAAGAAGACATATTTTTTGATTGAAGGGCTCATAATAAATTTGAATTTTCATCTTTTAATCGTAGCTGTTGGCGGATAGGAACATCAACATACTTAATAATGAAATGGCGATATGATTTTATATCTACTAAAAAAAACTAAGAAAAAAAACTAACAAAGAAAATCTTCAAAATCAGAAACTATCAACATCTTAATTAATAGTACATATCTTCTAATATCTTGTAGCATGTAGGCAGCATATCACCAATATTAACATAAACCAGAGTCTGGAAGAACAAATATGAACTCGCTCAATTCTAGACATATATATTTTTTAAATTTTTTTTTTTAAAGTTTAACAGAGGCTGTCAAGATTTTGAAATTTCTTTTTGAGTAAAGATGTTGTCCCCCGCACTCCAGTCCCCTAAACGTCCCCCCATTCTAACTAACTATGTCAATCATTAAACCACCTTGAAAAACGTGTAAAACGTGTAAAAGATGTGTCCAGTTTTTTGGGAAAATACTTGATATCTTAGGTATGAATACTTGATGAATTATATATGAATATTTGATATCTTAGGTATGAATACTTTCCATTTTGTATGTGAATTAATTTAATCAATGAATGTAGCACTGGTGGTGTGATCCACGTGACTTTTTGGTTGTGGTCCCCAATCCAGGCTGTTCGTTACTGGTCTCGAAAAACGTGTAAAAGATGAGTAAGTGATGTGTCCAGTTTTTTTTTAAATACTTGATATCTTAGGTATGAATACTTGATGAATTATATATGAATATTTGATATCTTAGGTATGAATACTTGATGAACTATATATGAATATTTGATATCTTAGGTATGAATACTTTCCATTTTGTATGTGAATTAATTTACTCAATGAATGGGGGGACGTTTAGTGGTCCCCAGTTGTACTTTGACCGTTAGTTAGCGGGGGAACGTTTAGGGAACTGAATGAGGGGACTGTTAGTCGATCCCTTTCTTTTTACATCCTCTTTACGCCAAAATGATTATTTTTTAATTTTAGTTGTGCTACTATGTATCTTCAAGGAAACATCTGAGACTAGGGCCATAATTCACTAGGTAGACCTGTGTTTGTCATTTAAATCCAGTTCATCCTAATAATTGGGCTGGACGCGTGGACGGCAGGGATAAGGGATTCTTTCAAAGACCGTAGACTTGACTTGGCATTGACTCGTTGACCAGTTCATCCATAATTGGGCTGGACGCGTGGACGATGAGGATTTTGCCAAACGCCGTAGACTTGACATGCATTGACTCAAGTCTTGGCATTGACTCGTTGACCAGTTCAGGTCACCGTCCGGTAAACAAACAGCATGCGATAAAATCGGTTCGGCAACTTAATTTCTTAATCCTTGAGATAAAAAAAAAACAAAAACATTCTTAATCCATACTAAATTTAACCATTTAATTTTCGAACTACTTTTTCTTATTGAGAATGACAGCCGTCTTTTTTTACATTATTTCTTATACATAACGTACGGTAAATTATATACGAACCGACCTTTTCAAATTACTGTCAAATTACAAATTTATCCCTATAATCTCTTACGGTCACCTTCAGGTAAGCAAATGACCAGTAGCAGCAATCAGCATCCTTCACCCATTTATAAAAACCCATGCCGCTAGCAGCACAATAGCATCCCATTTTTACATCTGTATTTCATTTCACTGTCAAAATGAGGTTTTTTATAATACAAATCTTTACCATTGCCTTACTTGTTGGGATCTTTTCTACTGGTAAGGCTCAGGCTCAGGGTGTGAGCTCAATCATTACTAGTTCTCTCTATGACCAGATGCTCCCGAAGCGCAATCCATTTTACACTTACGATGCTTTCATCCGTGCCGCAAATGCATTTCCAGGATTTGGCACGACTGGTAATACCGACACCCGTAAGAGGGAGCTAGCGGCTTTCTTTGGGCAAACCTCTCACGAAACAACTGGTTAGATATAGACATGACTATTTTTTTTTTTTTAAAAGAGGCATAAGCCCGTTCCATTGGAACATAAAACCATAATTACAAGGATACTGTTCAGCAGTGAAATAGTCAAGAACGTAAAACAGCAATACCACAGAAGCAACATAGTATGCATAACAACCAAGCTATAAACCAAACCTGTGCGATATCTAAGTACCAAAAGTATGCTAAAGAGGCTATAACTAAGCCACAGAGGAGGATGCTAACTATATTTGCTAAGTACAAAAATTGGTAGTCAAGGGGCTTCATTTTCTAATCAGGTAGCACTGGAAGCTGGTATACCACCATCTCCAACGGCATGTATTGAGCTAGAGGGATTGCGTCTTCAATAATTGGCATCCAATCATCTACAGCTTGTTTCACCTTTTGCTTGACATTTCCTGCCCAATAACCAAGTAGAGATTTAATTAGAAAGATAATCGTTCTAGCTGATTTAGTATTGCAATGATTAAAACATTTATCATTTCGATGCTTCCATATTGTCCAGCACGCAGCACTGAGAACCAATAGGAAACCAATTTTTTCATTGACTGGTAGATGCATTGCAAAATTAAGGATATCATCAAAGGAAAGCCAGTCATGCATCACATCTTGACTTTTCCCTAACCAAAACCACACTCTTTGAGCTAGAGTACAAGTGAGAAACAAATGGGTAATGGTTTCATTGTCAGTACAGAATTGACAAGCTTGGTCTCCAGACCACCCCCTACTAGTTAGGTTGTCTTTGGTAAGTATTGAATTATGTGTGGTCAACCACATAAAGATCCTGATTTTTGGTGGAATAGGTAAAGTCCACCATATCAGTTCTGTGTTGGTAGGTATGACACCTCTAAAGTTTAAAAAATTGTATAAGGAGTGTGTAGTGAACTTCCCTGTATGAGTCCATCTCCAAGCTAGTTGATCTTGGGGTGTTGTAAATGAAATATTACTAATGAGGTGGAGAATTTCAGTCCATTCTACCAAATCCATGCCTTCCAGAGGTCTTCTAAATTGAATCATCAAACCTTGGGAATTAATAACCTCACTAAAAGAGATGTGTTTAGTACTACATTTCCTATATATTACTGGATATCTAGTAGCTAATGAACAATCTCTAAACCATATATCCTCCCAGAACTTACATTGTGATTGCTTACATGGCTGATATTGTACACTAATAGATCCTATATGTTCTAGACTAGATATACACTTCCAAAATGGGGATAGAGGGGTATTGTGTGCAACATACTTATGTAAGATTATAGTTTTCCAAATAGCATTGTAATCAGGGTTTTTAAACCTCCACCACCATTTATAGACATGACTATTCAGTAAATTATCCAGAAGCAAGGTCCTAGCTATTAGTTTGTTTTCTTTCTGTTTTAGAAAAAAAAAATATATTTACTAAATCTCATATTGGTTTTGTGATGAAATCTTCATATGGCTCACATGGGTTTTCATAGACAAAATAGCTAGCTTTTATGTTTGTCTAATTTGCTACTGGTCGTTGTTGGTAAGATTGATAATACAAACTTAGAAGGTAATATTGGTAAGATTGCATATAGCCTGCGCTGTCAAGTGTCTCCAACTATAGTGTCTTTAAGTCTTGCGTATATAATTTTGTGTATTTTTGTTAATAAATTTCAACAGGATATGTCTACATTGAAGAAATTGCAAAAACAGACCCCCCTTACTACGGGAGGGGACCTATTCAACTTACCCAGTAAGTTCTTGGATCCTTCACTTCAATTCAATTCTCCTAATTATCTGCAAAAAAGCTAGTCATAATTTAGTTCAATACAGTTCTTTAAGAAAATATCATGGCATTGAATTTATTAGAGCTTCAGACCAGTTTGGAGTATGGCGGCAGCAACATGATTAAATTTAGAAAAATTGACCCATTAACTATTAATGTATGACTAATAGTTAAAATCAAAGAAAGAGATAAGAGATCAGGGGAAAAAAATTAAGATTACTTTTAGAGAACATGTTGCAGTCTCTTGGATCTTCTAGTATAAATGTTTTGTAATATTGAAGAAGCTTTTACAACGTTCAGAGATCGAGTTTGCTAATATGTTAATATCAAATTACTGATTGCAGCAAGTACAACTACGAACAAGCTGGGAGAGCCATCAATGCCGACCTCGTCACAAACCCCGGTTTAGTGTCCTCCAACCCAGTGATCTCCTTTAAGACAGCTATCTGGTTTTGGATGACTAAACAGTCCCCAAAACCATCTTGCCACGAAGTCATGACGGGTCAGTGGGGCCCATCAGACGCTGACAAGGCAGCCGGCAGATGGCCAGGCTACGGTCTAACCACCAACATTATCAATGGTGGCCAGGAGTGCAACGGTGCGAGGCCAGACCTAGTTAGAGACCGGGCTGGTATCTATAAGAGATACTGTGACATGCTCCATGTGAGCTATGGCGATAATCTTGGTTGCAAGAACCAGAAGCCATATAATTAATTTTGGGTGTTGTGGTGAGAAGTTGATGGGAGTATGACTAAGGCGTAGTACTAAATAAATGATGTTGCGTATGTATTGAAAGGTACCATTTGCTGCTAGGATCTGAGTAGCGCATATATATATATATGGCACTCTATATGAGTAATGTGGTTGTAGCATTAATTGGGGGCAGCATGCCTGTGTTTGTTTGTTCTTCAAGTTTCTATGAGTTACAACCTTAATTTCAGTTTCAAAAATAAGACTATAAATCTTAATGATATGGTATTTGATTAATATGAGATAATTAACTATTGTTCGCTAGTATGGAATATTGAAGCTTAATCGAGCTTGAAAGACCTTGCCTTTGGAGAATAATACATTCAATTTTAAATCACTTTTTATTTTACATTTGGTTATAGTTAGAAAGGGAAATGTAAATTGCAAGTCAATAAATCTTCCAACTTATATGTATTCCCAGAAAAGTCCCTTTCGTTTTGTTTAATATTAGCCGAGAAGCAATGAGAAACATTGAGCTGCTGTCATGATCAATTAATAAGTGGAATGAGGTTTTCTAAATCCAAATAACACAAAACATTTGCTTGGTTAGTACTCGCAGATAAAATCCTTACCCATGAAGTCTTGATATCCAGGGGTTGCCCGGTTGCTCAAGGATGTCAATTATGCGGAAATAACATTTTTGAAACTAGGGACCACCTACTGTGCTCATGCAATTTTGCTAGGAGATTTTGGTGAGGGTTTATGGCTCAGTTGAATCTGAGGTTTCAAGGAGGGGGCGGGAACATATGTGAGCTGAGAAAAGGTCGACTGCTTATGGCAGAGCAAGCGAGAGCGCGGTGGAACATAGTTTGGGCGGCCGGCTCATGGGCACTGTGGAAGGAGAGAAACAGAAAGACTTTTTCGGGTGAAAACAAGTCCGTTATTAATAAACCTGACTGCTATGGATGTCCACAACTGACAAATTTTTGTCTAACGCACAAAGAGGATTTATAGTCTTTTATTTTGAGATTTCTTTGTAGGTCATTAATGGTTTAACCTAGTTTTAGCTTATTGTAAATACAGTGGTTGTGATAGTAGAATAGGACTTTAGGATCTTGTAAAAAACTTTGTTTTCTTATCAATACAAATGTTGGTGACAGTTGTCCCTGACCTTCAAAAAAAAAAAATTCAAATAGAGGCTTTAATTTCCCACTGTCATCAAGCTATTGTTTTACATAAATTAGATGAAAGTTGGGGATAATTACAAGCTACAATGGCAGCTACAATTATTTTCCTGCAATGCTTTTATTCTTCTTCACTCGAATGATTTGAGACTTCCAAATAAAATTACAGATGGTCAGAACGGCCAGTCTTGGCAGAGAATTTGTAGATGCAGGACTAATGGTTGATTGGATCTACCGTAAGTAGAACATTAATGTTGCCATTTAGATGGCCTAAGTCAACTGAGCAAGTCCGGCAGGAGGGGAGCAGCTTGGGTCCGATGCCCATCAGACTCAAAGTGAGTTCGATGGGTTCGATGACCGTCCGATCTGCTTTAAGATTCGCACCCACAACTTTCGCGTCTGCTTTAAAATTCATGCGCACGAGTCTTAAAGTGGATCGGACAGTCTCTAAACCCATCGGACCCAAATTTGAGTTCGATGAGCATCGGACCCAAGCTGTTACCCGGCAGGAGAGGCGGAAGTTGATATTCGAGGTTTAAAATTTATGATTATATAGTATAATACGAATATTTTTTAGAAAAAAATTATTTTTATAATACAAATAATGTATTATAAGTATTAATATTTTTACAACATAAATGTATGATTCATAAATGTTATAAATATTATTTATATATAGTTCATTGTTTTAGAATGCAAACAACATATTAAAAATAATAATAATTTTATGAAATATATAAATAAAAATTCATGAATTTTTATGAATAATATGAAATATATATTGTGTTTTCCGTCATCAAATTCAAAAATAGTTTAAAGAGATGCCAAAAAAGAATAAAAGAATACATATCAGTTGCGTTTTGTTTTAGTTATAAATGAATAGAGTTTTTCAGCTTCACTATTATGTGGGTTGGGATTTTAAGAATGAGATGGTTGTTTGGATGTAGGGGTGTAAACGGATATGGATATCCGGGCGGATATCCGCTCCGAATAAGCATATAATCCGTATCCGGATTTAAACGGATACGGATATCGCGGATACGGATACGGTTAATTATCAATTACCCACAGAAGATGCGGATACGGATACGGATATGGTTTTAAATTTTGATATCCGTTTACTATTTGTATCCGTATCCGTATCCGTATCCGTATCCGTATCATGTGAGGTTTTAAATTATTTTGCTTTCAAGGAGATTTGAACCATGTCATGTGAGGTGAAAGTCTAAGCAACCAAGATACAAACCACTACACCACACTATCTTTTGTTATTACTTCTTTATTTTGTTTATTTTGTTCTATATTCGTTTTCGAATCCGTATCCGTAAATTATCCGCTCCGTATCCGTATCCGTTTAAGGCGGATATGGTTTTAAATTTTGATATCCGTTTACTATCCGTATCCGCTCATTGAAAGGCGGATACGGATTTAATATTAGCATTATCCGCTCCGAATCCGCTCCGTTTACACCCCTATTTGGATGGCATCAAGGAGCTTATTTCTAAGAAGGCCCATTACTATATATTTTCCTGCTACTTTCGATTTATTAGGCCTGTTTCTATGGGGCCGTATAGATTTCTAACATATATGCTGTTATTCTTCGAGTTTGTTCGAGTTTGTGTGGTTTCAGGTACAACAAAGAACGCCACAGGAAAAAAATAATTATAGTCATAATGTTGAAACTGAAATTAAGGTTTCAATACATAATTACATATGCAACATCATTTATTTGATACTACAACTTAGTCATATTCCCCATCAACTTCTCATCACAACACCCGTAATTAATTACTAGGATACGGCATCTGGGTATTGCAATCAAGATTATCACCATAGCCCACACCAAGCATGTCACAGTATCCCTTGTATAAATTAGTCCGGTCTGCAACTAGGTTTGGCGCCACACCGTGGCATTCTTTGCCACCATTAATAATGTTGGTGGTTAGACCGTAGCCTGGTACTCTGCCGGCTGCCTTGTCAGCGTCCGATGGGCTCCACTGACCTGTCATGACACTGTGGCAAGATGGTTTTGCAGCCTGTGCAGTCATCCAATACCAGATCGCTGTCTTGAAGGAGATCACCGGGTCGGAGGACACTAAATCAGGGTTTGTGACAAGATCTTCATTGATGGCTTTCCCGGCTTGTTCGTAGTTGTACTTGCTGGAATCAGTAATTTGATTTTAATATCTCAACGTTGTAAAAGCTTATTCAATATTACAAAACATGTATACCAGAAGATCTAAGAGACTGCAGCATGTTCTCTAGAGGTGATATATATTTTTGTTTTTGCCTTCTCTCCTTTCTCTTCTCTTTTCTTTGACTTTAACTATTAGCCACAGATTGCTAATTAATGGGTCCATTTTTCTCATTTCAATAATGTTTTTGCCAGACTCCTAACTAGTCTGAAGATTTAATAAATTAAATTCCATGAAACTTTCTTAAAGAACTATATTTAACTAAATTATGACCAGCATTTTGCAGAATAATTAGGAAAATTGAATTGAAGGATCCAAGAACTTACTGGGTAAGTTGAATAGGTCCCCTCCCGTAGTAAGGGGGGTCTGTTTTTTTAATTTCTTCAATGTAGAGATATCCTGTTGAAATTTATTGACAAAAATACACAAAATTATATACGCAAGATTTTAAGACACCATAGCTGGAGACACTTGACAGTGCAGGCTATATGCAATCTTACCAATATTGCCTTCTAAGTTTGTATTATTAATCTGAGAATGGCTAATATACAAACGTTTGTTCCTGGGCTCAGGAACAAACGATTTGGTTCTCCGATTTTCAAAGTCCAAACAACAAATATAAACCGTTAGATGTTCAATCTATATTAAAATGTGCTTGGAGACCAAATTTTACATTTTTTGAAATTTTTTTACTATTTATTAAGCTGGTTTGAAAACCGCTGTTTTTTATTAAATTTCTGCAGCATTGAAAAACAGCGGTTTTCAAACCAGCTTAATAAATAGTAAAAAAATTCCAAAAAATGTAAAATTTGGTCTCCAAGTAGATTTTAATATAGATTGAACATCTAGCGGTTTAGATTTGTTGTTTGAACTTTGAAAATCGGAGAACCAAATCGTTTGTTCCTGAGCCCAGGAACAAACGTTTGTATATTAGCCATTCTCTTATTAATCTTACCAACAATGACTAGTAGCAAATTAATTAGACAAACATAACAGCTATTTTGTCTATATAAACCCATGTAAGCATCGTACATCACAATCATTTCAATAAAATAAATACAGTTCAATACTTAATTCATCTCTCAAATTAACATATCCTCAGACAGATGACCTAGAAGTCGATAAAGCAAAGAAATATCAACCATTTTGTTTTATAAATTATACATGACAGGTTTGATCTATTAATTAGGTCAGATATAACAGCCGGCCATATAAAGAATAATTCATCACAAAACCAATATTCAATCAGTAAATTGCTTCTGCCTGAAAGTATTGGACAATTTACTGAATCATGTCAATATATATCTAACCGGATGTTTCGTGGGAGGTTTGTCCAAAGAAAGCTGCTAGATCTCTCTTAGAGGTGTCGGCATCACCAGTCGTGCCAAATCCAGTAAATGAATTTGCGGCCTTGATGAAAGCATCGTAAGTGTAAAATGGATTGCGCTTCGGGAGCATCTGGTCATAGAGAGAACTAGTAATGATTGAGCTCACACCCTGAGCCTGAGCCTTACCAGTAGAAAAGATTCCAACAAGTAAGGCAGTGGTAAAGATTTGTATTATAAAAGACCTCATTTTTGCAATGAACTAAAAAAACAGATGTGGAAATGGAATGCTATTCTGGTGCTACTGGTATGGGTTTTTATAAATGGGTGAAAGATGCTGCGACTGGTCATTGGTTTCCCAGTAGGTGACCATGGGGATAAATACCAAGTCAAGTCTACGGTGTTTGAAAATTATCCCTACCGTCCACGCGTCCAGTGAATTGTGGCTAAAGTCTCAATTTCTGAGGAAGTAGCACAACTAAAATTAAGGAGATATTTCATTGATTGGCAGAAAGAGATGTCAACAATTGAACGAGTTCATACTTGTCTTTTCCAGGCTATTTCCTCGTGGTTATATATGCTACACAACATCACAACTAACAGTAGCATATATAACCATTCATATGAGTTTGCACGGATTTGACTCGGCTTTCCGGACAGGCACGGCAGAGTGAACATCCGGTCAGGCACGGCATAGGATATTAACTCCAGCATAGCATTATATCAGTTTCGCCACGGAACATGCCTCCGCAGCTTGGCGCTTTTTGTAAAGATTGATGTTGATGTCCAATTATAGATAATTTATTATCAATAAATCACAATGCAAAAGGTTACCGAGTTAGCTCCATACAAATTTAATCCGTTTTTTTGGACATATCTCGCTATGCATATTAAGCGTGTCGGTCCTTCAAACAATATATATAACAAATTATGATAGCTAATTAATATTTATGCATGTTAAGCGTGCATATCTCGCTATGCATATATCATTTTGATTTTTTTTTTTGTCAATATACTCGTCTTATTCTCAGAACAATATGAGTTCAATATTGATTATATTTTGTCCCAGGTTTTAAATAGTGATTATAGCGGCATAGCGGGGAGACAAAAAAATAAAACTATTGTGAATAGCGTAGCTATAGCGGAAGCTATCATACATGCGTTTTTTTCTTTTCCAAATTTATATTATATATTTCTACTAAATATCAACATAATCAATATTGAAAATTGGGGTAACAATCAAATGACAACTAATCTAAGTCTATATTTTTTTTCAATCATGCCAATAAGAAGAAGAAGATGATGATCTACAAGATAACATTATTTAATAGTTCAAACTTCATAGTATTACAGATTATAACAGATAGAGCAATTAATTTTACAAGTGAAATGAAGTAAGTATACTTATTTAAACATTTTATATATTATAATAATCAAAATTAGTTTTCAATTGAAACGAACGGCAATAATTTTACAAGTGAATACTAGACGAAGAGCAAGCAAAAGAAATAATTAATATTTGAATATTTTCCGATATAGAATGAGAGACTAAATCACAAATAGGAACAGAAGCACATAGTTCGGTTTAGAATACTTATCATAGCAGACCATGTAGCATCATAAATAAGAACAAAAGCCCATGTAAATCGCAAAGAAAAAGCTCATGTAGCATAGCGCGTAGCGGTAATAGCGGTCAGCTATTACAGCTATAGCTGAATTAGAGCACTTTTATTTCGGTCCGAAAAAACTACAGCGTAGCTATTTAGAACACTGATTTGTCAATTTTGACAGTTATTTATTTTTATGAGTTTGATCTTAAAAATATATAGGACTGTATTAGATTTAATACAAAAATTATATAATAAATTGTATTAGATTTACTTGGCATGAAATTTTTTTGTTCCTACATAATTTTGTATCTTTATTATTTCAGTGTGACACACTTTTTCCTTTTCTTTTTTAAGGATAAGCCCGTAGGCATCAGTGTGACGCACTTCATTATGTTTATATGATATAATAAAACTTGTTTGTACACAATTTGTTTCAAAGGGACTATACTTTTGAGAGCCCCACATGGAACAGGAGTATCTGATCTTTAGATCAGATGGCCCGGATTAAATTTGACTTTGACCCTATAAAATCGGAGTACGATCAGCCTTAACAGCTTTGCATTTGGATTTGGATTCAGGCCGTTAGATCTAAATGAGAGGTGTCTTTTCTTCATGGTACAATCCTACAATTGGAGCGGAGCGTAACCCACCACAAAAAGGAGCAAGAAAACGTGCAAGCAAAGAGAAGAGAGCTTTTTACTGGGCAAATAACATACCAATTTTCTTTGAACAGAATAATAAGGCCTTGCACTGTCAATATACATTGGACCAACAACAACAAAATCACAAGCCCAACTAGACTCTCGACTACCATAAATAAACAAAAGAAAAAGGGTCATTTGAACTTTTTTTTTTTTCCTAACACATCTTCACAATTTATATCTAATTAACCCCCCAACCAAATAAACATGAACAACAACAAAAACCACTGATGGGTTACTTCAGGTTGGTTTAGAAACCTTTTGCCTCTTTTCTTCAAGCTGTGAGGCTTCATTAAGCATGTCAACGGCATCACTTTGCATGTTAAGCTTAGAGAGTGCGACAGCTTGCATGTAGAAGGCTGTCGGCCACTCTGGGTTTACGCACTGAGCATGCATTGCGTCTTGAAGGGCAGCATCAGGCCGATCACACATCAGATAGCACAGGCTACGTCTCGCATGCACGGTTGGAGAGACCATTGTGCCCACATCAATGAACTGCACAGGGGAAAGAATTTGAAAATTACAGATGCAAGTCTATAATATGAAAAAAGAAGAGCAGTAATTTTTACAGTCCGTTTCATGGATGTTCTTTCCAAAATGATTCTTCAATCAAACTGAGTACCTTTTCAACAACATCATCTTATAGTCACTACAAATAAATAAATAAATGGCTACTGGTAACAAAAGGCCCATCTATATATTTTTCACCAAGTATACCTGAGAATAACATTCAATTGCAGTTTTAAAATCCTTATCCCGAAATGCAGAGTCACCTCTTTTCCTGGCATCCAGCATATCTCTCATCTGCTGTGTCCACTCCTGAAATGACAACTGAAATCCACCAAACAACACAAAGAACTTCCATTAAAACTCTTAAATCATTAGCATCTAAATTCAGGACAAGCTTAAATAAAACAAATTTGCACTGCAATACCTCATTGCTTCCTTCGTCATCCCTGTAGTGCGCCGTGACCAATATTTGATGAATTGCTGTCAGATCTATCCGGGAACAAGCTTCGCCCATTGGAGAGAGCGGGTGTTGTGGGGCTGGTGGAGCAGGTGGGGTTTCCTCGTGCTTTGGTATACCAAGCATCATATATGATGGCTCCTGATACAAAATTCAAATTGCAAAACAAATTTAAGGGCACTACATTATGATTACAAATTTATAACCAAGGATACACCAACCACCTCTGATTTGGATTGCAGGGGCGCAAGTATGGAAACAACCTTCTTTGTGTCAGGGCGTTCCCTAGGTTCATACTGGAGGCACTGAGAAGCTAATTCTACCAGAGCTGTTGCCTCTTCGGTCGAGAATTTCCCCTCAAGATGTGAATCCATCAATACTAACACATTTCTGGTTTGTATCAATTCAAGAGCCTGCCAGACACAAAAAGTTTTCAATTTCACCTTACTAAATAGTTTAATTTTGTAGAGATGAATTTTGAGGCAAGTAACCATTGGATGTATTGTATGATCTGACTCCTGGATTTTGATCTCATGATACTACTGGTGAATTATATTACAATACCCAATATGTAATCCAGGTGGTACTGAAGCTATATTTGTAAGGTACATACATGGCTTGGAGGAATGCGCTTTCCACTAACGATGTCCAGTAACACAGTTCCAAAGCTGAATATCACACTTTCTTGAGTTACCCTTCCTGCAGTAAACATAAAAAATAAAAAAATACTTTTACTAACATTTAGATGTAGCATGTTTTGTCTTTGTTATCAAGTATCTTTCGTAACAAGAAACTTCCAGGAAAAGGAAAATGTACATTACAAGTACCATTTCTAAGATACTCAGGTGGTGTATAAGCGAGGTTAGTGCTGTAGCTCTTTCCATCTCTGCTATTTTTCATAAGCCCAAAGCACGAAAGACGAGGATCCCCATTCTACAAAAAAAATAAAAAAATATATAACTTTCTAAACATATTTCCAAAAAATATAAATGAGATAAGTAATAAACATTGTACCTCATCAAAAAGGATCCGGTATGCATTTAAATCATGGTAAAGTGGTCGTCCCTGGGTGCTACAATACTCCAATGCATCAGCTATATAATAGGCAACTCTCAGGCGCATAGCCCATTCAAGTGTTTGATTGTCCCCTGTTGATTGAACAAAAAATCAATCCGTGTAATAGCCAAATAAAGAACTAATCCAAGTAATATGAGATCTTACACTGCTAACCCTGTCTACATATAAATCATAAACATGAAACGACCAAAAGGAGCACATTAGAGGATTCTTTTTTAAGAAAAGCTCCAAAAGAGAAGTGTGATTACTGGATATTTTTATTGAGTCATATAGTCAGCTTTATACCAAAAAGACTCCACCATATTTTCTTATTCTGGCTTTACAATAGTATTGAATGAAAGAAGCAAGTCCTGATTTTTCGCAATCTATGGTGGCGGTAAGACCAAATCGAATTACTGCATTTTTTCGTTATGGTGACAATTTACATTCAGCCGCTGGAAGCATATTAGTAACGAACCTCCATATGTAGTTAACAACTGACAAGGGTTAATGTTTAGTAACTACCAATAATAAAGACAATATCCATTCAATCTTGATTTCTAAAATTATATTGTAAAGATCCTCAAAAGGTGGGAATAGCATTTATACACTCGACGTACTGAACCATCAAGTTTTCAGATACTAAAGATAGCCCACAAAACTCATTACAATACATAAGGGAGTTAGTTATGTTGTTAAGTTTACTATATTTACACCATAAAAGTTTGCAATTGTCGTTTCATCACAAATTTGATATTTTGGCAATGAACACATCCAAAAGTAAAGACAAAGAAGCTAAATATAAAAGAGTTGCTTCCGGATTTCATTTCATAAAAACCGAAGCAGAAGAAGACTGCATGAGTGGGTGAACCATTTTTAATCGGAAGGCACTGTATGGTAAACACTGAATTTTTTTTTTGAAAAAAGTAGCATAGCTATCAATTTCGTTACGAAATCACAAAAGTTTCACATCAACAACTGAACTAATCCAACCCAAACAAAAACAGACTTTCAAAAATAGAGTGCCTTGTCTCAGCCTATACCTAGACCATCACAGGAATCTCTCATTGATCTGCCATAAAGTACTGAATTATGCATCATGTAATACAAAAGGACTAGGATACAACATCAAAAGGGGTACAGGAAAGCTGTTTGATCATGTATAACACAGACCCGGAAGTGACATCTGCCAACCACACGAGAGAATATAACAAAGCAATATAAAGTCCCGCCAATATTTTGATCCGTTGTAATTAGTCTGTTACCATGAAATGAAACCCAATTTTTCGATTCCAGTACCCAGGAAGTGAACTACTTACCTTTTCAGTTTACTAAAACACCATCAAAGTTCTATCCATCAACAATGCTAAACAACTTAATTACTACTGTAACTATTTAAATTCAAAATAAACAAGTAAAATCATAATATAAACGATTATTTGAGATTGATGATAGGCAAAAGGGAACCCCATACAGTGAAAGAGATGTTTGGCAAGGGTGTCGTTCGGCATATACTCAGCTACCAATAATCTCTCATCACCTTCACAACAGAATCCAATCAAATTAGCAAGCTTTCCACTCCGTAACTTCCCTACTCCTCTAGCCTCCTCCTAAAACCTCAGAAAAGAAACAATTAATGATTCTCTCAATTCAATTTAGGAAGACATCAATAAAACAAAAACAGAACTCACAGCAAATTGCTTCGGATCAGGCCATGCCATCTTAGGAAATTTCTTCACAGCTATAGACCTTTGATTAGGCAACTTCCCTTTATAGACAAGATTAGGCGCCTTCTCACCACTTTCAGACACAATATGCTCAGCCGCAAAGCAGTTAGTGGCGACTTTGAGCTCAGCCAGGGTGAACTCAGTGAAAGAGGGGGCATCGCCAAAGGTAGAGGAGGTGGATACGGCGGGGGCGGACGGCGCCGCCGCCTGCAGCAGAGAGAAAGACGCACGTGGCTGAGTCGGGCGATGGTGGTTGTGACTCGGCTTCTCCATCGGGTGGGTCACTGCGCGCAAAGACGACCTACAGCACCCCATGGATGCTTGATTATGAGTCTCCTCTCTCTCTCTCTCTCTCTCTTAAGAGGGGAGTATGTATGTATGTATACCGGTATACGTATAGGGATATGAGAGAGTGGAGAATGATATGAATTATGATGAGATGGCAGAGTGGAGAGAGGGAGGAAAGAGGAAAGGAAATAATTCGGCTTTTGGGTGCGAGCGTGTGGGGGAAGGAAAGGGGAGATCTATCTGTTCCTCTTTCTCTCTCCTACTCTCTAGCTACTTCTCTTTCTCTCTCTCTCCCCCTGACTACGACTCTTTTGCCTCTCTTTTTTTTTTCGAATCCATTCCTCTGAGGTAACAGAATATTTTTCTTTAGATCCAGACCGTTCGATCAGAATCTAGGCCAATCCGGCTCGAAATGGAATGTATAGATCTCTTTAATATTCGTGCTGATTCTGATCGAATTTATGTTACCTTAGGTGATATGAGTTCCTTTTCTTCTCCGGGGTTGCGTTTGTTTGTTGCCTTTCTTTATGGTTTCTGTCTAGCTCGATACTTATTAGAGATGGAAATTACTAGTAATTTTATGATTTAAAGGAAGGGCTGATATATAACAACAATCTGGAGCTATTATATGGTGTTAGTGACGTGGCACAATGTGCTCGCCAATCGCCATAGGTTCATTATATTTTTTTTTTCCTTATTTGGCTGAGTTTATTCCATAAGTACTGCTAAATTCAGTCAAAATACCGCACGAAGAATGTTAACATTCCAAAAGGGTAATATAACGCATAACGGCTCAATGTTCTGACTGTTCCACTATTCGAGCCGATCAAGTTTGTACGGTAAAATACAATTTGACGATCACACACGACTAGTTATAATATTATTTGAAGATCTTTACATTGATTTGTGAAAATTGGTCCCAAGTCCAAGAATTTTGACTTATATGATATACAAGATGAAGCCAATGTAACTTGAAACTTGTCATATTAAGCAACAAACTATTTCATATTACTTTGTAAATTTTATAAAAGAATTGTAATATTGTGTGAAAAAATTATCATACAAGAAAATATGAATTATAAACTAAAACTGAATTAAAAAGATATACAACGTTCAAAAAATAAATTGTATTATTATATATATAATATAGAAAAAGTATCCTCCAAGTACCGTAAAAGATTCACCTCACTTTACAGTTTGAGATTTACTCTCAGACGCTTTGAGATTCAAGCTAGCACAAGGGGTGGTATTATTGGGCTTTGAGATTTGTGCCAATTTAAAAAGAACGTTCCATATCCACTAATTCTAAAAGATTCCCTATTACAGTACCGAGGAGATCTAAATTCATATAATATATTACTTTTATATCAACTTGAGACTCCTTTTCTATAGGAATTTCATTCCTCTCATTTGTTATATTATATAATAAAGAATCTGAAAATATCGCACATTAAGATTGTTTTCAATTAAACCAATTTTTTTTTACTCATTGCATAATTATTAACTGAAATAAGATATAACAAATCCTGTTGAGGACATTTTTTATACATAATCTCTTTCTTTTCCTTAAACAAAAAAGTTCAAGAAATTTTTAATTGATCCTAAAAATATAGTAATGTATAAATAGACATTCGTACAATTTTTTTATTAATGATTATGTTATATTAATTAACACTTAATTAAATAATTATTGCTGTTCTAAACATAAAGAATGCTTTTCTATTTTGGTTGAATAGAAAATTTCAAATTGTTTGATTACGTTTTTCATCGAAACTGCTATTCTATTATTATGCTACTAAATTCAATTTTATCCAGATAGGTGGAAAAAGAGAAAATGAAGAAAGAAAAGTTTGTAAGTTTGTACAGATAACGCGGCATCCGATCTCTACGGCCCCCTTTTGATACGCGAAATTTATGTAAAGTTAATTTTAATCATTTGATTAAACAAATTACCGTACAATATTAGGATGGCCCGAAACACCAGAAAAAAAGCGCATCGGAAAGCAACAAATATTATATTTGTTTTTATAAACTTTCTCCCTCCAGTTCTTTAGACTCCCTCCATTATTCAAGTTTATTAGTTTGAATAATGGACATTTCCATTACGTGAGAATGGAGACAAATGTCATTTTCGGAGTAACCTGGTGCTTTAAAATATATAACAATTACACCTCACACCTGGCCGTTTTCTCTGGGGCACACGCGTAAAGTGGCATGCTCTAACACTAATCAAACCTCAGGCCAAGGCGAATTCATATCACCTAAGGTGAACGAACTTTGAGTGAGGCTATGGTGCTATGCATAGCACGGATGGGGTCCGTGCTACGGCTAAAAATTTGACTTTTTAAAATTCTAATGGTCGATCCAACCGTTCAATGTGATAACCATATGAATATGTACTTGCAAACTAAATTTTATATTTTTTCGAATTTTTTTACTATTTTTTTAGATAGGTAGAAAAATCAGTGTTTTCTGAAAATTCTGGACCATCAAAATTCTACCTATCTAAAACAATAGTAAAAAAATTCGAAAAAATATAAAATTTAGTTTGCAAATAAATATTCATATGGTTATCACATTGAACGGTTGGATCGACCATTAGGATTTTAAAAAGTCAAATTTTTGGCCGTAGCACGGACCCCATCCGTGCTATGCATAGCACCATAGGCTCTCCGGATTTTAATTGGACAGTTCAAATCTTGCATGGATACGGATACGACGATACAGTAATTTTACAATATTTAAAACACAATAAATCTATTATGTATATTATTTTTTATTATTTTAATTATATTATTAATTCAACACTTGTATTATACTAATAATTACATATTCTAGTAATAAATAATAGTAGATGACTTTGTTGAGAAGCAAAGAATTTCGGGTTCAATCCTAGCAAGAGAGAATAAATTTTAAGCATTGGTGTTTGTGTGGCTCACGGTGGACCATCCCGCGCGAGATGTACAGGTCTCTGCGCGGTCCATGAGACATATCGATGGAGTATCAATAGCGCTTATCGGGTGCGTATCCAGACAAAGAAAGTTGTATCAGTGTAATTCAATTTGTATTGGACTGTATCAAAAGATTAAGAATACACCACCTAATCTAAGCCAGTACTTGACACAAGTACGAATATCGAGGTAAAATAAATTTCAAATTGAAACTCAAAATTATGTTACTGTATATTTTTTTGAATAAAGTTGAAAATCAAGTCATCTAACTCTTTAATACCTGTATTATTACAACAAAGAATTTTTTCTATCTGAATTTCGAATTCAGCTAACAAGTATAATTTTATTAAGTAAAATAAAAACCTACCCTTCATTTTCTAAATATCACCCTTAGAATTATTTTTTAAGCAACAATGATTAATAAATAAGCTTCGCTATTTGTGAAGTATTAACTTTTTACTAGTATTAATCATATTTATGTTAAATTATTTCTGCGTGAAGCGCGAATCGAACTCAGGCCGTGGCTGTGAGGGTCAAAAGCTTTGACCACTACACCAAAGTTTCATTTGTAATATATTCTAGTAACTATAGTATTTAATATATTCTTATGTTATGCTTTAATTTTTTATACAAATTTGATTTAAGTTATAATTGTCTAAATACAATATATAAAATAATAAAAAATAATATATATAATAAACATATCGTATCCTTAATTTTTGAAAATTGTCGTATCGCCGTATCTGTATCGTATCCGATACGATACCCGTACCCGTATTCATGCAACATAGGTTGAGAATAACAGCAGATTCTGATCCGTTACTAGTAGTCAATTATTTGGGGACTCGAGATTCCTCAACAGTGCAAAAAAATGTTCAGACGCAAATGGAATAATTAGGACCTTGAACTTTTATGGTTTTTGTCAACTATTTATAATATGTCCATGATTTTATGTCAAATGGCTACAATAATCGTAGCTTGATTTGCAGTAAATGCGGTTCTACGACCATATATATATATATATGGCTAATGTGCTTCCTCTAGAACTTCGGCCTCGTGCTTCCGGGGGCATATCTTAGTGTTTGATGTTCAAACAACAAATTCAAACCGTTAGATGTTCAATCTATATTAAAATGTACTTGGAGACCAAATTTTACATTTTTTGGAATTTTTTTACTATTTATTAAGCCACTTTGAAAATTCCAGATTATATGGTCCAGACTGTTTTTACTGTTCACCCGGATCTGGAATTTTCAAAGTGGCTTAATAAATAGTAAAAAAATTCCAAAAAATGTAAAATTTGGTCTCCAAATACATTTTAATATATATTGAATATCTAACGGTTTGAATTTGTTGTTTGAACATCAAACACTAAGATATGCCACCGGAAGCACAAGGCCGAAGTTCTAGAGGAAGCACATTAGCCATACTCTCTATATATATATATATATATGAGTAAGGCTACGGTGCTTTGCAAAGTAAATGGGGTGGTTTACTTCGGACTACTTTTGGGATTTTGAAAATCCAAACAACCGATCCGAACCGTTCAACATGTTCTAAACATTGAAATGTGCTTGGAGACCAAATTTTACATTTTTTGAAATTTTTTTACTATTTATTAAGCCACTTTGAAAATCGCTGATCCAACGGCAAACAGTAAAAAACAGTAAAATTTTCAGAATCACCGGATCAGCGATTTTCAAAGTGGCTTAATAAATAGTAAAAAAATTCAAAAAAATGTAAAATTTGGTCTCCAAGCACATTTCAATGTTTAGAACATGTTGAACGGTTCGGATCGGTTGTTTGGATTTTCAAACTCCAAAAAGTAGCCCGAAGTAAATGGGGAGGTTTACTTTGCAAAGCACCGTAGCCTTACTCTATATATATATATATATATATATATATATATATATATATGGGTACCTACAGGTTTGCGAAAAGAGGAAGGTTGTGCTACGGTCTCCACTAATTAGAGGAAAGTTGTACTATGGTCCCCATTAATTATATGGTCCTCCTTTTCCAGTCTCCACACTCGTCTCTACGTTAATCTTCATTGTATAAATACTTGGAGCATAAAATATTAATATTTGCAAAATAAGATATAAATACTTGCATACGTAACTTGATATGATCATCACCTTTTTCAGTCCCCTAATTGTTCCCGCGTCAACCTTCCTCTAATGAAGTAGTAGGGACCCCGTATCCCCTCATCAACATTATCTAATAATCTCCGCGTCAACTTTCCTCTAACAAAATAATTAATCTTATAGGTATAAATACTTACAATACTTGATATTAATACTTAGATGTAATCCAGTGTCATATGTAAAAAATATTTGCAAGTATAGGTATAAATTACGTAGAAGATGTTAGTGATTTTAGATTCGCAAAATTCCTCACAGATCGTCAGAAATATGACAGTTAAGGTGCGGGTACAATGCGGATACTGGAGTGCGGGTACTCATATCAGCTTCCTTTTACTTATGATATGAATAAAAAATCGGTGCGTTTATTCATCTAATAGAGCAAATTATTTAAGTTATGTTGGGCTTTTTAATATTCGTTCTCTATCTGGCGATGACAGCTTTATTTTGTCCTCGTAAACTGTGAGATCTTTGACCTCGAGATCGACCCAGTGACGACGAATGATGACGCTGGCCAACGGTATATGCTGGTAAGCTGGTTTGAGCAGTTGAGCTTATGGTATGTTAATATGTTTGGCTGTGAAGTAAAATTAATAAGGATTAAATTGCTTGTTTCATTTTGTTTCTTATATTTACATCTCGCTTAATAGGTTAAAGATTTTTTTTTTTTGAAATTTTGATAGTGATTGTCAAGTATTGTTTGATAGTTTAAGTTATAATTTAAATTAATTTATTTAAAGAAGTAAGACATTGGAAAATATCTTTACCTATATTACAGTGAATTCTGATACATTGATATTATTGATGTTTTTATATCTCATATGAATTTTATCCAAAATTCGGCATTACAAAAATAAGGTTATGGTTTAAATTTACCGATTTAAATTCGAAATCAACGCTATACCCGTGTAAATTTTTTATGAATTAATTAATATTAATGTATAAAACAAGTGAATAATATCCATGGTAAAGTATCATGTAGTATTCAAAATAATAAATCAGAAGTAACAATCTATTTTACTCAATCAAAAGACTATTATATTACAGTTTAATTTAGAGTTTTTTATTTAAAATATTTTATCGTGTTGCATTATATCATTATGATCAACAATACAATTTCAATTTAAAGTAATGCTTTTAATTTATATTGTACTTTTATTGATTTTTCCGATTTTTTTTATTCCTCAGATATTTTTGTAATTTTATTGATTTTTTAATTTAAAGTAATGCTTTTAATTTATATTTTATCGTGTTGGTTTAATTTAATTTAGCATCTCTTATAGCCAAGAAAGCTTGAAGGTTGTGGTAGGTTGCACCATGTGGATCTGACTCTGCTGCTTTTTCGAGAGAAGAGCAGGAGCCTACTCTTCCGATCTCAACTATTTAAAAATTTTCATTCACGTATCTCGATAAAAAAACTTATTCATGCACAGATCTCGACGATTTTGAATAGTTAAGATCGGAGGAGCAAGCTCCTGCTCTTCTCTCGGAAGAGCAACAGAATCCGTTCCACACCATGTACCATCGTACCTACTGCCTAAAATGATCATAAATTCCTGTACTGGTTCTTGTCAGCGTGTACATGGAAAAACCTGATCCACGGATCCTTTTTTATTAATAACTTTTTCTGTAATATTTTTGTTGCGACGCATCTTTGAATGGAATGAGGAGAAAAATTACTGGGAAAACACGTGAGGAGATAAAAAACATGGTCATGGAAGAAATTGTCAATGACCCTGTGGCCCTTCAAAATTCAAATCCAGCTGACTTGAAACAAGTATCTCTATTTTTTCTAAAATATTGTATATTAGATTATTACTGTTGACATCTTTGACTTTCATTTGTGCTTCAAAAACCTGGAGAGATTATCTCTCTTCTTGATGAGTGTTGGTGCGTAATTCTTAAAATTAAATCCTCAATACTCCTTTTTTTTCTTTACTAAAAGCATTAGACTTTGAGTTTAATTGGAATTTTAGGCAAATTGGGCAAATTGATGATATTTAAACTACTTAGATATACTTTGTCAATTTCTGAAATTATAGTCAGTAAATGGTGTTGAATGCTGAAGTTCTTATACCAGTGGTAGTAATTAATTTGGTGCCTTTGTTGGAACAGTAAGATCCGTAAGTATCAGAAGAGCACTGAACTTCTCATCAAAAGATCTACTGATCAGAAGTGATAGATGATAAAAAAAAAATATTGCTTTCTTAATAATCTGAGTCAGATTCAAAATAAAAGGAGTTTTGTTAGGATTTCTTTGCATATTTCCCTTATCAGAATATGACCTTTTCCATTTTGTAAGAAGAAATAAGTCGATGAAATGAGAGTGCTATGTTGCTTCAGATAGTGAGATAAATAAAAATCTCAGCCTTTAAGTACTCTGTGATTTTCTTTTTAGGTTTTCTTTTCTTTCCTTTAGATTTATTACATACAATTTAAATCTCTTTGATGCCCTCATGTAGGTTTACTTGTTAGGGTCTAACAAGGGCTTCTCTGCATATTTACTGTTTTAAGGTACCTCATACATTGAAGTTCTGTCTTAATTAGGTAGGGGCCTGGTTGCTATTTTGTCTTATTTTGTCTTCATTTGTCTTTTTGGTACTTTGTAGGTTATTGATGCTCACCTAAAAATTGTGAACATTGGGACTGAATAAACAGCATCAAGCAGCTGGTCTGGGGCATGGTAAGAAAAGTTATCTTTTTTATTAGTTGATTTTACATAACATTCTGACCAAAGAAGTTGAAAATAATGTGTTATTTGTTTCTCTATTAATACTATCAGGATGAGAAGATGAATTCAATGGAAGACAAACAGGTAATTTGGTTCTTATTAGTCAAGTGTTTGAGTGATTTAGTTCTACATTGGTCTATGAGAATCAGTTTGTATATCAGTTCTAATTTTTTTATTCTAATGGCAAAACTTGTCATGCACTGGTGTAATGTACCTCTACCAATTTATCGAGGGAAAGAACTGACGTGAGCGACAAAAGAAACAGTTTTCTCAAGAGATGTTAACAAGAACAATGCATTGGTTCAACACAGAACCAATAGTTTTCACAAGCATGAGATCCCAGAGAAATAATGCGAGGCCGAGCTGTTCGAGTCTTGTCAGGAGGCACGCTGAAGAACTAAAGCACAAGTTTCCCTGAGACGGATTTACCATCGACAAGTTATGAGGAAGGATTTGAGCAATGTCGAACTCGGATCTTGGATGGGGTACTTTCTGAATTAGCTGTGCCAATAAGCAGTTGTATTTTTATAGATTTTGTCTTTTTCCTTTGGCTTTGGCTGGTACAGTAGTTTGATTTGGTACAGTTGGTACAATAACTGCCAATCGCGAAAAATAAAACCAATAATCAAGAGAACGACATTGAGATAGAGGAAGGTGCTTCTCCGATTTTTTTTTAAGAAAATATGTCATTTATGAAAATAATTATCCTTTAATAATTATTATTTTCATTGTTCTCTTACAATATGTTCCGTCGCAACGCACGGGCTCGATACTAGTATCTAATTAATCACATTAATTTTTAATTATACTCGTATCATTACTGTTAAATTAATCAAAAAAATTGTCGATACACCTCTTATTTAAATAATTGTTGGAGAGTAACTAATAGGAATACAACAAAACAAAGCCACCTCACGTGTGCTGTTTTTATTCTCATTCTGACATGGAAGCGCAATAAACAAGCAAGGTTGGAAGAACAAGTAATAGTATTTTTATCATAAAATAACAAAAGCACTATTATTAATTATTAATGTTTTTATATTACATCAATTGATTCCCCAGGTCGAACGGTCGAATCCCACATTATTTAATCACTCAGCCATTGATTGATATTTCGAAAGGCTTGGTTCGTTTGTATTAAATTACATTGTCATCCAAAGATATTAATTAGCACTTTGGTTTGTGCTGGAGAGGGCAATACAAGTATACAACATTACAACAAAACATAGTTTTCATTTTTGTCAAAAGTCAAATTCATTGAACCACATTAACGAAAAATGAACCAATAAAATGTTGCATCAAATCTCTATGGTCAAAGCAACAAAATATCCTTACTGAGAATGTTATATGTTTCAAAATGTCGATTTGGGCCCACTCCCGGTCCTTTTTATTTCCTCTGTTTCTGAGTGTTGCTTTTCTTCATTAATACAAATAGTGATTTTAAAAAAAAAGATTAATACAAATAGTCAACTGCTATTCTTACTTTATTAGAAAGGGAAGATATACATCGGAGTTGGCTACAGTGCTACGCGTAGCATAGAGGGCCTCCGTGCTACGGCTCAATATTTGAGTTTTCAAAATCCTAACGGTCGATCTGAACCGTTCAACATGATCTCCATATGAATATGTACTTGCAAATCAAATTTTACATTTTTTAGAATTTTTTTACTATTTTTTTAGATAGGTAGAAAAACACTTGATCTGAATGGTACAGAATTTTCAGATCAAGTGATTTTCTACCTATCTAAAAAAATAGTAAAAAAATTCTAAAAAATATAAAATTTGGTTTGCAAGTACATATTCATATGGAGATCATGTTGAACGGTTCGGATCGACCGTTAGAATTTTAAAAACTCAAATATTAAGCCGTAGCACGGAGGCCCTCTATGCTACGCGTAACATATTAGCAATTTCCGATATACATCAACAATGAACTTTTCTTTATACTACAACAGCCTTCCTTGCAATTCATGCAGAAAGACAAAATAAAATGCACTCTTTATCATGATTTAAATAAACCATATATTAACTGATAAAAAATAATTTGTACTTATTATAATATTCAAAGAATTGAAAGATGACTGGGTTGGGTTAGTGTGACACTAGAAGTTTTATAAAGCAGGAGCGCTCATTTGACAATAGTGATAATTTTAATAATAGTTTTTTTAAATTTAAATAATTTTTAAAATTAAAAAAATATATTTATAAGTATGTTATTGGACATATAGATAGTCTAACAATCAAATTTTATACAATTTTAGTATCGTATGAGAATACATTAAAGACCGTTAATTTCAAATCGTTGAAATTTTAAGTCACTTGATGTACGTTCGTATACGTCATTATTTATAGACATGATATGTGAATATCACAAATTATGTTTAAGAAGGGCTAAAATGCCCCATTGCTTCATGCCC
Organism: Carex littledalei; assembly: GCA_011114355.1. Taxonomy (NCBI): domain Eukaryota; kingdom Viridiplantae; phylum Streptophyta; class Magnoliopsida; order Poales; family Cyperaceae; genus Carex; species Carex littledalei. The sequence continues at coordinate 2,206,410 of CM022105.1, forward strand.
CAATCGTACTCCAATATCTTTATCTTCAATTTCAAAGTTCAAACAGACGATCCGAACCGCTCAACATGATATCCACGTTAAAATATGATTGGAGACCACATTTTATATTTTTTGAAAATTTTTACTATAGATACAAAATCATTGTTTTTAGATGGTCCACAATTTTCTGAAAAACAGTGATTTTGTACCTATCTTAAAAAATAGTAAATTTTTTTCAAAAAAATATAAAATTTGGTCTCAAATCATATTTTAACGTGGATATCATGTTGAGCGGTTTGGATCGTCTGTTTAAACTTTAAAATTGAAGATAAAGATATTGAGGTATGATTGGAGCATGAAGCACATTTGAGCCCTAAAACATTATTAGATTTTAAATTTAACCCTTAGTTCAAAGATTATCAAAATGATTATAATAAATAAGCATTTGTTTAATAATCCACCTCTTCTATAAATCCTCCATCTGATGGCGTCTTCATAGCAACTCATACCTTTGTCGGCCTTTTGGCTAAGATCAAGTGTAGTATCTGTTCTTATCAGTTTAATATCTGATATGTGACCATGTGTTGACAACGATATTAAATTTATTTTTTTGAGATGCCAACAAAAGGTGATAGGAAGCAGTGCGACCCCAATAATAAAACAAACCTAGTTAACAGGACGAATGCCTACTTTTAAAAAAAAAAAAAATCAATACTTATCATATCTCAGCATGAGGCAAATATTTACTTACCAATCAACATAAATAGTACATGGCAGTGACCACACTTTGGTCCCAATTTTAATATTCCAAACCTCCACCAAAATAAGCAACCACTATAGTACACTATATGCTTGATTTCGTTCCTACCAAAATTTCTTGCGGCAGCTTGATTTTGTTCACAATTTCATAAAAATTGTATATGCTCCGGATTTTAACGAAATGTACGGCCTTCACTTTTTTAGGTTGTGGCTTTGTGGGCAAATAATAATTCATAAACTTAAAAGAGGAAAAATTACAAAAAGAAAAAAAAAACTTAAAAATTTGGAAAGCTGGGGAATAAAAATTCTGAAATTTAGTTTACAATATAATGAAGATTCGTAAACAGACCATTTTTTTTTCTTTTGACAAAATTTGGTCTTCATTCTATTGTAGCAACATTAGAAAAGTTTCTTAGAATTTTAAAGAAAATTGTTTTCTAAAGGCAAAATTTCTCTTCAAAATTTTATTGGTGAAAAAACAAATAAACATTTCAATTAGATTTGGTAGGGGTGCGCCAACATTTTATTAATATCCAAAGTTAATTAGAAATTAATATTTATGCTCAGAATTTTCGACTTTCGCCAAAAATGCCCAAACCGGCCATAAAATGGCCGGCTTCCGGAAACCGGTCATTTTATGGACGGTTTCTTTTTTTTTTTAGAGAAACTATGAAGAGCAAAATAATGAAATCTAACACTGAAAATTTGAATTTTTTGTTTAAATTATTTGTTAGATTACTTCTTTTGATTTATAATTAGCATATTTATACTAAAATACACTAGATTACTTGAAATTATGCTGAATTACACAATACTATAATAAATTATGTTGAATTACACTAAATTACGCTAAATTACAATAACTTCGCTAATTATGCTGAAATACGGTAAATTATGCTAAACTATGCAAAATTACGGTAAAGTAGACTGATTTTGTGTCATCTTTCATGAATCATAAAAAATAGTAAAAAAATTCAGAAAATAGTAAAAATTGGTATTCTACAGGTTCATTATGTAACTAATTTACTGAGCTACTTAGATTGAATAATAGAAATAAAAATCTTAATAGGAAACTTCAACTCAAGTTTTGAGGCTCTTCCCTTAGTTTTTTGGCAATTCTGAATTTTGAAATCTGGCGTAGCAAGCACGGACGCATGCGTTTTTTCGCAAGCTTTTCGAAAAATGGTCATTGATGAAATCAGACACTCGAGCGCCGTTTTAAGACCGTTTGTAGTTTCATCGTCGTTTTTCACCTTTTCAGTGAAAATATCGTCCCTATTCATATGTAATTTAGTATAATTTACCGTATTTTAGCGTAATATAATGTAATTTAGTGTAATTTAACTTAATGTAGTGTAATTCAACATAATTTCTAGTAATTTAGCGTATTTTAGTATAAATATGCTAATTATATATCAAAACAAGTAATCTAACAAATAATTTAAACAAAAAAATTTAAATTTTCAGTGTTAGATTTTATTATCTTGCTCTTCATATGTCTCTAAGGAAAAAAAAACCGGCAATTTTTGGCGAAAATCGGGAATTCTGGGTATAAATATTAATTTCTAATTAACTTTGGATATTAATAAAAATGTCGGAGAGTGTGCCAGGGGAGGCACTGTTCATCGCTGACGTCACAGTACATCCAAAATTAAGGATTTATAATATCAGTAATGAGTAATGACTGCTATTTGAAATAATAATAATAAAAAGTAATGACTGCTATTGAAGATATGGACCTTTTGAAGGCTACAATGAACACATAATAACTCCTTAATGGGCTGGTCCATTAATGGATCTATTGGAGGCCCACATTTTTATACTGGAGGCCATATTTTATATTATTATTACAAAACATACTAGAGGCCTATATTGGATATATTGGAGGCAATAAAATATAGACCTATATTTTACCGACATTTTTATTAATATCCAAAGTTTAATACAAATTATTAATTATACCCAGAAGTCAACTCAATATCGATATATACCCAAGCCGGCCATTTTCTGGCCGGCTATGTTCCTTCCCTAAGCCGGCCAGAAAATGGCCGGCTATGTACCTTTTTTTTTTTTTTTTTTTTTTTTTTTTTTTTTTTTTTTTTTTTTTTTTTTTTTTTTTAGAGAGAGACACTATGATGATCAAAATATTGAAATCTAACTCTGAAATACGATAAATTTTTGTTTAAATTATTTGTTATATTACTTCTTTGATGTATAATTAGCATATTTATACTAAAATACGATAGTTAATTGAAATTATGTTGAATAACACTAAATTATGTTAAATTACGTTAAATTACATTAAATAACGTTAAAATACGGTAAATTACGATATGAATAGGGACGATATCTTCACTGAAAAGGAGAAAAACAACGATGAAACTTCAAACGGTCATAAAACGGCGCTCGAGTGTCCGATTTCAGCAAATGAATTATTTATACTAAAATACGCTAGATTACTTGAAATTATGTTGAATTACACTATATTACAATAAATTATGTTCAATTATACTAAATTACATTAAATTACAATAACCTCGCTAATTATGCTGAAATACGGTAAAAAAAACACTAAACTACACAAAATTACGCTATAGTAGACTGATTTTGCTCATCTTTCATGAATTATAAAAAATAGTAAAAAAATTCCAAAAATAGTAAAAATTGGTAATCTGCAAGTTCATTATGTAACTAATTTACTGAGCTACTTGGATTGAATGATAGACATGAAAATCTTAATCGGAAACTTCAACTCAAGTTTTGAGGCTCTTCCCTTAGTTTTTTGACGATTCCGACGGTCGGATCGGTCCCGAAAGGAAGTTAGCTTGGTTTTGGGGCTGTGGAGCTCATGTCAAAATTTCAGCCCGATCCGACGGACGGATCAAAAGTTATGCCCTTTTTTGTGAAGCATGCGCAGGACTTGATTAAACTTTGGATATTAATATTCAACATAATTAATAATTTGTATTAAACTTTGGATATTAATAAAAATGTCGGCATTTTAATTATATAGTTTCATAATTTATTTATATCTCGAAATTTGTAGTTTACATTTTAAATTGATAATATATTTTCTAAACGTTCATTTTAAATTGATAATATATTTTCTAAACGTTCATTTATTTTTAATAGGTTAAATAAAATATAAATCAAAAATATCTTAAATCAATTACTTTAAAACAATAAACATTTTAAATTGATAATATATTTTGTAAACGTTCAACAACTATTTTTTTCATTTTCAAAGTCCAAATCGTCGATCCAAACCGTTCAACATGATTTCCACAATAAACTGTGCTTGCAGATCAAATTTTACATTTTTTTGAATTTTTTTACTATTTATTAAGATGGGTACAAAATTCAATAGTCTGAATATGACTATTTTTTGTAAAATACTTAATAAATAGTAAACAAATTCAAAAAAATGTAAAATTTGATCTGCAAGCACAGTTTATTGTGGAAATCATGTTGAACGGTTTGGATCGACGATTTGGACTTTGAAAATAAAAAAAATAATTGTTGTAATTTGATCCCTCCTCAAAGAAGTAATATAACAAATAATTTAAACAAAAAATTCAAATTTCAAACTTAGATTTTAATATTTTGATCATCATAGTGTCTCTCTCTAAAAAAAAAAAAAAAAAGGTACATAGCCGGCCATTTTCTGGCCGGCTTAGGGAAGGAACATAGCCGGCCAGAAAATGGCCGGCTTGGGTATATATCGATATTAAGTTGACTTCTGGGTATAATTAATAATTTGTATTAAACTTTGGATATTAATAAAAATGTCGGTATATTTTATAAGGTTTTCAACTAAAAAGGCCATCAGGATAATAAATTAAAATTAATGATTTCTTATATTAATATTAGAAAACATATGTTTTATCTATTCTATTAACGTCGAATTTGATAAGAGATACTGTGTTCCTCCAGTCCTTTATTAAAAATAAACAAAATCTACACTCAATTTTTTTAAGAGGAGGGTTCCAATGCCTTTATTTTTCATGCCTCCATTTTTAAAACTTTAATAACTCAAAATTTAAAACTTAAAAGTCAAAATAAAACCGTTGGATATGATCTACATCATTTCATCTATGTGCTCATAAAAAATTATCACATTTTGATTTTGTTTTTATGTGAATCAATAAGTTGAAAAATCAACATCTAGAAATTATCCACATTAGTACGTTTTTTACAAGCTCTTGATGACAACCAAAACAAAATTGAAATGTCATAATTTTTTACACGTGCATAGATAAAATGATATAAATCATATCCAACGGTTTTATTTTGACTTTTAAGTTTTAAATTTTGAGTTATTAAAGTTTTAAAAAATGAAGGCATGGTGGAGGCATGAAAAATTGAGGCATTTGAACCCTCCTCGTTTTTTAATGATGGAAAAGAAATATACCATTAATATATTGACTTATTTGATATATGTGATAACTGCTATCAAAGCAATTAATATTAAAGCAAAGTCATAGAAAGTTTATTTGTTATTTAAAATAAATTATGGATCCAATTAATATTTTTTTTAAATGAATAGTTAGTAATGGAACGGATTGAATATATGCAGTTTAACTTTATTAGTTTTTGATATAAATAATTTGCATCACGTTCAATTTTATACATGGCTTATTTAAGTTTCTATAACTTTTGCTTCTTTGATTATTTTGTCGGTTCAACTGAACATTCCGAAATTTAATTCAGTTTGTGTTCAGTTGATAAATTTATTTTGTCAGTTTAGTTGTATTTTTGAAAACTTAATAAAAATTTAATTTATCTATTTTATTTGAGTTTTAATAGAAACGAACCGATGAACACTCCTATCCGCCACCAAATTGTACAAAAACGAAATGTTGAAAATAATGCAAGGAAACAAATAAACAATGCATATTATTTTTGCAACATGTATTGCAGTTCTAAATATTCAAACGTAGCACGTTTTCAAGTATTGTTTGTATTATTGTATAATGTACACAATTTGCATTATTTTGAGGAATCCATTCTCTCTACTTTGCACGCCCTTCCTATTTTAATCAATTTCCTCTTTTCAATTAAGCAACCCCAGTATTCAAATTTCAAAACGTTGACAAATCTGCAAGAAGACACTCAGGGGTGTCAATGATACCCCTTTAACCGTTTACCCTACCCGTACCGTATTCGATAAGGCGGGTATGAGTAAGGTATTTTTTTCGTTAGCTTATTGGGTATGGGTATGGGTAGGGGTAAGAATTTTTTTTCGTTAGCTAAACGGGTAAGGGTACGGGTAAAGCCTATTCCGTAGCCGTTATCCTATATGGTAATTGTATAAAATAAAATTTGATAATAATGTTTGAGTAATAATTAATGATGGTGAAATTTATTTGCAAAATATTTCATATATTATAGTTTGAGCAATAATTAGTAATGGATTTTTTTATTATAAAAAATATTAAACATATTACTTTTATTTGCACGTTTTGTTATTTAGTTAAATAATAAAATTTATTCAAAGAGATTGTGTTTTTGAATTCTCTTGGTTTATAAAAAAAAATTAGTTGGAATTGATTGGACATTCTTTTTATTAGTAATGTGATTATATATGTGTGAAATTAATGATTTTTTTATGTCTATTTGTAAAATATAATAAAACTAATTATTATATTAGTATTATTCGTTATTCACCCGCTACTGTTTCGTTACTCGATAATTTTAACGGGTAAGGATATGGGAAGGTAAAGTCAATTCTTAATGGGTATGGGTAGGATATGGGTAAGATCAATTTTTAATGGGTATGGATATGAAAATGCTTCCACCCTACCCTATCATACCCATTGGCACCCCTAAAGACACTCGTGACATAATCCATTCCAAAGATATGATTTTTTTTTGTCCATCTTGTTTTTTAAAAAAACTCGACAACAATATTCTTGTTCAATAATATATTTAATAATATTATGCCTATTATATTGTCGATTTTATTTATTACTAGTAATATTTAAGTTGGGCGGTTGTTGAGCAATCTCTTAAACATACTTTAGAGAAGTTCAAAGAAATTGAGATTGATTTAAGAATAATTGGCAGAAACTTCAAAAAGAAAAGGAAAATAAGAGGAGGAATAAAAACGATAGAAAGAAACCTGAACGCAATTCTATAGTATATTTTTTTCAAGAAAACTCAAATTTTAAGGGCCATGATATTAGCAAAGCTATTTTATTTTCATGCAATGCGCGATTAATAGAGACAAAATGAAAAAAAAAAATATATATATATATAGAGAGAGAGTGGCTAATATCAAAATGTTTGCACCAAGGTCCTCGTGCAACCAAGTTGTTTTCAGATTTTCAAAGTCCAAACGGTCGATCCAAACCGTTAGATGCTCAATCTATATTAAAATCTACTTGGAGACCAAATTTTACATTTTTTGAAATTTTTTTTCTATTTATTAAGCCACTTTTTAAATTGCTGATCCGGGTGAACAGTAAAAATAGTGCAACCAAATTCTGGACCATGTGATCAGCAATTTTCAAAGTGGCTTAATAAATAGTAAACAAATTCCAAAAAAATGTAAAATTTGGTCTCCAAGCAGATTTTAATATAGAGATCACATCTAACGGTTTGGATCGACCGTTTGGACTTTGAAAATCCAAAAACGACTTGATTGCACGAGGGTCTTGGTGAAAACGTTTTGATATTAGCCACCCTATATATATATATATATATATATATATATATATATATATATATATATATATATATATAATCTGGCTAATATGCTATGCGTAGCACCGTAGCCAACTCCTATATATATATATATATATATATATAGAGAGATTGGCTAATGTGCTAACGTTATAACTTTGGCCGAAGTTATAACGGGTCGTTTATTAGTTTTTAAAATCCAAACAACCGATCCGAACCGTTCAACTTTTTCTCTATATTGAAATGTGCTTGGAGACCAAATTTTACATTTTTTGGAATTTTTTTACTATTTATTAAGCCACTTTGAAAATTGCTGATCCGGTGGTCCAGAAATTTTTACTGTTTTTTACTGTTCACAGTGGATCAGCGATTTCAAAGTGGCTTAATAAATAGTAAAAAAATTCCAAAAAATGTAAAATTTGGTATCCAAGCAGATTTTAATATAGATTGAACATCTAACGGTTCGGATCGACCGTTTGAGCTTTGAAAATCCAAAAACAACTTGGTTGCATGAGAAGTTTGGTGCAAATGTTTTGATATTAACCACACACTCTCTCTCTATATATAACTGATATGCTAAATAAAGTCAAAATAATTGTTAATATATCTATCTAATTTTAATGTATTTATAGTGACGCTCACAGTTAAATCAAACCGGTTCTAAAACTTAATTAATAAAAGTATAGCACCAATATGAATTATAATCTTATTTGAGATTTCACCTGACACCTGGCATTACTTCTCACGGATTCAATGGAATTGTTGACAATTCCAGACAAAAAAAAAGTTCTCTATTTTAGATACTATTCATGACATATTAAATTAGAGCATGGTTAAAATGTCTCGTTGTTTTGACTTTTGTATTCTATTTATGCGTGATATTTATTTTTCAAAGTTTAAACGGTTGATTCGAATCTTTTAACATAATTTTTATATAAAAATGTAATTGAAAATCAAATTTCATATTTTTCAAAATTTCTTTTACTAATATTTTTAAGTACAAAATTATTATTTTGAATGATCAAATATCTTGTGAAATGATTTTGAATCTATCTAGAAATAATAATAAAAACTCCAATAATATATACTTCGGAATAAGCAATTTCAATTTTTTTTTTCTATTCATCTCTTTCCTGATCGAAATAAACTCATTTATTATGCTCTGTTATTTTCGATCTGAGCCTATATTTACATAATACTATTTCTTATTTCCTAAACACAAGTACCTTCTCTCTGTTCCTATCAGATAGTATATATTTTGGAATAATTTCCCTTTTATTATATACAACAACAAATTCAATTTACAATGATTAAAAATTTGGTGTTAAAATATTAAGCAAAGAAACCCTGGCATTCATGAGTGCCCGGTAAATCTCGGTGCAGCCGTTCTCGGCCGTGCCGATGCACCTCTCCAGTTCTTGCAACCTCTGCAGGACCTGTCTTCTCTCCATTTCCTCTCCCTTGACCTCCTCGCCCGACACGGCCTCCTTCGGTTGCCCCCCGCCCACCTCGCACCTCTTCTTGCTTCTCCATCGCCACCTCAGCAAATCCACTATCCACCAAACCTTCCTCGTTGGCATTGCCTTCATAAATGGCGATGCCATCGGTGTAGAAAACCTCACCGGGGATGCGATCGAGCATCCGGCCCACTGATGCCGCACCGAATCAGCAATATCCCTTACCGATTCACCGGACATCCCGGCAACAAAGGAGAAAATATTGGCCGAAGCCAAGGCCGCTACTGCAACAGAGTCTCGGATCGAAATAGTGAACACAGCCTCGGAATTACTTGTACTAATGCGGCCGAAACGCGAAACCTCTCTCGCTGACGTGGCAAACCGGGACAGCTCCTTTTCAGCACGGCGCTGCGCCCTCACGGCAGCAGCCAAGCGAGTGGCATCTCGGCGACGCACTGCCGTTTGCGTTTCAGTCAACGCCTGATTGAGAGATATGAGACTGTCACGAAAGCAGCTGTGAGCATCGGCCAACCGCAAGAGATCTTCTAGAAGCTTCTCAGAGCAGTAGAGGCGAAGGGGCTCAGCTGCTTGGGGGTGGCTAAAGAGGTCGAGGAGGGAAGCGAGGAGGTGAGAGAGCAGTGATAGACCATCAGAAATCCACGTGGCTTCATCTGATTGGGTGGACCGGGCCCAGGATCGGATGGAGAGGGAGTGCTGTTCTAGACGGGAGATGAGAGGGTCGGAGCGGCAAGGGAGGCTGGTTGATCGGGATTTGAACTTTGATCCGACAATGGCGAGGGAAGAAGAGGAGGAGGAGGATGTAGTGAAGGAAATGGAGCGGTGGTAACCCATGTTGCGTGAAATGGGAAATTGAAGCAGGCGGTGATGTCTTGAATTTATAGGAGGAATTAAGAAGAGATGCTCGAGGGGAGAGGGTGAACAAGGAGAAATGTGTGGAGAGGGACGGGTTGGAGGGGGACAGGACTCAAAAGAGTCAAGAGAAGTTCGGAGAGAGACGTCAGGCGTGTAGTCGACCAAGTCAAGGTACCACTGCACTGTATATACAATACAGTCATGCGTCAATCAAAACGATGTAAAGGGAAGAGGAGGAAAATAATTAATTTGCGACTGGAGCCATTCGACCATTCCCACTAGAATCTCAGTCACCGGCTGCCACATATACAGCGGGAAAAATGACACGTTGGAGTCGGCTCCGTCACGTAACGGCACGGTTACGGCACCGAACGGCACAGCACGCATGTCAGTTACATGCTGTGACTATTCGTGTGCCGTGATTATTTTTTGAAACTTTGGCACGGCACGGCACGTCACGTGAAAGATCTAGTCACGGCACGGCACGTGGTCACGCAAGTCACGTGTAATTAAGACCATTAGATATTGATCAAATGGTAAATCTTAAATAAACTAATCTAAATTATAATCAAATGGTCATATGAGTCACATTTGGTCACGAAACATTTTGGCACGGTGTGACTATTCGCGTGCTATGACCACTTCTTGACATCTTGGTCACGGCACGGCACGACACGTGAAAAAATTAACTTGGTCACAGCATAGTACGAGACCAAAATCACAGCGTGTTAGCCACGGCACGGCACGGTTTTTCCACTCTAACCACATACTGCTTCCTAATGTTTTTCTTATTCATCCCAGAGGAAAGCCTTCAAGTCATCAATATTAAGATTGGAGTAATATGGATTATGGAGAATACTTCACTTCAAAATTTATCAAATTAATTAGAAATACTAAATTTTTTAATAAAAAATAATTTCAAACACTAAATTTAAACATTTAAAATCGATATACTTCATTATAATATCTTTACATGCAAATTTTATAAATTTTCAAATTAATTTTTTATAAAGTCAAACGATTAAAATGACTTATAAGTTAATTCTTATTTTTTTTATCATTTTTTAGGCTTAATTTTATATTAAATTATTTGAAAATTCAATTGTTTGAATTAGTCATCTAAATCCAATTCAATATTAAAAATGGGCTTTTCCTTTCAAATGTCGGGTTTGATCTGATCAAAATTATCTAATTTAACAGCACAATTTCACTAAAAAGACAAATTAACAGTACAAATTTTAATTTACCTTTCTTTCTAGAAAGCTAGGACCAGATCCAGATGACAATTTTAATGGAATCGGATCAACGGCCAACGGCCATATGCATAAATGCAATTCGTTGGCAGCTTTTTTCCAGGTCAATATGTGATAATAAAGTACTTGAATTGAATAATTCAATGATTTGACTGAAATCTGTCAATTTATTCCTCTCAAAAAGGAAATCCTTCAATTTATGGTTCGCGATCACGGGTATAATCCGGGGTGATGGTACTGAATTCAGATCTTCCCCGTACCGTAATAGAAAATCTTTTACAATTACTTGATCTAGACCGTTTTTTTTAACTTGGCACGAATTTCAAAGCCCAATAATACTGCCCCTCCGTTAGTCTGAATCTCAAAGCGGCTGAGTTAATCTCAAACCGTAAAGTGAAGGGACTCTTTTACAGCAATGGAGAGGATACTTGTTCGATGATACTAAGACAATCAATTATTTTTTATTAACAAAACAATTTTAATTATTTTACTTGAATGACAAATTTGTCTTTAGTTAACTTCTCTCTATGTCATATCTTTTATAGGATGTACTTTTTTTTATATTAATGATCATTAATTAATTATTTTATTTTTATTACTAAATAGTCTAGATAAATCTTAATGAACTTACTAGGAATGTTTCAATTTTCTCCAAATTTGAAAATTATAACTGGAAAAATTTACTATGTAATCATTTTTTTTTTCAGAAATACGCATTCATATGAAGAAATACACATGTATCTTTTTTATTGGCCATCTATGTACTATTCGATCCTTCTTTAATTGTTTATCTTTATATCCGCACAAAATTAATTCATTAAATAAACATATATCTTATGTTTTTCTTATTTGGATTGAAATTAATCCAAATTTTTTTGCACCTTATATTAATTTATATTTTATCTTAATTTTTAGAGATAACACTAAAAAAATATTATTAAATTACAAGAAAGTATATGGCCAAATTAAAAAAAAAAAACAATGGATAATTTTTGAAAAATAATCTAACAAAAATGCTACAAGGTAATAATATAAAAAATTATGTTGAATCGATATTAACGTGTTAGGTTAGAAACAACCAATCTTTTACCTCAACATGAATCAATGAATAACATAGTCCATCCTATAACTTCTCTCGGTGTTATTTTTGAAAAAGCAGATCTTCATTATTTGTATATTAACCAACCTCTATATATATAAATATATATAAATTAAAAATAAAATCTCTGCTTTTATTGCAGTTATTTTAAAGTGATATTATTTTATAAAATTGTATATGCTTTAAAAACATATATAGTAAGAATAACTAATCACGTTGAATTTGTTAAACAACATGATAATGTAGAAATAAAATTAAACTTCTTATACAACCTAAATATATTCAAACAATAGAGGACCGAAATAAATATTTACAAATATATTCGAACAAAAGAGTACCGAAATAAATATTTACTAAAGCTAAAATCATTGATGTACAACAACAGATGCATGGGTCACTTGGTTTTTCATTTATTGTTGTTCTTTCAAATTTGATAAAGATCTAATAATGAAGAATAAAAATAGCCATTATAATCTTTGGAGAACAAAAATGACAGTTGTAAGATCTATGTACAGAGGGACAAAACTGTCCATAAAATTCAAAAATTTGCAATTGTTATGTTAAAATAAAAAATTATTGTGCTAATATCAGTCCACATGATTCCGGTATTGGGATCCAAATCAGGCGCAAATTATTTTATTAATTAAGGGAACAAAAGTTGGATAGAAAGTGCAGTTTGGTTTAAAATTTCCAAAATTGACAAAATAATAACAAGTGACTTTGAATTTTAAATGCGCGCCTTCTCCAAATTGAATTAAAAGTGGGCACAAACGGTGCCTACCAGCAGATCCCATGTCACTGTAGAGGTACAGAAATTATTTTTATTTTTTAATGACTTTAGCGTATTATTTAGTTTAGTCCATAATGACAATTTATTACAACTAAAAGTGAAATAATGACGATGGTGATGTATATAATAAATAGGCCACGAGTAAAATGAAACGAAAAGGGAACCAAATGGTGCCATCATTATTAATTTTAACAATTAGTTTTGGTTGTTTAAATTAAAATTGAAAAGGACAACACACGTAGTGAATTTAAGAACAAATAAATGAAACCTTTTTAATCAAATTTTATATTATGTAGACGGTTGACCATCTTTCGTTGGATAATTTTCTATATATATAGTACATGAAAAATTAAGATTTAATTTTTTTTTATAGATGCTACATCATCAACACATTGGTTAATATTTTTTTTGTATTCTTATTTTTGGAATGACTCATATTCTCTTATATAGATATTCGAGTTAATTTTTATTATATAAATATATTTATAGTAAAAATTGGTTCAACCGTAAGATTATTTATAAAAATTATTTTTTGTAATTATTTTTGAAAGACTTTGTAGCAGCTACCAAACGTACAATGAATAGATGTTATTTATAAAAATTATCATTGTTTAATTAGGGACGTCAATATGTGTCGTGCTAAGACTTAGTCACGTGCTGTGTCGTGTAGATTAATTAGATTTTTGTGTGTCATGTTGTGCCGTGATTAAATTCGGAGTGACATTCACTGTATGTTGGTCAACTACATGTGTTTTGTCCAAACGTGACTGATCACGTTTGTCACATTTTGTCATATTTAACTATTTTTTTCAAAATTTAAGTTAGTTTATTCAATATTAATCATTCGATCAAGATCTAATGTTGCTAATTATGCGTGATTCGCATGACCACGTAACGTATTGTGTCATTACCAGATCAGTTCACGTGTCGTGCTAATATTCTGAAGAATGATTACATCTCGCAAATAGTCACAACACAAAACACATGTAATAAGCACACATACAACATGCCGTGCCGTTAGCTCTAATTAAAATTTAATTTATTGTACAATAAATATTATTTTTCAAGATGAAACCAGAACATTCCAATTTAAAAAGTTGTTTAAAGAGATAAAACTCCCGTGATGCTTTGACAAGTTCCCTATGTCAATTTGCGACGGCTAGTTGATTTGACGCGTGGTTCAACATCATTGACTTTTTTACAATGATCTATTGCTGTTGTAATATCACAAAGGTATCACGGCAACGACAAGGGAAAAAATTTATCCATATAAATTATTAAATTGACGTACGAAAATAAAAAGAATGTCTCGTTTCCAACAAATATAGAAAAATCTGACTCATTGAGTCCGGTTCAAAATATATGAATCTGAATTAATGGTTCAAATTCAAATATTATGTTTTTTTAGGATCATATATATGTGGATCAGAGCTTGATTCTCCTCTAATCGAACAGTTCAGATCAAAACTAAACAAAAAACAAAAACAAAAAACATGGATCTGAATCATTGAGTCTGATCCATAATATTTGAATCGGACTCAATGAACACGATTTTTCTATATTTGTTAAAAATAAGACACTCTTTCTATTATTGTACGTCTGATTTTAATAATTTCTACGGATAAAAAAATTCCCACGCCAAGTCAAGTTATAAACCCTGAAAAAATGTTGTCACATCGATGCAAGTTGTTTCATCAACGGATCTAAAATCTTACTTAGTCTTCAAATGACTGCGTTTAGTTCAAATTCGGAGACTCGATTGGTGATATCTGCATAAATATGCATTAAATGTTTCTTATACCGTTATACGTATGCTAAATGATATGATACTTTGACATTTTAAGTGAAGTAAGATTCTTTTTATATAATATGCTCGATGGATTAATTGAAAGAGCAAGAATTCACTGTTGTTCTATGACATATTAATCCAGTTTATTTTTTCTGAAAATGCAATATCCTATAACAAACAACTGAACAAGATTTTGCTACGAATACGTTACAGAAATCCTGCTGCTTTTACTTTTGAGTGAGGCTACGGTGCTATGCATAGCACCGTTTGGGTCCGTGCTACGGCTCAAAATTTGACTTTTCAAAATTCTAACGGTCGATCCGAACCGTTCAACATGATTATAAAATGAATATGTACTTGCAAACTAAATTTTACATTTTTTCGAATTTTTTTACTATTTTTTCGAAAATCACTTGATCTGAACATTCTGGACCATCCAAAAACAGCTTATCTAAAAAAAAATAGTAAAAAAATTCGAAAAAATGTAAAATTTAGTTTGCAAGTACATATTCATTTTATAATCATGTTGAACGGTTCGGATCGACCGTTAGGATTTTGAAAAGTCAAATTTTGAGCCGTAGCACGGACCCAATCCGTGCTATGCATAGCTCCGTAGCCTCACTCTTTACTTTTTGTTGAGATCTAGTAACAAATATGTCTCATATTTGATATTTTTATCTAATTCAATAAGAATTCTAACTAAGGTTTCCTTTACATAAAAATAAATTATGTTTCTAGCATTTTTTTTTTAAGTTCAGCTCCTTGATGCATTTCATAACTGTTCATAAATATTACATTATAAAGTACCTCAGTTAGAATTTATAAAACAAGGGCACTTCTAGAGCCGTGTCATGTTCGTCCTGGACACAATACTGATACTGGTTTTCTGATAAAAATTGAATAAAAGTTCAACTGCTAGTTTTGAGTTGCAGCGGCGGTTGAAAATTGGTCTCATCGACGCCTCATAGGACCCCATAGGCAACGCCAGAGTAGCAGTAATCTTCTAGACGGGAGTAGATCGATCAGTACAGAATGTATTGTTCCAAAACACCGTGCCTAAGGAACCTTTCTAGCGGAATAACAAAATGGGATTGATACGACATGTAGTATTTTAACACACCGGATTACCGGAATAGCTCAAGTTTCGGTGGATGGCTAATGTCAAGTCCCTGTGGCATCACCAGGTACCAGTTATGCTCTGATCTTCTCAGATTTCAAGCTCTAGCCGGAGTGCAGGAACATACGAAATTGGAGAGAAATACCAGAATGGGTCGTTTACTGGTGTGTGCACTAGATAGTTACTTGTTTCCATTGTGAAATTGCTGCAGCAACCATACTTGCTCATGAATCCAATTCTTTTTAGTCTTTACCTGTGTAAAAACTGTATTGGGTAATGAATTAAATTTGATAACGGAAAGAGGGATAAGTTTATGTACAGAATTCGGAAGTTTTCTGATTGATTCTTAATTTGGGCCCAGAAACAAACAGTCTATCAATTTTTTTAAGAAATAACTTTGTACTTCTTCAAAGGCCCAATATTTTTTTCTCTGGGCTGTTTGCATTGGACCAAATACTTCTTTGCTATCGGTTGATTCTAACATAACATAGTTTTTAAGGAGTTGGCTACGGTGCTATGCATAGTATAGAGGGCTTCAGTGCTACGGCTCAATATTTGAGTTTTCAAAATTCTAACGGTTGATCCGAACTGTTCAACATAATCTCCATATGAATATGTACTTGCAAACCAAATTTTACATTTTTTAAAATTTTTTTTACTATTTTTTTAGATAGGTAGAAAAATACTTGATCCGAATGGTACAAAATTTTTAGATCAAGTGATTTTCTACCTATCTAAAAAAATAGTAAAAAAATTCTAAAAAATGTAAAATTTGGATTGCAAGTACATATTCATATGGAGATCATGTTGAACGGTTCAGATCGACATTAGGATTTTGAAAACTCAAATATTGAGCCGTAGCACGGAGGCCCTCTATGCTATGCATAGCATATTAGCAATTTCCTTTTATGAATATATAATTTTTTTTTTCCATAACTCAGCCAGTTAGTAACATCTAAATTTGATGACATTTCTGCAGGATATATACTTGGATATCACTTTGCTTTACCGTGACTGTTTTTTCAAACAAATAATCAGATGAAAAAAATCTTTGATGAATTTAAACCATTTTTTCCTTTACTAAAAATTGAACCTGTCAAATTATTAAAGAGAAACAGGTCGCAATTAATTTGAGCTGTGTAATGTGTGATAATTGCCTCATGGAATTGGCACTGCATTTGCTCTTCTTATGTCCCTATGCAACCAATGTATGGTCCATATATAAAAAAAACATACAATGAGTTCAATAAAATAAATATTAATAGATATGATTTCAATGTGAAATTTCTAATTCAGGATGATCCATCAACTATATAAAAAAAAAAAATTCCTTGTCAATTTGTCTGCGAATAACTCTGGAACAACTCGTGCTGTATTCGTAAGAAATATGCCATAATTCAAGATTTTTTTTTTTTTCATTAAGATTGTCCTCTAGGATTCGCTTTGTGAACAGAAATAAGTTTTGAAAAAATAGTTTAAATTTTAAATCAAAACAAAACTAACAAATACAGTGTAAGACTACAAGATGCATCAACATTTTTAGACACAATATAGTATTTCATTTGAATCATTTCATACATTAAAGTAGATGGACCATACATGAGATTATACGGGTCATGAAAGTATTAAATGTATCTCTTTTAATAAATTCATGAAAAAATAAAGTAAATTGTTGGATATAGCACAAGTAGAGAAAGATAATCAGACATATAAAAATATATGTAATAGGATATAGTTAAGGAAATAAAACCGAACTCTCATGTAAACGGGGCGCGTCTAATGAAAATCAGACTCAAATCGGTCATATATGTTCGGAACTGTTCGAGTTGCTTCATGATTCGTACACGTTTGATCCGTACGCATGAATCATGAAGCGAATCAGACAGTTTCGAGCAGGCATCTGAATAATTTGAGTCCGATGCATATTGGACACGCCCTGCTTGCCAATGTCGGTTTATAATTTTCTTGGAAATATAATAATAACAAGTAAGTTCCAAAAATTCTTTACTGAAACAAGGTTAAGCAAAAATTCTTAATTGTTTTCTTTCCAGGAAGTTTCAGGATTGCTCTTTAACTTGTTGCTACTTGTACCCCTGTTTCTATTTTGGAGTCTTTTGAAAAAAGAAAGGTTTTAAAAGTGGTTGTGCTGCGTTATATTGTCCACATACACTTGATGCGTGTTAGCTTCTCACAAATTAAATATTTGATTTTGGTACACTTCCATAGCGACTTCCATACAAGTAGACTATATAAAAAATTCTAAAAAAATAAAATTCAATTAAATTTTAATATATATAACTAAAATTCTAACATCATAGGGTGACTTAGCATCCATATGGTTGAATGTAGATCCGCTCTACTAATCACAAAATAGACTAAGGTCAATATTTGCCATATCTGTAATGCTGCCATCATTTGAGATTGATGTATAACCTGCTTGAAGCTTTATCATTTCAGATTGAACCTGCTCTAATGCTGAATTCCATGCCAGGTGTTAACATATGTGGGGAAGCACATTTTTGTTTAATCAGCATTCATATTGCTTTCAAGTTACCTGCAACTTGAGATATGTATATTCCTTGGTTATGTTAATTAACTTGATTCCAATATAACTAATATGACACAACTTGAATGAATGAGACATAACATTGCAAATCTTCAAATAATTGGACAAATTACTTTGTGATTAAATACTTCAACTAGAATGCGGTGCTCGTTGCAAGGGAGGTACTGACAGAATACCGTTCCTGGTATGCCACTGGAATAGGATGAGGAAGCATTTCTGTTAGTCTACTACTCTACTGGTAATCACTTGGGATGAGCCAATGCTGATGGTGAGAACTCAAAGCACTGGTGAAATTGTGCTATTGGTCTTGTTGGTGAAAATTCATAGCACAAATGTAATTGTGCTATTGGTCTGCTATGCGCCACTTCAGCTACTACAAGTGCTTCAACTCACTGTTTCTTCTAAGATAGAAGAATTTCACTTTCTTCATTTACTGATTGAACTTTACTATTCTTCATTTTTTCTCTTACTGTTTCTTCTTGTTATTTTGTTTTTTCTTTCTATTATTTGATACCTGTATAGACAATTGACACACCTTGTGTCTTTGATTAATGGAATCTAGGAGCATGACTCCTACATTTCTACTTCAAAAAAGAATGTGTGACGAGTCAGGTGACATGATGAGTACCGTTGTTGATATATTTATGGGAAAAGTTAGGAAGAAAATACATGTGCGCATAGACAATTTTGCTATATATTATAAGCAATTAGCCAAGGAGATAGGTGCTAGATTGATTAAAATCTCATATAGAATATAAATTCCAGAAAAATAGCATATATGCAGTATCTGTGACGACAAGAGATCACTTGTCAAGTTTTTATGTCAACAATTTTGGCAATAATAAAAAATATAGTTTGATCTTAAAAATTCATAATAAACATTATCTGCAGTGCAAATATTATGCCTTTGGAAATGTCATAAAATTTGATACATGTTTTAACGTATTTTTCAACGGTTTGAAATTAATCTCTTAGTACATCATTAACTGATTGATACTGATACATCAAACAATATACCTTTAAATTTATTTAGAATTTTAATTTTGTTTGAAATTGATTATAAAACTATTTTTAAAATTTTCAACATAAATCATTGTCAAGTGGTCTCCATGGCTCCATATAAGAGAGTTGGTGTGTGAATGAAAAAAAAAAAAAGGATTTCTTCCTCTTTTTTTCTTGAGTCATGAAGAGCTACCAGCCTACCAGCCCCAGCACATCTGCCCCTCTCCACAAAATTAAAATAAAATAAAATATACAGAGTAAAAGAAAAAGAAAAATATACAGTGATAGTGCTAAAAGAGTGTGTATGAATACGGTACAAATAAGACGGATTAAAATTAGAGAACAGTTTGGGTCTGATGGGTTTAGGAACCATCCGATCCACTTTAAGATTCGTGCCCAAATTTTAAAGCACATCCGAAAGCTACGGGCGCAAATTTTAAAGCAGATCGGACGGTCCCTAAACCCATCGAACTCACTTTGAGTCCGATGGGCATCGGACCCAAATTGGTTCCTTAAAATTAACCTTGAATGCAGTCTACTCTTATATCTATTTTAGATAGGAATTGAGTGTAAAAAAAAAATAAAAGGAGAACTAAATTCAGAAAAGATTTAACTAAAGCATCTGACTATACATGTATTCACAATAAAATTAAGAAAAGAGAATTTATAAACCAATAAGAATTAGTCATCATTTATCAAGTAATAATGCTTAAAACATTCACAATTAATGAAGATATATTTTTCAATTTGTACTTTACAATTTGAAAAATTAAATCAACAAGTTGCAAAAAATAACCTTGTGATATCAATCATCTTGAATCTTGACAAAGTTAAAAATGTTAAATTAACAAGTTCAAAACTAAAACCTGACACAAAAAATGTTTTATTGTTTTATCCTGACGTATACACAATTAGGGCCTGTTCGGGCACGTTACTGTGCCCGTGGAAAAAAAAAAATTCACTCTGATTGAATTTTTTTTTCCCACGCACACAGTAAAATTTAGTTCAATTTCTGTGCCCATGCCCATGCCTATTCCCCTTCTTCCGCCGAACAGGCCCTTATTTATAAAACATAATCAAGTGTAGTATTGTGCTGCACGTGTCTCATAATGATTTGTGGCAAGGGAATAAAATCCCGGGAACAAAAAAAAAAGATTATTTTTCGGATAGATTAGCTAACAACTAATAATGCACTTGGCTTCTCAAAGTACAACTTGAACTTGTATCATGTGAACATGGAAAATTAAAATTATCTATGTCACATATTATCATTATATTATTGAACTTTAGTGTGATCGAGACGTCTATCTCTAATTCAAAGTTGGTATACAAAAGATAAGGTTTAGAGCAAAAATTGAATATATTCATTTTTTTTTTCGTTTTAAATAGACTCCTAAGTTCCACATTAATATTTGACATCAATTTGAACTTATCGTAAATTTTCAAACTTCGTTCTCATATCTACATTATGTCAATGGGAGCATGATAATAATCGGTTGTTCTTATATATCGAAAATGAAATTAATATTCACAGGCCCTTTTCGACTCTATCTATATTTTTTTTTATTGTAATATATCAGAAAGTTTCATCATTTTTCGTAAATCTTTGAAGAACATGAGAATAACCGCTAAGTCAAGCTAACTCAAATCACTAACTTAATCGCTAACTCAACAAAATATTAAAATAGCGAAATAGTCGCTAACTCAAAAAATAGAGCGCTTCGTGTAGTGCGTTCAAACACATAATAAGAATCCAAGTTAGCGCTATACTTGAATTAGCACTAATCAAGAAATAGAGTCCATAAAGATGGATGACTACCAAAATTTAAATGATCCAAAATTAAACAATCTACAACAATTGAAGCTCAAATGATTCGAATTTTAACAATAATCCGAACCCAAAATAACGAGTCCGGCTACTATACTACTAGTGTCATTTCAAATTAAATAACACCACATCTTAAACCATTGGATCTGTTTTAATATTCGTGCAAGACACTAGTGTCATTCCAGGCTATCTTGTACACGAATATTAAAGCAGATCCAGTGGTTTAAGATGTGGTGTTATTTAATTTGAAATGACACTAGCGGTATAGTAGCCGGACTCCAAAATAACTTGTCAACATTTGTAACTTGAAAAGTAATATGAATATTCTGTTCATATGAACAGTTAAACTAGACTCTACCCAACCTAACTCGACTCAAGACATCCCAAAACACAATCCGACATGAGATGATCCGAATTCGAAAAATGATCTAACGATAACAATCCGACCTGGCTTGAAAACCATCCGGAATAAGACGATTCAAAATCCAATTTGATATGTTACGATCCGAGACCCAATAATTATCCAAGGTTTCCTACCGATCCAATCCAATTGGGAGACAACATTTCATTCTATTTGGATATTTAATATTTATTTTGGAGGATTTCCTGAAGTATATACAGAGATCTTATAGGACAAAAAAAAAGAGAAAAAAGAGAAAAATATCATTATTTCCAATCTCTGTTGTTACAAGGATAGCATCCTTCTTGTGCAATGTCAGTAATCTGGACCCGCATGTCATAGACCAAACCAGTTCTCCAGTCAGCTGGGAGTACCGGGTGGTCGGCCCAGACCCATTTCCCGTCATATCCGCCCGTGACAACCATGCGAAATTGCAATGGTCCGGTTGGTGTCTGACTCGTGCTCCAGACCGGACCGTAGTCTCTTGTCATGAACCGCCAATTAGATGAACCAACCTGTTTCAGCAAAAAAAAAAAAAAAAGAGACTGAATAAGTGGGCCCATATTCAGCCCAAAATTAAATTGATCAAGCCCAACTGAATAAGCAAGGACAATTTCCTTTGTTACTGCTTTCTACAATGCCAAGTTGGCTAGTTCCCTTTCATATAATTCATACAATCAACTTGTATTATGTAGGAAAATAAAAATGTGCTTTATTATATTCTTGGTCGACAACTGCTACATAATAGTTGAAGTATCAAAAAGGTGGAGATATATATTCCACTTACAACATCTTACAATAATTTAATTTTACGATTTTAAAAGTCTAAACAGTCGATCCAAACCGTTCAACACGTGCTTAGAGATAAAATTTTACATTTTTTTGAATTTTTTACTATTTATTAAGTATTTTACAAAACTGTTGTTTTTCAGTGGTCCAAAATTATCTAAAAACAATAGTTTTGTACTCAATAAATAGTAAAAAAATTCAAAATAATATTAAATTTTATCTCCAAACACATTTTAATATTGATATCATGTTGAACGGATTGGATCAACTGTTTGGACTTTTAAAATAACAAAACTAAATTATTGTAAGATATTATAACTTATAAATATTGTAATTGGATATTTGGATCCCTCCTGCTGTATCAATTGAAGTTCAAGAATTGAACAAAATGTGATCGCAATTCCTATGCATGTGTTGTCAAATCCTAGTGAACTCTTTCTTACTTTTAAAAAGTTAACTCTTACACATCACCGCAGATTAAGACGCTAAAAATAAAAAAATGCATATTGTGAAACTGGACATCTCCATTATATAGAACTGGAGATGTGGGATCAGTAAAATTAAACAATTACCTGGGCCACATCTACGGCCACAATGTCTGTCTGGCCTCCCTGGTAAAGAAATTTTACTGCCAAGTAATTGGGGCTTCTGCTCTTCTCTTCTACTCTTACTGATAAGTTCTTCGTTCCAAATTGACATGGAATCCTACATAACACAAGTCAAAATTGAGACAAATTCTCTACAAATTTCAATGCAATTTTAAGAAGGTTACTATACCCACCTCTTGTAATCGATGTCTACTAATCCAAATTTTCTAAATTCAGGCCCCATTCCATTTCGTGCCATGGCCGTGAAAGCCGAGTTGGTAAGTACGAAATTGGTT
The DNA here is from genome assembly GCA_011114355.1 of Carex littledalei. Taxonomy (NCBI): domain Eukaryota; kingdom Viridiplantae; phylum Streptophyta; class Magnoliopsida; order Poales; family Cyperaceae; genus Carex; species Carex littledalei. The sequence continues at coordinate 2,229,678 of CM022105.1, forward strand.
CGATTGCTTTTGTTCAAGTCTGTCAGCATCACCTTGACACCATTAGTGGTGCATAATTTGGCGTTCTTGCATCTTATCTGCACAATTCGACCAGGTTAGATTTGAGAATCAGAAATTTTAATGTTTGAACTGTAAGTTGTCGAGTTTAATTTGTAACCTGAAAGCATGCACCACAGCCAACACCGCCTCGGTAAAGGGACGCACCACCAGCCGCAGCGTAAACTCCATTGATGTTCAAAGCCATTGATCCATAACCACAAGCCCCAGCTAGAAATAGGAAAAGAAAAATTAGAACCAAATTAAAGTTACCAACTTTAATTCTAGATTGAATTGACATAACGAGACTTGATACATGCCAGAGAGATCATAGGCCGAGGTGTAGTAAGTTGCTTTCGACCGATGCACACATCTATCGCATGCAAGAGAAGTAGACAGGAAGAGAAATAAAGGGAGAATGATGGAGATTCCCATGTCTAAAACAGAGTGCGTAGAAACAGGGTAGATTGCGTGGAGTAGAAGAGAGGCGTTTGAATTGGGGATATATAGTGAGAAGAAGAGAAGGGGTTATGTAATGATGGCAAGGGGATAATGATACATAAGTGGTGCGCAGTGGGTTAATGAGCTAGGAAACAAGAAAACGGTGGGGCTACAAGCTCCAAAAGAAAACAGAGGTACAAATAGAAATGGAAAAACAGGGGAGGCGCACCGACCCAACACCCGCCCATGGAGGATTGGAGATAAAGAAAGATCGACGAAAGAGAGAGAGACACTGTTGGAGTTGCCCTTTTGGAGAGATCTTGGTGGGGCTGCTTTGTTTTTTTGGATCGTTGGATTGTTACGAGAAGATTTGTTTGTTATTAGGTTGGGAGAAGGTGTGAGAGAAAGCTCTGTGAAAGTGTGAAACAGATTTACATTGTTTTATATTAGATTGAATTGCCGAAAGAGAATTTTAATTGTGATGTTGTGTTATCACCTCTACACGTTCAGATTCTCTGCGGCCTACAAGGATGACCGTATAATGTTGCGAGTCCTGACACCTGTAAAAGTAGATAAAAAATTAATTTTGCATCTTTATTTTAAGTAAATGGTAAATAATTCGGAAACCAAATTTAAAACTTTAGATTCCTGGACTCCAAATTGAGCACCTTTTTTGTTTGTTTGTCAAATAGAATAACTTGTATTACATAGAAGATGGCTAAATGGTTGCATTAAGAAATTCAGAGTTGCAAGGCATGCTCGTCTCTTTTGTGCTAATGGTTATTGACCTATTTAACACCCGTCAAAAACAGCAGGTATGAGGTATGTATAGTGTATTTCGTCAGTGTTAATAAATAACTTGACCTATATATAGTTGTTAAGGCGTACGTCAGTGGTAGATTAGTGGAAGAAGCATCTTTCTATTTTGGAGGACCTACTAATCAGTTTCTTCTTTGTCCTTGTTGGCACATTTGTGTTAATCTGTTAATTAATTAATTGCTTACATGTTTTGAGGGGGGGATTTCACATCCCCTCAGTTACCTGACGGAGTACAATTGAAACGGACGGTTCAAAATTGTTCTTTTAATTTGGCACGAATTTCAAAGCACAAATAATACTGTCCTCCTGTGCCATCCTGAATAGACACCGACTGAGAGTAAATCTAGACCGTCCGTTTCAATTGTCTTGAGTCAGGTACCTGGGAGGATACAGATCGGGGGTCCAAGATACAGCATAGGGGTAGGGTGGTAGGTTTTCTCTGCAAGCAAAATTAAATACGCTTGGGTCATTTTCATAATTTACTACCAATTGACTTAAATAAATGATGAATGATTCAGAAATGAATGTTTTTGCTCTGAAAAAAATTAAAAAATAAACAATTAAAAAAAATATCAAGTGAATTAAACCAACTTTTTTTTTTTCATACTTCACTAATATTCTTGCTTAATAAATATACTTGATTTAACATATCTATTCCGTAATTGATTTTATGTTACTTGTTCTCTTTCTTTATAAAGGAAACAGTAAAGCATATTTTATGTTCAGTTATCGGTTTCATCCCTGTATTCAATCAACAAAATAAAACTGGTTCAGTTATGTAAATATGTAACGAGAGAACAAAAATTTAATCACAGAAAATGACATCATTGACAGTTTTCGACACTACATTTATTACGAACATAGCTGGCGCAGATATGTCTTTAATGAGGCTGTCTACAATTTTTATTTTAACACAACTTATTAAGGCAAACAAAAAGGGCAAAAAAAGATGGTTGTAGAATGTGATGACTAGTACCGACATTTTTATTAATATCCAAAGTTTAATACAAATTAATAAATATACCCAGAACCGGACCAATTATCGATATATACCCAAACCGGTCATTTTCTGGCCGGCTATGTTCCTTCCCTAAGCCGGCCAGAAAATGGCCGGCTATGTACCTGTTTTTTTTTTTATTTTTTTTTTATTTTTTATTTTTATTAGAGAGAGACACTATGATGATCAAAATATTGAAATCTAACTCTGAAAATTTGAAATTTTTGTTTAAATTATTTGTTATATTACTTCTTTGAGGAGGGATCAAATTACAACAACCATTTTTTTCATTTTCAAAGTCCAAATCGTCGATCCAACCCGTTCAACATGATTATCTAAATAAAATGTGCTTGCAGATCAAATTTTACATTTTTTTGAATTTTTTTACTATTTATTAAGTATTTTACAAAAATTAGTCATATTCAGACCATTCAATTTTGTAAATACTTAATAAATAGTAAAAAAATTCAAAAAAATGTAAAATTGGATCTGCAAGCACATTTTATTTAGATAATCATGTTGAACGGTTTGGATCGACGATTTGGACTTTGAAAATGAAAAAAATGGTTGTTGTAACTTGATCCCTCATCTACTTCTTTTGATGTATAATTAGCATATTTATACTAAAATACGCTAGAATACTTGAAATTATGTTGAATTACACTATATTACAATAAATTATGTTCAATTATACTAAATTACGTTAAATTACAATAACTTCGCTAATTATGCTGAAATACAGTAAAAAAAACACTAAACTACACAAAATTACGCTATAGTAGACTGATTTTGCTCATCTTTCATGAATCATAAAAAATAGTAAAAAAATTCCAAAAATAGTAAAAATTAGTAATCTGCAAGTTCATTATGTAACTAATTTACTGAGCTACTTGGATTGAATGATAGAAATGAAAATCTTAATCGGAAACTTCAACTCAAGTTTTGAGGCTCTTCTCTTTATTTTTTGGCGATTCTGAATTTTGGAATCCAGCATAGCAGGAACAGACGCATGCGCATTTTCACAAGCTTTCCGAAAAGTGCTCATTTGCTGAAATCGGACACTCGAGCGCCGTTTTATGACCGTTTGAAGTTTCATCGTCGTTTTTCTCCTTTTCAGTGAAGATATCGTCCCTATTCATATCGTATTTTAGCGTAATTTAACATAATTTCAATTAATCTATCGTATTTTAGTATAAATATGCTAATTATACATCAAAGAAGTAATATAACAAATAATTTAAATAAAAATTTCAAATTTTCAGAGTTAGATTTCAATATTTTGATCATCATAGTGTCTCTCTAAAAATAAAAAAAAAAAAAAAAAAAACAGGTACATAGCCGGCCATTTTCTGGCCGGCTTAGGGAAGGAACATAGCCGGCCAGAAAATGGCCGGTTTGGGTATATATCGATAATTGGTCCGGTTCTGGGTATATTTATTAATTTGTATTAAACTTTGGATATTAATAAAAATGTCGGTGACTAGTAAGTAGTAACGAAAAATCGCTGGATTTGGTTTTTCCGGGTTTATGTATTGATGCATGTATCATGATTCATGATGGTCTTGGGTTTCAATTTCTCTGTAGACCGGTTTTATATAGTTCCAAGGTGTGGTGAGCAAACTCCCCATCTTCACTAAAGTGGATTTCTTTAATTTAAAATTACATTTCTGATTCAATTTTGTTTGGTTTATATTGGTCAGTTAATTTTATATAGCACAATTTAACAATTTGGGTTTGCTTAGGTCTTTCGCCTCTACTTTAAAGAAACAATTTGAATGTATAATAGAAAATGAGAATTATATTAAATATTTGTATATTATTAATGCGCGGTGGAGTCGGGTAACAAAATGAAGAAAGAAAGCATGTCGAAGAAATCCAGAAATAAAACTTATATTTTCTTAAATTTCACAGTTTTGTTCACAAAAATATCTTGCAGGATGCAAAATTTTACATTTGCTCTCAAAATACTTTTGTTATCTTTGTTACATTCGCAAAATATTTTGTATCCTGCAAAATTGCTTGTAAAATATCTCTGTTTTGCACACAAAATATTTTGCAAAGTTGTCAAATCCATTTTGTGGGTGCAACAGAGAGTTGTCTGTGAAAGGACGTGATTTGTTTATGTTATCTGTTTAGATAATTATTTTCAGTTTCTTTTATTCTAAAACAATCTTATAAGGGATGCCTGGGTGTATCTTCTCATATTATCTAAGAATTAAAAAGTTTGTTTCTCCCTTTTAAATGTACTTAAAAGCAGTTGTTCTCGCTACTCGCTGTGTCAATTATGTGTCGAGCACATTTCTATTATAGTGTTAATTTGTAAAGTGTTAATTTATAATTTTAGTTTTTTTCTGATACAAATTTGTCTTTGTTTTTGTGTTTGCCAACATATCTATGATATACAACAGTGGTTTCAGTTTGTTATCTTGAAACTTGAAATCAAAATTTAAATATATAAATAAGTTTATTTTTAAAGTTTTCTAGTCATACTATTTTATTTATTTTCTGATCCATCCAATTTGTTTTTGTCTCCTCATTTATTCTGATCAGACAGTTCTTTTTATTCATACCTCTCTTATTTAAAAAAAAAAATACATTTTATTTGTCTAAAATGTGTTATATGAAGTGTACATATATTTAGTATTTTTTAAAAACAAAATTATTAGTGTTCAAAATTTATGTAATACACTAATACATAACATTTTTAAATTTTATTTTTTCAGTGGATTTTTTTAGAGCGATTTAAATTGAAAATGCAAAATGCACATGATTAATTAAATAAAAAGAAGTGGAGCTTTGATCCCTGAATGGGGTTTATTGTCAGTACTCAGTACCAAGCCACATCGAGGTGTGTATGCATTGGCCACAATGAATCAAGATATAGCGATAAGGACGAAAACAGTAGTTTGGTTCGATTAGGATGCCAAGCAAGAATTCAGTGGGAGCACTTCCGTACTGCTGCCACGTCGCTCTATTTTTTTATCCAAATCTAACGATGACTGGTGACAACCGTCTTTAAAATATTCCTCTAAGATAACGGGTGCTATTTGCTGTCTGTCTAAATTTTTTAGATATTAAAACAACAATATTTCAGCAAATAAATTGGTAGTTTCTTTTTCTTAATTTCTGGAAACTCGGTTCGGAGGTGTGACCGATCAATGGTTCAGTCATTCTCTTTTGAGATTTTTCATATCATCATTTATTTATGGCCTTACGGGCATGATAAAGGATGGACTGAACTATTTGATTCGGTCAAAATGAAAGTAATCGAATCAATCAGTTTCTTAACAAATTAGTTTTTCAATTTCCAAAAATAATAACTTTGTTGTCTATTCCCTCGGCTATTAATAGAATAAAAAAAGTAGAATAAAAAAGTATAATAAAAAAGTAGAATATTCTTTTTCTTTTCAGCATGAGTGAGATGATGTTAAAAAAAATCATTTATGTTAAAAAATTCATTTTTTTTCATATCATCTCACTCATGCTGCCGACATTTTTATTAATATCCAAAGTTAATTACAAATTAATAAATTTATCCATGATTCTCGAGTTTTTTCAAAAATGTCCAAACCGGCCATAAAATAGCCGGTTTTCTCTTTTTTTTTTTTTTTTTTTTAGAGACACTATGAAGAGCAAGATAATGAAATCTAACACTGAAAATTCGAATTTTTTGTTTAAATTATTTGTTAGATTACTTCTTTTGATTTATAATTAACATATTTATAGTAAAATACATTAGATTACTTGAAATTATGTTGAATTACACTATATTACAATAAATTATGTTGAATTATACTAAATTACGTTAAATTACGCTAAATTACAATAACTTCGCTAATTATGCTGAAATACGGTAAATTACGCTAAACTACGCAAAATTACGCTAAAGTAGACCGATTTTGTGCCATCTTTCATAAATAATAAAAAATAGTAAAAAATTCCGAAAATAGTAAAATTTGGTTTTCTACAAGTTCATTATGTAACTAATTTACTGAGCTACTTAGATTGAATAATAGAAATGAAAATCTTAATCGAAAACTTCAACTAAAGTTTTGAGTCTCTTTCCTTTGTTTTTTGGCAATTCTGAATTTTAAAAAACCACATAGTGGTCACTGACGCATGTGTATTTTCACAAGCTTTCTGAAAAGTGATCATTTGCTGAAATTGGACACTCGAGGGCCGTTTTATGGCCTTTTGAAGTTTCATCGTCGTTTTTTCGCTTTTTCAGTGAAGATATCGTCCCTATTCATATGTAATTTACTGTATTTTAACGTAATGTAATGTAATTTAGCGTAATTTAACGTAATATAGTGTAATTCAACATAATTTCAAGTAATTTAGCGCATTTTAGTATAAAAGTGCTAATTATACATCAAAAGAAGTAATCTAACAAAAAATTTAAACAAAAAATTCAAATTTTTAGTGTTAGATTTCATTATCTTGCTCTTCACAGTCTCTTAAAAAAAATAGTTTCTAATTATAAATTACTATGAAGATAAAAGAGAAACAAAAAATAATTTCTAATTATACATCACTATGAAGACACACAGTAATTTACCGAAATTTACTGTATTTTAGCGTAATTTAACATAATTTAGCGTAATTAAATGTAATATAGTGTTAACAATATTTCAAGTAATCTAGTGTATTTTAGTATAAATATGCTAATTAAATAAAAAAGAAGTAATCTAACAAATAATTTAAACAAAAAATTCAAATTTTCAGTATTAGATTTCATTATCTTGCTCTTCATAGTGTCTCTAAAAAAACAAAAAAAACAAAAAAAAAAACAAAAAAGGAAACTGGCCATAAAATGGCCGGTTTCTGGGGGAGAGAGGAAACCGGCCATTTTATGGCCGATTTGACATTTTTAGAAAAACTCGAGAATCATGGGTAAATTTATTAATTTGTAATTAACTTTGGATATTAATAAAAGGCAAATTCTTCTATGGATGTAAGGACCTATTTGTAAAATGAGCATATTTTCATTTTCAAAGTTCAAACAGTCGATCTGACCGTTCAACATTTTCTCCATATTACAATGTACTTGGAGGTCAAATTTTACATTTTTCTGAATTTTTTTACTATTTATTAAGATGGGTACAAAATTCAATGGTATGAATTTAACTAGTTTTGTAAAGTACTTAATAAATAGTAAAAAAATTCAGAAAAATGTAAAATTTGATCTCCAAGTACATTCTAATATGGAGATAATGTTGAACGGTCGGATCGACTATTTGAACTTTGAAAATGAAAATATGTTCATTTTACAAATAGGTCCTTACATCCATAGAAGCATCCCTCTTAATAAAAATGTCGGCTTATGCTGAAAAGAAAAAGAATATTCTACTTTTTTATTATTTTATTCTATTAATAGCCGAGGGAACAGACAACAAAGTTATTATTTTTGAAAATTGAAAAACTAATTTGTTAAGAAACTGATTGATTCGATCACTTTCATTTTATCATGCCCATAAGGCCATAAATGAATGATGATATGAAAAATCTCAAAAGAGAATGACTGAACCATTGATCGGTCACACCTCCGAACCGAGTTTCCAGAAATTAAGAAAAAGAAACTACCAATTTATTTGCTGAAATATTGTTGTTTTAATATCTAAAAAATTTAGACAGACAGCAAATAGCACCCGTTATCTTAGAGGAATATTTTAAAGACGGTTGTCACCAGTCATCGTTAGATTTGGATAAAAAATAGAGCGACGTGGCAGCAGTACGGAAGTGCTCCCACTGAAAATCTAAATCCTCGACATGACCGTGTTGAAAATCCACTTTAGTGAAGATGGGGAGTTTGTCTCCCCACCCTGACAGGGATAGAGTCCATATCCTCGACGGTACCGTAAAAGATTCCCTTTTACAATTAGCTATTTACGGTTGAGATTAACTCTCAGTCGGTTTGGGATTCGGGCTGACTGAGGGGCAGTATTATTGGGCTTCGAGTTCATGCCAAGTTAAAAAGAACGGTCCAGATCAAGTAATGGTAAAAGATTCTTTATTACGGTACCGTTGGTGATATGAATTCGACAGGGATGAAGCTTCTTCATCCGCTGTTTTTCTTAGAGAAAAGCAACATTCTACTTTTCCATCTCAACTATTCAAAAAATTTCTCACGTATCTCGATAAAAGAATTTTTTCATGCACATATCTCAACAATTTTGAATGGTTGAGATAGGAAAAGCAGGACCCTGCTTTTCTCTGAAAAAAACAGCGGAGTCTGTTCCCCCTGACAGTTAACAGGTTCGATCTAAATTACAAGATTTAAAAATTGAAATGAACGTTACAAAATTTAAGGAATCGATATTTTTTTTTTTGCAATCATATTTCAAAATTTAAAATTAAATTGCAAATATGTACAATTGATCTTTTTCTTTTTTACATAGGATACGTTCAAGTAACATTTAATATTTTTTTTAGTTCTTTCTATATAAAATTAAGAGACCAAAAGATAAACGCACTAAAATCAATCTTATATATATTTCCATTCAATCTTATATTTCTTGATCCATTTATTTTAATTACTCGTGATATTGAATAAAAAAATTTATACAATCATGAAATTTTATGCCGACATAATTTATTATGAATAAGAGCGAAAATGGCTTGGACTCGTCATTTAAAATTTGAATTCTGAATTATTAATGCAAAAGAGAGGTTGTAATACACTTGAGAGTAGGTCCGATGGGCATCGGACCTACTCTGGTTCGATGGGTTTAATCACTGTCGATTTGCTTTAAGATTCGTACGGAACGCTTTAAACTTCGTGCGTGTATGTTCAATTTTCGTGCGCACAAATCTTAAATTAGATCGGACGGTCATCATGCTCGTTGAACCTAAAAGTAGGTCCAATGGGCATCGGACCTACTCCATTCTTGTTGTAATAATAATACGTGACACCAAAATTTTATGGTACCCAAACCCTCTAATTTTGTACCATCAAAGGCGAGACAAACCCTAAATAAATTAGCCCTTATGTCTGAAATGACCTTACGGATTTTAATATTATGGAAAAAAAAAATCAATAATATGTTTAGCACAACTGATTAAGATAATACTTTTTATACAAATAGAGATATATTTGAAATCAATTAGACATTTTTGGTTAGATATTAATAAATGAAAAATATATTCACAAAAAATCATCCATTCAGATTACGAATCTGCGATCTCCTACACAGAGAATATTGCATTTGCTACTTTTCAGAAAATCACCCATCCTAAATAAACAAAAAAAAAAACTATGGAGAAAATCAACACACTAAATAAATAGTTTTTCTTTTATGAGGTAAAAAAAGGAAGAAGAATTTTGTTTGCTATGTTGATTTTCTTCATTAGTGTTTGTATTTATTAAATGAACACTCACTCCTGTGGGACAAAGGATAGTCAAATTGACAAGGATGGAGAGCTAAAAGGTGTTCAAAGCACAATTATCATAATTATTAGGTTAAGGAATAATTAAGGTGGACATGATAAAAAGGAATCAAGACTGGATATAAAGCCATACTGCAATTGAAATATTATAATTTATAATAGCTAATGCTTAGCAAATGTTGACACGGATGCATAAATATACCTCCAGTCATGGAATAGTGGAAATGGCATAATTAAACAGGAACAATTAATTTATGAAGAAGAGAAATGCAACACTGGGAAATGGATTAATTAATTTTGACACCTTGACACCTTGTATTCAAACAACGCAGCTGCAGTCATGGAATGATGGAAATGGTCGCTTGAATTGCAAACCAGGAGAGTTGAGAGCAGGAAATTAGCTCAGCAAGTGCAAATCTAATAGCCAGGTCAAAATATTTTTAGATTATATTCATTATGAGCAAACATGACCGTGTTGAAAATCTAAATCCTCAACATTCCTAGAAACTATAGGCGCAAATACAATCAATTTCAAAATCAAGCTGCCAAATATCAGAGAATACTTCTCTTTTATGAGGTCACTAGAGGTGCATATGGATTGAATACGGATTGAATAGTAGTACAATTATATATGTATTTATTTTTTTATTTTTTGAAGAATACTGATACGGATTTCTATCAGATATTAAATCGATACAAATACAAATTTAATAGTAAAACGGATACAAATACATATATAACTTGAATTTCTAATTTAAATATAATAACAAAATTAACATATTACTCAATAAATTATTTTTTATTATTAAAAAATAAAAATAACATAAAATACAATATAATCCAAATATTTGATTATTATAGTGAACAAAATAATTTTGTTATGTTAAAATTGTTATGTCATTACAAAATATATATATTGTTAACAAAATTATTTGTATTTGCCTCCGAAACGGAAACCATATTCGTATATGTATTTGCATAAATCATATTTTTATCCGTATCCAAAGACTATATATATTCAAATATTCGAATATGTGAAAATTCGAATACAAATCTGAATACAAACATACAATATCTGATCTATTTTCACACTTAGAGGTTACAGGTTCCAAATCTAACTCGTTTAAGAGACATTATAAGCTTGACATCTGACCCTCTTCTTGCCAAATTCGAGTGGAAACCAAGAAATTTCTGTTCCAACGCTACAAGTTAGTGATGACGTGACTAATTTTAATGAAAGATACTAGCGCAAGATAAGTAGGATGTAATTGTTGGTACATTAACATTCCTAAATTTTATTTAGAAACTTGTTACTAAATTTGGTTACCTATTATTAGCTTTTAATGACTCTTAAATGAGTGTCATGGAGATTTAGTCAACTAAGCAACTGCTAAAACGATTGAGATATCAGTTGTCATAATTAATAATAGAGATCTGGATGTAAAAAGAGCTGTAGGCCGACATTTTTATTAATATCCAAAGTTTAATGGAAATTAATTAATATATCCAGATCTCCTGAGTATTTATAAAAATACTCATACCGGCCATTTTCTAACCGGTACTCTATTTATTTAAATACCGCCCATTAGAATAGTGGAATTGAATGAAAAAGTTTCTTTATTTTTATTTATTCCAGCAGAACAATGATAAATAGTAATATTGTATGCAACAAAATGGTGAAAAAAAGAGTTGAGTGTCTATTTTAAGAGGGACAGAGAACAAAAAATTGACTGGAAGAGGTTGAGAATTGAGATAAATATGGCCCTCTCCCTGTTCTAATTTTGCTTCCGGGACAAATAAAATAATTAAGTTCCTTCTCTTTTTCTCTGTGTATCTCTCTTTTGGATAAAACTAATTGACAAATACAGAAATGTTAGAGGAATAAATTTAAAAATATAAAATAATATATTAAATAATCAACTTATCTTGAAAATTAAAATTAGAATGAATTGCCAGAATGTTGATTATTTGAAATGAATTAAACAAATAATTACTTAAGATACGAACTCACGAAGATGTTTTAAGATAAATTTACTTAAGATACGTGCTATGATATTGTTTAGATAAATTTCTAATTAAGTAAGTTTGCCAAACAATAATTGCTCTATGTCTTTACAATTAAAAACTAAAATTGTCACATAAACATTAGCAGTTAGAATGGAGATAATAAGGTGAGAAAAAAAAATGTATAATTTTAACTAAATCAAAGAATCAAAATTTCAAACTTGGTTTCTATCATGGCCATAAAATTACTGTTTTGTTTAATTTTTTCAACATGCGTCAGTTCATAATTTTCCAAAAATTCAAACCTAGTTTCCATGTGTACAGAGCTTAATCAGATATTTTATTTAGTCCACTATTCTTTCATTGTCAATCTGTCTTATTCCATTAGACGTTGATGTATTTTTCTTTCAGTGATTTTGCTCTAGCAAATTTTGTATGGATTCGCTTACCAACTTTTTGCGCCGCTTTAATTGAATCCTATCAAATTTGGATATGTGTGAATCTTCAAAAATTTTAATTTTATGTATGATTTATATTTATAAAGAGTGGTGATATGACCACAAGAAACTGGTGGACAAGCTTAGATTTTTTTTTTTTAACAATTTTTTTTATAATTAGTGGTTACAATTACCACTAACAAATATATTGATAAAAAAATTATTTACAAAATTCTAAATTCTATCTCATCATATAACATAAAAATAAATATTTACATTTATACTCAATTCTAAAATTTACTTTCAATCTCGTCCGACGACGATCGGATCTACTCACCGTCGCGCTCCGATCGAGATGAAAACTCTACACTCCGAGCTCCGACGTTACTGCATTCTCGGCTCCAATCGGCTCCGCTCGACACTAATCTCTACCCTCTCGCTCCACGACCGGATCCACTTTTTCAACCGCCGTCGCGCTCCGACGACGACCGAATCTACTCACCGTCGCGCTCGACTAAGATGAGACTCTACACTCCGAGCTCCGGCAATACCGTGGCTCCGGTCGACTCTGCTCAGCTCCGGTTCCTCCCCTCTCTCTCATTCTCGTCTTCGCTCGAGGAGGTAGTACCGAGAGAGAGGGGAGGTGTTGTGTCGGGGGTGGAAGGAGATGGAGAGAAAGAGTGGTGGTGGAATGGGGGAGGAGGGAGGTGGCTGCTGACCTAATTGCCCAAATCGTTAAAAGTGAAAAAAGAGAAAAGTGAAGAGATGAAATTTTTTTTTTTGAACAATTATTTGTAAGCCTCTTGCTAAAAATATATATTGATATATTTGTGTTCTTAGATTTCTAGTCATTTTAATAACCAGGTCCTCTCCTTTCTTTTATGTTTATTGAGTGTTAATTTTGTCGAATAATCAGTTTGTAATGTGATATGAGTTTCGTTGTGAACCTTGAGATGTCAGTTTGATCATTTAAAACAATTCAAGTTTTACATTTATTACTAATAGAAGGCGTACTTCATATGATTGTTTCTATTAATTTGTAGTTGTGGTATAGCAGTGGAGTGGAATGAAAATCCACACGATTTTTCTTAATCTATTTTAATTATAAGAGAAGGAAGAAAAAAAGCAGGATGGCAAAAAAAAATGTTTGAACTTTGAAAGTTTTTTTTAAGTAAAGGTTGGAGTCAAGTTATTCAACAATTATTTAATATCTACAAAGAATTTTTTCATTCAATTATTTAATATATAGTCGTTATTTAGTATTTTGGGGGAACGTCAAGCCAATCTGCGGCCTCCCAATAATGGAGCCGCAGATTGGTTTAGAGGCCCTAGTATTTTTGGAATTCCTCACAAAATATGATTTTTTGGTTTTTTTTTTGAATATGGTATAAATAAAAATTTCGGATACTGAGAGCATTGTCTTTGTTACTAAATTAAAAACTAGTTAAACTTTAAAAGGTTAATATATTTTACTATTGAAATTGACACAACGGATCTAAAACTTCGGTGCAATAAAGAGGTTCTAATCTGGACCGTCTAAAATTTCAATCTATATTGTAGGATATAAGTTAGTTCAGATTTATGGATTCTGTTGGAACTTTAATTTTAAAACTAAAAATTTACAATTCATTATTTGCTTAAATTTCCATTTGTGCAAATAATGAATAGTAAATTTTTAGTTTTAAAATTAAAGTTCCAACAGAATCCATAAATCTGAACTAACTTGAGGATTAAATTTGCTTAAATTTCCATTTGTAATATCTACAAACTTGAGGATTACATTGAATTCCTTTTGAACTTGATTGTAATTATTTGGTTTTCATTAATATGAAAATGGGCCTTGGCCTCTTTTTAAAAAAAAAAAAAAAAAGGATTACATTGAAAATATCCAATTTATTAAATATCAAATTCAGTTATTTTCTGAATGCTTATCTATTACGATTTAATAAAAAAAATTAATTAGTCCAAAGAATGCTTGTTTGGATACCATTTAATTCTTGATTATTCATTAATCTTTTGAATACATAGCATCTTTTAGAAAGATGCGTTTCCTTTCTTATTTAATCCTCACTTTCATCCAAACAATTGACTGGTATCTCTCACGTATAACGGTAGAAATACAACTTCATCATTGAATTTATTTTTTCTCTAACTGTACTTCTCCCTCCACCGATACAAATGAAACAATACTATCTTCTAATTAATCCTACTATTAATGTAATGCTGAATATTACAGAGTTATCGTCAGTCGCTTTTATGGCTGTGTTATAAGAACGACAATCCTGAATTATCTTGGTGGCGATTTCAAATATTACAAGAGAGACATAATACGCTTAACTAATATCTTGTACACGATCCGGATAATATTGTTTCAACTTGATTTATTTTATTTAATTTATTTCTTTAACTATCCATTTTTTTTAATTTTAACCCTAAATCCTTTGTTATTTTCTTATTGTTTATTATTATTATTATTTAAAAAAAAAAAACGCAATTCTAGTGTCAAATGAGTGCATGACAAAATTCTTCATCAATCAAAAGGAAAGGCCTACCCATATGTAATTCGATTGTATTGGGTTCTTTTTAACTATATCATATTCAATTCGGCCCATGTATCCATTTCGAGATGTAAAAACCCAACAGCAACATAAAATAAGAGCTGCAATGACGGTCACGAACAAATGCATTCGATGTTTGATTTCATTCAACTTTTGGCAGACCTTGAAAAATTATATTCCTGCTCTGACCTCCTATTTATCATTGCCAAATTTATTTTGTATAGCCGAATTCGTATCTCTTCTGATTAATTTACTAGGCCTGAAATTTGAACGACACGTACAAATATTAGGCTGTTAAGGGAATATAGATCATCTGTATTGATCGGCCAATGGAAATATTACACAGTGAAAACCGGCTGTTCATTTTCTGAGAAAAAAAGAATGTATCTATTGAAAGAAAATACCAACATTTTGGATACTGATTATATATTCATGCTAAGCAGCATAACATCCTTATTTAAATTTCCAATTATGAACAAAAGCCCATGATCGTTGGTTTACAGTTAGCACCGGGCAAGGATGACCAATACACAGATACAGACTATAATTACAGATACAAACATAATTCAGGCTGATTCAGAAAATTGCTATTACAATAATTGAGAATTTCAAACAATTTGAAGCAGGAAGACTATAGCTTGGAGGTAGCAAGCTTAATGAGATCCTTCCTTAATATTTTTCCAGATGCATTTTTCGGGATTGTTGAAACGAAAGCCACTCGTCGAACCTTCTTATATGGGGCTACCTGTTATTTTTATCAATTATGTAACAAAGATGAGTGGCTGCAGTTGCCCAAATGCCAGTGTAACTGTTTTAACTAAATATTCATCCAAATATAATAAAAGATCATTTTTCTTGTAGATTATTCATATATGAAATTAAAATTTTAGCTTTAAAAGGGTTTCTTGTTCCGTGTTACAATTGTAAGTTGCAGCTATTTCATCTTACCTGATTTCCAACAAACATCATAACTTCACTCTCGGACAACTGGATCCCAGCCTTCCTCACCACATAAGCCATGGGAAACTGTCCAACCTCCTTGTCAGGATAACTACAAAACAAATTTTTAACATTTAGAATTCCATGTCCTTTTTTAAGTATTATCCATCTCTTAATTGTAGTTTAACAGAAATAAATCATGCCAATTATTAACTTACGGTATTACAGCAGCATCTGAAATTGCTGGGTGGGTCAGCAACAATGCCTCCAACTCAGCAGGGGGCACCTGATAAGTATTATTCATTACCAACCGTTAATTTAATTTATCTGAGAGATTTAAAAGACTTTATCTTCCCATGTGTTCTGAAAATGTTAAGAACATGAAGTGCAAAAAAAAAAAATGTTAAGAACATCTATCTGCTTAGCAAGGGAATTTTGTATTCTACTTAGAGGAAACAGAAAAGTATTTATGTTTACAGTGGCATTTAAAGCGTGAATCTAACATACTAAGGGCCTGTTCGGACGTATACACCACGGCAACAATAAAATTTGTGCCAAAACTTTTTTGATCCCACACCCATACCCGGGCACCGAACAGGCCCTAAATATTTGTTTGAGGTAAACATTGTCAATATTTGCACGACATTAACTTTGAAGAGGATGTGCTAATTATTTCACAGGCTGTACACAACATGTGCTCTTGATTAATATCAAGAAGCATATGTAATTTACCTGATAGCCTTTATATTTAATGAGCTCCTTAAGCCTATCGACAACAAAGAGATAACCATCTTCATCAATGTAGCATAAATCTCCAGTCCGGAGCCATCCCTCTGAGTCCAGGGTTGACTTTGTCGCCTCTTCATTCTTAAAATACTCTGCATAAAACAATTTATCATATTACCATATCAAATTATCAAAACCCAGCTCCAACAGAAATTGAGCTACTAATTTATTATTAGCATTTGATAGTCTTTACTAGCCAGTAAATTATTATTACCTTTCATTACATATGGCCCACGAATCCACAGCTCGCCGGTCTGATTTACCGGAAGCCACTTTCCTGTCTCAGGGTCCACAATTCTTGCTTCAGTGTTAGGTGAGAGCAAACCAGCCGTACCATACCGGCGGCTCTCCTCAGCCGAATCGGTCGATGCACCGATTGCGGTGCTTTCGGTGAGACCATACCCTTGTAAGATTTCAATGTCTGGATACTTTTCTCTAAACCCCTCGATCAGATCCCGGCTAAGCGGTGCGCCGCCTGAGAGAATCTTATGGATCTGTCCGAGAGGCAGCTTTGACGGGTGCGCCAACATCGCAACCAAAATTGGCGGCACGAGGGGGAGGTATGATACCCCGTATGATGTAATTGCGCGAAGCATCTCCGTAAGTTCAAACTTTGAGAGGATAACAACTGTGGATCCAGATCCAAGTAGCCCAGTTGCAAAGGCAGCTAGACCGTAGACGTGGAACATTGGCACGGTGCAGAGAAATACCTCTGGCTGGCCGTGGCCATCTTCCAGCTTGAATCTGTTTATAATTATCTCTATCATGGAAATGAGGTTGCGGTGGGTTGCAACGACGCCTTTGCTATTGCCGGTTGTACCAGAAGAGTAGAGAAGCGTGGCAGTGTCGTCCTGGCTGACAGTTTCCCTTGGTAAATACGGGTTCGGCTCAGTTGCAATCATCTCCCGAATTGCAAACACAATCCTGGAATCTTCACCGTTAATTTGGCTTTCCTCAAGTAGAATTATAGGAAACCTACCATCAATCGGTAGCTTTCCGATCAAACCACGAGTGGTGAATACGAGAACTGGGGATGAATCGGCCATCTGTTTTGCAATCTCCCTAGGCGTGTTGAGTGGATTTGCGGTGGTTATCACAGCTCCGATTGACATAACGGCGAGAGAAACGACCGGGAAGTGGACTGAGTTTGGGGAGAGAAGGAGAACGACCTGGCCTTTCCTGACAGAGAGAGGAGGGGATAGAAGGGCTGTGGCGACGGCCGAGACAGAGCGCCATAACTCGGGGAAGGAGACACGGCGGCCAGTTGAGGCGTCGATCAAGGCTGTGGTGCCGGAGTGACGCTTGGAGGAGAGGAAGGTGGTGACGTCGAGGTACGGATCAGTCGGAAGCTTGACGGGACGGCGCTTGCTGTGGTATACTCCAGTGGCTGGGCAGTACCCACTGCGTGGATCTAATTTTGATCCTTTTAGATCTGCCATGGCGCCTTCTCACTGATTTTCTTTTCAATTTGTCTGGGATTTTGGATTAGTCGGAGTAGGAGCTTCACCGTGAAAGCAGAGGAGAGTGGAGCAGTATTGAACTGTTGATGTAGTCTTTATTTATTTTGTTGAACCCACAAGTAAAGGAATTCGCATCCTCTGAGATATCTCAACTTTTGCGTGTTTTTCTAGAAAATCTCAACCGTTCAAATACGTTCTGCACGAATCTCGAAACACAAATAATACTGGCCCCCGTGCTATCTCCAAATAGGCACCGGACACGTCGGTCACGCAGAAATTGAGATATCTCAGAGGATACGCACTCCAAGTCAAGTCAAACTTTTGAAGTTTCCATTGTTTAGTATTCGGCCCCCCAGAGCAGCCCACTTCGTAAGTATCTATATCCTCCGTTGGATATTCTCGTGATTTCAGAGACACAAATCGAGAAGAGATTAGACGGAAAGGATAATGAGCTGATTGTATTTCGTTGTAGATAATCCGAAATAAAATGGGAATGAGTCACTTGCTTGAACCGCGGCGGCTGGTTGTCAACTATTGGTTCGGACGGGAATCTCTCTTTTACTAATCGCCAAATAAAGTATACACGTTTTTGTTGAGTTGGGTAGAACTAGGGGGAACGGACTCTGCTGAGAAGAGCAGGAGCCTGTACTTCCGATCTCAACCATTCAAAATCGTTGAGATCTGTGCATGAAAAAGTTTTTTTATCGAGATACGTGAATGAAAATTTTTGAATAGTTGAGATCGGAAGAGCAGCAGAGTCAGATCCGAACTAGGGTGCTCTTGAGTTCACGTAAGTCTTTGGTGAAGTCAAGTCTAAAACCCATCGGATCGGCTTCAAACGACGAATCCGAACTGTTGAAATCCGTCTGCATGTAAAAATTTTAAATTTTGAAATTAATTTTGCATGATGTCAAGTGGTTAAAAAACGTCAAACAATGAATGCATTAAAATTAATTTATTAACCTTCTAATTTTGACCGCTTGACTTTATTCTAAATTAATTCGAAAGTATAAAATTTTTACATGTAGACGCATCACTCGTAAGGTAGGTGGGTTTCAACGGTTCGGATTCGTTGTTTGAAGCCGATCTGATGGGTTTTAGACTTGAGTTCATCAAGGGGCTTGGTGAACTTAAGGACACCCAAGTTCTACCCGAGTTGAGTTTGCTGTTAGGAATCTTGCAAACATGCGGTTCATGTGGTTCCCTGATCGGCGCTTTACTGTGAGAAAAAAAAAAAAATTCACTCTGACTTCGTGAAAAAAATCTTACATTCAAAGTACCGTTTCAGTTCAAATTGGATCCGAGCCTATTTTAGATTCCGTTCCCAAGACGGAGGAGCCGAACAGGTGAATTCACATCCTCTCCGGTACCGTAATAGGGAATCTTTTACAATTATTGGATCTGGACCATTATTTTTAACTTGGAAATAATCTCAAAGCCCAATAATACTGCCTCCTGCGTTAGCCCGAATCTCAAAGCGGCTGAAAGTTAATCTCAAACCGTAAAGTGAAGGGTATCTTTTACAGTAATGGAGAGGATACTTATTCCGAACAGGTGGTAGAAAATCATGAATTCATGATATAGTAGTTGCAATATTGGTATGAACTGTTACTTAAATGATGGTAGAAAATCAAATATCCTTCTTATACTAGTTTATGGAAATCAGTGATTTTACATAAGTATTATTCACACCATCCAATGAGTTCTTTTCCTGTCTAGTTCTCTATTTTAAAATTAGAACCAATATGACATGAGTGTTAGATTTGAGCCAGGTGCAACATCTCACTCGTCTTTTTGGGATGATCTCTGGTATGATAATTGTAGGCTTTCTACCAAATTTCCACAACTGTATCAAATTTGTTCCAATAAATTAATTACAGTAGTTGAGGTAGTACATTCTCAATGGTCTAGAATGAAATTTAGGAGTCTAGGAGGGGTATTGAACTCTGAATGGACTGAAATTTTACATATAATTAGCTCTCTTAGTTTTATACATAACATAGATAGATAAGATATTCTGGAGATGGGAACCATCTGGAATCCTTATAGTAAATTCTTTGTATCAGATACTCAATTTTAGAGGGATTAAAGAGAAAAAGTATGCACTAATTTGGTCCTTACCAATCTCCTTTAAAATAAGAGTATTAATGAGGTTAGTCATGAATAATAGAATTCTAACTAAACAATCTTTGTATACTGAGAATGGCAAGGCAATCTATCTTGTCAATTTTGTACTGCTACTAAATCAACAAACCATCTGTTCCTAAATTGTTCTCTGGTACAACAAGTGTGATTCTGGTTAGACAAAAGTCAAAATGCACTTAACTCTCGGTACACATTCACTGACATTTTTGACTTCTCTTTACATATGACTAAGGAGCACCAAATTGGATTTCTAGTTTTGTTTAGTGTTGTATGCTGGACTATATAGAACACAAAAATGAAGCGTGCTTTAATTCCATTTTTGTTAAAAATGCAAGATCAATTATTCTACTTATAATATCTTTGTTTGAATATTGAACATGACATATGAATAAGAAATACAAGGAGGTAGCAGAGGACTGGATGCCTGACTCCTTGTATGTTATTTTGCTAAGAATCTAGGACCCTGAAGAGTGAAGACAACAAATTGGTGGTGTACCAACACAAGGATCCCATGTTATAATGCGCTGGTGTAGTGGAGATGAAGAGTGAGATATGAGAGCATTTCACACTTTTTGTATAGATTCATTATTAGAATGCTTAGATTTAGTCTTCTCTATAACTATGTTTTGATGGTTAATTGGGTGTAGAGCATTTTATTTTAGGCTCAATTGTTTTGAGAATCATTTCTATTTTATTTTGGTGGTTACCACCCTTGTGTAACGGAACCTTTCTTTTCAATATAAATGTGGACATGACCCTCATTTTTACTAAAAAAAAAAAAAATTAGGTGTAGAGCATTTGTTTTTTTGCTCTACCCTCTCTACTTTAGCTTATGTTAGTTGTTCTGGACAAGTTCTATTTAGGTGATTGGTTGTAACTGATAACAATGTTTCATATCAATGGAACGGGCACTAATATGTCTCTTATCAAAAAAGAAAAAAAAAAAGGTTAATTTTCTATTTACCCTTCAAAACTCCTTCAATTTTCTATTTACCCCTATACTCTTCAATATATTTAATATATCCCTCGATTCTTTTTATTTTTTTCTATTTATCCATAAAGTTAATTACTCACATTTAAATACTATTAAGATCTATCTTTTCCCATTATACCCT